>JAUPFN010000028.1:0-1200000 GCA_036924255.1 Apodemia mormo | reverse complement strand
ATGAGTCGCCCGCACCACGAGAGGTGGCCCAGGCGCCACAAGCTACGTCGCCCGCGCAATCGGCGGGCATTTCAGCGCGCGCTGTACGTCCGGCGGAAGATGACGTGTCCGTCGTAGAGAAGGCAAAGATTTCGACGCCTATTGAAAATACGGCACCAAAACAAGAGTCTGGTGCATTGAAGGCCGCAGATATCACCGCGCTCGCGTCCGCCCTGGCAGAAGCATCACGAGGGGCGCCGCGCTATAGTATGGAGTTACCAAGTTTCGATGGCGCTGGTGAAGAATGGTTGCAGTTTAAAGCGGCATATCGAGATACGGAGAAGTATTTTAGCAAGGCGGAAAATCGGGCAAGAATTCGAAGATGTTTACGTGGAAACGCCAAAGAAGCCGTCGCTTGCATGTTTTACGGGGAAACCGACCCAAGTGAGATCGTCGACCGACAGTTTGGTCGGCCCGACGCACTAGTGAACGCAGAATTAGAAAAAATCAAGGCATTGCCGCGAGTGAAAGAAAGTGCGCGGGAAACGTGTGTGTTCGCCAGTAAAGTGAACAATATCGTCGCTACGATTCGAGCTCTCAACAGAGAGAGCTATCTACACGATACGGTGGCAGTGAATAGTTTGTTAGCGAAGTTTAATTATACGTTGCAGCACAGTTGGTTCCAGTACGCAAGACGGGAAGATAGAAAACCCGATCTACAAATGATTAGTGAATTTTTAATGAAAGAAGCCGAGATGTGTGCTGCGTTGGTGCCACATGAACCTACGAAAGAAAATCAACAAGTTTTTAAGAAAACACAGCGAACACACACACAGAAATATGAACAACAAGTAAAGAGAGATAAATGTGCGATATGTCAAGATGCACATACTAGCTCTATATGTGAACAGTTTACGAAAGCTAGTGTTGACGATAGGTGGGCTATGGCAAAACGTAATAATTTATGTTTCAGGTGTCTGCAAAAAAGAAAGCCAAAACACGAGTGCAAGTTTCGGCAATGCGGCATCGACGGGTGCAAGAGTTCGCATCATCGGCGGCTACATAATAGCCGCAACAATTATACGAAGAAGACACCTGATGATCAAGAAGAAGACAGCGACGCCGTGGTGACGTCAACGCAGTCAAGCGCGCCACGCGCCTATCTTAAAGTTGTACCGATTGTCCTGACAGGTTCCAGGGGCAGCGTAAACACATACGCACTATTGGATGAAGGGTCCACAGTCACGCTGGTAGAAGAGAAGGTGGCTGCACGAATAGGAGCTCGCGGGCCGGTAGAGCCGTTCCGCATAGAAACAGTTGGCGGCACGCGACTCAACGCAGAGAGGTCGCGCCGCATCGCAGTCACCATCAAGGGCCTTCATCACCATCAGCGACATCGGATAATAGGAAGAACTATAGGTAACCTTAACCTATCGCCACAGTCTGTTAATAGATCCATCGTCAACAACTGCAGACATCTGGAAGATATAGAAGAAGATGTCATCATGGAGCGCGCCGTGCCAACCGTGCTCATCGGCCAGGACAACTGGCACCTGATCGTGACAAGGGCTGTGAAGAGCGGAAGACGTGGACAACCAGTAGCATCGCTCACGCACCTTGGCTGGGTGCTACATGGTGTGGACTACCGCCACAAGCAGCGAGTCCACCTAGTGCAGAGAGCTGCCTACGCCGAACAAGATGAAGATATAGAAAAGGTAATAAGAAATTATTTCGATTTGGACAGTGTCGGCATCACTCCGCGCCAGCCCATCAACCAGAACGAGCAGCGAGCCCTGCAGATTTTAGAAAGTACGTGTAAGCGCTTACCTGACGGGCGCTACGAGGCAGGTCTATTATGGAAAGAGGATAGCCGCGAGTTTCCTGATAGCCGCGGCCTGGCTATTAAAAGATTATACAATACAGAGAGACGTCTGGACAAGGACCCCGCGCTAAAGGAGGCATATGAAAAACAGGTACAACATTTATTTGATAGTGGTTACGCCGAACCTGCCAACGAGTCACCTAGCCAATCCAGCTGGTACCTGCCTCACTTTGCAGTAGTGAATCCTGCAAAACCTAAGCCGCGAATAGTGTACGACGCAGCTGCGCGGGTCAATGGAATAAGTCTCAACGACATGTTATTAGCTGGTCCAGACCTTCTGCAGAATCTACCCGGAGTGCTAATGAGATTTCGACAGCTGCCTATCGCCGTGACAGCAGACATAAAAGAAATGTTTCTGCAAATACGTATACGACAACAAGACCGGGACGCATTACGTTTCCTATGGCGAGGAAGCGATAGAAAAGATTCGCCACGCGAGTATAGGATGACCAGCGTCGTATTTGGAGCTGCGTCATCACCAAGCACCGCTATCTTTGTAAAAAATAAGAACGCACAAGAATACGCCCAAATCTATCCCGACGCCGCTACCGCCGTGGTAAGAAACCATTACATGGACGATTACCTGCAGAGCTTCGATAGTGAGGAAGATGCCATCAGAATAGCCTCGCAGGTTAGCCTCATTCATCAACAGGCGCATTTCCAGCTGCGCGGATGGAAAACGAACAACTCGGCCGTAGCTAAAACGCTACTAGTAGCGCCATCTCTGGGCGGCGATTGGGAACTAAGCACAGAAAGCGAGAAGGTTTTGGGATTAAAATGGAAACCTCACAACGATAAGCTAGGTTTCAATGTTAAAGCGGTGTACGATGAAAATAAAACACCTACGAAGAGACACGCGTTACGGGTAGCTATGTCTATTTTCGATCCTTTAGGTTTAATTACACCTGTAACTATTCACGCGAAACATCTACTTCAAGAAACGTGGCGAATCGGACTACCATGGGACGAGCCTTTACCTGCGGACTTAGAGAAGACATGGAGAAGCTGGCTTCAAGATGTGAGAAGAATGGAAAACCTGGAAATACCTCGCGCACATTCTAACCTGGCGCGAGCGCGAGATCGGCAGCTGCACATCTTTACGGATGCCAGTGAGTCTGCCTATGCTGCGGCGGTCTACTGGCGCATAGTCAACGAGGACGGCGAAGTCAGCGTCAGCCTAGCAGCAGCCAAAGGAAGAGTCAGCCCGCTCAAGTTTACCTCCATACCAAGGTTAGAAATTCAAGCAGCTTTACTAGGTGCCCGCCTAGCTCAGCACGTCATGGAGGAGTACGAGTATCAGCCAAGCCGCAGGGTGTACTGGACAGACAGCCGCACAGTTCTATCGTGGCTACGCACAGGCTCGCGAGCATTCAAGCCGTTTGTTGCCCATCGAGTAGCTGAAATTGAAGATATTACGAAGGTCGCAGAGTGGCGATGGGTGCCGTCTCGCGACAATGTAGCTGATGATGCTACTCGCCATATCCCGGAAGAATTTGGAGACCGACATAGATGGTTCGTTGGTCCGGCCTTCCTTTATTTAGAAGAGGACAAGTGGCCGCAAGATGTCGCTACCAGTAGCGAATTAACAGGCGAAGAAAAACCGTCGGCAGCTGTAAATAGTGTAAATATTGTAAATAACATTGGAAAAATTATGTGTATTACAGAAGCACTTCCGGATGTAACAAGATTTTCGTCGTGGCTTCGATTAGTACGTGCAACAGCGCGCGTGCTGCAGTTCATCGAGCTCTGCAGACCAAATAAGCAACGTGTCGCCGGTGTGCGTAAGCGCACAGCTCCGAAAGCCTCCAATGATGAAAATTGGGGAAAAAAGTATACGAAAAGCTCGAGGAAAACAGAGAAAATTAAGAAGCCACGAAGCACGGAAGAAAAACGACATTACGTGCCGCTAGATGGCGCTGATATCATTAGCGCCGAGAAGTTGTTAATAAAATCATCACAGCAAGAAAGCTTTGCTAGCGAAATAGAAGCTATTACGGGCGGGAGCGCGATAGCAAGAGACAGCCGGTTGAAGCAGTTATCATTGTTCATCGATCAAGAAGGCGTTTTGAAAATAAAGTCACGAATAGCGGCGGCAGAAGAGATAAGTGAAGAATTACGAGAACCGGCCGTACTAGATGGCCGTCACCCATACACCCGCCTCTACATAGAACATGAACACCGGCGTCTTCACCATAGCGGGGTGGAAGCAACTACGAGTGAAATATTACAGAAATTTTGGGTTTTACGGCTTCGCCCCACCGTGCGCGGCATAGTAAAGAGCTGCGCGCTTTGCAGAAGGAGAAGCGCTATCCCGCCACAGCCGCCTACAGGCGACCTACCGAAGTCCCGGGTCGCGCACCATCAGCGAGCCTTCACCTACGTGGGCCTGGACTTTCTTGGGCCATACAGCGTGACCATCGGGCGGCGCCACGAGAAGAGATACGTGGCTCTTTTCACCTGCCTTACTTCAAGGGCGGTTCATCTGGAGATAGCCGCCAACCTGACTACGGACTCCGCAGTAATGGCACTGCGGCGCATGATGTCGCGCCGCGGGTGCCCCACCGAGGTTTGGAGCGACAACGGCACCAACCTGCGCGGCGCTGATGCAGAACTGAGGCGCGCCGCACTAGACGCCACTAAGGAAGCAGCAGCCAACTACGCAATCAAATGGAAGTTCATCCCGCCGAGCGCGCCATTCATGGGAGGCGCATGGGAGCGCATGGTGCGCTCTGTCAAGGCTGCACTGTTCGCCGTGCTGCAACAGCGGCATCCACCAGAAGAGGTACTGCACACACTGCTGGTAGAGGTCGAACACACGATCAACAGCCGACCTCTCACACACGTGTCGGTTGCACCAGAAGACCCGGCACCACTGACGCCCAATCACTTCCTGCTGGGCGGACCATCACGCGTGCCTGTCCCGGGCGCGTTCTCCGAAGGCGATACCATCGGCCGCCGCCACTGGCGGCACTCACAACAGCTGGCCAACCACTTCTGGTCACGCTGGGTACGAGAAGCGCTTCCGCTACTCCAAAAGCGGCGGGAGCCTCACGGAAGAGGAGCAGAGCTGCGCGTCGGCGACATCGTGCTCATCGCTGACGGCGCGCTGCCAAGAAATACGTGGCCAACGGGGATCATCGAGGCAGTACACCCTGGAGCAGACGGCGTGGTACGAGTGGCTGACGTACGTACGGCTGCGGGAGTCATGCGAAGACCGGTCAAGAAGTTGGTCTGGCTGCACCATATTTAGTATAACACTGCGTGTTATAGGCGGGAGAATGTGCAGCACAGACATGTTTCGTTGTAAATATTGATGTAAATATAGATAGTAAGGCAGGATAGAATGTATGTTTCGTTTAGTTCGTAAGTTGTTTGTAATAAATAATATTCGTTTTCGCCTTTTATTCGCCCTAAGACCTACATACAGCTTTGTTGTATAAAAATAATAAGGCTTTATGTAGCTATGATCTTTGCCTATTAGGCATATTACGAATAAAGCGAGTTCCACGCAGTCGACGACATTACGAGTCGACTCTTGCGAGATAGTATTTATATGTGGGAACTCGCAATTACGAAAATCCGAAAAGTGCAAAATTCTGTATGTAAACAAATGTTTTATCATTGTAAATAGTATGCATAATGTAAGTATAAGCCTTAGGCATATGTTTAGACACTTTTCGGTACTATAAAGATAGTGAACAGGATAGTACGACCTGAAAAGGCGTACAACTCTGTAATTGTAAGAGTTTCCGAGGTCCTGTAAGAGCGTACAATGTATATAACACTCTTGTTTGTTATTGTATAAGTTTATTTGTGTTAGATCCTTGTATATAAATAAGAAATAACACATTGTAATTAGTTTTCGGCAGGTCTTAGGGCATTACGTACTTTGTTTTGTATATATTTGTAAAAAGGTAGTACCGTTGCACTCGCTAGAGGGCCACACTAGTTGATTAGAGGTAGGAAAAGCTACCTAAGGTAAAATTATTAAGATTAGATTGCGAAAAGTAGGATTTTAACAAATCCAGACATTGTGGCGCCACACCCGGCGCCGATTGTCTTTGTAGATTTCCGCCGACCGTCTGGCCGCGCACTATAAATATCGGAGAGCGCGGCCATACATTTAGTTCCGTTCAGTTCCGTTCCAGTAAAGTTACAATTTCGTTACGACTCAACAAGTTTCCCAGACAAGTTCCTGGGCTTTAGTATATATCCATAAGGTACCGGCTTTAGAGTAGGGCAGTATTAGGGCAAGTACTGGCTCTCCATACAATAGGTTAAATATTTGCAACGGTGCTAGCTTTATTGCTATTTCGTTACAATAAAGCACCTTTGCAAGAAAAGTTGTGGTCTCGTTTATTTCTCCGACACATCCGGCTCAACAGAAAAGCACTACGGCTGGTGGGACGTCGAAGAGAGAAGAACCAGATCTACAGTCCGCTGGCTCCCCCGGCTGTAGTGCACAATATTTAAGTTGTAATTTATAGGCACAAAGATTGTGTTTTGTGTGTATTGTAAGATAGAAGAGCCGAACTGGAACCGGCATATAGTTGCCTAAAAGTGGACTCCAGCCAACTTTTGTAATTTAATAGTTATGGTTAACGCAAATAAATAAATTTATTATTATTATTATCGGAAACGCGGCCACACACTGGGAAGATCCGGCGGAAGAAACTCTGCGGGCCCTTGTTTTTTTTCATATCATCTATTTTTAACAACATCACAAAAAATATTTATGACATCGGTATAAGAAGCAATTAATTCCAGGCTTTTTTGTCTTCTATTATTTTGTTACGGTTAAAATTTGTCGTCAAACTTAGAAGAGATTTTATTGATTAGTATATGTTCGAATTTCGGCCACAGACTATCGCTAGTTAAAATAAAACAACGATTTATAAAAATAACAAAATTATATTTTATATAAAAAATATTTTTCCATTACACAAATAAAAAAAATGTTAGATACTACTTGTTACTTCTCCTGCCACTTTAATTCTTTTAATTCTTAAGACAGTTGATCTTTACAACACAGTAGCGATTGGAATTGTAGCTATATTTACTTCACTATCACGTCGTGAAGTTATTTGTTTTTTGTCACTGTTAAATCACGGGTGATAAATCATGACCGTTATATTTTATTAGTGACGATTATTGTCACAGTGGGTGCATTTTATTCCGTATGTTACATCGCCGCGCAGTGATTACTCTTTATAAGTGATTAGTAAAGTGAAATAACATATTAAACGTATTCTCTCTTCTAGCTGGTGGCAGGGTCATTCTTCGATCGTAATATATTTTCAATGATTTGGTGAAAAAAATAAAAACCTCGTGGCACAACAAGTGATCAGTACTAGAACTGTTACTTGATTCAAATCTTTGATATCGGTGTAAGAGGCATCTTTGTATTATTAATATTTAGAGAGATATTCGAAAATTTTAAATATGCTTGCTGAGGACAATGACAACTTTTTGATGATAATGACGATTTAATTAGGATAAATGACTTTTGTTGAGGATAATGATTTTACACCTGTTTTATTGCACTTATCATTGAAATAAAACAAAATATTAAGAATCAACATAATTATATTTAGTCGTAAAATCACGCATTGATAAACACAAACATAAATTCTTGTGTAATTAATATGATTTAACAATATAATGTTAATCAAAAAATTACATATTGATGAACAGAAATATAACTTCTTGTATATAATTAAAATATAACAATATTTTTATTATTTTTCAATTGTTATATCCTGCATCACATTATATTAACTAATAACTATCAGCTCAAAGAAATAAAATCGAAATAGATAACACTTAACATTGTTAAGAGTATAACACTGGTTAAATAGGAAGAAAGGATATTTGTTTTTCTGAGATTTGGATCGCGGCTCTCTTCTTTATGTGTACTAGATAATGAAACGACAGGATTTGGATTAATATTCTCAGTGTACTTACAGTTATTATTTGGGATATGGTTTTTATTATACCTATGGATATACTTTTCATCGATATTACAATCAAAACAACTAGATTTGATTGTAATATCGATGAAAAGCTCGTCTGCGTTCCTGCGGAGCGTTCCTGCTGAGCGTTTCTGCGCTCCCGAATAGGAAGCTACGTGAGTTATGTTCTGAAATTGGAAATCTGGTCAAATCTTCTAAAACCAAAAACAAAGCGAATTCCTACATTCTGTAAACGCTCGAGTTTATTCAGGCCTTCTTCTGTGATATGAAGATAGCAAATATCAGCATAATCTAATAAAGGAAAGATTTATGTTTGCACTAAAATAACTCTAGTCATAAAAGGAAGAAATCTTTGCAAACGTTTGATAGCATGAAAGGTGGAATTAACTTTTTTGCATACTTCTGATATATAAGCATTCCAAGGGAAATCTTCACTTATAATTTGACCTAAATTTTTAGCTGATTTGCTATACAGTATAACACTGCTGCTATATACGAGATCAGGAACATTAGCATTTGCACTACCTATAATTAAAAACTGTAACTTTTGGGATTTACTAATAAACCAGATGACTCCGCTCATGAGTGAATACGCGACGGATCCTCATATATAGCGCTGATTGCCTCAAGAACATCCGGAGCAGAGAAAGGACGATACGATTGCAGATCATCCGCATATGATCCGCATCCGCATATGATGATGACGAATGAAAACTGGAGGACATGGCATTGGATGTTATGTTGATAAACACGAAAAATAGGAGTGGAGCTAGAACACCCCCCTGTGAAATACCAACTGTTAATTTACTAAAACCTGAGAAAGAATTCTCGAAATGAACACATTGAGAACGATCTCGGAGATATGAGTCAAACCAGGATACAGACTGAGGGGAAAGATTCAGCGAACGAAGAGTACCAAGCAGCACATCAAAGTCCACAGAGATAAAATCGTTACTGAAGTCAAAGAAAACCAATAAAGTAGGTTGTTTATTACCAATAGCATGTCTTATGTCATCAGTGACTTTAACAATAGCAGTAACAGTACTGTGCCCCGAACGGAAACCAGATTGATACGGATTGAACAAATTACTATCCTGCAGGTAAAGGCTAAACGACACGCAGTCCAAAATCTTGGACAAATATGGAAGAATTGGTATAGGGCGATATTTAGAGAAATAAGTAGGAGCTGAGACTTTAGAAAAAGGAATGACGTGAGCTGTCTTCTAGGCTTAAGGAAAAGTGCCAGAAAAAAAGGAAAAATTGATAATATATGTTAGGACGGGGAACAGTGAAGCCACCATGCGCTAACTGATATTGTCGTTGCCGATGGCATAGGAAGAGATACATTTAATGTGTTTGGCAAGGGCAATTACTCCTAAAGGGTTGGCAATTCTGAAAGATTCGCTTCGGCTGATCTTTCAGTTTCTTAATTAATCTTTCCATTGTTTTATTTTATAGTAGAGGGGGCCAATGAGCAAAGGTACTGCACCTGATGGTAAAAGCAGTACCTTTGTACATCTGCAATACCAGGGGTCTTGCAGATGCGTTGTCGGCTTTTTAAAAATGAGTAAGCTCGTTTCTTGAAGGTCCCCAAGTCGTAATTGATTCCATAAAGGAGTAGTGCGAGGCAAACAGTGCCGACAAAGGCGCACTGTTGTGGTTTTCCAGGCATCGAGGTGGTGAGGATGGAACTTTAAATTTTGACGCGATGTCCGATAGTGGAATTTAACGACAGGAATTAATCCGAACAATTCGTCGGAACACTCCCCATTATGATTGCGGTAAAAGATGCAGAGCGAACCTACATCTCTGCGCAACGCCAAAGAATCAAGCCAATTAGAAATAGCCTGGTCGTCGACGATTCGAACCGCTCTACGTTGAATGCAATCAAGAGGAAGAAGCTAGTACTGAGGAGTTCCGGCCCAAAGGTGGGAGCAGTACTCCATGTGAGGTCGAATTTGGGTCTTGTAAAGTTGGAGGCGATGGACTGGGATAAAGCTTTACTCTGCTGAGTACACCAAGCTTATTGGGGGCTAAGTTAGCCTCTCCTCCCAAATGACCGCTGAAATGAACGTTGTTCGATATGAGCGAGTCTTATTTTATATATGTTCTTATATAACTAGACGTAACCTAGCAAGCGAAAATCGCGCGGTGCAGCAATACTCGTCAGTTTAAGCTTTTCTTTCTTTTTTTATATTCTGTCGCCTTCTCACTTGTTCTAAGGCTAGCAGTTCTAGATCAATAATCATTTGTTGATACCTCCGTTTCTGACACATTTTATATTGGACTTTACGATTCTCATAGGATTCCTTACTTCTAGGCATGCTGATTTTTTTCCCAAAACAACTGCAGAGACATTACGAAAAAAATTAATCAATTGATGTACCAGCTTACTTTATTTTAATGGTTATATATGCTAATAATTGTGTTGACGTCATTATTCTCAACGTTTGTCATTGTTCAAAATCCGCAAATCATTATTCTAACCCATACATCATTATTCTCAACAGTCATTTTCAGGATAATGATGTCAGCAATAATGACGAATTCCAGAAAACATCTCGAAATTTGTCTTAAAAGATTAGATACAGCTAATAAATATCTATGGGGAGTTATTTGCAGTTCGATACATAAATAAAGCCATGAATAAAATCAATGAACATATTATTTACCACGATAAAGTGAATAAGGAGAATGATTATAAAGATGACAAATTTCGAAGAACTATATTCAAGCTTACCTTGAGAGAAATATGACCTGTCCAATCCGTTCAAAGTGTGTGGCCTAACCGAAGAGTACCGAGGGGCATCCGGTAGGCACGAAATATGCACCAAAATTGCAATCATCGTGGAAAAAATTTGAAAACTATTCCTGTTTTTACAATGACGCTTTTTTTGTGACAAACTTTTGAAAGAGTGTTTTACTATTTTAGAATTAAGTTAATACTTTAAATTGTTAAGAAACAGAAACAATAGACCTTTAAATACAATTTTTTACTATAAATAATTTTATTAAGTTGTATTTGAATATTTTAGAAGACCAAATAGCCAAGAACAGGTGATCTGGACACGCGAAATAATGACGTTTTCAGTAGATTTTTGCGTTTTTTTGTTAATTAATTATAAGAAATGTTTTTCTTTTACTTGTTGATAGTTAAAAAAGTAATAATGGAATAGGAAAACATTGTTTTCCTTCATCGTAGTTATAACAGTAAAGAGAAAACTGCCTGGAACCGTATTATCCTCAACATTGAAGAATCACCCGGCACGGTGTTGCTCAAATGTTGTTGCTTTGTCTCTTTCCCACAATGGGTTTCTGCGAATTATAAGCATAGGTAGTAGAGTTTCATCAAGTTCAGAAATTAAATCACGCTCGCGGTATATAACAGACGGTTTCAATGCATATAACTGCTACACCACGTGATTTTAAAGTTGCACTCCCTACCCCTAATAAGGGGTTAGGGTGGGGGTTATTTTTGGCATGGTTGGATAGAGTTTCAAAAAATATTGAACACTTGTTTTTTGTTTTCATTTTTTTTTAAACTCTCCCCAATAATCAGCCAGGACGCATGTTCTGGAACGCCTTATATATAACGAGACAACGGTCAAGAGTCATTAACGAGTCGAAATCCTGATACCACTTACTTTCACAGGAGACACACTCAGAGCGGGCTCTAAGCTCGCATAAACTCAAACTGAGCTCTCCCGAAAACTCTGCTCTCTTGAAAAGCGCTGTTTCACAGTAGCGGTCATTTGGACCAACTGCTTAAGTTCATTTCGAAAAAATAAAGGGTGTATACTTCAAGTGTGGTCCCATTTAATCGTAGATCTGATTAAACAATTTAAATTGGTGTCGATCTTTGAACTGGTGAAGATTGGTGAAGAAAATGGAAAGTTGTTTGCAGTCTTACTAAATTATTGAGTTTTAATTGAACATAGTTAAACAAAAAGGATCCAGTCCACAATACGGCCAAAAATGAGTTAAGTGTATCAAATTGATGCCAAATATCAATACAAAAGATAAAGTTCAATAAAAAAGATCTAGGCAAAAACAGCTCTCGATTACTTTATTTAACATTAGAACTAGTCTCCATGTATGGCACGTTAAGAAATAAATAAATTGAATAATCCAACTTTCCTGGTTTACAAATAACATTACCAACGGATTAAGTAAAATGAATCAAGCAGCTCTGAGATGCTACTACTAGTAACATAGCTCAATGTCAAGGAATCTGAATCGTTATGCGTAGTTAAAATTAGTTCATCATTGATAAACACTTCAATAAAAACTCTAAAACTAATCCAAAATCTATCAAATTTCAAACGTCAACATCTTAAAAGTGATTTTGTGTTAATTGGATCCTTTTCGTATATTTACGTCTAATTGTTCATGACCTAGAGGATTCAATTTACTTTGTGTTTTCGCGAACAGATTTACAATTTCCCGAGATATATAAGTCGTAGTAAAGCAAATTGGAAGATTTCGACGTAAAAACACACACAGCTTAAATCTGAAGCTTAGGAATGGCTGAATTCAGTTGTCAAAATATTCAGTCTTCGATCACAAAATAATCAAGATTATACATTGTAGTTTTAGAAGTAGCTAATAAAAAGAAGAGCACAAGTAAATGTGTGATCTTATTTTGTCCAATCACAGCTGACGTACTGACGCGTTACATCACGTAAACGTCTTATGAGTTACATCTGATTTGCAATATTAAACATTAAATCTTCGAACATAAAGTTGTATTTTCTAAGGGCCTAATAAAATTTCATAAGCTCTCGTTGGTAAAGCGGCGCAATAGTCGAAACTAAATCATAACTTACGGAAATAAAGTTGAATATATTAAGCTTTCGATTTTTTTTGTGTTACCGAATATAATATGTATAATTTATAACTCATTTTCTTATTGTTATTTTGATCAAAGTTCAGAGTGTATCTGTGAATATAGATAGAATTAATTTTAAAGTTAAAATCGCACAAAAGTTCCGCTTTACACACACAGCTGCACTATAAGGAAAGTTGCTTTTTTAAATTGGATTGCATTTGTTTTTTATGGTAATTGGTTGTTCATAAAAGAGCTTCAATAGATCACCCTGTAGCTTTTAATGAACAAACACGCTAATAATTTTGTTCCAATAACATTATCACGAGGTTTGTTTCACAACAGAGATTTTTTTCTTTCTACCTTCACCATCTTCTAGAAGCATTAGTTTTTCAAATTTAGAACACATATCCCGCAAACATTCAACTTCATTTATGGTTAAGCCGTTGGGAAAATCAAATTTAGAATATTCCTGTCTACCGGCCAGTTCTTTACACATTTCAAAAGCACTATTCTGAAATTCTTCATCTACATTATATTGTTTTTCTTTTTCTTTATCTGACGCACATTTGAAAGCATTCTGCCATATTTCTTTCTCTTCTTCGCCAGATTTTTTATTTTTTTTATCTAAATCAGCAAGCGCTTTACCAATTTCAACATTTTTTGGCTCCAATCTTAATGCTTTTTTGTAATATTTCACAGCATCCTCATATTTGCCTAACATCTCATATGCACGTCCGTAATAAAACAATGCCTTGCAATGTTTTTCAACATCTGTCACAAAGTCAAGACACTCACACATATGAATTATATATTTAGGTTTCCCAAGTTTAAAATAGCACACCGCCATGTTGACATAGCATTTGACTTTTAGTTTTTTTATTTCCTCTTCCTCTTTTTCATCTTTGGGTACAGATACTTTAAGTACAGATAATGATTGCTGATAATTTTGCAACGCTTTTATGTATTTTTTCTTAGCAAATAACGTTTTGGCACTTAGATGTAAAGATTTGACAGTTCTGAGGGTAACTTCAAATTTTCTTTGTTCAGCAAGGGGTAAATCGTTAAACCTAAAAATATAAGACATAAGAATAATTATTATGAATGAATGAGTTTTTACTTAACATACATACATACTTTAAATTATGCAAATTGAGCTAACTCCACAGTTCCAAATTATATCAGCACATGTGGTCTCAAGTTACTGGTTTTCCTGGAACAGTTGGGATGGCAAGAGTCCTAACTGCTCTAGGAAGCCCAGTAACTTCCTCAATTATGGTAAAATGTCATATTATTTTTGACATTTTCATTGAAACCACAGAGTATGTAATGTATATATAACCACGGCGTAATGTCATTTAGACGCCATGACAGTCCAGAGCGTTTTCGCAGCGTGTGAAAGTTTGGATGTAAACATAATTTTATCGCTAAGATAACTTGTGGAAGAATATTTTTTTATATATAAAAAAGTATCACAGAATGCCCGATTTGATGCTAACTTCAGATTTTGATGTGGATTTTGCATGGCAAAACGCCAGATTTGTTACAAAATGAAAAAATAACGCGCCTCCGCTCAAATAGTGAACAATTCAAAAAATCGTAAAAATCACTTTTTTGTACCATTCGTATCGTATTATGCTATAGTTTTATCTTGAATGTTTTCAATCAACTTTCTACTACTGTTTTCAATGATTTAATACTATAACGGCGCTAGTGACGTTAGTGGCGTTGGCCTGAAAAGCCAAAAAAATAGACAGGAGCAACTTTAAACCCCTTTTACTCGAGAATCGTTTTTTTGACTTGCGACACTATTTGAGCGGAGGTGCGAGAATACGTTGTTATTCAACATAATATTCTATGTTGCCATGCCAAATCCTCATTTTTCAAAAAAGTACAAATTGCCGCCTTTGAAATTAGTCGACTCAAAAATGAAATTTTGAATTTTTTAATTTTTTTTTATTACACAAATCGAACATATCGGCTCTGAACAGCCTCTGAAAGTTTAACCACACCTTTAGAAGTAACCTTGTATAAAGTGTAATTAAGTATGAATTTAGGGCCGTCAATAAATTACGTCACAAAATATTCATGGTTTTTTACCTAATAATTTCTCTCTCCTCGCTCACCGCTTTTGTCGATATTAAGTCTTTCGGATTGACCGCCCCGTTGGTCGAGTGGTTAGCGGCCCTGACTACGCAATCGACAGGGCTCGGGTTCGATCCCCGACAGGGACAAGCATTTGTGTGATGAGCATAAATGTTTGTATTTCCGGGTTTCGGTGTTTATTAAATATATACTAGTAGTTATATATGTATTTCTATGTATTAGTATCGTTGACTAACACCCATAACACAAGCAATAATTTGCTTACTTTGGGGTTAGATCTGTAAGTGTAATTTGTACCATAAATATTATTATTATTATATTATAAGACCTATTAGTCTGATTCGTTGACAGAATAATTAGTCAGTTATTAGGTCTCTAGCATGTTTACTCAATGACCACACCGGGTGTCACCTTTTTTGGGATGACACTTTGAGAACAATGTACAAACAAAAAAAATCGCTAGCACAAAAATTATTCCTCCACTAGCACAATTGTATAACAATTCTTTTTCTGTCTTAGTTATTATTGTGTTTTGTTATTTCTTCAATATTTTAAATAAAATAAATCCATGACGTTTATCATTTAAAATTTATTGCTTTTTACTTTCGATGCGATGACACCACCAACTTCCACCACCCACTGGTGCCACCCAAGGGAGCTACGCCACTGTCTCACTGTCTGTCTGTCACCAGACTGTATCTCATAAACCGTGATAGGTAGAAAGCTGAAATTTTCACAAATTATTTCCGTTGCCACTATAACAACAAATATTAAAAGTAAAAAAAAAATGAAAATATTAACGAAAAAAACACGTTTATTGTATGGGGTGTGTAATACAATTAACATACATACAATATCACTGCATAGTATGAAACAAAGTCGCTTTCCGCTGTCTGTCCATATGTACGCTTAGATCTTTAAAACTACGCAACGAATTTTGATACGATTTTTTTTAATAGATAAAGTGATTCAAGAGGAAGGTTTATATTATGTATAATAACATCCATTATATAGTAGAAAATACTGTTATAAATATATTTAGCAAAACAACATTTGCCAGATCAGCTAGCTAGATGTATACAATAAACGTGTTTTTTATGGTATTTTTTTGCTATGACGTCGCTATTATATACGGAACCCTTCGTGCACGAGTCCGACTCGCCCTTGGCCGATATTTTTACTTGACGCAAGCCATTTGTATTAAGTGCTAGTGTCTGATGATGTAACAAACCTTATCGGTGCTTGCGTATCATTCACATCATACAATATGATCACAAACAAAGCTGGCTCCGGTCTAATTCTAGGTGGTACTCCGTTAGGTCCCCACGCTAGCCGCGGTTGAATGAGAAGATTAAACCTTGCCTTAGGACCTTTGATAGTAGTCAGCCCTATTTCCAATCCTGGGAGTATTTTTCCACCACCTAATCGGATTTGCTGTAAAGAAATATTTATTTTATTCGATTTTTAGCACAGCAAAACAAACAAAGTTTTCCAGATGGAACGATAAACATCGCCTATAGACACCAAAGATGTTAATGGTGCGTTGCATTCCATAATTTGTGGAATACCAAATGCATAAATTTACCAAATTACCTTCTTCTCTAAACCGGTAAACGATAATAACAAAATCATTGATATTGCGACAGAAATAGGTAAGGCGGTGGTACCAGACCCAGGCGAGACAATGTAGAACTCTACCAAGTAGTTAGTAATCACGATTAGTGACTTTAATATTGTTGCGAATAATCTAGAAACGTGAAGAGTTGAAGCGCTGGAGAAATTTAGAAATAAAAGACAGAGATAGCTACTTCTATTGATAAACAAATAGCCGTCGTTAACCGAATAGTTATGTCACAATTTACCTTATCGATTTGAGCATAAGGATGAAAATAGCGTGTTTAGTAACTTGTTTACAATTAGAGTTGTTTATGCAATAATTTCGGAATGTTCGGGAGTAATGTCGAACTTTACCCTGGGTATAAATAGGGATGTGTTGACAAATAGAGTGCAGTTTTTATAATGCGATCGAAAGCGATACTTGAAATGACCAGTGTGAAGCGAGAAGTGTTTTAGTGATTCAGCGTAGTCGGTTAAGTTTAGTGTTGATATAGTGAGTGCTATTGGCGTTAATCAGTGTATTTACGTATTGCATTGTGGTGTTTTTTTTATTTGTGTTATAAATACACGGTTTTATTGTGGTGTTTGATAGCACAATTACAAATTCGAAGCACGTAACAATATCATAAGATAGCAAACAAGCAGATGGCTCACCTTTTTAAATTTATTTATAATTTATTGCACACCAAATTTAAAAATATTGCGGCGGACTGAATGCTAAACACATTCTCTATCAGTCAACCTTCGGGCTAGCAGAAAAGGTAAAGGGTAGGTGCGACTTAAATATTAAAATACATAATAATGACGTACACAACTATAATCATAGTGATTCAAAATTACGCTAATAGAGTAAGCATAAATTATTACATATAAATTTGGCTGTCTGTCTATCACCAGACTGTATCTCATAAACCGTGATAGCTAGAAAGTTGAAATATTCAAAAATTATGTATTTCTGTTGCCGCTACAACAATAAATACTAAAAATAAAAAATGAAAATATAGGGTAGGGTAAAGTAAACGTGTTTTTTTTCGTTTGTTTTTTCGCTATCATAGTACGGAACCCTTTGTGCGCGAGTCTGACTCGCACTTGGCTGTTTTTTTTTTGTTGTAGCGTTTGTAGATTGCTTGAACCGCTATCACTGGAATAATAATATTAATAATTTATTTTATTTTCTCCCCACAAAAGTAAAATAAATCTATATGAAAGGTTCTCAAACTTTTTTCCCCATAGACCACTTTCAAAATTTTTCTGGTTCCGGTGGACTCCCTGAATCTAAATTTCTATCATACTCCCAAAACTTAAAAAAAAATATGAATGTGATCTAATTATGGAAATTGCGTTGCAGCTAAGTTCTAACCAAGAATTAACAGTTTCTCTTCCCTACGTCGCCAAAGTACTGTAGCAGTTCTTTTTAAAAGATTTAAAAACTTACCAAAGGTTGTCCTTGATTCATGGTTAGGGTGGAATCGAATGGTATTCTTGCTTTTTCAAAGTACGCTGCATAGTGAATGGTCACCACTGCATCTACCGGTACTATGGGACCATCACCTGCAAAGAAATATGGAGATCGGAAATGATTTCCGATAACACAACGAGGGTTCTTGACAGCTAAATTCGTTTTTAACTTCCTGCTACGTTTGTAGATAAATTTGGAGAATGTATGTGTGTATATATGTATGTAAACATCTCATAACTTTTGAATGGCTTGACCGATTAAAACGTGGTTAATGGCATTCAATTGAGTTCTACCAAACTTAGAGGTCCTGATAATCTAAACCGATTTGGCCTAAGAGATTTTAAAAATAAAACTCAAAAAATTTTTTGAAAAAAGAAATGTTTTTTATAAATAATGCACCGATTGATTACAAAATCTAATCAGCTCTATTCCTTAAACTGCATTCCACCTAGTGAATTGCATCAAAATTAGTTTATCCATTCGGGAATTAGGGGGCATTCAAATATTACCTACATAAGCACTAAAGGGGGTGGGGGGTGGGAGATTACGTCTGCAAAATTCATTTTTTTACTTTTCGAGCTTTCTATATATTTACTTCTTGCTACATTATACATTTGCGTTAAACTCTTTTATCTTACCTAATAAAAACTGCTACTCATAAATAAATAAATAAATATTCACGGGACAAATTACACTTACTGATCTAACCCCAAAGTAAGCAAATATTTGTTTGTGTTATGGGTGTTAGTCAACGATACTAATACATAGAAATACATATTACACATACATAAATACCAGAATATATATAATAAACACCCAAACCCGGAAGTACAAACATTTATGCTCATCACACAAATGCTTGTCCCCGTCGGGGATCGAACCCGAGCCCCGTTGATTGCGTAGTCAGGGCCGCTAACCACTTGACGAACGAGGCGGTCATGAATCAATCACAAATCTGAGGAACAGATTAAATAATAAATTTACAAATGTCTATGTAAGCAAGGGAGGAGGGGTAAGTGATTTGCTTACTTTTTCTGACATGGGGGAGGAAGTCAATAATTGTAAAAAATTTCGTAATACTTGAATGGCCCCTTATCATTGACACAAAAATTTTTGATTAAAGGCATTTTTTACATAACTTTTCAACACGATGATACAAAAAAAATTACCTTCTTCAGTAATGAGCATTTTAACATCACCACTGGGCATACAGTCAATCATCTTAGCAGCCATATCATCAAAAGTCTTATATTCTGGACAGGACAACATAAGTTTATCTGTGATTTGTTCTATGTTTTTAAAATACTCTTCAGAGTCACTGGAATAATAATATTAATAATTTATTTTATTTTCTCCCCACAAAAGTAAAATAAATCTATATGAAAGGTTCTCAAACTTTTTTCCCCATAGACCACTTTCAAAATTTTTCTGGTTCCAGTGGACTCCCTGAATCTAAATTTCTATCATACTCCCAAAACTTAAAAAAAATATGAATGTGATCTAATTATGGAAATTGCGTTGCAGCTAAGTTCTAACCAAGAATTAACAGTTTTTGAAAAAAAAAGTGAGAATTGAATGGGTAATTAATAGATATTTTTACTTCGCTTATATATAGACCCCCGTCGAGTCGCCCGTGAACCACTTTGGAGATCAGCCCAAGCAGCAATCAAGCATGTTTAATACCCATAAAGCAGCTCATATAGAACTTAAAGTTCTATTGCAGCCGTACAATGGTGTAAAAAGATGCTTTTATCGGTATAAGAGACCTTTATGAGTTTTTATACAGCCTAATGCTGTACAAGGCCTTTCTTAGAGTTCCGCGTAAGCTTTAGGCGTTATATCTGAATATGAATACACTACTGTACAGCTTTAAGCAATTTGTAACTCATTAGGCTGATTTTAACACTTAAACCCGTACATTAGCTGTATTTTGTTTAGCACGGGAATTTATTACAGCTTTAAGTGTTATTATAGTATCACTCAACGCTTGTTTCTGTAAAATGGGACGTGTAATCACCGTTCTACAGCTAATATTTATGGCGTAATTGTAGACTTTTATGCAGCCAATGGTGTTAAAAAATCTGCATATACAGCTATAGTACAGCTCAAGGCTGTATTACTGAGAAAATTGTTGTTTGCTGTTTTTATATCTGCATAGTTGATATCATGTGGAAAAAAATCAAGAGGAAGATTGAAAAGGAATATTTAAATATTATAAATTACCAACCAAGTAATCGTGATGAAGATAAAGCTGAAAAATTACTAATTCAGGTAAACCTACAATCGTCATTTTTATTAATGTTCAAGGAAAAGGGTTCCGTAACAAAAACATTAAAAAGTGATTGTAGGTTATCTGATTTATTATTTTTTAGGCTTATCTTCTTCATTAAGGTTACTTGGTTGGTAATTTACAATAACTGATTTTTTTTAATGTCATAAGATAGCAAACAAGCAGATCGGTCTCCTGATGAAAAGAATCAACCATCGCCTACAGACAGCAAAAATGTTAATGGTGCGTTGCTCTCTTGTGGCGAGGTCTAATGCCCCATGCATAAGTTTACCGGCCACCTTACCCTCCAAACCGGTACATGACAGTGACCAGCACTGACGCTTTGCAGCAGGAATAGATAAGGCGGTGGAACCAGACCCGGTCGATCCAATGCAGAGCTCTATCACCTAGTAACCACGATGAAAGTGACTCGCATAGCCCATCGGTTGTCTTTTACGACCTGCCTGGCAGAAAGGTAATTGGTCTATTCTTCAAAGAATATATAAAAAAAGAGTTAAAAAGAGAAATAAAAATCATTACACTGAGAAAATATGTATTTTTTTATTTTTAACTTGCTACTATACGGAGTTTTACAAAAGCGGTATAGTAAGTCGAAAGGGGGTGACTCAGAGGGTAATTTTGAACAACTTTTGTTCAACAATTTGTGAAAATTCCCGAAAAACAATTTTGTTTTTCCATTGTGAAAAGTCACATGACCAACAAAGTTTCTATGGAGAATCAATATTTTTTTCGCGAATTTCCAAAAGTCGTTAAACAAAAGTTGTTAAGAATGACCCCCTGAGCCACCCCCTTTCGGCTTACTGTACCACTTTTGCAACACCCTGTATATATGTATACTTACAATCGTTTTAAAAATATTATATACTTAGATACAATTACAGGCAAAAGAGTATGTGTTTCTCTTTAAAGAATTATAGAAATATTTTTGTGATAGACCAATATTTAAAGGGCTTGATTTTTCGTTCTTGATCAACTTAGTTATATCAAGTTGTTTTCTTGGTCATTATAATTCACCTTTATCCTCCTACAAACTGGGTACGATACAAATACGGTTTTGGCTTCTCTCAATTGTTTTTATTATTTTATAAGGCATATTTCCCTGAAAAATAAAGTAAAACATGATTGAAATACATGTCTCATAAGTTATAGTTAACAATAAGTTGGTTTAGTTGTAAAGTCAAACGACCGACATCAATACAACACAATAGCGAAATCAAGTGACAAACATATGTTTTGTATTTAGGGTTCTTTTTACATTAGGACATCAATACAACACAATAGCGAAATCAAGTGACAAACATATGTTTTGTATTTAGGGTTCTTCAATTTTTGTACGCATCTCTGAACATAAGTTAAGTGATTAAAAGCCAATTACTGTACAATAGATTTATATAGGGACTTAGTACAGCCTAAAGTGTATTTGGACGGTAATTAAAAGCCAATAGCCGTATAATAGAACAAAAAAGTGATTCAGTACAGCTATTTGCAGTATATCACCCTCCAAATACACTTTAGGCTGTATAACAAAACGCCGCCATTATTGTGTATTAAAAACAACATTAAAGAAATATATTGTTAAATAAAAGATATATTTAGCAATAACTAAAGCTATATCTTGTCAAGCAACTTATATTATGATCATTATGCCTTTATATACAATATTGTACCATAAATACTTGTATATTCTAACCTTAAACACAAACACTTACCGTATTTGGTAATGATTTTATTTGTGTTATCTTGATTATTTCGTTGGCGCGTGAATATTTTGAGGGAAAACATACACGACTTCACAGTCATTTAGAATTTGCACTTTGAATACACCTTTGAATACTGCTCCAAGTCCAAGAATTTATCGTTTATTAATATATTTTTAATTATGGCGTCTGCAGATACCAATATGTGATATAATTAATGTTATACAATATCAAAAACCGATTGTTACTTTTTATCATTTTCAAACACCTATTAAGAACGTTTAGCTGTACAAGAGAGTATATTTAGTGTTATAGTTTCTTTATACACCGAATAACAGCCTTTGTACAGCCTATAACAGCTTGTACAGCTATTGTGCAGCCTATTTAACTCTTAGCTGTACAAGACAGTTACAAGAGAGTATCCTTAGTGTTATAGTTTCTTTATACACCAAATAACAGCCCTTGTACAGCCTATAACAGCTTGTACAGCTATTGTGCAGCCTACATAACGCAATAAGCTGTATAACTTGGGGCCCTTTTTGGTGTTATATCGGCTGTAGAAGCGCTTCTACAGCCTTTGTACGGCTTCGTATACAGCTTTAAGTTTAAAAATGAACCTAAATGCAGCCTATATACAGCTTAACGTGCTACTTGGGAGTGATCTATATTAATTCGTTCTATATTATTAATATTATAATTATAAATGTGAAAGTTTGAATGTTTGGCTGGATGGATGTTTGGATAGCTGAATGTTTGTTACCGAATTACGCAAAAGCTACTGAGCGGATTTGAATGAAATTTGGCACACAGATAGATGATGACCTGGAATAGCACATAAGCTACTTTTTATCCCGGAAAAATTAGGTGATCTCGCAGCATTCACTAAACACGCTGCACGCTGCAGCTAGTGATTTATAAAATTGCCATATAATAGTAGCAGGCTGTTCCTTCTGTGGGAGGCTGATGCCTAAACTAGGCCATGTCGTATATCAGAACATCAGGCCAGGTTAGCGTATCCAGAACGAAATACGAATTTCAATGATAATGCATCCTTGATACTAATATTTTCATACTCAAAAACAAGATTAACTCACAATATTAGTATTTTTTTATCCAATTGTTTGAGGAAATATTGATTTATTTCTTGACTTTGGTTAGTAAATGTATATATATTAATTGATTTTAAAACATAATTATTATCATAATACCATAATATTATTATTATAATTAGACCCTAAAGTAAACAAAATAAATATAGAATGTAATTACGGCGATACTCGTCGGCATGTTTTTCGAATGTTGCTCTACTGAGTACTGTAATGCCCGGGACATAATATAAAATAATTGGGTACCACAGTACCCTGGACGTTCAAGTGAATATGGAACTATTAAATATAAAATACTGTATAATACTAATATTCTATCTCTATCTTTTGTAGGGTTATTTTTATTAAGTACTTTTGTTACATTAAATTTCAAATCAAAATGATTCTAAAGCCTCTGTGGTCTAAAGTCCAGTGTCGGACAACATGAAGGTTCAATGTCTGGGTCGGGCAATTCAAAAGTGTTCAGTTTCCTGATAGAAACAACTTTGCCCAGGATTGGCCCGGAAGTGCCCGGTTGTCGGTAGACTTGCCACCTATCACACTGTGGGACCAAGTATCTTTGGCTAATTGTGGGTGTACTTGGTGCGCCTCTGCCTACCTTACGGGGATACGGGCGTGAAGATACTCTTTTTATGATTCTAAAGAAGTTTCACTTGAAAAAGATAGTAAAAATATGCTGTGTGAATATCTTACCTGTCTTCATCACTGAAATCAGGCAGCAGATCATCATCAAAAGAAAAACCATCGGTCTTTTCCTTTTTGAAATCCATATCTATTTGAAACTCTGCATCACCATTTAAAAGGTCTCTATAAACAAAATTCATTTTGATCTGTTAATTTTAGGTAAAACTTGATTAATTTAAAGGTAAATCTTTTTAATCGGTTCGTTGTGACTCATATTTCCCAAATCGCTTTCATACAATTTATATGAACTATTTCATATTTTTGCATGGTGGACTTCAATGAATGCGATGCGGTCCGGCCCAGCTCAACGCGCTCTGTGACCAGTGTGCTATGATGAGCAAAATTGTGCACATGAATTATTTAGTGTAATGAATTTTAATTACTAAAATCACATAATTATGGATGAAGAACAATTAAATCGCTCGAAATAGTCTTTCACTGTTATAAGGTCAGTAAAATGTGGCGAGTGGGTCTCGTCAACTGACAAACTGGTGAATCATGGTGAACCAAAAAGGCCACAGTTGTTCGAAATGTTGATGAATGTTGCGAATATATAACTTTATAACTAGAAAATTTAGTTATATATTGAATTAAAATTATACATATATTTAAGGAAGCTTCATACAACAAACATAATTTTTCCCTCATTTTTACTCAAGATGACAACAGAATGACACAACAGAATTAAAAAGCTCTACCTACATTATTAAAATTAGATAACAAATTACTTATCATGGTAAGTGTTTCACATACTTTTATAATAACTAATAATGGCCATGTGGTAAGATTTAATTAATAAGAAAATAGTAAATGTGTGTATATTATCATGATGTCATATGAATGTGTTGTGTGTAATGTTCATCTATATATATAAAAATCAATTGCTGTTCATTAGTCTCGCTAAAACTCGAGAATGGCTGAACCGATTTGGCTAATTTTGGTTTTGAATTAATTGTTGAAGTCCAGGGAAGGTTTAAAAGGTGACAAAATATAGAAAAAAAAATAAGAGTAGTTAAAAAGGCAGAAAAACATTTGCAGGGTCAGCTAGTTTTTGATAAAAATGAACACTACACACATCACATTTATTAGAATATGTGCAATTTAATGTATTTCTAATGCATAATATTTAAAGTATTAGGTTTCGGCAGTCATCTGCAATGAAAACTTCAATTATTGTTTCAATTTCATACTTCACCGTTCGCGTAATTGTCTTGGAAACGAGTATGAAGTTTTTATTGAATTTAATTGAATTGAATATTTTTATTCACAATAAGTACAACTTATACATTTTTTGAACATCAGTTTTAAATTAAAAATCTTTAACAATTATAAAAACAATGATGGTATGATCGTATTTAGACATATAACAATAACATTTTGATTAGATAACCCAGGGTTTTTTTCAGTAAAATAATCATTTACACTATAGTAAGCTTTCTTGTAAACAGTACTTTTCAAATATAATTTGAATTTCTTTTCAGTCAAACATGTTACTTCGTCCGGTATTTTGTTGTATATGCGCACACATAATCCTTTATAGCATTTTGCACATTTACTTAGCCTAAATGGTTGAATAGCAAGTTTGTTTTTATTCCTAGTAATTAAATTATGTTTATCTTTCAATTTATTAAAGAGATTCAAATTTTTTCTAACTTACATAATATTTTCATATATGTATTGACTAGGCAACGTCAAAATCTTTATTTCCTTAAATTTGACCACATGAGGTCCCGGGTTCGATTCCCGGGTCGGGCACTTAAAAAAAAGTGTTTTTTTCAGTTTTCTGATAAACACAAAGTTGCCCGGGATTGGAAAGTGCCCGGTTGGCGATAGGCTCGCCTCCTATCACATTTGTGGGACTAAGTATCTTCGGCTAATCGTGGGTGCACTTGTTGTACCACTGCATACCCCTTCGGGGATACGGGCGTGAAGATACTTTCTTTTAGTGACTCCCTTGAATTCATATTATATATAGATCGAATTGCTCTTTTCTGTAATATAAATATTCTTTCTACATTTGCAGCTCGACCCCACAAAGAAATTCCATATGTCATAACACTATGGAAATTACTAAAATATACCTGTTGTGCAGCAGGTACATTTGTCAACAGAGCCTAATTTTTTGCTAAGATTATTTATATGGGGATTCAATTGCAGTTTAGAATCTATTGTCAGGCCTAGAAATACAGTATCATCAACAAAATTATGTTTTTTATTATTTAAAATTACTTCACTATCTTCTAATCTTACATTTGGCAATGAGAATTTTAAACATTTTTTTTTATGTTTAGTGCTAGATTATTTGCTTCAAACCAAACAATATTAGAAAGAGCTGAATTTACATCTTCATGATTTTTTTCATATCTTCTTACTTTAATTCTCTTAACATTATATAGATAATGTTTACTTACTGCAGTTTGATTCCTTTAGATAAATGTATTGGATCTTTATAAAACTCTTCCATTTTGGCTCGTTATAAAAAATAAGATCTAATTTATATTGAAAAAGCCTTACAATGTTCAAATTTGATAATAAATTATTAATAACGATTTGCTGTAAAAATGCTTGTCCCCTTGTACAAATATTTAAAAACATTTAAAGTGATGTCAACATAAAGTACTTTGTGCCTTGTGGTCCACATAAGTAGGTACCTATTCAAATAATAAACCACAACATATACTAGTACATATTACTTTATAATTTGTGATATTAAACTTTTAACTTAGTCAGAGTCAGGCTTTTATCATTGACCTCTAAATATATATAAATATATTTATACATAAGTAATCTGTGTATTTATATATAGCAAGGAACTTATATACGATAACTGGAATACTACGAAGCAATATTTGAAAAATAAAAATGTACTTTATTTCGTAAGAAATAAAGTTGACATTTGTTTCTTACTTAACAGAGGGGAAAAACGTTCTGAGCAAGACAACGACAAGAGTGGATGTTGTCCCTTTCTTGCAATTGCCAGTGTAAATAAAACCAAGGATTGAAATACCGGTATTATGAGATATCGTTATTGCTCAAGGCAAGACATAACAATATTTTCAAGCATAGCGCTATCCAATAATGATACTGAATTTGTTACTATTTAATAACGTTATTCATTACGTTCTGTTATATCCAACAATTTTCGTTATGGTATATGGTATTATGATTCACTCATTTGTGCCCCGCTTGTTGTTTATTGTATTTCACATATGGGACAAGTTATATTTAAAAGTAGAGGTTTTCATCAGAGTTTGAAAGATTTTGTTGAATGTACCAGTTTTTGGTATTATTTAAAATACTGTTTTTTAAATTTTCAAATAATTAATATTACATTTATATTAAGTGTGAAGTTTCGTAATTATAAACAGGAAAGTACCTACCTTTCATAGCGAAACTAGCTGTTACCCACGGCTTCGCTCGCGCATATTTACTTTAGAACTTTTTTTATGTTATTAGATAGCAAACAAGCAGATGGGTCTCCTGATGGAAAGAGTCAACTATCGCTTATAGACACTAAAGGTGTTAACACTTAACATGTGGCGAGGTCTAATGCCACATGCATAAGTTTACCGACTACCTTACCCTCCAAACCGGAACACGACAGTAACAAGCACTAACGCTATTGCGGCAGGAATAGGTAAGGCGGTGGTACCAGACACGGGCGAGACAATGCAGAACTCTACCACCTAGTAGCCACAATGGTAGTGACTCGTAAATCCAATCAGTTGCCTCTTACGACGTGCCTGGCAGTTGTCCTATTCAAAGGAGCCCGGAACCAACGCGGGGTAGACTTATTTAACCTTTCTTTATAAGCTACTTTATCAAAAATCTCGACACAGTCGGGGGGGCCGCTAATATTGTATAAAAAATAATATTAACATGTTCATATTAGTTATTTATTAAAATATATTTTATTATCAAAATTTAAGTAAAACAAGAAAAATAAGAATAACTATTGGTAACATACCTATCGAACATACTAAAGTAATTTATACAAATATATAAAATTGGAGTGTCTGTAACATTAAAATAACCGAGTCTAACTAAATGCATATGGATGTATATACACGGTACATATAACAAAATAACACTTTTTACGATTTTTGTCTATCTGTCTTAAACAGACAGACAATTTTATTCAATTCATACGAAATTTTATGCAAGTATGTCAAAGGAATATAAAGTTTCATAAAAAAATCATCCCTTATTACACTCCCTTCAGGGTTGAATTTTGAATAGTTCTTCTGGCCTGTGCGTTTATATAAAACTTTATATAAAACTTTCTTGCCCTATTTTACCCTTTACGGGGTGGAATTTTGAAAAACGCTGAAATACGTAACTCATTATTTTTGTCATACTCAATTCATATGAAATTTCATGCAAATATGTCTGAAGAATAAAATGTTTAAAAGTTTTATCCCCTATTTCCCCTTTGAGGGTTGATTTTTTAATTATCCTTTTTAGTGAATTCTTCCGTCATAAGAGGAATACGTGTGCAAAACTTCATTGTCTAACACTAATGGTTTGGCAATGGTTTGTGCGGTTGTATAAAACTTTCATCCCCTATTTTACCCTCGTAGGGATCGAACCTTGAGAAACGCTTAAACACGTAATTCATTATTTTTGTGTTATAGCACTCACCCCGGGCTTGGGTAACTGGAAAAACCTTAAAAACGGCTTTGAGGAGATGGTCGCAGGTTCAAATCCCACATGTCAATATTTTTCTTTGTTGTTTTTAAGGTTTTAACGTATTTTTTTTTTATTCAATTCATACGAAATTTCATGCAAATGTGTCCAGGGAATAAAAAGTTTCATACA
The DNA here is from genome assembly GCA_036924255.1 of Apodemia mormo. Classification (NCBI taxonomy): domain Eukaryota; kingdom Metazoa; phylum Arthropoda; class Insecta; order Lepidoptera; family Riodinidae; genus Apodemia; species Apodemia mormo. The sequence goes on along the minus strand of JAUPFN010000028.1, from coordinate 1,171,565 downwards.
AACTTTTATCCCCTACTTCACCAACTTCTAGGTTGAATTTTGAAAAATCCTTCCTTATTGGATGCCTACATTATAAGGAAAATACGCGTTTTTTCCTGTGTTGGTCTCGGGCTCCTTTGAAGAATAGACCAACTGCCGTTCTTCAAGGCACGTCGTAAAAGGCGACCAATTGGCTATGCGAGTCACTACCATCATGGCTACTAGAGTTTTGCATTGTCTCGCCCGGGCCTGGTACCACCGCCTTGCCTATTCCTGCCGCAATAGCATCAGTGCTTGTCGCTGTCGTGTTCCGGTTTAGAGAGTAAGGTAGCCATTAAACTTATGCATGTGGCATTGGTTCTCGCCACAAGATAGCAACGCACCATTAACACCTTTGGTGTCTATAGGCGACGGTTAACTCTTTTCATCAGGAGACCCATCTGATTGTTTGCTGTTTTATGATATAAAAAAATTTCAAATTTATAGCCCTAAGGCGCCTCATAGACCTACAATAACATTGCGCAATACTTTTATTGTGCAATAATATTGAATACCCTTTTGGCTCCAAACGTTCAATAAATTCACTCAATAAAATTGACAAACCAGTCTGAACAATATTTTCGAGCGAGCAACATGTCTGATGACGAAGTTTTGGCGACAAGCATGCTGGTGATTTAGTTAAATAAATCTCCATACAATTCTATACATTCAAGTAAAAACTCCCGTTCTTTATATTTTATAGCATTCTTGCTCACCATTTTGCCTAAATTTATGACACAACCATACATTAAACACGTGACAAACCAAACGCAACCGCTCAAACCTCTGAATTGAAAAATATTGTGCAATATTAAGCCTACACAGTGCAAGAAAAAAAATATTGCGCAATAAAAATTAAACCAGCTCAAAAAAAAGAAAACCTGCTCAAATTTTCATAATATTATATTTCGCCGTGTTGGTCCTGTCCCCTTTCAAGAATAGACCAACTACCGTTCTGCCAGGTGAGTCGTAAAAGGCGACCGATTGACTGTAGGTACGTGTCACTACCATAATAACTACTTGGTGGTAGAGTTCCGCAACGTCTCGCCGGGTATTTGATACCATTGCATTAGCTATTCCTGCCGCAATAATGTCAATTTTTTTATATCTTGATAACAAACAAGCCTTCTGATGGAAAGAGTCAATCATCACCTATAGACACCAAAGATGTTAATGATGCGTTGCTATCTTGTAACGAGGTCTAAGGCCACATGCATAAGTTTACCGGCTACCTTACCATTCATACCGGAACATGATGATGACAAGCATTGACTCTATTGTGACACAAATAGGTAAGGCGGTGGTACCAAATACGCGGGTGAGATAAAGCAGAAATCTACCACCTATTTGTCATTGTCTTGTTTCGGTTTGGAGGGTAAGGTAGCCGGTAGACTTGTGCATGTGGCATTGTAAACCCGCCACACGGATGGCAACGCACCGTTAACATTTTTGATGTCTATAGGCGATGGTTTCTCTTTCCATCAGGAGAGCCATCCTGATGCAAAGAGAAACCATCGCCTATAGAAATCAAAAATGTTAACGGTGCGTTGACACAAATAGATAAGGCAGTGGTACCAAATACTCGGGCGAGACAACGCAGAAATCTATCACTTGTTTGTTATTGGAACGAAGTTCCTTATCGCGCGTTGTGAACGGGGGCTAGACGGAAAAAATTCTTACGAAAAATTGTCACGACACTTTTTGCTATAGTAAGGTATTGTAAGCTGTGCGGCGTGTGGATGTTTCTCTGTCTCTCTCTCTCTCTTATAGAAAGCAAGCCAGATATTTTCATTTCTATTTCGCATTGAACAGTGTGGTGTCGCGACGATTATTTTTGTTGAGTGTATACAGTTTTTTTTGTAAATAATAATAAAAGGAACTTCGTTCCATCCGGTTGTCCCTTGACACTTCTCAAGTTTTTTGTCTTGTTCCGGTTTGGAAGGTAAGGTGGCTACACCACCAAACACATCCACACTGAGGGCAACGCACCGTTAACATTTTTGATGTCTAGAGTATAGGCGATTGTTTCTCATATTATCAGGAGAGCCATCAGCTTGTTTGCTATCTTATGATATAAAAAACAAATATTCATTTTGAACACTATTCATCTAGACTAACAACAACTTTTTTCGTTTCACATCTGTAAATTATTTTGTATAGAAACTGGCTGATAAAAACTACATACTAAAAGAGGATATTCAGTACTCGATTTTAATACCGAATATGTAAAAAAATTTGGTACTCAAACGTTGAGCTAATTATCGTTTGTTTATATTTATACGGACGCCCGCGCATAGATACAAAACATGTTTATTCAAATTCTCCTTTATAGGCACCATCGAAGTTCATTATTTACAAACAGTGATTTTTCTCAACTCGTGACTAGACTCATTTGTCAGTAGTCATAGCGCGCATGATAACAACGCTATCACACGCACGGTGACCGTATTTTCTTAATATTTCTTTACTAATTTGGTTGTGGTTGACAACATAAGAGTTAAGCAATATTTTGATAACGTCATTTTTCTCGCCGAGTAAATTTTCCTTAAAGTAGTCCTAAGAAAACTGGTATTTTTCATTTTGTGTTTCTTTTATCTTGCGGGGCTGCCATCATATAAAGAAAGCAATATTTTATTTATTTACTTATTTTAATTTATTGTCTTTCGTACTAAATCAGGGCGGTCGCAAACTAACATCATAATTTTCGACCAAAGTGGGTTTGCGACCACCTATTTTAGTGAGTGAATTAAAAAAAGTTCTATCAAGAAAACATTTGGTCGTAAACTGATGAGATGCATCTTTATGCTTCTACACCATCAGATTCTAAATTATACAATCATAAAAGCATCATTGAGATTATAACAAGCATAATATTATGTAGCCTTTATGTGTCAAAATACGATAACCCGGCCACTTTCTAGCGTATTAGATATTTACGTACTTCAGTTTGCGACCACTGGATTTAAAAAAAATATAAGCTAAAAAATGATATGACTACAACTTTCGAACAAACATTGCTCTATAATTGAAGTAATAACGATTCTTGTTTGAGTGTAATATTAGTGTAAGGTATCAAAAGGTAACTTTGTTCGCCGCCCGGCGTGGCATTTTTGCAGCATTACGTGACACATAAACATACTATTGAGTCATCACCCGAACTCAGGCACTATTTTCTAGGTTTGGGTTAAGCCCGATAGATTTAAATTTATGATTTTCTTGTTACATAAGTATTCAATGAATATTTAATGCTTACTATTCATTGTTTTCTCCTAAAAAAAAAACGGGTTGTGGCTGTGTTGAGGACACAGCCGTGCATCTTTTACGTGAATATCTTGCGATTGCGACGTTACGGGTAATATCTTGCGATGGTCACATTTTTCATTCATCGTTCCAATCACAATGTTTCCCATCAAACCCGCCTACAAACCTAGACCACGTCCGTCCATCATTTGGATAGCGAAGTAAAGTGTAGGGTGGCGCTACCACCGTAAGGTGACCCCCTATTACTTACGAAAACCGAAGAATACAAAAACCTTCAAAATAAAAAGGCCCCAGGGCCGGATAAAATCACAAATATGGTAGTTAAACACCTCCCTCCTCTATATACCTACTAGTGTGCATCTTTAATGCACTACTAGCCGGTTTTGTCGTTTTTAAGGTTTTCCAGATTCCCAAGCACGGGGTGAGTGCTATAACACAAAAATATATACAAATACGAAAGTACTGATCAAAATTATAAATGTGAATTTCATCTGTAACGATGAACTCATATAACTAGTTATAAGTATGTATACCTAGCGATCAGTACAATCGACGTATTCGATCATATATCAAAGAAGAATTTCGCCGCCTCGAGCCTGTCGACACTAGCTCAGTGGAAGAGCGTCCCGGCTTTAGGGAGATGGTCGCAGGTTCAAATCCCGCGTGTCGATATTTTTCTTTGTTGTTTTTAAGGTTTTTCTATATTTTGGATGTTGGTGATAGTTATGTAGCTGTAACATCAAACTGTATCCCAATTTTGTTATCATCAGTTTTTTGAACCCTCTACGAAGGCAAATTCAAAGACGTATTTACGTCAAAATGCTATTATCTTTAATTAAAGAAACCTAGCCCCTCAAGTGGTCGCATACTGGAGGCGGTCGCGTTACCGACGTAGTGACCCTACATCGATATTTTTTAATTAATAAATTTTGTGACTAAGAAAACATTTTACAGTTCAAAAAATGGATCATGGTGCTTAACAGCTCTAATTCAAAAATTAAAATAAAACACAAACAAAAATCTATGCTTAAATAATTTATTGGAAAATTTCAGGAATTATATTTTACAGATTTTTATATTTTGCTGCTGCTATAAGCCACGCTCTTCAATAAATTCAATAATATGCATACTAACCTTACAGAATTCTCACCTTACATAATGAAAATTAAAGTGACGTCTAATTGTCCGTCTATTTGTTTTTCTTTGTAAATGTATGATTCATGGTCATGGTTAATCTGCAAAGCTGTTTGTGATGATATTTCAAATGGATAGCCTTAATTCTGGGGAAGGACATAGGTATGCTACTTACTACTAATACTACGCGGGCGAAGCCGCGGGCGAAAGCTAGTTAATGATTAACACATTTGTTTGAAAAAAATCATTTTTTTATTTTTTTATATCTTAAGATAGCAAACAAGGAGATAAGTTATTGTAGGTCTATGAGGCGCCTTAGGGCTATAAATTTGAAATTTTTTTATATCATAAAACAGCAAACAATCAGATGGGTCTCCTGATGAAAAGAGTCAACATCGTCTATACACACCAAAGATGTTAATGGTGCGTTGCTATCTTGTGGCGAGGTCTAATGCCACAAACATAAATTTACCGGCTGCCTTACCATCTAAACGGGAAGACAACAGTGACAAGCACTGACGCTATTGCGGCAGGAATAGCTAAGGCGGTGGTATCAGACCCGGGTGAGACAATCCGGAATTCTACCACGGTAGTAGTGACTCGCATAGAATCGCTCGCCTTTTACGACCTGCCTGGGAGTACGGCAGTTCGTCTATTCTATAAAGGAGCGGTTAATAATTAGCATTTTAAAGAAAACTCTAAGATACCAAGTAACATTTCTTATTACATAAAAACCCACGGGAGAAAAAAACATGTTTCATAAAGATACATTGTCTTATGTAGGTATAATAATATGTATTAAAAGTTAGAATTGTTTTCTAATTATATGTAGGTTATGGAATCCTTTAAAAAAAATATTTGAAAACCATGCGTACCGCTTGTAAATATTTTTAATGCGTGTCTCGTAAATCATAAATCGCGATGTCTCATTACATCAAACTTGTAAATTTGCGTAGGTACCTTGTTGCCAACTCGCATTCATGGTAGTTGGTGAACCATCGACCAATCACGAAACAGCATGAAACGCGGCAACGTCGCATAAATATCAATATTTATAACGTTACATACCGCTCATAATTTCGTTCTGTTATTTTGGTAGCGATACACATAGTGTTCTAAAATAATTTTGTTACTGAGGTATCGCTATAATAATAACGTTATGTATCGAAAAATTTGTTCTGTTATTTGATAACGTTTTAAATCCCTGAATAAAACTATCTAAATGGTAGATTTTTATATATTCGGTAATCGTTAAATCCTTTTTATTCATACACGTCGATAAATAAATTAGCATTAAATGTATTGTAATTGACATAGTGAGTTCTAAAATGTGCTTATTTTAATTATTACGTAACTACTTAAGCAATGTTAAAACTGTTTCTCAAATTAGTAGAATTACTTAGTAGTAATTTGCAAACTACGCATGGCCACACTTATATATGGCGATTGGCGCTTTATTTAGTAGAAAGAGACACACTCCACTCATGTCGTGGTACTCTTCGGAACGATTTTGAAGTACGTGTAAGCATTCCGGGTAGAATATAACTTCCTTGATATATAGATATATTTTATGGCATTGTATACACGTCAATGTTCTATGGCTTTTATACATAATAATCTATGATCAGGCTGTAAACGTCAAGGCTGCTAGGCATGAATCATGAGATTACCCGCAATCAGTCATAAAAATACCCGCTTTTACCCGCCTTCAAACTTAAAGTACCCGTAAAGAGGCTATATTTTAGTACTATTAACAAAACGATTTTTTTTTGTAATTATTGCGTATAATTTTGAAACTTAATGAAAAATGTTGCCTATATTAACTTATTTATGTACCACAATTTTGTTTTTAGCATGTCAGCATTAGGTTGAAATGCTACGATGCCACCAGATTTTCGAATACCTTCTCGATTAACCCACAATGCAACAATACTGTCGGTATTTAGAAAGTTTTTGTTGATTATTTTAATATTTTTCAGATCACTGAATAGTTTTTCGACTAATGCATTAGAAAAAACTAGAACAAGTTATATGACTATTACTTCCTTCAGATTTACAAATACATTCATAGTAGCATAATTTTTTCCCAATATGAAATAATTAAAAGAGTTCCAATCTTTGGTGACTCTCTCACCCCAGACAATATGCATTGTTTTTACATTAAAAAAATGTAGGCAATGCCTATATTTTTACTTAGCATCCACATTAAAATTATGTACAGTACAAAATACCCGCTTTTACCCTCAAGACAACAAATAAGTACCCGCGAAATTACCCGCATTCACAGTTCATCGTCAAATTTGCAGCGCCAATTGGCAGCTAAACGTATGTATTGTTACGAATAATCTAGAAGCGTGTAGAGTTGGAGCGCGGGCGCGCTAATTATCTAGAAATAAAAGAAAGAGATAGCTACTCCTATTGACAAACAAATAGTTGACCGGGGCTATGCCACAATGGACTTTGTGGGATATAGCATAAGGTTGAAAGTAGCGTGTACTAGGATTTATGACTCATAACATGTTTACGATAAGAAGTGATTCATTGTTTCCCGATACATTTAGATTTTTCTGGATCCAGCTAGGACTTTCCCCTGTCTACAAAAACAGAGATGTTGACAAACACAGGGCAGTTTTTATCAAGCGATCGAGAGCGATACATCAAGTGACTATTCCGAAGCGAGAAGTGTTTTATTGTGTAGTGTTCTAAGTTCAGTAATAGTACAGCAAGTGACTATTGTGTAAAGTGTATTTTAGTATTACGTTGTGTTGTGCTGTGTAAATACACGGATTTAATATAAGTGGTGTTTTCTTACAATCACGAACCCGAGTACGTAACAACTGGTGTCGGAAGTGAAATTGTGTTAAAAAATGCCACTTATTCTTAAGGAAGGTGTTACCACCAGGTCTCAAGCTGAGACACAGAGGGCGTCAGAGGACACCGAGACGCGTGCAGGTGAGGAACCCGCAAGTGTTGCCAGCACGTCGTTAGCATCGAGCTCAGCCCCTGCTGATCTTTCTGTCATACTGGCAGCTATTCAGCAACAGCGACAGGAACAGCAACATAAAACAACAGCAGCTACGGGCTCAGATCAAGGAACATTTATCTAGGTTTGATGATAAATTGACGGTTATCCTGGCGCAACAAGACCAGCTTAAAAGCGATATGGGCCTCGTCAAGCGCGACATGAAGGGTGTTGAGAAGAGGGTTGACCACTTGGAGGCAAGCTGCAACAAAATAAGTGAAAACGTGGAACAACTGGAAAGGGAGGTCATGAAAATGAAGATCACGGGAGTAAAGTCGGGTGCTATCATTACCAGTTGTTCCCACCAGGTAGGTCCTCGGGTAAAGGTACCCACTTATGGCCGCCTTACGTCATGGAGTGCGTACCGCACTCAGTTTGAAATAGCAGCGAAGGCCAGTGGTTGGACAGATGAACATTGCCTAACAGCTCTGAGCACGGCGTTACGGGGACAGGCGCTCTCTGTGTTGGATGCAATGCCTAAAGAGTATCAGTTCATTGATTTGATGGAGGCATTGGAAGCTCGCTACGGTGAGCGTCACTTGGAGCATGTTTTCCGTGCCCAATTAAAGGACCATGTACAGAGGAGCGGCGAGGGACTTCAACAATAGGCCGTGGAAATTAAGAAGCTTGTGAGGAAGGCGTATCCTTCAGCCGACGCTAACACAGTGAATAACACCATCGTCCAGGCGTTTATAGATGGAATTAGAGACCTGGAAGTGCGTGCTGCTGTTCGCCTTCAGCACCACGTGACAATGAAGGAGGCTTTGGCTCATGCGCTAGAGGTAGAAGCCGTTCGCCACGAACCGCGCGCATATAAGGGACGCGAGGTTACAGAAGTTGTGGCTCGATCAAAGGCAGCGGAGCCTAGGAGACTGGGCCCCATGTGCTACGCCTGCGGTGAAGGTGGACACATTAGAGTTAGCTGCCCAGCCAAACCTATGCCTACAGGTTCAATGAATTGGCGACAGCAAGCGGGAGGAATCTCAGCAGCTGAAGAGAGCAGGCACGTCAAACAGCTTGTTGAACCAGCAGGAAAGCGAGTAACAGCCAGGAGCAAATGCCAGGTGCTGGCTGGTCGAGAAACAACCCCAAAAGCTGTCGTACCTTAGGTGAGCGAACGCAACAGTATATCCATTGAGGGATTGGTTAATGGCAAGAACTGCAGCTCAACGAGGGACACCGGAGCCACCCGAACTGTAGTGCGATCAGAAGCGGCTAGTAATGGTAACCTGAGATCGAGGAATACAGTACAGCGTAGTGGAAAGCCTAACCCAAATGCAGATGCATTATCAAGACGACCATGTACGGATGATGGCAAACCTTGTGTAAGGATGGAGACGAAGGAAAGGGTCCAAGTACTGCGAGCTAAGCCTACGGATGACAGGTGGGAAACTGATGAGATGCGTAAGGCCCAGTATGAAGATACAGATTTGCGGCCTCTAATAGATTGGATGAAACAAGACAGGGGAAAACCGGAATGGCAAGAGCTGGCTCCCTTCAGCGCCATTACGAAAAGTTATTGGGCGCAGTGGGAAAGTCTTGTGTTGCAAAACGGTTTACTATTCCGCAAAGGGGAAAAGCCTTCAGGAAGAGAACATCATCTACAGTTGGTCGTGCCAAGAAAACTTATCAAGGACGTACTACGTGAGTTGCACGATGGGGTTTCTGGAGGACATCTTGGAGTACGACGAACATTGGTAAAGGTACGAGAGCGTTTTTACTGGTTGAATTGCCGAGAAGATGTCGAGAATTGGTGCCGAAAATGTACGTCATGCTCAGCAGTGAAAGGTCCGCAGGTTAGAAGCCGAGGCAACCTTAGACTATACAACGTGGGAGCCCCCTGGGAAAGGATAGCGATTGACGTGGCTGGGCCATTTCCTAAGACAGATAACGGAAACAAGTATTTTATGGTCGTGATGGATTACTTCACGAAATGGCCGGAGGTGTTCGCAATCCCTAATCAGGAAGCCACGACGATTGCTGAGAAATTAGTCAATGAGGTGATATGCAGATTTGGCGTTCCCCTGGAGATTCATTCAGACCAAGGCAGAAACTTTGAATCCCATGTATTCCAGGAAATGTGTAAATTATTAGGAGTGTACAAAACAAGAACTACACCTTATCACCCGCAATCTGATGGAATGGTCGAACGATTTAACCAAACTTTGGAAAGACACTTAGCCAAGCTGGTAGAAGATCACCAAAAGGACTGGGATAAATACATACCTCTGTTCTTACTGGCTTACCGAACAGCGGAACACGAAAGCATAAAAGTGACGCCAGCCTATGCCAACTTCGGCAGACAGTTACGTATACCAGCAGACTTAATGACTGGAGGCCCGCCACCGAATGCGGAGACCCAATGAAGTATACCGGAATATGTTGAAGACATTCGTGAGAGGTTACGCGATATACACTCGTTAATAAGTGAAAACGCATTGGAATCAAGTCAGCGGATGAAGACCAGATACGACCGAAACGCCAATCATCGAGGTTTTCAGGAAGGATCTCTTGTTTGGCTACATAATCCGGTTCGACGAAAAGGAAAATCACCTAAGTTACAGCGACGTTGGGATGGGCCATACAAAGTAATCACACTGATCAATGACGTAACCTACCGAGTGCAGAAGCAACCAAGAGGGACCATAAAGATTGTTCATGTTGATCGATTAGCTATCTACAATGGAAGTAATGATGTTCGGGACGAACATAACTAAGAGGGGGGTAGTGTTACGAATAATCTAGAAGCGTGAAGAGTTGGAGCGCGGGCGCGCTAATTATCTAGAAATAAAAGAAAGAGATAGCTACTCCTATTGACAAACAAATAGTTGACCGGGGCTATGCCATAATGGACTTTGTGGGATATGGCATAAGGTTGAAATTAGCGTGTACTAGGATTTATGACTCATAACAAGTTTACGATAAGAAGTGATTCATTGTTTCCCGATACATTTAGATTTTTCTGGATCCAGCTAGGACTTTCCCCTGCCTATAAATACAGAGATGTTGACAAACACAGGGCAGTTTTTATCAAGCGATCGAGAGCGATACATCAAGTGACTATTCCGAAGCGAGAAGTGTTTTATTGTGTAGTGTTCTAAGTTCAGTGATAGTACAGCAAGTGACTATTTTGTAAAGTGTATTTTAGTATTACGTTGTGTTGTGCTGTGTAAATACACGGATTTAATATAAGTGGTGTTTTCCTACAATTGCGAACCCGAGTACGTAACAGTATTAATTTACTTTTATTTTTTTTTGCTGTAAACGCTCAAACAATTTGTCAAATTTTAAGTGTTTGGCAAATTATTTGATAGTCTGCGGTCATGTTTGACGTGTTTGTCAAACAAACTACGTATTTGGCTGTAAGTTTGAAGCATGGAAAATAGAACAAGTGAAGTGAAGTTTGGGCGTGCCGCGTGCATCACTATTATGCGCTGTTACTCTAAATTGCCTTAGTGATACTTACCATATCTTTAGGAGATAGTCGTCGTACGAAAATCTATTATACACTGAATTTTGCCGTATTGTGCCACCCTTGAATGCAGAAATGATAGTAGAATACAGATGATTAAAAATGGAGATATTTCATATCATTCGAAAGTACAATTTTCATTTTATTTTAATTAAATTCCTGATTTAATATAATCTCTAATGATATAATAGAACGTCAAGCTAAAATCAGCCGTACACCTTACATATAAAGTTCATTTTAGGTTGACCTAATTTTTCTAGAAATATATATGTAATGACAGTCATTACATATATCGTTCTAGAAAGTTCTCTACTCAAATATGATCAACTGAAAACTACGGAAAAATCAATACTGCCATCTATTGTAGAATAGCGAAACTATTAAGATCTTAAGTTTCACTATTGTACAAATAGATGAGTCTATTTTGAATAGACTACAAAAGGACGTAAATACTCTTTTTTTTTGTAGCAAAATAAAATTTATTGTAACGCAGTTTGGTATATTTTTAAATGTTCTGTTTATGTGTTTCGGATTATTGTTGTTTAAAATGAAAACGACCAATGAAACAATGTTTGCATTAGTAGTTTATATGCAATAATGCTTATTTTATGTGTGAGTATGGCGATCGCGGTCCTGATACAAATGTTTGTACTTGCCAATTCCGCTTGTTCTATGTTCCATGGTTTGAAGATTTGATTGACGGCGTGTTTAACATATGTGTTTGAAGGTGTAAAGTCATGTTTGTCAAACAAATTCGCTATTTTGGCGCGACCGCCGCTGAGACATAAGTAATCTGTGGTAATAAACAAATAAAAGTTAAAACCACAGACCAAGGAAGTTACATTCTAACCGGAATGTTCACACGCGCTTCAAAATCGTTTCGAAGAGTACCACGACATGGGTAGAGTGTGTCTCTTTCTATTAAATAAAGCGCCAATCGCATTGACGTGTATAATGCCAATCGCCATATATAAGTGCAGTCATGCGTAGTTTGCAAATTACTACTAAATAATTCTACTAATTTGATACCATCAGATAGTTTTATTTACACTAGTAATTGCAAGAAAGGTACAACATCCACTCTTGTCGTTGTCTTGCTCATATCGTATTTCCCCTCTGTTAAATAAAAAACAAATGTCAACTTTAACAGGAATAAAATAAAATACATTTTTATTTTTCAAATATTGCTTTGTAATAATTCCAGTTTTCGTATATAAGTTCCTTGCCACATACCAATTAGAGTCCTTTTTTTTTGGCACGCATGAGTTGCATTTGCCACTGACAAGAATTTAAAAAGTAAGGAAACTTTTATGGAAATATATTGTGATAAACGGAATTTGGAAAACGAATAGGATTAGAAGGTAAATTAAATTTTAAACATATTTACAAGTACTTTAAACATATACTATATTTGTATATTATTCTAATCATAAAGTAATATAAGAAATAAAAATACAATATAATATACATACATATATATTATATGTATTGTGTATCTAAGTAATATTGTATAGGTAATACAATAGATAATAGCATAAATTTAATACTTACAAAGTGAAGAAAAACTGTTATAATAATTTCAAGTTATTGTCTATGATGTTAATTCTGGCAAGGTGTTTTGGTATGCACAGATGTCCTAATCTCATTCTAATCAGTGATGTGACTGCTAATTTACTAAATTCATCAGTATGAAACCACGGTTTTGACCTAATTAATGGTTGGATGGAGTAATAATATTTTCCTTTATTTCGGCCACTAGTTATCCATAATTCACTCCATGACTTTTGGAAAAATAGTCGTGGTAATGCGTCCAAATCATACGTATAATTTTGATATGGATTTTGATATGGCCACTTTCTATGGCTGACTTGGCTAATAAATCTGCCTCTTCATTACCAACGATTCCCTTGTGACTAGGAATCCAGGTGAAAACCATTTCTAATCCCTTATCCTTACATTTATTTATTAAGTTTCTAATTTGTAGAATAGGAGGATACACATTTTTTGATTTAAAAGGAAATTTTGCTAATGCATTCTAAAGCACTTAAAGAGTCAGTGATTATTATGTTGTTTTTCAATTTAGCAAGTAAAATATATTCTAAGGATTTTAATATTAAAATCCTTAGAATACATTTTACTTGCTAAATGCATTAGGGATATCCCAAATTATTCTCCCGTAAATATGGATGTTTCTGGGGGAAGCTTAATTTTTTGTACAATGTTAAATTGTTTATGATATGTACCAACCCCAACACAACTGTCAATTTCTACGTAGTAGTACTACGTAGTAGTAGTAGTAATTAGTCTTTGATTTCATTCGTGAACTCGAGAATATTGTGTTCTGTGCAAGGAAGTTACATTCTACCTGGAATATTCACACGCGCTTTAAAATCGTTCCGAAGAGTACCACGACATGAGTGGAGTGTGTCTCTTTCTACCAAATAAAGCGCCAATCACCATATGTAAGTGCGGCCATGCGTAGTTTGAAAATTACTACTAAATAATTCTACTAATTTGAGAAACAGTTTTTGCATTGCATAAGCAATTGCGTTATAATTAAAATAAACACATTTTAGAACTCACTATATTAATTAAAATACATTTTATGCTAATGTATTTATCGACGTGTATGAATAAAAGGGATTTAACGATTACCGAATACATAAAAATCTACCATCAGATAGGTTTATTTACACTCGCAATTCCAAGAAAGGGACAACATTCACTCTTGTCGTTGTCTTGCTCAGAACGTTTTCCCCCTCTGTTAAGGAAGAAACGAATGTCAACTTTATTAGTAACGAAGTAAAGTACACTTTTATTTTTCAAATGTTGCTTCGTAAAAATTCCAGTTATTGTATACAAGTTCCTTGGTTCTGTGTTCGTAAACTACACATTACAGAGCACTCACGTCTACTGTCAATTCAGTGGTCTCGAACCTACCGATTTTTCGATATTTCTACCGATATGGGCTCTGTTCTACCGAAATATAACGATTTTTCTACGATTGCACAGTATAAATGGAAATTCTCCCGATTTTACACTTTTAAGTTGGCAACCCTTTTCATTTATTTTTAATGTTACGGGGAAGCCCTCAATAGTATGGACCTAGTGCAGAATTTAGTTCATATATTTTGGGGAATACCCTTGACTCCCTTGTGTCCTACAATTCGATGTTACAAGGGGCTTCCCGCTCGGGAATTTACCTGTCTAGTATATATAAACAGTAATTCGGTCTTAACTTTGAAGAGTAAGTACCTAATCGAAAGAGTCCCTACAAAATCAGATAATTAAATTAAAATGTCGTCTCACGATGAGCCAAGCACAAGTGCGAGTGTAAGAAGAAAAAAATATCTACAATATTATAGAAAAGAATGGGAAGAAGAATTTCCAGGTTGGCTGCCAGATAGTCGTAAAGACGAAAGCTATGCCTATTGTAAGAATTGTAATAAAGATATCAACATCACATCAGGAAAAGACGCTATAAAGAAACATAGTTCTTCACAAGCACACTCAGTATCATCAAAGAATATAAAATCACAACCGAAGGTATCATCATTTACTGTGACCAAAACTCAAAAATCTGATATACTGGTTAAGCAAGGTATTTTTTTTAGTTATTTAATTTAGTTATTTAATTTACTATCGCCTCTGTGGTCTAGTGGTCCAGCGTTGGCGTCGACCACATGAGGTCCCGGGTTCGATTTCCGGGTCGGGTACCAAATAAAAAAATGTTTTTTCAGTTTTCTGATAAACACAAAGTTGCCCGGGATTGAAAAAGTGCCCGGTTGGCGATAGGCTTGCCACCTACCACATTTGTGGGACCAAGTATCTTCGGCTAATCGTGGGTGCACTTGTTGTACCTCTGCCTACCCCTTCGGGGATACGGGCGTGAAGATACTTTTTTTTTAAATTTACTATTTACATTGTTATATTATTTTGTTTTCTTCATATCGGTTTATAGAAGCAGTGGATATAATTATACCTTAATCGCTACTAGACATACTAGATATACCTACGTAATTTGAATTCTTTATTTTTAATTTCAGGTGAAATAAGATTAGCCTCGTTTGTTGCTGAACACAATCTACCATTCACTATTATGGAGCAGCTACCGCAGTTGATGCAAGCCGTTTGTCCTGATTCAAAAATAGCAAAAGAAATAAAATGCTCTTCAACCAAAACTCATGACATAATTGTTCGTAATATAGGTAAAGAAAGTTTCAATAATTTATGTGAAGATCTAGGGCAAACTAAGTTTTCGCTTATTATTGACGAGTCCACTGATTTTTCTTCTAGCCCAAAAAGAGTGGCAGAGTTTAAAAACTTTCAAATGTTTTGCGACTTAAAACATAAAATACTTCACCCCTCTCAAACACGCTGGTTATCAGTACATGCAGCAGTGAAGAGAATATTGGAACAACTGTCTGCTCTTAAACTATTTTTTATAGACCAAATATCTAACAATGATCATCTTTTAGCTGTAGAACATATATTACAGAAGCTCAAAGATCCTACTACGATATTATTTTTGGAATTTTTAGATTTTGTATTACCATTATTTACCGATTTAAATAAAGAAATGCAAGCAGAACCCACGAAAATTCATAATTTATATGAAAAAATAACTGGAACATTAAAAACTATTTTTGATTGTTTTTTAAAAAGAGAATATTTAACTAGCATTCCAATCGAAAATGTTGATTTTAAGAATCCCAGAAACTTTATGGATATTGATGACGTATACTATGGTGCTGCTGCGTCTAATACACTACTAAGTAGTTCAGAAAATCTAAACTCAGATCAAGTAAATTTGTTTAAATGCAGATGCCTAGATTTTTTATATTGAAGCTTGTAAACAAATAACCACGCGGTTTCCATTGAAAAATAACCTAATAAAAGGTTTAGACATAATTGATCCAAAAAATGTTAAAATTGGCAAAACTGCTTCGATAGTTCCTGTGAGTAGGCTCTTTCCCAATATTGTTCACAGCAACGATTTCCAGGAAATTGATACAGAGTGGCGCATTTTAAGAAATTGTGAACAAATCAAAACATTTCCTGATGATGTAGAACTATTTTGGGATGAAGTAAGTTTACTAAAGCGTGGCGACGAAACTCAAATGTTTCCATTGTTGTCTAATTTCATCTTTAATATTTTATCACTTCACCATTCATCCGCTAACGTTGAACGCATATTTTCACATATTAATCTTTTAAAAACAAAGCAGTGAAATAGGCTGTCTACTGAATCAATCACTGGTCTATTACATTCAAAACGACTCTTTAATACAGCTAATTGTTACGATTTTGAAATTAATTTGAAGGTGACCGCGGCTATGGCCAAAGAATATTGGTATAAAAATAATTATGATTGTTACAAATTAGTCTGTAAGTTTATTTTAAAAAAATAAACGAATTTTATTGAATTATGTATTTTTTTTGTCAAATACCGGTTTTGGGTACAAATATACCGATTTTAGCTGGCAATTCTACCGATTCGCTCTATGACGTTCGAGACCACGGGCACTGACTGTCATTAGAAAAAAAAGCCATGGGGCGCGATGACGATTGACGAGTCACATTGAAAATTTATATCGACAAATTTGGTAATTCTGCTTTTTCACTTATATTAATACAAATACCTATTATTTCACAATAATATTTTCAAAAGTTCTCCTGGAAAATGTCTGCGGTAATAGAAATCAAAAAAGACCCTGATGCTATGGTTAGCGTCGATTTTGAAACCGTTACAAAGTTATCCACAGAAAAGCTTCAATTAGGGAATTCTGAAGTTAAGGAGGACGCTTCTGGTGAAATTTTAGAACATGAACAAGTGAAGTCGGAAGTCTATGATTATCAAAATAATTTAGGCCATGACCTCATTGATCCTTTGAATTTGCTTCAAGAAAACTTTGCTATCGGTGAAACGAAACAAAATATTTCGTTAGTTCATACAGCAATTAAAGAGGAGTCTTTAAATTATAAATGCGAAGCAACAAATGCGGTTTCAAAAGAGGCGAATTCAGAACTTGAATTTGGTGAGTTCACGTTTTATTTATGACAAGTACCACGCTAGAATTTTTTACGTGTTTTTAGTTTTTAAGTATTAAATATGTGTTTTAAATAGATGAAATGTTTTATGAATTAACTTTTGATGCTTTAAATGTAGAAAACCTTTGGAAAAAAATTTAAAACTTCATTACTGACTTAACCTCAAAATGTTAATGTTAGTAAAAAAAACAGCGTGGTTAAATTTTCTTTGAGTTAATTGATTTTATTTTTAATAAAGTTATTTCTTAAGTTGATTTAAATCTAAAATGTCACACGTGTGGGAATTACGTAACTATAAATAACCTTGAAATTTTTACTCAATGATGTAACTGAAACTGATATTTCATGTTTCAGTTCATCAATGTATATCATTATACGCACCATTAGGTTTTGTTCAGTTCAGGAAAACGGTAAGAGTCATGGCATCTAATAGAAGTTGTTGTTTTTAATTTATGGCATAATTTAACACAGGTATTTTTAGGTTCATGAGTTACCTTTCTCTTTCTAAACATCGGTGACAAGCTGTTTTATATTTTATTCTTCTGATGTTAGACTTTTTTCTATATGGTACAGATTTCAGAACCTAACATGGAATAGTTTTTATCCCGGAAATGCCATGGGAACGGGAACTATGCTGGTTTTATTTTACATTTCCCTGTGTCCAGGCTCCTTTGAAGAATAGACCAACTGCCATTCTATCACGCAGTTTCGCCGTGTTGGTCCCGGCCTCCTTTGAAGAATAGGCCAACTGCCGTTCTGCCAGGCAGGTCGTAAAAGGCAACCGATTGGCTATCGAGTCACTAACATCGTAGCTACTAGGTGGTAGAGTTCTGCATTGTCTCGCCCGGGTCTGGTACCACCGCCTTACCTATTCCTGCCACAATAACGTCAGTGCTTGTCGCTGTCGTGTTCCGGTTTGGAGGATAAGGTAGCCGGTAAACTTATGCATGTGGCATTAGACCTCGCCACAAGATAGCAACGCACCATTAACATCTTTGGTGTCTATAGGCGATGGTTGACTCTTTCCATCGGGAGACCCATCTGCTTGTTTGCTATCTTATAATATAAAAAAAAAAAAAAAAAAAAGGTTGTAAAAGGTGACCAATTGGCTATGCAAGTCACTGCCATTGTGACTACTAGGTGGTAGAGTTCTGCATTGTCTCGCCCGGGTCTGGTACCACTGCCTTACCTATTCCTGCCGCAATAGCGTCAGTGCTTTTAACTGTCGTGTTCCAGTTTGGAGGGTTAGGTAGCCAGTAAACTTATGCATGTAGTATTAGACCTCGCCTTGAGATAGCAATGCACCATTAACATCTTTGGTGTCTATAGGCGATGGTTGACTTTTTCCATCAGGATACCCATCTGCTTGTTTGCTATCTTATGATATAAAAAAGGAAAAAAAGATTTTTTCCACATGGACGAAGTCGCAGGTACAATTAGTTCACTTTAAAACTAATTTGCTAAATTTAATTTTTTCAATAATTATGTTTATTAATATTGCTAATTATTATTATAAAATGTATTTTCTATTGATTGTGGGAGTATAATATTAAAAATTGTTTAGTTGATATAAATTAATGTATAAGCAAATAAGAAAAGATTACCCTTTGTAAAAGTGCTATTAGACATTGGGCATTCTTACGCTTTCTTATGTGTGATCCTGATATAAATCTCATTCAAAGAACAAACTATCAAAACACATTTGTACAAGGCCTTGTTTTTTTACATTAAATAATTGTATTATCTTAAATATTACATACCAATCACACTTAAAGAAAAATTGTCCTAATTGTGAAATGGATGTCAGATATGAGACATTACAATATACCTATAAAGTTATATAGAATAGTTTGTTTAAACCAACTTTGAAACATTGAGATAATAAATTGACATTAATGAAGGACCTTATATCTAAGAGCACAATCTTAAATATTACAAAGGTGAGATGTCAGTATATAATAACTACAATTTTTGTGATTTTTGTTTTATCACAAAGTTATACATAACAGGGCTTGGAACCGGTTTAGGAAATACCGGTTAATAAAGGTTTTTTACCGGTTTTTACAAAAGGTTTTGTTCGGAGCATATCTGACATGAGAGCGATTCAAAAACCTTAATTAAACCGGTTTGAGCCAAATACCTACCTACGCACAGTATGGACAGGTTACGAATTATCATTTTGTCGTTTTCTTTGCGCGCTTCATTGCATTGTAAACATCACATTTGAAGCGTGCGTATTATTCCCAGTTATTTTAATTATGACTAACAAAATAATAAATCAAATTGTGTGATGTTTGAATGCAGACATTTAATGTAAATGAGACGTGTTTTTAACTTCCCACTACGTTTTATTTACGATTTCAAAAATCGTGATTTTTACCAGATCTCAACGTCTTGAGGCCTAGGAATCTTTTCCGACTATGTTCACGATGTATGTGTGTATGTACACATCTCATAACTTTTGAACGGCTTAACTGATTGAAACGCCATTGATAGCATTCACTGAATTCTACTTAGATTTGCTAAAAATTTGTACCAATTCGGTCAAGGAGGTTTTAGTAATTTTAAAAAACCTCAAAAGTTTTTGACGAAACAATATTTTTTTTAATATAACTTCTAAATTAATATACCGATTGAGTAGAAAATCTAATCGGCTCTATTCTACAAAAACTGCGTACCATGTTTTAATTGCATCAAAAGCGGTTTATCCGTTCTTGAGAAATCGTTGAAGAAAAATTTTGAAAAAGGTCTATTTTCGACATAACTTTAAGGTTGTTTAACCAATCAATTTTCGACCTCCTACAAAATTTTAGTACTGAAAAAACCATATCAAATACAATTTTAAAACCAAAATCGAATCAAGTTTTCAAAAATTACAGCTTTTCAAATATTAATATTTTGTTGTTTACAGCAAATTTACTTATTATTTTTAAAACATTTTTCAGGCGGATGTATCGATTGAATTAAAAATCTAATCAGCTTTCTGTCTAAAACACCGCGTCAAATGTTTTAAACTGGATCAAAATCGGTTGATTTATTTGAGAATTGCCAATGACGAAAATTTTGAAAAACAATATGTTTTTTGGCATAACTTCGAAATTTTTCAACCTATGTAGTCATGTCAGTCAGTAGTATAATGTAGATGTCGATCATGTAGATGATCAAATTACTGTCATTTTTAACAAAAATTATATTTTTGAACTCTAAAAAATCTATAGGGATAGTTTGGTACCTTCGGACTTCAAATATCTCAATTTAGCGGGAAGTTTCCGGAATGGCATTCAGAGTCAACCGTTTTACAGATTTTTTTGAGAAAATCTAACACGAGAAGTCGTGTATTTATGTTGTATTTCACCTTTTCATTAGATCTGTGGCCAGAGTTTTGAAATTATGCTTAGTGTGGTACAGTCCAAATTTAACAATAGTTTTAAACAACAAATGTACCTACTTATGTATATGATATTTTATAGAAACAGACGTTACTTTTTTAGAAATCAATATCATCTTGTTTATAAATTTCTGTAGGTTTATACAAAAATGATATCAATTCCTAAACGGTATAATTAATCTTGTGAAATGGGAGCCAAGTTTAATATAAGGTTATTAGTCTGGTTAACAAGTGCTTTTGAGGTCAAAACTTTTTCTAATTATCTTAAAATTATAATTTAGGTGTCATTCGATTCGGAATGGTATGTAGAAACTTTTTGAGAAAATTGAAGGGATGCTCGCAAAAGCTGCAAAAGTTATAAACAATTAAGTGAAAAAAAACGGGGGTTTTATTTTTCGCGAATATCTCTAAAACTATTTGAGATTTTGAACTTAAAAAAAGATTCAAAGAGAGAAGGAAATTTCCCAAAAAAAGTTTGTACTCCCGAAACTGTAGGATAAATATTTATGATTTTCCTAAAGGTTTGAAAATACGCCTGAAACCGGATACTCCGGCTTGCGCAAGCCACGTCCATTTTGGGCTTTTAATGAATAAATATTATTTTAACTTATAAAATATGAAAATTAACAAGTCAAAAAACTGATGCGCCTGCAAGATAGATTAACAAACAATAATCCGTCTGCAATTTTTTTTATTGCGATTTTTTATTTAGTTATCCATTAATTAACTAACAATTTTTTGTAGTATTAATGTTAACATTGAAAGTGCGTTAAAAGTTAAACTATAAATCTGGATATTTTTCCTTTCATGGAGCTATTTGACGAAGACTTTAGAATAAATTCCCGTTAAAAAAATTAAAAAATTGTTAATTTTCACTTTGTTATGAAAAATTTACTGAGATAAAAAATTATAAAGCGCGATTAAACATTTTTTTTTTCATAATAATATTACTATTGTTTCGTTTTTTAATGTTTCAAAAGCTATCTAAAAATGATTTGTAATCGTTTCGTTTTTAAATGGTCAAAAACTATCTAAAAATGAATTATCATTTTTAGATAGCTTTGTTTGCTTAGATGATTTGTAATAATTTTTAGATAGCTTTTGATCATTAAAAAACGAAACAATAGTAATATTATGAAAAAAAATTCTTAATCGCGCTTCTTAATTGTTAATAACAAAGTGAAAATTATCATTTTTTTTTAATTTTTCCAACATTAATCTCTTTTAAAGCCTTTGTCAAATAGCTCGATGAAAGGAAAAAAAATACAGATTAATAGTTTAACAATTATCGAACTTTCAATGTTAACATTGGAACTACAAAAAATAGTTTATTAATGAATAACTAAATAAAAAATCGACATACATTTTTTTTTGCCGACGGATTATTGTTTATTGATCTATCTTGTAGGCGCATGAATTTTTTTACTTCTTAATTTTCATATTTAATAAGTTAAAATAATGTTTATTCTTTAACAGTCTAAAGTTGGCGTGGCTTGCGCAAGCCGGAGTATTCGTTTACGAGCGTATTTTCAACTCTGAGAAAATGATAAATTTTTATTCTACAGTTCTAGGAGTATGGACATTTATTGGGAAATTTACTCTTTGAATCTTTTTTCAAATTTTAAAAATCTCAAATAGTTTTTGAGATATTTGCGAAAAACCAAATCCCTTGGCTTTTTTTCACTTAATTGTTTATAACTTTTGCAGTTTTTGCGAGCGGCCCTATTTGCGTATCGGTCGACTTCGCAGACAAAAGTATTGAGATATATTTGGGTGCCAAATTTTAAAGTAAAGAAACTCCTAAAATTTTAGTTATAAGAACGTGCAACATTCTAAAATAAATATATTACATATGTAGGTAACAAATTCTTATTTATTGGTACTACCATAATGTTTGCTATTTTAAAAGTAATATAATTTTTTTTTTTATGTCATAAGATAGCAAACAAGCAGATGGGTCTCCTGATGGAAAGAGTCAACCATCGCCTATAGACACCAAAGATGTTAACGGTGCGTTGCTATCTTGTGATGAGGTATAATGCCACATGTATAAGTTTACCGGCTACCTTACCCTCCAAACCGGAACACGACAGCGACAAGCACTGACGCTATTGCGGCAGGAATAGGTAAGGCGGTGGTACCAGACCCGGGCGAGACAATGCAGAACTCTACCACCTAGTAGCCACGATGGTAGTGACTCGATAGCCAATCGGTCGCCTTTTACGACCTGCCTGGCAGAACGGCAGTTGGCCTATTCTACAAAGGAGGCCGGGACCAACACGGCGAAAAATATTAATTTAAAATATAAATTCTTATATTTTAACAGACAATTACTTACAGAACCCACTGATTTCACTTAGAATATAATTCTACCTCAAAATTTGATTTGACTAGTTTTCACCTACAGATAGACAATTAGTGTAAGCCATACGCCCGTTAGTGTGTTTATTTTTTAAACTATACGCATATTGTTGGATTGATTTAAATTCTATTTTTCCAAAAATTTGGCCTGTTGGTAAAAACTAGTCAAGTCAAATTTTGAGCTGAGCTGAGCTGAGTGTGACACGTGCAGCTCTGTCAGGGCTGCACGTGTCATGTCAGCTAATGTTTTATTTTTATTTATTAATCCATTATCTCAGTTGTATTGTAAACGTGTTAAATAAGGCATCTAGGCTACTATGGCAGTCTTTACCCTACTATTAGCAAAATAAATTAATGTTATTGTATAACGCGAGCGAAGTCGCAGGCAACAGCTGATTTTTAGGAATTTCGAATTTTTAGAATTTTTCCTTTGAATATTCATAAAAGTCTACCTTGTTGCCAAATATCGAGTTTCTAGGTCAGCTAGAAGTGGGTTAGGTTTTTGATCAGATTTGAGTGACTTAGTCAGTCACAAAAATTGTGGTTTTCAATTGTTAGTAATTCAATAACTGCTTGTACTACATTAATAAAACTTTGGATTCTAGATAAACTAGGAGGTTTCAGTAAATGTAAAAAATTTCATCTATCTAGAATAAATAGTTTTTGAGTTATGAAGGATCAAAATAGCTCGAGATTGTTCGTGTATTACACACGGGTGTTGCATCGCCAGTACCTTCTTCGAACTTGGCTGGACACGCTCCGGCGTGTCTTGATGTCAGTGAGTCTTAAAACAAACATTTATCACGAAATTAAAAAAAAAAATGAAGTAAACCTAAGTAAACTTTAATTATCAATAATAAGTAACTTTTATCGTCATCCGTAATGAATGTAATGTAGAATATCCGTAAATCTGCAAAAAAACTTATATAATGCCATTAATTGAATGAAGCATTTAAACCATTTGAGGGACTAAAATACCTACTCTAAAATATTATAATAAAAAAGGATTTCCCTAAAAAAATTATGTCTATACTCTATACGTTACGCAAAATCTTAAAATTTACGCATTGTCGCTCGTTACTTGCCACTGGCTTAAGAAAACACTGCAACGAGTAGCGTCTTGGCCGGCAAACACAAAATCACTACACATTTGAGTTATTATTTGCACAAAAAAAATTATAGAAACAAGATTGTCATTATAGAAAGAAATAGATTTTGACTACATTAAATTAAATAACCTTTTACATTCCAATAAAACACAGCCATACACATAGATTCTTGATTTGCTTATTGTCATTAAAAAAATGAAAGAGCAAAATTAATATAGCAGTTAAATGTTTTTTACATCTGAAAATTTGCATTTTTGTAGATTTTATTTATTGACATTTTGCCATTTGCCAAATAAAAAGTAAATGTCTTAATATGGAAAAAAAAATTATCTTCTATATCTATACATATAATAAAATGGAAGGAAAGTCAATGTATGTCCGGGGTAAACTCCAAAAGTACACCATGGATTTACTTCAAATTTTGCATGAATATTACTAACAGTTCGGGTTAACATATAGGCTACATATTATTACGCTATCACCTACGGGGGAGGAGCTGTGCAGAGTAAACGAAATCTGTGCGAATAAAGTCGCGGGCAACAGCTAGTTTAACATATATCTCAAGAGAAGCATTAATGTTTGAACAAACTTTGAAACATCAAGGTAAGTCAATGTTTTTGCAACATCTTTTAGTGTTAACATATTTAGAAGTGGTCAATTTTTAATAATACATACATACTGAATTTGGAAGAAATGAGCTAATATTGGAAGGGATCAGATACGAGCCATTTTCTTGCGATGTATGTTTCTTATATGTCACAAGAAAATGGTTTCTGTCTGGCCAAACTTTCAAACATCGAAATAGAAGTCATCGACATTGGTGCAAGATCCTATATTTTTTATGTTTCATAAGTTGTCAAACTTAATTCTTATACACTGATCAAGATTGGAGAAAATAATTTTAATATTATTGAGAAAGGTGTCAGATATGGGCCATTCTCTTGAGGTGTATGTTCCACATATATCACAAGAGAATCATTCATATTTGAACAAACTTTCAAACATCAAGATTGAAAATCATCAACATTTGTGGAAGACCTTATATTTTTAATGGAATTTAATTTTGGAGAACCTTGATTGTTACATACTGATCAGAATTTACAAAAGATGACTTTAATATTGAAAAGTGTGTCAGATATGAGCCATTCTCTTGCGACGTATGTTCCACATATATCACAAGAGAATCGTTTCTGTTTGAACAAACTTTTGAACATCAAAATAAAAATGCAACATTTAGTAATTCAACTGATGTAATAAACGGACAGAAAATAGTGTTAATTGTGGAAAGGGTATTAGATATGAGCCATTCCCTTGTGACGTATGTCCCATATATGTCACAAGAGAATGGTTCATGTTTATGCCTAACTTTTTAATACCAGAGAAGATAAGTCATTGACGGAAGTGCAAGTTTTCATTATGTTTTAAGCATATTTTATACATAGGTAGTGTTAGCGCAACAAAATGGTTGATGCAGTTCAGGATGTCTTTAGCAAATGTTCATATACGTAGGTGACACTATAAGTTTTATGTAACTTAAAAAAACATGTTATAACCAAAACATTATGTTTGTTTCTTTTAAAAATATTCTTCTTTACATTTTAAACATTTTTTCATGCGATCGAACCATTTTTTAAAATACGAGGTACCACAGATCTGAAGGCATGTTTTCTACGTGCTGATTGAACGTTATCACTGTCTCTTTGGAGTTGGTAAAAGTAAAATCTCTCATCAAATCTTTGATTTTGGGAAAAATACAGATATCACAGGTTGCTAGGTCAGGGCTATGCGCAGGATGAGTGAGGAGATGTACTTTTTCGGAAGCTAAAAATGACTGTTTTGTTGGCCGTGTGTGAAGAAGCGTTATCATGGTGTAGGAGAATGCGGCTTTTGGGTTGTCTTTCGCAAACTTTTTCCAACACCCTGGGTAAACAAATGGTAGAATACCACTCGGCATTAACACTCTTTTGATCTTCAAGTGGAATTGTACAGATGGGACCCGTAGCTGAGAAAAAAAACGCAATCATTTTTTTACCAACATTTCTTGCCTGTCTCACTTTTCACTCACTCACACTCACACACACTCACACACACACACACACACACACACACACACACACACACACACACACACACACACACACACACAACCACAATCACATAAACTGTTCTCATTCTCAAACACTCATTTATAAATTCATACCTACACATACATACTAATTCCCAATTTCGAATTATCTCATATTTTATGTTGTAATAGACTAAATATTGCTTGCTTTATAATGTACAATGTTTTAGAACATACTTCCGCCGTGTTTCGGGGTGGGCGTAAACGGCTGCAACACAGTTTTGCAATTAAAGCAGTTGTTTACAAACTATTATTCCTGTAATATTGTTAAATGTTCAATAAAAATCTTTAAATCTATAAAATCTTTAAAGTACATTCAAGAGAAGAGTAAACAGGTACCTTCTAGGGAAGCGCGTTCCATCTTAGGCAGCATCTTTCTTTTGCACCATCAGGCGAGATCGTGGTCAAGAGCTTCCCTATTGACAATAAAAAAAATAATTATAATTTTGTCAACTGCTCGCAATGCACATGAGCGTAGACAGTGATGACCAATCTGAAGATATCGTGAACAATATTTTTTCATTTATTGAAAAGAATAAATAAAATACAAATTGAACTTTGTAATGTTAGTTCAGTAATTTGGTAGTAAACACGTGTCAGTGGAAGTTACGAAAAGTATTTAGTTCAGGCTGAGTCATCAGTATACGTTTATCGTGATCGGCATTGAAGACACTCTGCGTTGAATGCGTTCAAGAGGAAGGAGCTGGTATTGTGGAGCCCCTGGCCAAAGATGAGAACAGTACTCCTATGAATCCTGATTTGTGACTTGTAGAGTCGCAAACAATCGACTGTTTTGCCCTGTTCAGAACAACAAGTTTCTTGGACGAAAGCTTTGCTCTTGCCTCCAAATGACCACGAAACGAGATAATGATGAGTTATGGATGTGTATTATATAATAAAAATCAGAATTATTCAAATCGGTTTAGTAGTTTTTGGGATTACCACGTTCCAACAAACAAACAAACTCAATTCTCAGAATCACTTGATTCTGAACTCTCTGAACTTGATTCAGAATCATCTTGTAAACTTATAATGATTTGGTCCATCATAGTATCAAATTTCATATCATGATTCCAGTATTCCTGTTCATTTTTTTGTACGTGGTCATCGCATTTTTGCCATTGTTCGGCAGAGAATTCGGAAAATAGCCTTGTTAGTATTGTCATTTTCTCGTCCAATGTAGCATTAATGTGATCTCTGGCCAGGCAATTTTTAATATTTGCCCACACAAGCTCGATCGGGTTGAGGTCTGGATGATATGGAGGTAGTCTGAGAACAGTATGACCTGCAGCTTTCAGAAGTTCGTCAATCTTGAATATTTTTTCTGATTGGGTCGCATTAATCAACCTCAGGAGTTCAGCTTTGATCATCGTGGGAGAAAATGTTACATTATGATTTTGCAACCAGTTCTGCATATTAATTTTCAAACTGGACATAGTCGGTTTCTTCTCAACTTGCACACAATGATAGGCAGCATTATCCATAACTATGACTGAGTTAGGTGGAAGTTTAGGTATTAATTTTTGATCAACCCAGTTGTAAAAATTTGTAGAGTTCATGTCTCCATGATAATCCCCCGTTTTTGAAACTGATTTAAAAATTAGCAAAGCATCGTCAACTAACCCGT
The DNA here is from genome assembly GCA_036924255.1 of Apodemia mormo. Lineage (NCBI taxonomy): Eukaryota > Metazoa > Arthropoda > Insecta > Lepidoptera > Riodinidae > Apodemia > Apodemia mormo. Next base: position 1,143,997 of record JAUPFN010000028.1, on the reverse strand, counting down.
TCCGGCTACCAGCGTGAACTATTATCAAACGCCTTCCTTTGCCTATATCTGTATAAATTCCAGGCTCCGACGAAGATTGCCAACATTTTTGGACATTGTGACTTTGGTTAACGTAAGTTTCGTCCAAAAAGAATATATTTCGTTTGTCTTCTCTGAATTTCCTTATAGCCCTCATATATTTCACTCGCCATTCAACAATATTTGGTCTCTCTATTAAAAGGCATCTCTTCGATTTACATTTTTTAAATGAATATCCCAGTTTGTGCAAAAGTGTTCTTAAAAAAGTCAATCCGCAGTCTAAAATATTATCTTCTTTTAACACAGCATTTAGTTTTCGTAGACTTGGATTTTTTTTCTCTACCGTATAAAACTGATTTATTTTTCTTCTTATCACTGCTAAATCAAAGTCATCAACTTGTATTTTCTTTTTTATTTCTTTTGGTCTACGTGGAGAACTAAATCTTGCTTCCCCTGTATTTTGCAACGATTTTTTACTTTCAGCAATCACTCTCCTAACACTTCGTTCTGATATCCCTGTTGCTTCTGCTACTAGTTTATGTATATTCGCATCAGTTTTATATTCTAAACTATTGACATCGGCTTTCCGTTTATTAAAAAATGTATGCACTTTAAATATTATTTCCTTAGATTGTCTTTTTATCGGCGGACTCATCTCGCTATTGCAATCTTATGTGCATTTTGTCTAAACTAGCCGGAACTTTCAACGCGTGTTGCCGTCGCAAAGTACGGCGCCGCACTGAGTAATAATGGTGTGACTGATATATTAGTATTCGCTAAGATATTAGTAATATTGAAAGGATTCGTGGATTAGTAATCCGGCGAACTGTAATACGCTAATATTTCATATTCGCCTAATATCTGTAACGGATATCCAAAATGAATAGGATAATATCATTCGGTATTCGGAATAGTTCGGATTCACAAGATTGGCGCCCGTCGGATTCGTGAAAGTATTAAAATATTTTCACGATACGCCGCGTCGTACGTACGAATGAGACGGACGTATTTCCTGCAGTATCAGATCTTATTAATGTTGTTTTAAGGTCCAAACTACAGTGAAATATTAGTTAATACTGATATATTAGTTAACATATTTTCCTGCCATATCAGTATAAGATCTTATTTCTGTTACTTTAAGGTCCAAATTACAGTGAAATATTAGTTAAGATATTTTCCTGCCGTATCAGTATCAGATTTTATTGCTGTTACTTTAAGGTCCAAATTACAGTGAAATATTAGTTAATACTGACATATTAGTTAAGACATTATAATATTTCAAAGTGAATATATTAGTATCACCTAATCTTGAGAAATATCGGTATTAACCCAACTCTACTGAGTAATGACAGCAAGCGCCCCTGCCTCTCCGCCCCACCGTTCACATACCTAAGGCGCGGCCAACTAGTTCCGTGCGCACTATACACGGATATAACGCACCATTAACATCCATCTATAAGCAATGGTGTCTCTTTCCATCAAGAAAGCCATCTACTTGTTTGCTATCTTATGGCATAAAACATTATTTACTTAATTTAATTAATATTTATTTTACTTAATTAAAATAACCACACTCAAGAATGTCAATACAACATTTTCTTTGCAACTTTCTTTCAGCCCTCCCAAATCGTCTTACATTTTCTAAATGTTAGGTACTTCTAAGCTAGCAATTAACCTACCATACCTTAATCTGACGTGCTTCAATATTTTTCATGATGCTATTTTTTATATTCACCATTATTTTTTCTGTTGTCTAATCTACAAAATCTAATAGGTCCCCACAATGCTCAAGTAAATCCCCCATTTAACATCTTAGGTTCCTCCATTAATATACTTGCTAGCTGATTTTATCATTAAATGTGAAATAATAATGTCAATTTTTTGTTTTATTTCCAGATGAATCTACGAAATTGGCGGACCCTCATAAAGATCTAGACCAAAAAGAGACTTTAGTATCAAAAAAGAAATCTATAAAAAAACGAAATAAAAAAATAGACAGTAAACATGCTGAGAAAAATAAACCTTTCTCTTGTGACGAATGTTGGAAGTCTTTCAAATACTTAAGTTATTTAAACAAACACAAAGTCACTCATAAAAAAATACTTGAATGTAGTATATGTGAGAAAAAATTCAAGGGAGCATGTGGATTGAAATATCATACCAAAAATGTACATACGGAATTGGGGTTACTTTCTTGTGTTGTGTGTCAGATGCAGTTCAAACATAAAGGAAATCTAATAGAACACCAATTATTTCATCATAATATATTCCCTTTTATATGCAGTATATGCGACAAAGGATTTAAAGATGCCAAAAAATTAGCGGAACATCAATTGCTTCATAATGATCACAATTCTTTTTCTTGTGATCCCTGTGAAAAGAAGTTTGTATGTTGGCGACATTTAGAGGAGCATACATTATCTGTGCACGGTTTTACAAAATCTCATAAGTGTCAAGTTTGTGATCAAGTTTTTACAATAATGACTGATCTTGGCCATCGTAACTTAGCTCAGTACAGATGACAAACCATTGTCTTATAACATCTGTGAAAGTACTTATAAATTTGCACAATTTTCTTATAAAAATATAAAGCTTAATAATTACAAAACTCTATATTACAATTTGGGAGTGTCACAAACGTTGAATCCCCCATAGATTTTTAAAATTTAAGATGCAACTTGAGAATAACAGATTTTTTCGGATGGAACTAACGCTACGTTCTACAGTCTGTTGGCACAGTTTCCACTATTTACATGGTAAAGAACCAGGGAGGCCCGATCGAGTCGCCATTATTTTATGGAGTTTGGTTGCCAACCAAAAGACCCGATGGATCCGTGGTCGAATTTGATTTTGAATCTTCAAAAACTAATACAACAGACTATTTTAGTATTTGTGTGGTTTACGCTCTTTGGTAAAACCACTTAATCATTCATTCAAAATATTCAAATTATATATGATTATTTAGCCTGTAAAATGATTTCACTTTAGCGCCAAAAGTAATTGATGCATGTGTCTTGTGTAATTACAGTGTTTTTTGTTATAAAAGGTTAATAAAATGTTTATTTAGCTTATCATAATTTATTTATGACTACCCGTGCGCTTATAGAATGGGATTGAAAATGGCGTCGCCTCTGTTCATCTCTCACTCGCAAACTCTCGCTATCTGAGTGTTAAGTGTGAGTTTTTCTTTTCGCATTCGATCGTGAGCGCGTTTGGAGTTTACTAGGAATTTGTATGTGATTTGTACAGCGCCACCTAGTGGTAAACGTGAGAAACCAGTTTACCACTAGGTGGCGCTGTACAAATCACATACAAATTCCTAGTGAACTCGAAACGCGTTCACGATCGAATGCGAAAAGAAAAACTCACACTTAGCCCTCTGTACTCACACTCGCCAATACGGACTACCAAAAAATCCACATTTTGTGCATCAGTCCAATATTGCTGTATGAGAGCTTGACGCGTACTGAGAGTTTTTGGTAATTATTATTATTTATTTATTTTGGTTGTTAATATTGTTGTTAAAGTTTATTTGTTTTTATATAGTTAAGTGTTGTTCGTTATTTAGTTTTTTTTTCATTGTTACGCCGTTTGTTGACTATGGAATATAAACGTCGGAAAGAGTTAGTGATACATATATAGTCGGAAAGTGTTATATAGTGACAGTGATAAAATCGTGTATTGCAGTATAATAATGCAAGAGCACTAATGGCAACAGGATTGGCAAAGAATACCATCATACGAATTAAGAAAGAATGTATAAACTTAGTTTACCTAGCTATATTGCTTGCACTAAACTATTTGAATACTTTTAATTAATTTAAACACAGGAAAATTCGATCAAATATTTTTTATTAGCCCCGGGACTATTTATCTTTTAAACCACGGTAATGTGAATAATTTAGATCTATATCTCGTGTATGCTGACGGTACAGGCATAATTGGCCGCCATTTCTTATCCCATTCTTTTTACTGCACGGGTTAGTATTTAGATATTTAGTTGTAAGAAATAAATCGCAGTAACAAAAAATAAGGACAGGTAAGAGTCGGTTATCATGTCACCGTTTTTTTACAAGAAAATTATAACAATATTAGGTAGTACTGTTTTTTAAAGTAAATTATAACAATATTACTTTATTTTAATGCCTAATAGATAATAGATATGTCAAATAGTAAATGCTCGTTTACAGAATGATAAAATCTTGATTCATTGTAAAGTAATAAAACTTTTTATACGTCGCGATGACGTGACGTCATGTCCGTTGATCACGCGCGAACGCGCCTTGCCTAGTAATTATTTTTTAATTTTGATTTTGATTTTTCTTGGGGATTGAGCAGTTAAAAATTGAATTTTGTGAGTATGAAACCAGCCAAAGCAAACAGCACAACCAAAGAGTTTGACCCGGCCTATTCAACTATGCATTTGATCATATGATCTTTATCAAAGTGTTGTGCATGAGCCCATGAAGGTTTCTGAGTTGGTACGACCAATTTTCGTCAAGACATAGCAATGCGCGCAGGGTGGAGGTAGTAATAAATGGAGATGATTTTAGAATAAGAACGGTTATATCGAACTTTATTAAGAAGAAAAAGTTGTACTTCAGTCGCGCGTAAAGACATTTTTTTCGCTAAGAGCATTATTTAAAAATTAAGAGGATAATTTATTTTTATTTACACTAACTTTGCACATAGTTTCTTGCTATCGAAATTAATAACTTTACATTATAAAAGCCAACTTATAAATATACAATGTGTTAGGGACGGTATACGAAAATCGAAACCATAAATTTGGACCACAATGCTAAGTTCGTTGGAAATTTGTGTAAAGAATTTTTCTGTAAAAAACAATTGTATCATTTGATTTATTTTAATACTCTGCATTGTTTTTTTTTCTCTAAAAAAGATGTAAAATTTAAAGCAATACACAAAATAAGCAATGTATAATGCGCCACATACCACATAAATGGTTCGAGAGTTCTGCGGGCGCGACGAGTCTGAGCAATTTACGCTTTACACTGTCTTGAAAAAAAAATAATTATACATCACTATTTTTGCATTTCCCATAAAAAAGGGATTGCAATCGTGACTAGAGCGTAAAAATGGCGTTTTTCTAATTTTATCGATACACTATCTCTTACATGCTGTATATGGTTAATCTTTTTATATATCACTAGCTGACCCGGCAAACGTTGTTTTGTCTTACATATTAGGAATCCATAGCGGACAAACAACGTGACACGTAATTTATTTAAGTCTACGAGATTCTCCTTCCACGCAGCCAAAATGGCATTAAACTTTATATGGTGGTTAAGTATTCTTCAATTTTCTAATTTTCCGCGCAATTTTCTTTATATTTTTTTTTATAAGAACCTTCCCCTTACAATTACAAACACAACAAAAAAAAATTACCCAAATTGGTCCAGTCATTCAGGCGTGATGTCGTGACCAAGGAAAATAGGGATTGATTTTTATATATATAGATAAGATAGCTAACAAGCAGATGGCTTGCCTGATGTAAAGAGAAACCATAGTCTATGACACCAAAGATGTTAATAGTGTGTTGCTATCCGTGTGGGGGGATGATAATGCCACATATCGGTTTCCTTACCCTCCAAACCGGAATACGACAGTGACAAGCACTGACGCTATTGCGACAGGAATAGGTGAGGCGGTGTTGCCAAATATTCGGGCGAGCCGCGAGACGTTGCGGAAGTCTACCACCTAGTAGTCACGATGGTAGTGACACGTATAGTTCTGACGCATAGGATTAGTTCTGACGTTAAAAAAAAATGATGTGGTGTCGCGGGACACCAGGTAGGAACGAACTTCCTTCGGCTAAACGGCACTACTCGCTTGTGTACGCGACTGTCGCGCCTGCGCACGTCTCATTTAACGCTTTTATTCCACGCATTTTTCTTACGGTTTTACTATCACATTTTTTTCAGTTCGGTCGCGCAGCAAAATCCCTATCCCCTCCAAGCCTGCCGTAAGGAACTTCGTTCCAATAAAGTATTAGAGAGCTATTTTTGCTTGGATCTTTTTTACCGGCTAATAGTATTAATATTTAGCATCAGTTTGATGTACTTATCTCATTTTTGGCCATATTGTGGATTAGATCCTTTTTGTTTAACTACGTCCAATTATGGATGTGATTGAATAAAGATTTCAAAGCCATATTGATTTTTAATGTTGTTCCTCGAATTACTCAATACACAATGATTTTATTTATCTTTATTAAATGGTAACAGCACTGTGTTGTTACCATTTAATACTCATAATTTAGTCGCCTCTGTGGTCTAGTGGTCCGGTGTCGGAGTTGACCACATGAGGTCCCCGGTTTGATTCCTGGGGCAATTCAAAAATTTTTTCAGTTTTTTTATAAAAATAACATTGGGATTGGAAATTGCCCGGTTGGCGATAGGCTGGCCACCTATCACATTGTGGGACCAAGTATCTTCGGCTAATCGTGGGTACACTTGTTGTACCTTTGCCTACCCTTTCGGGGATACGGGCGTGAAGATATTTTTTAACACTGTGTTAAATTTTCATTACCTAATGTAAGGCATAGGTACCAGCGTACAACTGGATGGAAACAACCTGGATCTGGTGGACTCCACTGTGTTTTTAGGTACTTAGATACAGTACCCGGCGATAAATATTGCACATCGACCTTTGGAAAGAGACAATCGGCTAATTTCGGCTTCGTAGAGCGTTATCTCTGTCGCACAAAATACAAACAGTCCGGTACCTATTAGGAGCTGTTAAAACAAGTATGATTTGCTTCTTTTGATATTTTTATTCTTTGTATAAAATACACTAATTTTTCTATAAGTGATGGCTTTAGGTTGGGGTAAAATAAAATAAAAAAACATTTTTACATTATGTTTACGTATTTAATTATTTTGGAACATTACAGCTTTAGTGTACATAATAAACACCATTATACCTATTGCTAAAATGAGACATTGCAATAAAAATAATAATAATTCTAATTCTCAATTACTTCCATTTCACTATCTGTGCTCTCAAAGAGGTCAATATCACTGTCACTATCAGCCGTATTTATTACTAATCTATCAGTGTAATTGTCTAAACTGTGTTGAATGCTTCTATATTCATTCTCACATTTGATTGCATGATCGCAAACCTTTTTCCACTCTTCAGCGCCGATCATGTTTACTTTTTCAGTCAATAATGTTTTTACTGTAGTTAAGTTCATACCCACATTTCTAGAGGCTACATAGCCTTTCAGTTGAGACCATATATTTTCAATTGGATTAAAATCCGGATGATATGGTGGCAATCGCAACGCAGTGTGCCCATGTTCGGCAAGTATTTTGTCCACAGAAAACTCTGTATACCTCTCCTTGTGCTGACATATAATAGCGTAAATCTGGGTTTTTGTTAATTTTGGATCAACTGGAATTTCATGTCTGTTTAACCAGTTGATCATTTCCCGTTTAATGGTGTTTGAGTTGGGGGGTCTCTCAACATACTTGTTGTGATAGGGTGCGTTGTCGATAACTAGAACAGAATCACTGGGTATATTTGGGATTAATTGGTTAACCAGCCATTTCTCATAGTTATCGTTATTCATTTCATTGTGATAGTCACCTGTAGTGTCCGTGGATTTATACGTTAAAAAAGCACTGGGTACAAAGCCTTTTTCATTTCCCGCATGAACTATTATCAAACGTTGACCTTTTGAAATTGGCTTTTTTACTCCTTTTTTCTTATCGTCACTCCAAGATTTCCCTTTAGTGTGGGATGCATGTATATATGACTCATCCATGTAGACGATATTTTTTCCTGTTTCGCGAAATTTGCGTATTTTATCAATGTATTCCATTCGTTTGAGACTAACGTCGTGCTTTTTTTTTTTTATGTCATAAGATAGCAAACAAGCAGATGGGTCTCCTGATGGAAAGAGTCAACCATCGCCTATAGACACCAAAGATGTTAATGGTGCGTTGCTATCTTGTGGCGAGGTATAATGCCACATGCATAAGTTTACCGGCTACCTTACCCTCCAAACCGGAACACGACAGCAACAAGCACTGACGCTATTGCGGCAGGAATAGGTAAGGCGGTGGTACCAGACCCGGGCGAGACAATGCAGAACTCTACCACCTAGTAGCCACGATGGTAGTGACTCGATAGCCAATCGGTCGCCTTTTACGACCTGCCTGGCAGAACGGCAGTTGGCCTATTCTACAAAGGAGGCCGGGACCAACACGGCGGCTTTTCCATTAGAATTTTTCGATTATCTTCCATTTTAGTGAACTGAAATCCCATGTCATGAAGTATTTTTCTCAACGTTTTTTCAGACCCATTGTAATTAATAGCTTCAGATAACTTAGCTTTTAATGATTTTATTGTTGGCAGTTCATTAAATCGTAAGTGAAAATCATACACCATTCTTCGAACAACATCGTAATCAAAATCGTCCATATCCAAACGAAATTGCTTTTTTGGTCTCCCTTTTTTTGGAGTGCTGAACTTAATTTCAGTCGAATGTGTTTCAGTACTGACTTCGTTTAATATATTGTTCAAAGTTCTTCTTGAAATTCCAGTGGCATTTGCAACTCGTTCTTGAATCTTCTTAAAATAACAACTTACATTTTCATCTACTTTTTTTTTAAATCTATCAGCTTCGCTTACAAAGTATTTATAAACATTGTAGATAATTTCACGTGACTGACCTCGTAAAGGTTTCCCTCTTTTTCCGAAAGATGCCATATTACAACTTTAAATTATTTAAATTTGTGGGTGTTATCAACTCTAAATAGATGTTTTTTTCGGGACGCGACTGTACTCTATCGTACTTGAACAACGACTGACTAAACGTCACATAGGTAGTGTGGGACAGAGATAACGCTTTACGAAGCCGAAATTATCCGATTGTCTCTTTCCAAAGTTCGATGTGCAATATTTATCGCCGGGTACTGTAAGAAATTACAATGGGGACCACACATTAATAATTTAGCATGTAAATTTAGTTCGGCAGCTTAAGCAGTTAAAAAAATTAGACAGTTAACTGATGTCGATACAGGATGAATAGTATAGTTACTTCCACAGCATTATGTCACATGGAATTCTTTGGGGAAATTTAAAAAAAATAGTGACGTACACTCACTAAATACAAGGAACAAAAACAATCTTGTGCATGCATCCCGTTTCCACAGAATAAGTGAATCTTATACGCTTTTACAATAAACTTCCCGAAACTATAAGAGATGTACCAGTCAATAAATTTAAAAAATGTATTAAAACAAAACTGTTAAAAAGGATGGTATTATAAAATCTCAGATTATTTAGAAGTCAAAAAATCCTGGAATAATTGCTCCTCATACCGATCTCATATATATTTTTATAATATTGTGATATTGTAAAATTAGAAAAAAAATAAGCCTGCTGAGTTTCTTCCACCGGACCGTGTGTGTTCTCAGTGTGTGACCGCGTTTTCAATCCGGTAGTAGTTTTTAAAAAATATGTTGACGTGTCAAAACGTGTGTCAAAATAACTTGTAAAAAGTTTTATTGAATAAAGTATTTCTGATTTCTGATCCACATACAAATTGTGTAGGGTACAAATGCCGAGTTTAATGCATAAAGCATTCTCTTCCAAGTTCCAGTTAACCAATAAAAGTTTAATAATACTAGTGATCGCCTGTGGCTTAAATTCGACCATAGACTAAACAATAAACCTTTTTCAAGTTTGGCAACTGGCTTTAGTCGTAAAGAAAATAGTACTCATGTGTGTGTGTATATTATCATGTATGTCACGTAATTGTAGTGTGTGTAATGTTTATTTTTATTAATTTAACTTATTTCTAATGCATTAATTTATTTAAAAATATTACATTTCAGCATTCCTCCGAAATGTAAACTTTAACCGTACCAAATTTCATACTCACCGTTCCCGCAATTGTCTTAAAAAAGGGGTCCAAAGATTTTCCTTAACGAATTAATAAATCTACACATATAATAAAATCGTAGGAAAGTCAAAACTGTACATTGAATATTTTTTTAAAAGAATACTTGGGGCGTGATCTACAATCGATATCGAAGCCAAAAATATAGTTTTTAGTATTTTTGTCTGGCTGTATGTATGTCCGGGATAAACTCAAAAAGTACTGCATGGCATGAATATTACTAACAGGTCGGGTTAACATATAGGCTACATATTATCACGCTATCACCTACGAGGGAGGAGCTGTGCGGAGTAAACGAAGTCCGCGCTGACGAAAGCGCGGGCAACAGCTAGTAGGTAATATTAACCAATAAAAATAATATTGCTGGCATGTCAATAAAAAAATATAATATGCCTTCAAGTAATCATAAAGTTCTTATTTATGGTGCAGCTATCATTGAAAGTTTTGGTCTAATACCAATTGGACAGTTATCTGGAGAAGCTACCGAAGCCAGAAACAAAGACTCGTAGGTACCGCCAACACTATTTTAGGAAATACAGCAGAAAAGCTTCAAATGAAGATATTTTAAATAATTTATTGACGAGTTCTGATACACTTATTTCGACGAAATGCCACAAACTTCGCAGAAAACCTAAAACATTGTCAGGAGAGGCACTAAGTTTATTAATTATCGAACAGGTAGGGATATTTGATGGTGACAGTCGGTTTTGACGCATTTAAGGCCACATTATTCATCTCGGTAGGAGTGGCTTTACAAATGTCGCATCTCTGAGATGAAGTGTCACATAAAATTGATGTTACTTTTCCGTCTATCATTGTCATTAATAATGTGTGTAATCTTTATTTCTCCAACCTCTGTTTCCACTAAATTTGCAATCTTTTCCTTTATAGCACTTCTTTCCCGCAATATGGTTATTTTGTTTTCTCTCACAAATTCGAAAAAGATGGGACGAAAACAAACATCATATTTATATCTGACTCTCGCAAACCCCCCCCCCCCCCCCCTCCCTCGTTATAACTTCATCGTTTATTTACATTTACACATACTTTTCAATAAATAATGTCTTAAAATAGAAATTAAATATGTATAACTATGTTAGTGTACAACAATGTCTCTACTCTCTACCCAAAAAGAAAAGTAATATAGGTACCTAGTACCTACTCTACCCATATTATTATATTTTATATCTTACCGCTTTATGCTTGCATCTCTAAGTGGTCTGTGTATCTTACGTAGTATTGTATAGGTACCAAGGAAGTTACATTCTACCCGGAATGTTCAGACGCGCTTCAAAATCATTCACGACATGAGTGGAGTGTGTCTCTTTCTACTAGGTAAATAAAGCGCCAATCACCATAAGTGTGGCCATGTGTAGTTTGCAAATTACTACTAAGTAATTCTACTAATTTGAGAAACAGATTTTGCATTGCAAAAGTAATAACGTAATAATTGAAATAAGCACATTTTAGAACTCGTTGTGTTGATTACAATACATTTTATGCCAATGTATTTATCGACGTGAATGAATAAAAGGGATTTAAAGATTAGCGAATATATAAAAATCTACCATCAGATAGTTTTATTTACACTGGCAATTGCAAGAAAGGGACAACATCCACTCTTGTCGTTGTCTTGCTCAGAACGTTTGTCCCCTCTGTTAAGTAAGAAACAAATGTCACCTTTATTAGTAACGAAATAAAGTACATTTTTATTTTTCATATATTGCTTCGTAATAATTCCAGTTATCGTATATAAGTTCCTTGATAGGTTAGTTATCGTTATCGTTATATAGTTAGTTCCAGTTATCGTATACTAGCTGTTGCCAGTGACTTCGTCCGCGCGGACTTCATTTACTCCGTACTTCTCCTCCCCTGTAGGTGATAGCGTGATAATATGTAGCCTATATGTTGACCCGACCTGTAAGTAATATTCTTGCAAAATTTGAAGTAAATCCATGCAGTACTTTTTGAGTTTACCCCGAACGTACAAACAGATAAACAGACAAACAGATAAAATTCTAAAAACTATATTTTTGGCTTCGATATCGATTGTAGATCACGCCCCAAGTATTCTTTTAAAAAAATATTCAATGTACAGTTTTGCCTTTCCTACGATTTTATTATTTGTACTACCTGTTGCCCGCGACTTCGTTCGTGCGGACTTCGTTTACTCCGCACAGCTCCTCCCCCGTAGGTGATAGCGTGATAATATTATGTAGCCTATATGTTGACCCAACCTGTTAGTAATATTCATGCAAAATTTGAAGTAAATCCATGCAGTAATTTTTGAGTTTACCCCGGACATACATTGACTTTCCTACGATTTTATTATATGTATGTATATGTATATATGTATAGATAGGTTCTTTGTCAAAGAGTATGTAATGTACAGTGTAGTGTAATGTAGTGTTCTTTGTTTTATATTTAGTCTGTTTAGGTCTGTGTTCATTGCCGTGTACACAGAAAATATTATACACGTCATTCGTCAATGTCTGTGTTGTACGATTTGATTAAAAATACCTATAAACGTAGTGATTATATACTTTTTGATACGAATTTGATAAAATTACGTGTAGTTGCATTCGCGGTTGTTATTTATAACTTTTATCGAGTTTTTAAGTGCAAAATTAATAAAAAAGTGATTAAACGAGTTGAATGAAAAGCAGTTTAAGGTAATCTAAAATAATAATACAAATTTGGTAAATGTTCCACATGTAAGTTACGGGTAGACTGATTTTGTGTTGATTTTGATATTTTTAGTATAGGTACCTACTGCAATTATTAAAGACTTGTTTTCACTAGGATTAGTGCGTGTGCGAGTGTTCAATGCAGGTGTTTAGTATTTAGCAAAAAATACGTGAAGACAACCGTTGATCAGTGCGAGTGATCAGTATTCAGCGTAGTAAATGTGAATAGGCGCTGATTACTAGTCATTCGCAAGGATCAACGGCTATCTTCTCGTATTTTTTGCTTGATACTAAGCACCTGCATTAAACACTCGTACTCGTATTATGCCCCGTTTTCACTTTGATTAGTACGAGTGTGAGTGTTTAATGCAGGTGCTTAGTATTAAGACAAAAATACGTGAAGATAGCCGTTGATCAGTGCGAGTGATTCGCAATCAGCGTAGTAAAAGTGAATAGATGCTGAATATTTATCACTGGCACTGATCAACGACTGTCTTCACGTATTTTTATCTTAATACTAAGCACCTGCATTAAACACTCACTCTTACTAATCAAAGTAAAAATGGTGCTTTACACAAAGTGAAAACGGAGCTTAAGCATTTAAAAATTCAAATTTTCAATCAGAATATTAAAAAATAATTGACACTGATACACAATACTACCTATATAATATGAACTAGTACAACAAAATTTCTGAAAACATCTGCATTTGCAGATATTTTCAGAATTTACCTGCATGCCAAATTTCAGCTCAATCCATATAGTGGTTTGGGCTGTGCATTGATAGACCACTATGTCAGTCAGTCACCTTTGAGTTTTATATATTTAGATAGTAAATAGTAGTATAATTTAAGTTTTTTTACGATATTTTGTATGGCAGTTTATGACATGAAAAAATGTGGAAAAAAAGAACGTGCCTTCGGCGGAGGAGGGGTTTAAAGGGAGATGGGCACCTCCTCCCTCTTTTCCGCACTATTGATGCGTCACATTTCTAAACAATAATTAAGAGTAGAGCATTTTCAATCTCTGTCTAAGCCTAAGATAACAATATGCCTTTCTGTCATAATTTCCTTTCTTTAGGACTACTATATGGTAGTTGGCATACATTTAACCTGTGGAATCTCAGTCGGTCATATTTGACCGCTTCATATTTCTTAACGCTTATCCCAACGCTATTGTATGGAAATGAGAGTTGGGTATGTCAGAAAGGGCATGAAAGTAGAATCAACGCGGTCGAGATGAGGTCGCTAAGAAAAATATGTGGTGTGACACTCACGGACCGGGTTCGTAATATCGAAGTGAGAGAGAGGTTAGGTTAGAAAGAAAGTGTCGGTGTAAAGATGAGAAAGGGCATGCTCCGTTGGTTCGGACATGTAGAAAGAATGGTAGATGAAAGGTTAACAAAACAGATATACAACGCGAATGTGGAAGGATGTAGGTACCGGGGAAGACCAAGACTGACATACCACGATCAGATTGATCGAGTACTGTCCGAAGGTGGTGTCAAAAGTCTTCGCAACCGGCGTGTGTGTATGAAGAGAGTGATGAATGTGGAAGAAGCGAGACAAGTCTGCAAGGATCGTGATGTATGGCACTCGGTTCTCTCTGCCTACCCCGTAAGGGATCTGGCGTGAAGATATGTATGTATGTATGTATTATATATGTTAAATATTTTACTGAATAACTTTATCAAAATAAAGCAGTAGCCAGAAAATATATCTATCAATACGTAGTCATTTACAGAATGATAATGATAAAATATAACCATATATTATAGAGAAATTATATTATTTGTGCAACGTGGTATCAGCGTTGGCATAGGTCAATTAGTAACAAATGCCACCACTAAATACCATGCGTGCGAGGATAGGACTGAAGGGGGGTTAAGATGTTGCTTAGGTTTTGCACTTTCTTTTTGACCGCATCCAATGTAGAGCGACTCGAATCGTCAATAACAGGACAATTTCTGATCAGGTTGATTCTTTGGCATTACATAGAGATGTGGCTTCGCTCTGCCTTCTCTATCAGATCTATCATGAGGAGTGTTCCGAGGAACTGTTTGGATTAATTCCTGCCACAGAGTTTGACCATCGGACATTGTGACAAAATTCAAAATTTCATCCTCACCATCTCCATGTCTGGAAATCCACAACTGTGCGATTCTCGAGGCACTTTTTTCCCTGCACTATTTCTCTGTATAACCAAATTACTGGCAGGGGTTTTTCCAAGTGGATACGACTTAGGGACCTTCAAGAAAAAGCCTAATCTTTCTTAAAATGCCGGCAAAGCAACTGCAAATCTTCTGATAATGTGGTTATCGGTGGACGGGGGTGACCATTCACCATCAGGTGAGCCTCCTATCCGTTTGTCCCTTCTATAAAAAAAAACAAACCTTTTCCTTCTGCAATAGTGTCCAGTATTTCAGTATTTGGTACTATCTTGTTCCCGTTTTGATGTTAGAATCTGAATCTGAATATTTCCGCAAGGCCCTTGGCCGAGGCATTGAATATTCCACACCATTTTTGTCTAGTCACAAATATTTCACAATATTATGTGCCTGCATGCCAAATACTCAAAATAAGTGGCAGTTTAGGCTGAAATACCAAATATTCAAAATAAGTGGCAGTTTAGGCTGAAATACCAAATAGTAACTGAATATTTGTAGTAAGAGATATTTGTAGTAAATATTTCCTAAAGTCGCTTGTTGTCTGGAAGAGATCACTGATGGTTGATAAGACCGCCTATTTGTTCTCCGTTCCTTATCGTACATTGTTATTTTCTACTGTAAATGATGTGTGTTGTGTGCAATAAAGTATATTATTATTATTAAAAATATTAATTGGTATTACAGTGCAACCTTGATACAACAAATTGCAAGGGGACAAGTAAATATTCGTTAGCTCGCCATAGACAACTGGTAGTGCCGGTGTGCAAAACTATTATGAACTTATAACTTATTTAATTAAATGTTATATAAAACTAGCTGACCCGGCAAACTTTGTTCTGCCTTAATGGCAATAAATAAGCAGATTTATTTTTTAATTGGAAAAAAAAAGTATCCTATGTCCTTCTCCTGGCTCTAAACTACCTCCCTGCCAATTTTCAGCTAAATCGGTTCAGCCTTTCTTGAGTTATAAGTGGAGTAACTAACACGACTTTCTTTTATATATATATATATATATATATATATATATATATATATATATATATATATATATATATATATATATATATATATAAATATAAATAGAAATAATAGATGAGACATTATATATTATTGTTATTTAAAATTTACTAATTCACATTTAATTATATTTTATTAAGGTAATTATATAAGAGAATGTCACATTTTATTTTATTATTAGTTAATATTTGATAATATACATTTAATTATATTTTATTAAGATAATAACGATAAAAGAGAATGTCTCATTTTATTTTATTATTAGTTAATATTTGATAATATACATATAATTATATTTTATTAAGTAACATTTTTACAATAAAAAGAAACAGATAACTCATTATATTATTATAACTTCATATTATCAAACCTAAGTGCATATCCAGTGAATGATACTTGCTAGTTATAAGACAGGGAATAATTATTATTATACAACAATTTTATCATTTAGATAGTCAGCAATATTGTAGTAAGCTTTTTGCATTAACAGTTTAGATTCACTTCAACATTATGCACTCCTCTTGTAATAATGAACTACTTCTAGTTATAAATGATAATACATTTTTATCAAATTACTCTTCATTGTCTATTTAAAAAACGTGTTGAAACCTGTCATGACTAAATCACATATTGTTCTATGGGTTAAGGGTATATTGATGGGAATGTTATATTATAGAGGTTTGAGTTGACAAAATTTATTAATTAGAGGTATTTACACCTTTTGATAGTTGAGAATTTGTAATAAAGAGCTTGTTCTAATAAAAAAATCATAATGAAAAGGTATATCTTATATTAATTCTTATGGACAATTTACGGAGATTACTTAAAATTTTGTTAAATCAAGGAAGTCGTTATATTGAGGTTCGTTATATTAAGGTTGCACTGTATATAAATAAATAGGTATGCTGTTAACTTTTTTGTGTATAATAAAAAGATCACTAAATATGCTGACTAAATAACATAAATTGATCTAACCCCAAAGTAAGCATACTATTTGCTTGTGATATGATTAACACCCAATCATTTAAGTCAACCATAAGAATACATAAAAATCTATATCTATATACATATAATAAAATCGTAGATAAGTTAATGTATGTCCGGGGTAAACTCAAAAAGTACTGCATGGATTTACTTAAAATTTGCATGAATATTACTAACAGGTCGGGTCAACATATAAGCTACATATTATTACGCTATCGCCTACGGGGGAGGAGCTGTGCGGAGTAAATGAAGTCCACGCAAATGAAGTCGCGGGCAACAGCTAGTACATATATAAATACTGGAACATATATATGAAACACTAGCTGACCTGTGCAGCTTCGCCCGCAAATAGATTAACATTTAGTCAAGATAGCTTTTTATACAAAATGCTGGCGTCGGGAAGTGACGACCCCATCGCCCGCCGGAGGGATAATATTCTTTTTTGAAATTATTCCACCAGTGCAGTCAGTCAAAAAAAAAGTGGTAGTGCCATGCTTAGCTAAATGGGTCGGCACGACCGGGGCGATACCACTACCTCACTTAAAACCAACGTAAAATAACAGCTTCGCTGTTGCGTTTCGTTTGGTCTGTGAGGTCCCGGAGGCCCTTTCCCCCCTCCCCCTAACACTATGGAAGCGCAATTTAAAGGTAGTAGTTTATTCCAGGCGGGTATCACTAGCGTAAGCGGTGGAGAATCCCCCTCTGGACATCCATGTTCAGGGGTTTATAATCAGCCTAATCATGGATGCCCAGGCTGCCCTGTGTACTCTGGGGGGGGCACAATTGCGCTCTCAAACTTCGCTGCTCGGGGCAAATCGAACAGAAATCGAAAGGCACCCCCTACCACAATCAACGTGGACTATACTAATATTAGGACGTCTGTAAAGCTAGAATGGTCGAATGGGCAGAATCACTCGTTTCTTAGGTCAAAATTAAGTGCTCATTTAGTGCTAATTTAGTGCTGCAAAATCAAATTTTACGCCCAAATAGGATGATCAAAAATTAGAAAACTGCTAGCTTATATGTAAGCTAGCAGTGTACTCCCGGTTATAACGCTTCTGGTGTTTAGCAGAATTTCGCGTTAGCATTAATAATTTAGCGCTCATTGAGTGCTGACAATATATATAAAAAAATTGCAAAAAAAAAATCCCATTTTAGGAAATATTTTAGAATACTGCTAGCTTATAATTAAGCTAGCATTAAACTCCCGGTTATGACGCTTCTAGTGTTAAGCAGAATTTCGCGTTAGCAATAATAATTTAACGCTCATTGAGTGCTGACAATATATATGAAAGAATTGCAAAAAAAAAAAACCGATTTTAGGAAATATTTTAGAATACTGCTAGCTTATAATTAAGCTAGCATTGTACTGCCAGTTATAACGCTCATAGAGCTAAGTAGGACTAAATGCCAGCAGTAATATTTTAGTGCTCATTGAGTGCTTCACATATATATATAGAGAGAAATAAAGAGAAAATTTTTTTTCGATTTTGAAATCGATTATAGAAAACTGCTAGCTTACAATTAAGCTAGCATTGCTCTGCCGGTTATAGGACTTATAGTGCTAAGTGGAACCAAGTGTTAGCAGTACTGATTGAGTGCTGATTAAGTGCTTCAAATATATGCAAGGGAGATCGTGAGAAAATTTTTTTTCGATTTTGAAATCGATAATAAAAAATTGCTAGCTTATAATTAAGCTAGCATTGGTCTGCTGGTTATAACGCTCATAGTGCTAAGTGGAACCAAGTGTTAGCAGTAATAATTAAGTGCTCATTAAATGCTTCAAATACATGCAAAAGAAAGAAAGAAAAAATATTTTTTTTTGATTTTGGAATCGATGATAAAAATCTGCTAGTCTAAAATTAAGGGGACTCCTTGGTCTAGCGGCCTAAAATTTAAGCTAGTTTAAAAATTTTATTTCCATCTGAAGGTAATGACTAATACTTTTAAATTTTTATTACACTTACTCTGTTACTTAATAGCTACACGAAAATGTAAATCAAAACGATCAAAAAAAATTTTTTTTTTGATTATAGAAAACTGCTAGCTTACAATTAAGCTAGCATTAGTCTACTGGTGATAACGCTCAGAGTGCTTAGTGGAAACAAGTGTTTGCAGTAATAATTAAGTGCTCATTGAGTGCTTCAAATATATGCAAAAGAAATAAAGAGACATTTTTTTTTTGATTTTCGAATCGATAATTGAAAACTGCTAACATATAATTATTCTAACAGTCTACTGCTAGTTGTTACACTAGAAGTGCTTAGCAGAAATTAGTGTACGCATCAATAATTAAGTGCTCATTGAGTGCTCAAAATATGTGCAAGAGAGATAGAGAGAAAATTTTTAACTTCCCGCTAAAAATCTCAGATTTTCAAAAATCGGGAAGTTATTGTTTTCATCCCGTTTTGCAAATATCGATTTTTCATCAGATCTCGACGTTTTAAGGTCATAGGAAGCTTCCCTGACTACCCCCCGCGGTGGTGGTTCAAATGGTTCGAAAGGGCTTGCCCAAACTTAGATTTCCTGAAAATTTGAACCGATTCAGACCGATAGATTTTGAGAAATCGTAAAAAAGCTACAAAAAAATTTTTTTTCAAAAGTGGTTTTTTTGAAATAACTTTTAAACGGCTCTACCGATCAATTTCAAAAACTAATCAGCTCTTTACGTCAAAAAACCACGTCGATCGCCACCAGTCCGGTCAAAATCAGTTAATTCGTTCGTGAGTTATCGTTGACGAAAGAAAACCGAAAAAAGCGTTTTTTCGGAATTACTCCGAATTTTTCCACTCTGTCGATATAAACTCAAAGGTTTTTTATGAAGCTTAGAAAACTGCGTCGAATGACGCCAACTGCGTGAAAATCGGTTCATTCATTAAAAATTTATTGCGATTTGAAAATAAAAAATAGTGTTTTATGAGTGTTATAAGAGTTTGTCTTATCAAACTTTTGAGCTCGACGAGCTCAAAAGCATACAAAAGCTATATATAGCTTAATTATTACTGCTATCTCTTGGTTCCGCTTAGCACTATAAGCGTTATAACCAGCAGACCAATGCTAGCTTAATTATAAGCTAGCAGTTTTCTATAATCGATTTCAAAATCAAAAAAAAAAATCTCTTTATTTCTCTCACATATATGTGAAGCACTCAATGAGCACTAAAATATTACTGTGGCATTTAGTCCTACTTAGCTCTATGAGCGTTATAACTGGCAGTACAATGCTAGCTTAATTATAAGCTAGCAGTATTCTAAAATATTTCCTAAAATCGGAAAAAAAATTTTTTTTGCAACTCTTTTATATATATTGTCAGCACTCAATGAGCGCTAAATTATTAATGCTAACGCGAAATTCTGCTTAACACCAGAAGCGTCATAACCGGGAGTTTAATGCTAGCTTAATTATAAGCTAGCAGTATTCTAAAATATTTCCTAAAATCGAAATTTTTTTTTTGCAATTCTTTTATATATATATATATATTGTCAGAACTCAATGAGCGCTAAATTATTATTGCTAACGCGAAATTCTGCTTAACACCAGAAGCGTCATAACCGGAAGTACAATGCTAGCTTAATTATAAGCTAGCAGTATTCTAAAATATTTCCTAAAATCGGATTTTTTTTCGCAATTCTTTTATATATATTGTCAGCACTCAATGAGCGCTAAATTATTAATGCTAACGCGAAATTCTGCTTAACACCAGAAGCGTCATAACCGGGAGTACAATGCTAGCTTACATATAAGCTAGCAGTCTTCTAATTTTTGATCATCCTATTTGGGCGTAAAATTTGATTTTGCAGCACTAAATTAGCGCTTAAAAAGCACTAAATTTTTAGCAAAAATGTTAGAATAATTATATGCTACCAGTTTTCTCTAATCGATTCCAAAATCGAAAAAAAATTTCTTTTCATTTTTCTTGCATATATTTTAAGCACTTAATTATTACTGATTACACTTGGTTCCACTTAGCACTATGAGCGTTATAACCAGCAGACCAATGCTAGCTTAATTATAAGCTAGCAATTTTTTATTATCGATTTCAAAATCGAAAAAAAAAATTCTCACGATCTCCCTTGCATATTTTTTTAATTTTTTATTTTTTTATTTTATGTCATAAGATAGCAAACAAGCAGATGGGTCTCCTGATGGATAGAGTCAACCATCGCCTATAGACACCAAAGATGTCAATGGTGCGTTGCCGTCTTGTGGCGAGGTATAATGCCACATGCACAAGTTTACCGGCTGCCTTACCCTCCAAACCGGAACACGACAGCGACAAGCACTGACGCCATTGCGGCAGGAATAGGTAAGGCGGTGGTACCAGACCCGGGCGAGACAATGCAGAACTCTACCACCTAGTAGCCACGATGGTAGTGACTCGATAGCCAATCGGTCGCCTTTTACGACCTGCCTGGCAGAACGGCAGTTGGCCTATTCTACAAAGGAGGCCGGGACCAACACGGCGAAATTTGAAGCACTTAATCAGCACTCAATCAGTACTGCTAACACTTGGTTCCACTTAGCACTATAAGTCCTATAACCGGCAGAGCAATGCTAGCTTAATTTAAAGCTAGCAGTTTTCTATAATCGATTTCAAAATCGAAAAAAAAATTTCTCTTTATTTCTCTCACATATATGTGAAGCACTCAATGAGCACTAAAATATTACTGCTGGCATTTAGTCCTACTTAGCTCTATGAGCGTTATAACTGGCAGTACAATGCTAGCTTAATTATAAGCTAGCAGTATTCTAAAATATTTCCTAAAATCGGATTTTTTATTTTTTTGCAATTCTTTTATATATATATATTGTCAGCACTCAATGAGCGCTAAATTATTAATGCTAACGCGAAATTCTGCTAAACACCAGAAGCGTTATAACCGGGAGTACACTGCTAGCTTACATATAAGCTAGCAGTTTTCTAATTTTTGATCATCCTATTTGGGCGTAAAATTTGATTTTGCAGCACTAAATTAGCACTAAATGAGCACTTAATTTTGACCTAAGAAACGAGTGATTCTGCCCATTCGACCATTCTAGCTTTACAGACGTAATATTAGGGGTCTTCACTCAAACCTAAATGCCGTCCACTACCACCTTGAGACGGCTAAGCCGGCTCTGTTCTTTTTAACTGAGACGCAGATATCTTCTCCGGCTGATACCTCATATCTCTCCTACCCGGGGTACAAATTCGAGCATTCATTTGTACCCCGGGCGGGAGTTTGTGCTTATGTCAGAGAGGATATCTGCTCTCGATGTTTTAGCAGCCTTGAAGGCTATAAGGACCTATCCATCCTCTGGCTGCGTGTAGACTGCGACGACCATCCCCGCATCTATGCGTGCCTCTACAGGTCCCATAGCGGAAATGCTGTAGTCGACAGGCTCGTTGAGCACCTTCAAACGGCTGTAGATTCCGTGTTGCAACAGACCCCCTCCGCTGAGATCGTGATCTTAGGCGATTTTAATGCCCACCACGCCGAATGGCTGTGTTCACACACCACCGATCATGCGGGGAGGTCTGTTCACGATTTTGCCTTGGCATATGGTCTAACACAATTAGTAACCACGCCTACGCGAGTTCCCGATGTGGACGATCATACGCCTTCACTGCTGCACCTTCTGCTGACCTCCCATCCGAACAATTATCAGGTATCTGTGGACGTCCCTCTTGGTACGTCAAACCACTGCCTGATCCGGAGTAAAGTGCCAGTTACGCGCCTATCACGACCTCCTTTTGCAGGCTGTCGTCACGTTTGGCACTATAGGTCAGCAGATTGGGACGGGATGCGGCCTTTTTTGCGTCCTACCCATGGGGGCGGATGTGCTTCTCGTTGGATGATCCGAGTGTCATCGCTGATGTGGTGCTGCAGGGCATGGAACTTTTCATTCCATTTTCTGCGGTACCAGTTGGTGGTAAGTCTCAGCCTTGGTTTGGTCGCTCCTGCAAAACGGCTTCACGCCGATAGCAGGAATGCTACCGGGCTTGGGCTGCAGCGTCGACATCTCGTGATGGAAAAACCAGCGCGTTACGTAAGGAGTACAATTCCGCTTCGAGGTTCTTCAAAAGAGCTATCGCCAAGGCAAAATCTGAACACATTGGCAGAATTGGCGAGAAATTAGTTCGCCTTCCTTCGGGAACTCGTGCGTTCTGGTCTCTCGCCAAGGCTGTCTTGGGAAATTTCTCACAGCCCTCTCTTCTACCCTTGCACGGAGATGATGACTCTCTGGCCCATACCGCAAGGGAGAAGGCCGATCTTTTGGGCTCGTTCTTTGCGGCCAACTCGACTCTGGACGACCAAGGAAATGCACCGCCTACCATCCCGCAGTGCTATAGTTCTATGACGGAATTAAAATTCTTGCAGTCTTCCGTACGTAAAGCACTTTTTTCCTTGGACGTCCATAAGTCGAGTGGACCGGATGGCATCCCTCCGATTGTACTTAAATCATGTGCTCCAGAGCTGGCGCCAGTACTAACACGCCTATTCCGGCTCTCCTACTCACTCGGCGTAGTACCGATTTCATGGAAGACAGCTTTAGTGCATCCCATCCCTAAAAAAGAAGATCGATCTAATCCATCTAACTATCGGCCGATAGCCATAACCTCCTTGTTCTCCAAAATTATGGAGACAATCATCAACTCGCAGCTCCTCAAGTATTTAGAAGAGCACCAGCTGATTAGCGACCGCCAGTACGGTTTCCGTCGCGGCCGCTCAGCTGGCGATCTTCTAGTATACTTAACACATCGGTGGGCGGAAGCAGTTGAGTCCTAGGGGGAGGCATTGGCAGTTAGTTTAGACATAGCGAAGGCCTTTGATAGGGTATGGCACAAAGCGCTTCTGGCGAAGCTGCCTTCCTATGGGCTTCCCGAGAAATTATGCAAGTGGATCACCAGTTTTTTGGCTGATCGGAACATCGAGGTCGTAGTTGACGGTGCGTGCTCTGACCTTAAATCCATCAATGCTGGTGTTCCACAAGGCTGCGTGCTATCACCGACACTGTTCCTTCTGCATATCAATGACATGATGCGAATTCGCAACATACATTGCTATGCAGATGACAGTACTGGTGATGCTACATACTCCGGCCGAAGCGGTATTTCTCGGGAACACGTCGAAGAGAGCCGAAACAAGCTTGTGTCCGAAGTTGAGAATCGACTAACCGATGTCTCGGAATGGGGTCGTCAAAACCTGGTCACTTTTAACCCCAACAAGACACAGATTTGCGTGTTTTCTGCTAAAAAGACACCCTTTGTCGTGTCACCTCGATTTGGGGATACTCTCCTGACAGCCTCAGCTAGTATCGGGATTCTGGGAGTCGACATATCGAATTACGTTCAGTTTCGCGGTCATTTGGAAGGTAAGGCTAAACTAGCCTCCAAAAAGCTCGGTGTGCTCAGCAGGGCGAGACGGTACTTCTTGCCGGCCCATCGCCTTCAACTTTATAAGGCTCAAATTCGGCCCCTCATGGAGTACTGTTCTCATCTCTGGGCCGGAGCTCCTCAGTACCAGGTCCTTCCTCTTGATCGCGTAGAGCGGTTCGAATCGTTGACGTCCTGGCTATTTCGAAACGGCTAGACTCTTTGGCATTGCGCAGAGATGTTGGTTCATTCTGTGTCTTCTATCGTATCTTTCATGGGGAGTGTTCCGACGAGTTATTTGGATTTATTCCTGCCGCCGAATTCCATCATCGGACATCGCATTAAAATTTGAAATTCCATCCTCACCATCTCGATGTCTGGAAATCCACAACTGTGCGTTTCTCTCGACACTTTTTGCCTCGCACTACTTTGTTGTGGAACCAATTACCGGCAGGGGTTTTTCCAAACGGATACGACTTGGGGGCCTTCAAGAAAAGAGCTTACTCATTCTTAAAAGGCCGGCAACGCAACTGCAAGACCTCTGGTATTGTGGATGTCCATGGGCGGCGGTGATCACTTACCATCAGGTGCACCTCCTGCTCGTTTGCCTCCTCTTCTATAAAAAAAAATCCCCTATTTCAATCCTTTAAGGGTTGATTTTTTTTAAAAAAATAGCCTGTGTTTGACCCCGGCTCTTCAACTACCTCCAAGCCAAATTTAATAAAAATCGGTCGGAAAAAAGTATTACAATATATGATCGTCACTCAAATGCCTGTTCCTATCAGGGTCTAACCCTAATCCTGATACTGCATTGTTAGGGTCATTACACAATGCTCGCCAACATGGTGGAGCTGCTGTATAAGCTATATTTATTAGAGATGCCATAAATGATGACTTTGTCGAATACCAAATTTCCTGCAAGGCCCTTGGCAGATGTGAACATTAAGTGTTGATTTTGTCTAGTCTCCATAGATCTAACACGCGGTGGTCGGTTGATACTAGTCACCTTGTGGTTACATACAGACACTAACAGTCTTGCTGTGTGGTATTACTAAAAGTATTTTTTATCTGATTGTCTAAACAATAATCCGTAACAAAAAATTCTGAAGAAATTGTTTTCACTCATTACAATTGATCTGCATTAAATTTTCAAATAGGCCAAATACTGAGTAATAACTGAATATTTGTGGCATCTCTAATAGTTATCTCGTTCCAGTTTTCCAGTTACTTTTATTTATTCTAAAATGTTTATTGACCTCTGTGAAATAAAAGATCTGTATTAAGGTTTTAAATTTTTCAACCTTTGCAGGAATTAAAAGATGGCTGCTCCAAATCCTCACGAAATGGTGACCTGCCCTTACAATATGGCTCACCAGTTAGAGCATTATAGAATGCACATTCATCTGCAAAAATGCAGAAAACAATATCCTGACTCGAAAAAGACAACATGCCCGTTTGACGCCACCCACGTGGTGAATGAAGTGGAGCTAGATGTGAGTATTGATTATCTGAATATGCTATAAACTTTCTTTGCTCTAATTAACTGTACTCCTGTGGTTAATTTTGACTTTCCCCATGTTCTACTAGGTAGGTCGTAAAAGGCTACCAATTGATTATGCAAGTCACTACCATTGTGGCTACTAGGTGGTAGAATTCTGCATTGCCTTGTTTTGGGAAGAAGAAGAAGACTAAATTCTAAAAAGTTTGGGAAGCCCTGAATTACCAGAACAATGTAGAATTATAGAAACAAGTGATCACCTGAGGCCGAAATTCGACCATAGACTAAACAACAAAATCTCTTAAGTTTGACAACTGATTTTAGTCGTAAAGAAAATAGAATTAATTGTGTATATTATTATTTATGTCATATGAATGTAGTGTGTGTAATGCTTATTAATTTAATGTATTTCTAATCCATTTTATTTGAAAACTAGCTTATACCCGCGGCTACGGCATAGGTTTATTTTAGAACTTCTTTAATTTTTCTTTATAGGTACTTATTAAAAAGTACGAAATTTCATGCAAGGGAATAAAAAGTTTCATTCAAACTTTCATCTCCTATTTCACCCTCTTCAGGGTTAAATTTTGAAAAATCCTTCCTTAGTGTTGCCTACATCATAAGAGAAATACTTATGTGAAATTTTAAGTTTCCTAGCCCTACGGGTTTGGTCTGTGTCATACGTCAATCAGGCACTTTTGCCTTTTATATATACAGGGTGTAAAAAAAACCCTCTCCGATCCGAAAGAGGTATATAGGTAGGTCAATGACATTATCAAAAAAAATAAACAATTATTTTTATTTAAATAAGGTTCAGTTAAAAGTGCCTCATTTTAGTACTAAAATTGACCAACTTCCCCTTAAATTAAGCAAATATTTTGAAAATTTATTTACCAATATCCATAAATCAATGACACAAATATGTTTGTAATAAGCTGCCAAATAATGCCTTTGACGATTGGGCAGGGTTTTATTTACAGACTGTATAGAATTAGGTTTTTTGCAGTCCACCACAATGTTAACTTTAACAGTTTCGAATTTGTTACTCCACTGTTGGCAAGGCAACAC
This sequence comes from Apodemia mormo, assembly GCA_036924255.1. Lineage (NCBI taxonomy): Eukaryota > Metazoa > Arthropoda > Insecta > Lepidoptera > Riodinidae > Apodemia > Apodemia mormo. The sequence goes on along the minus strand of JAUPFN010000028.1, from coordinate 1,117,267 downwards.
GGCAAGGCAATTGCCGTAAAAAGGGATCCAAAGGTTTTCCTTCATGTATTAATATATACATTACTTTTCAGTTTCACACGAGACGATGCCCTAAGCGAGATATGCTAGATGGTCAGACATATGTCATGGACAATGATTACAAACCGACTGTTCCTGTTACACAGATACCTGATATCCCGACTGACGAAAATTGGGATGATGTAAGTTGAAGATTTTTAATTTTTACGGTTCCTAAAAGGTAAAACGGTACCCTATTACTAAGCTACACTGTCCATCTGTCTGTCACCAGGCTGTATCTCATAAACCGTGACAGCGAGAAAACAAATTTTCACAAATTATGTATTTCTGTTGCCGCTATAACAACAAATACTAAAAATAAAAAATATATATATCAAGATACAATAAACGTGTTTTTTTGTAATTTTTACGCAATATTAGTAACGGTAACAGGTAAACGCTTAAAGTTTTCACAGAAAATTTAGTTGTATATTGCCTTTCAAAATAAATAAATAAAAATAAAGTAAATATTAAAGGGGCGCTTCAATACGACAAACGTAATTTTTAACGTGATTTTCTTTTAAGATGATGTACGGAACCCTTCGTGCGCGTGTCCGACTCGCACTTGGCTATTTTTTTAATTTCACAGAATAGCATACAAACAGATGATTCTCTTTACGTAAGAAGATAATCATCATCTTTAGACACCAAAGATGTTAGTTAATAATTCGTTTGGTGGAGCTGCAATTTATTTGGTGAGGATTGATTGATTTGGTGGGGGTGGGAATGCCACTAGGTTTATTGGCTATATCAGAACCATCGAGTCTGTAACTGGAATAGAGTGGTAATGTTAATTGTTTTATTAGAAAACAAATTCCGCCAAAACGCTGTGCCCGTCGCTGCGCGCTGATTGGTCGACTCAATGTCAATTTGATTATGACGCGGCACTAGTAAACGCGTAATGAATAAAATGAGATGGCTGTATATAGGTACACATAGGTTACAAGAGCAAGACGCATAAACAAGTGTTTCGTTTTACAAACCTGTTTAACTTGAGCCGTATTATATTGATGTAGGTAAATTGAAATAAAATCAAAGTTTATTGATATCAAACATGATTCCGTTTGTTTATAATTCGATATCTTGCTGTTTTTTCTACACCATTGAATTGAGCAACATGACATAGGGTATAATATTTTGTATATAAATGTAGTAGGTATAATATGTGGTACAAATTGAATATTTTCGGGAGTATCGGGGGATGTATATGTCGTGGTCAGATTGCAGAATTGGCCACATCATGAAATGCCACCATTTCATGTGTACTGTCCAGTGTCTATTGACCACATCATTCTGTTCCTTGATCAGATCAATGATAAGAAAACGTTTGTCGATATGGTTAACATAACGCGCGACTACTTCATGAAATGTTCAAAAAGGTTCAAACTTAATTGATCGTATCGTAAAATAGTTACATTATCTACCCACAGAGGCCCTAGAAACGCTTTGTTTAAGTGTCAACTAGGCGGCTCCCCTTATCGAGTGTTATTTACTAATGACCTGAAAACTATGTTGAAAGGACTTTTAATATTTCCTAACGTTCCTAGTATTAATAATGTCTGTTCAAAAACAATAAACAAGTAACTAATATATTCTGGGTTTTTATGAAATACCTTATGAACATATTATGTGTATTTATTATCATTACTAATATTATTATTATTATTTTAACATTGTATATTATTCGGTTGTATGTATTTATTATTTATTATATTGACTGTGTATGTTCATTCATATTTTATATGTATTTATTTATATGTGTATACGTATATATATGTATATATTAGAAAATAGATTAATCTGCCCGTGTTAGCAACTTAGAAAATAGTGTTCATTTTCTTTGTTTTAATGTAAAATTATGTACCTACAGTTGTTCCTTAGCACTTTTCTTATGCACTGCCCGTTACAAGTTTTCTACAAATTAAGGTTAACTGGAAGAGAATGTCCATAGACGTTAAGTTCGCCTGTTGTATATTTTGTGCAATAAAGAGTTAATAAATAATAATAATAAATAAATAACATCAAATTTTCACGATATGGCCAATCGTGGACGATAAAATCGTGAAACATTAACGATTTAACGATCTAGTCGATTTTAGTTGTCCACATCATTAAATGCCACCATTTCATGAAATTTTCGGTATTTCATGATGTGGTCAATTCTGAGGTCGGGCCACGACATATACACAGATCACTTGTAGGTGTGATAATGTTTTACTGTGACGGGGAATTGCTATTTATCAGTGACAAATCACTGATCAGTTTCAGAATTGGATGGCTCATATTACTACTCTACCCAGTTACATGCTCGATGTCTGTACTGTTGTATTATGCTTTAGGCATGTGGTGGTAGTCCCCTACTCCCACTACCTACCACCACATACCTAAAGCATGGTGTGAAAATCACCAAAATTATCCTTACATACTTACTGAGTTGCCCATAAATAGATTGCTAACTCTAATTTTTCATTTATACAAAACTGCTTCTAATAATAACCGTATTTTTGACCGACCTCTCAGAAAGAGGTTATCTATTTGGCTATATGTTTTTTTAGTTTTTGTTACCTCAGAATTCGGTCATTTATGGACCGCCCCGTTTGTCCAGTGGTTAGCGACCCTGACTACGCAAGCGACGGGGCTGGGGTTCGATCTCCGACAAGCATTTCTGTGATGAGCATAAATGTTTGTTTTTCCGGGTTTGGGTGTTTATTAAATATATTCTAGTATATTCATTGACTAACACCCATAACACAAGCAAATAACTTGCTTATTTTGGGGTTAGATCAGTAAGTGTAATTTGTCCCGTGAATTTATTTATATTTATGGACCAATTTTGAAAAGAATTTTCTATACAAATAAATTAGTTTGGTAGGATAATGGAACGGAGGCGGGGGTAATTACAACTACTACAAAATATTTCCATGAAATTGATAGTGATTTATTGTATAACTAGCTGTTGCCTGCGACTTCGTCCGCGCGAACTTCGTTTACTCCGCACTGCTCTTCCCTTGTAGGTGATAGCGTGATAATATGTAGCCTATATGTTGACCCGACCTGTTAGTAATATTCATGCAAAATTTGAAGTAAATCCATGCAGTACTTTTTGAGTTTACCCCGGACATACATACAAACAGACATACAGACAAAATTCTAAAAACTATATATTTGGCTTCAATATCGATTATAGATCACGCCCCAAGTATTTTTTTTTTAAATATTCAATGTACAGTTTTAGCTTTCCTACAATTTTATATATGTGTAATAGATTCAAATATGCTTCAGAATGACTGCAAAAAGTTGCTATAGACAGGTTTTTATTTGTTACACATTTATATAAGAAACTCTGGTCTAAAATACATGAGGTAGAAGTTGGTTGTTACAATTTCACATTGTTTAAATTATTAATTTTACAGGGCTGCTCAGCTTCCTATAAGCCAGATACAGCCAAGCTACCAACGCACATTATAATGAAACCAACCAAAGGTTTAACTCCGTCAGAGCGGAGGAAGCAAAGGATGGAATTGATGAGGAACTACAAGGGACCCCAGAAAGACTAAAACATTATATAGAAATGTAATTCATCTAGTTCATAATTCTACAGTGTGTAAAAAAACCCTGTCAAATCGTCAAAGGTATTTTTAGTAGTCTAATACAAATACAAATAATATACGGGTTATCTGATACTAGACTAGTACATATTGAAGGACAGATTTTTTTACATATTTGGTATCAGGTTCATTCCTCGATTCTGATACCAAATATGTAAAAAAGTAGGTAAATATTTAATATTTGACCTTAATTATCCAAAAATAAAGTCAGTATTAGTATTAGTATAATAAAGGACACCCATGCAGTTCATTGTTTACAATAGCGATTTAGCGAACATGCAACTAGATCCGTTTGGTAATATTCAAAAAGTATGGTCACCGCACGTGTACACGTGCTGTGATCATACTTTTTATGTTACTACACAAATTTTTTTAGGGTTTCCTGTAAGCAATATTCTCTATTATCCATCGTAACCTTCAATATGTACAATCTTTTAATAGTCAACTTGTTGCTATTATTTTGCGGATATAGTTTAGTAAATTTTTGATGACTCATTTCAAATATTGCTGTGGCAACACAAAATTCTAGGCAAACAATGACGACAGACACAGACGCGACTACGAGCCCGCATTCGTTTAGTCGACGAAGTGTTATACAGTTTTAAATATTCGCTAAATTATAGCGAAATTGAAAGATAAATACAAAGATTTCAAAGGCACTTCATTATTTTATTTTTATAAATAGAAACATTTTTTATTTTGATAATGTCATCGACATATTATGTACATATATGTCCCTCACGGGTCGGACAGGTCTTTTTACATGCTGTATTCAATCTGTGAATTCCTAGATTTTGTTTGTTTTTTAAATTCGAATGTTATTTTATACATAATTGGTGTCATCAGTTAATTCTACATAATTCGGTTATCATTATTCGCAATTGCAAAAATTTTCAAAATATTTTTTTTTTTTTTTTTTTGTAAATATTCTCCTTTATTTTAAAATTAACTTCTGGCAAGCGGCACTTTACCCACTATTCACACTAATATTACAATCCTACTGATCTATATTAATATAATGGCCAAAGTTTGGATGGATCGATGTTTAATACTCAATCATGCCAAAATTACTGAACGGATTTGGATGAAATTTAGCACACAGATTGAGGTAATTGAGGTATTCCCGCGGCATTCGCCAAAAGCTTTCATATGGCAGCGGGCTTTACGCTGCAGCTAGTATTAGAAATTCGAAGGTTTGTATGGATGGATGTTTATTACTCTATCACGCAAAAATGGCTTAACTTTTGGATGAAATTTTACACACATATATAGATGATGATCTGGAATAGAACACCAGGATACTTGTTATTCCAGAAAAATAAGTTGTTTCTGTGGGATTTATAAAAAAGTTTATATGCAGTGGGCTGCAGGACGCAGGTAGTTTTATAAAGTGAAAGTCTGTCTCTCATGTGCTTTCATGACTAAATCGTTGAATCGATTTCGTTGAAATTTGGCACGAAGATAGTTAAAGGTTCGGATTCAAACATGACCAACTTTTTTTTTAAAAAACAATCCCTAAGGGGCTGAACTAAGGGATACAAATTTGTGTGAAAGCTATATCGAAACATGTTAATCTAAGTTTGCGCTGGTCAGCTAGTCCTTGAATAACTTTAAAGCGTTATGCACATTGCCAACCATCAATTGAAACTACTATTTATGGTACCGTGAAGCCATATATGTCAAGTGTCATTGCAGTGTCACAATTTCAGGTAAGGTCTCCTTTTTCTAGGTATCGGACCTAAGAGCAACCTACATTCTACAACCTTTTTTTAGGTGTCAGACCTAAGCGCAACCTAACAAACCTACTTCATATTTATGTAACAAGTCAGGTACCAGCTAACTTGTGGTCATTTCGAGCTATAGCTCAAAATGGCATTTAATATGCCATTTACGGAATTATAATCGATAGTGGTAAAGTGCCTCTACACTTCCGATATTTTATGTACAGAAGTATTGGCAGTAAGCCATATTATGTTACCAATATGACATTTGCGTTGCATTGACTCTAGGGAAGAAAAAAAAGTTTTGTTTAAAGATATAAGAATGTTGAATAGATCATAAGGATAGAAAAAGAAAGGCTGTGGTCATTAAAAAGCTTGGATCTTTAAAAAAAAAAACAAAACTTAATGGGAAAAAATAAAAAAAAAAAAATTTAAAAAATACCCATGTGGATGTTGGAATTTAAAAGTCTGTTCAATGTTACGTTGTTGTAAATAAAATGTGACCAAATATAAAAAAAAATACACAGAATAAGCGTTTGTTGTAGGAAAAAGTGCAATTTTCTAATATTATTTATCTATCTGTCTCACATATTATGTAAAAAATTTCTCTCATATGCTCAGAAAATAATCTCAAGTATTTTTTTTTCATTTTTTTGCACATTGCCTACTGTCAATTTAGATGACCCTTTATAATACCCTTAAGTCGTATATGTCAAGTGCCATTGTAGGGTCACAATATTAGGTAAGGAATTTTTTTCTAAGTTTAGGACATAAGGGCAACCTACAAACTTTTTCTAGATTTTGGACCTACAAACCTACTTCATATTTATGCAAGATGTCAGATAACAGCTAACTTGTGACCATTTCGAGCATAAATATATAAAAAAATACCCATTTATTTTGATCTAATTTAAAAGACTGTGTTCAATGTTGTGTTGTGAAAAGAAAATAAAAAATGATGTGGTGTCGCGGGACACCAGGTAGGAGCGAACTTCCTTCGGCTAAACGGCACTACTCGCTTGTGTACGCGACTGTCGCGCCTGCGCACGTCTCATTTAACGCTTTTATTCCACGCATTTTTCTTACGGTTTTACTATCACATTTTTTTCAGTTCGGTCGCGCAGCAAAATCCCTATCCCCTCCAAGCCTGCCGTAAGAAACTTCGTTCCAAAAATGTTGTGAGCAACTATAAAAAATACACAAAATGTTTAAAATTTATATCTCAATTAGTAGAAAATTGTGTCTAAATGTTATAATAAGTGTTTGTTGTGGAAGCAGTGTAATTTGCCAATATTGTTTATCCTTCACACATGTATAAAATATCTTTGTCTTACTCATAAAATAATCTCGTGTTTTTTTTACTTTTTTTAATATGATTTTAGTAGACATGTGTAACACTGCGCTGCGCCGCGCAATTGCGCTAACTCAATTCACTGAGCGGGTGTGTCAACTCACTTATTCAAAATGTGTTAGCCAAGGAAGTTACATTCTACCCGGAATGCTTACACGCGCTTCAAAATCGTTCCGAAGAGTACCACGACATGAGTGGAGTGTGTCTCTTTCTACTAAATAAAGCGCCAATCGCCATATATAAGTGTGGCCATGCGTAGTTTGCAAATTACTACTAAGTAATTCTACTAATTTGAGAAACAGTCTTTGCATTGCATAAGTAATTACGTAATAATTAAAATAAGCACATTTAAGAACTCACTATGTTAATTACAATACATTTTATGCTAATGTATTTATCGACGTGTATGAATAAAAGGGATTTAACGATTACCGAATATATAAAAATCTACCATCAGCAGTTTTATTTTAACACTGGCAATTGTAAGAAAGGGACAACATCCACTCATGTCGTTGTCTTGCTCAGAACGTTTTTCCCCTCTGTTAAGTAAGAAACAAATGTCAACTTTATGAGTAACGAAATAAAGTACATTTTTATTTTTCAAATATTGCTTCGTAACAATTCCAGTTATCATATATAAGTTCCTTGGTGTTAGCGCACGGCGCAGCATAGTTATACCACAGACTACTTAGAGACTATACGCAGTAAACTCTCATTCATGTGCACAATTATCATGAGTCATGATTCTTATGTGTCGCGACTCGCTCGTTGAGTTACAAATGAACCAACGCAATTCCTGCGCTGTGCGTTGTTTGTGTTATGAATCTGTAACGTGGCGCACGGCGCACGTTTCGCTCGCTGCTCACTTCTCTTTACCCGCGGGCTGCGTCAGATTTGTTGCGCCACGGCGCAATTTTGAGTAAGCGCAATGAGTCGGCGCAGTACACTGCGCTTGAGTTACTGAGTTAACGCAAGGAATTTCGCTAAGTTACCCATGTCTAGATTTTAGAACAAAATTCGCTTTAAGTTTATTGAAAGTATGTCATTAAAAGTTATTCTCAACTATAATACAACGAAGCTAATGCACAATTGCAGATATTTCGACACGTCCCAAGAACAAAATCGTATCTGCAAAATCACCAAATTACAATATATTTGTTTGTGGGAGTACATTGTAGATAAGATGATGTTCACTTGAGTATTTCCAAAAACAAAAGATCAATAACTATAAAAAATATATTGTCTTTTAGCTTTATGCGTGTTTAATGCGAATTTTATTATAAAACCAATTTCGTCTGATCTCTCCATACGATTTTGTTCTCGGGACGCGTCGATTTATGTTAATATTATTAGTCTTAAGTTAAACTTGTAGCAAACTATTTAAATACTTTCTAATCTTTTCCTTATATCTATATATATATATATATATATATATAAATATTTTTGAATTAAACCATAGTAAAATTTAGTTAAAAAATAGTTTGATTCAAGTTCTTAAGATTTTAAGTTTTTTTTTGTTATAAGTAAAGTTTGAATTATTTTCTGCATATTTTGGTTGTAATTATGACAAAAAGATCTTATATACTCTCAAAGTGATATTAGACTTACGATTATATATATATTTTTTTAGTACTATTTCTAGTTACTAGTAGTAGCAGTAGTAACATCAATGCTCATATTTCTATGCAGTCATATTCTTTGAAAATAAGAAAACACACACAACATTTTGCGCAGGTAACATCTGGGTTGCTCATTGTTAAAACGTGTGTGTGCTATTAGGGTGTCCGCCATTTTCATTTTGGTAAAAACCGGTTGCGTCGAAGAATAATGCTGATGCATTTCAATTTTGTGGTATTTCAAACTTCATTATCCATAAGATTTCCTTACTTTTAACAAAATATTGGTGTTTTAGAAATAATAAATATGTTTTTGCCCAGTTAACCCTTTCAATGCGGCTGACGTAATTTTACGTAAAACCTAAAACCATACGGTAGGCGTAATATTCCGTTAAAACTAAACCTTCGCTATAAACACGCGATTAACGAGAAAGATGCGCTGCCGAACTACGGCTTAAAAGTACTTACTTTATATATATATATATATATATATATATATATATATATATATATATATATATATATATATATATATATATATATATATATATATATATATATATATATATGTGATATGCTAAAGTGTTGCAAGCTTCTTAATTATTTACATATAAAAACGTGTGAATAATATCTAAGTTGTTATTTCTTAATTATGGACTTTATAAGAAATTGACATCAAGATTTTGCATATTTAATTGATCAATTCAAAATCGTTAATTGCAATTCATTTTAATAATATCTATTGCAACACCAATGTTGCCTACATAATTTGAAAAACCTAGTACGCCAATCGCGTCCGGCGATAGACTTTCATTAGACATAAAAATACGGCCCTGCACAAAAAGTTTACAGTAGTTCTAGAGAAGATAAAGAAAGTAAAAAAAGAAAATAAGATTTCGTTCGTATGGAGGAAGTGACTTTGAAAATTGGCCCCGCATGGAAAGGGTTAAAATTCAAAACTAAAAATACTTAACACATTTTAATGTAGATGTTGCAGGCAAATTCTATAATTCGTTCGTATAAAAACGACGTCAGATTACAAAGATAATTTATGGAGAGTAAATGCCATAAATGTATTAACAATCTTTTGCAGCATATTGTTCGAATGACTTGTTACGTAAATGGTTAAGACTCCACCAATCTGTGGTCCTACCGACCTCTTGGGACATATTGACCGCGTCGTAGCCGAATCACGTGAGATGCACTATGAGCGTTTCAGTTTTCTCGCTCTAATGCATGTCCTTTTAGCTCCCTACAAGACCTTCCTACATGTCTCTTAGAGTCACTCTCCGTTTTCTAAGGCTGACAACTCAATAACAGATAATAGTTTTGCGTCAGCCGTCAGTCCCACTCCACTCTTGCGATATCACGACTTGGAGAAATCTCGCAGCCTCGCAAAGTTCACCTTCAGAGAAACAAGTTGGTCTGGGCTCCTTTGGAGAATGGACCAACTGCCATTCTACCAGGCAGGGCGTAAAAGTTGACCGATTGACTATACCTGACTTTATCGTTGTGACTACTAGGTGGTAAAGTTTCGCAGTCCGAGTCTCGTCCGAGTATTTGTTACCACCGCCTTACCTTTTCGTGCTTGTCATTGTCGTGTTCTAGTTTGGAGGGTAAGGTAGACGGTAGACTTATAGATGTGGCATTACCATCTCTCCATGTAGATAGAAATGCACCGTTAAGACTTTATTTAAATCAGGAGAGTCATGTGCTTGTGTGCAATCTTATGTTAAAAAAAAAACAAGATTTTGGAAGTTAAGTTTTCCCTCTTCGTGTCGAATAATATTTAAATGGGTAGTCGATTTACAACCAGATCCCTCGACTCGTTCCTTGTTACATAAATATGAAGTAAATTTGTTAGATTTCACGTCTGGAGCAAGCTATTCATTACATTCATTCACCAATTTGCTTGCGGCAATTCGTAATCAACGTATACATTGTGATGACGGCGCTGATTGTATAACGACGAAATGTACAAATTGACTGCGACATTTAAGTACATGTGTAGGGTAAGTGTTAATGTATACGCGTTTTACAAACACAATTACTATATTATCTAGTTTTAGAACTGGGTTAATAAGAAACCTGATTTTATGTATTTTGGTCATGTTAAAATTGACTTGAAACAGACTATAAATGTTTTAGAAATAAGAAATAGATGTTTCTGCCTAATTAAAAAAAAAAAAACAAAAAAAATGCTTTAATTAATTTTACAGTGCCAACGACCTATGTTCAATAAATGGCGTCGCTAGTGAGTCATTGCTATCGTGGAGTCGAAAGATAAGGAGGACCAACTCCGTAAATAAATGTTCATCAAAAAGCATCCAGTAGAGATTGCTCCGACTGTAGAATTTTTTAAAGAAAACGGTAAAAGTGCTTTGAAATACAGTTCCACTAAACTGTCAAAACAGCGCTATAAGCTTATACTTACGCTCAGCACTCACAGCTAACTTCATATCGTAGGCCTACGCCAGCGCTACTCTTACAACTATTCCTCCTATATAAATAATTGGTCCTTACTTCAGTCTCATAGTGGTTATTTAAGAATTTTACTAAGAAACACTGTTAGCGAAATGACATTTCGCAAGATAGCGGTTATCGTTCCGATTTTATCTACATAACACATAAGTTGCTGGCACTATATATCACTTAATAAAATGGAACAAACTTTTATTATGATATCAAAGTTTAATAATAAGGGTATTGTAATTTAAAGCCTAACATAAATCCGAAAATGTGTTTGTTTGCTTATTACACTTTCACATTAACTGCTTAACATGATACATAAGAGGTATGAACTCAGGGCACATATCTTCAAAAGGTGCTGTTTCAAAGTTAGTACTAGTATATTTTATGTTGACAAACGGCAACAATTTAAAGTTTATGTAAAGGGTGTATGATGCAGAGAATCTAACATCTTTTATTCACGATACAATTTGTGTATTGTATCGTGAATATTATTACATTAATAATAATATTTCTACGTTTCAAGAAAAAAAAAAACAAATTGTTGTTTGCACTTTGTTGAAACTTGCGCGCGCTTTTATGGTGTCCGCCATTTTCATCAGTGTTGCTGTACACTCGGTTGCATCGTGAATTAAAAAATAAACTTTTATTCATTTTTTACAAGCAATAAATTGTATCTTGATGAAAAATAGATGTTGGTTTTTTGATCACAGCTACTAGATTGATTCTCAAACTACCTCTATACTTTGTATTTATGGCTATAACATTATTGCGGATATTTACTTATTAACGGTAGTTATATTTTGTTATCAATGTATAAATGTAAAAATAAAGTATTTTCCGTATTTTTTTATTTATTCGTAATGTTTTTGACAGTTAATCATCCTTTTCCACCCGACAAGACGTTGCGGAACTGCCATCATGGTAGTGACATCCAGTGGTTCGTCTTTTACTAAATGCCTGGCAGAATGGCAGATGATCTTGAAAGGTGGCCTGGACTTTCACAGGAAAAGAGTTTATTAGCTCTGTATTCTTTAAATCGGAACACAACACCTGATACTACAAGACGGTCGCAATAGCCCAGATGATATTGATAGGTAATTTCGCTCGATAGGGGATTTATTCAAAAATTGTTCAAGCCGCCTCTGTGGTCTAGTAGTCCAGCGTTGGCGTTGACCACATGAGGTCCCGGGTTCGATTCCCGGGTCGGGCACATTAAAAAAAAGTGTTTTTTCAGTTTTCTGAGAAACACAAAGTTGCCCGGGATTGGAAAGTGCCCGGTTGGCGATAGGCTAGCCACCTATCACATTTGTGAGACCAAGTATCTGGCTAATCGTGGGTGCACTTGTGCCTCTGCCTACCCCTTCGGGGATATGGGCGTGAAGATACTTTTTTTTTCAAGCCACAGGGTACTGGGGTTACCCCCACGTTATATTGAAGAATAGACCAACTGCTGTACTGGCAGGCAGGTCGTTTACGACCGATTGGCTATCCGTGGCACGTGACTACTGGGTTCCGTAAGGTCTCGCCCGGCTATTCGCTAACACCACCGTACCTTTTCCTGCCGCAATAGCGTCAGTGCTTGTTATTATCACAGAGTACTTTGTAACATACGTAAATAGAGACTTATCTTAAGGCGTAAAATGGGTACAAATAAAATGTTTTCATATTACAAATACAGATGTCGCCACATGTACAATTTTGCTGCATAGATTTGATTTTTCCGAACTCGTGGATATTTTACGTATTTCGAGAGACGTTTTAACGAAAATTTGCCACATATTTCACATTACATTATATTAGTCATACTAAATTAAATAGAAAGTCCTAAAACTTATATATAATTTACAAGAAAACTTCGCGATTTATTAATCGATCACCGCCATCTATATTATACGTTGAGAAACAAAACTTGTGATTCTAGTGGCATGTTCTAAGATAAGGGTACCTGGTTATTATCGTGTTCCGGTTTGGAGTAGTCGGTAGACTTATGCATGTGCCATTGACATCCCGCTACACAGGTAACGACGCACTGTTAACATATTTTGGTGTCTGTAGGCGATAGTTTCTCTTTCCATCAAGAGAGCCATCTGCTTGTTTACTATCTAATGATATAAAAAGAAATAGCATGGAAAAACATCAAAATTAGATTTGATGTTTTTTGACTAAGGATGAGCAAGGTTCAGAGCACTTTTAAATGTTTTTTTAAATTGTATGGAACTAAAGAACCACAGCTTCATACCCAAAGGAACACATGTGGCCCGCAAGCCGCAGATTGCCGACCTCTGGCCTAGATAGAGGATGAGGACGTAGATGCAGTCCATGGACTGCACTTTAGTGCAGAGGGGATGGAAAAAAAATCACAGTAGTAGTAAATATAATGAAGTTAAAAGGAAAACTATCACGACTTAGCTTTACAAGTTTTTGAGTAATAGCCGACCAACTTATATCTTTGACGTTAAATAGATTAAAATATGTTCATAGCTAGTATGAAATAATAAAAGACCTCTTTTTATTCAGCATTATTGTGATGGGTAACTTCGGAACCCTACATTGCGCGTGACCCGACACACACTTTACCAATTTATTCATTATATTATACAATTTCATAAAAAATTGCCTTATCTAATTGGTCTAGCTCCTTTTGAAGTAAATACCATCTACTTATTATAAATCTACTGGATGTAGATAATAATATCTACATATAGATTAAAAACCTGCATTGATATTGAGAGACTACTAAGTTGTGCAGTTTTGCAATGTCTCTGGCCCGGTCTAACACTAGAAGTAGAAATTTTTTTTTTTTAATAATAATAATCTTTATTTGATGCATTCAAAAATGTACAATATTAAAATATAATGTTAACAACTACATTAGTTGAAGACTGTGTTGCAGTTATTAGCGCCCACCTCGGACAGTCCAGGTACCGTAGCAACAAATATTGCAAAAGTGTGTGTATGTGTGTATGTTTGTGTATGTGTGTATATGTTTGTGTTTATGTATGTAACAATTGTACGTATAGTTAAGTTAGTACGTATAATTATACCCATTTGGAGGGTAAGATTTTTTTCATATCATAAGATAGCTAACAAACAAGGCGTTTCTGATTAAGACAAAACCATCGCCTTTAGACACTAAAAATGTTAATCATGCGTTGCTATCTTTGTAATGGGCTCTTAATGCCAATGCATAAGTATACTGGCTACCTTATCCTCTAAAATGGAACCTGACAGGGACAAGCAGTGAAGCTTTGCAGCAGTTTAAGGTAAGACAGTGGTATCAGACCAGGTCGAGACAATGCAGAACTCTACCACTTAGTAGTCACAATGGTAGTGACTCGATAGCCAATCGGTCGTCTTTTACGACCTGCCTGGCGGAACGGCAGTTGGTCTAGTCGTCGATTGGTCTTTTACCTTCTGCCTGGCCGAACAGCAGATTCTCTATTCTTCAAAGGAACACGGGGTACCGACTCGGTAAAATTAATTAAAAGGGGTATAGATATTCTTAAAGTAAAATTATATTAATACTACTACTGAAGAAGATTGGCTTAATTTTTATAGCAAGTATTGAAGTGTTATCTAGTCCGGAGAATTGCCAGCTTTCAAAATATGTCAGGTTAACATTTAATTATTTTACATTTTTATGCTAAGATTTCCTTTATGTCTTTTATGTAAAACACAAGTGAGAGGAAACATTGACATAACCAAAATTATTCAGAAATACGTAGTTATAAAACATAATTTCTTGGAAAAAAAATTTATAGAAATAGATGATAAAATTATTATTATTATTATAATGATGATTAAAACCATTTTCTTATTATTTTTGTTCATATTGTAAATTATGTCCTGTTTCAGCCCTAACCCTCCTGCTAAAAACTAAGATAAAAGAAATCACCAAGATAAAATACTTCCCATAAAGGAACACTTTTAGTAGCATATTGCACCTCGTTTTACATGAGCAGTTTGTGGTGTAACTATACCCAGAGATCATACAATGCCTTGCGAATACTTTTTTTTATATCATAAGATAGCAAACAAGCAGATGGGTTTCCTGATGGAAAGAGTCAACCATCGCCTATAGACACCAAAGGTGTTAATGGTGCGTTGCTATTTTGTGGCGAGGTCTAATGCCACATGCATAAGTTTACCGGTTCCTTACCCTCCAAATTAAAATATGACAGCAACAAGCACCGACGTTATCGCAGCAGGAATAGGTAAGGCGGTGGTACCAGACCCGGGCGAGACAATGCAGAACTCTACCACCCAGTAGCCACGATGGTTGTGACTCACATAGCCAATCGGTCATCTTTTACGACCTGCCTGGCAGAACGGCAGTTGGTCTATTCTTCAAAGGAGCCCAGAACCAACATGAGGAAAATACAGCACAATCATGCTTTCAGGACATTGTTGAGGCTGCTGTCCTGGGGGTGATACTGCAGTGCCACCACAATGTTTGCGTGCACAGGTCAAATATATAATTAATATAACAATGTCATTCTTAGTTATTAAGTACTAACTTTAGCTATAATTTAACTAACATTTATGGATCTTAAAGTTTGTTTTAAAAAAATAAACATTTTTATTTACTTAAAACAAAAAATACAGAGAAATGCTAACTAGTTGTAGAAAAACTAAATAAGCACTTCCTGACCTAATCAGAAACATTCTTAAACTACCAAGAGTAGCCTTAAGAAAAATATGTTGCCTGATAACAGGTCACTGCCTAATCAATAAATACATGGGCTAATTGATAGTCTCCCATGCAGGGTGTGTCTTAATTAAGAAACTCCATACCACAAGGTGTTTGAGTGCAAGGAATTAAAGCACCTAAGGGCCCAGTACTTCAAAGAAAGTGGCACATTAAGAGAGCTGTTTGGACATACTTTTAAGGTGCTGAATCTTTGGAATAAGCTGAGTTGCTAAGGTGCTGAATCTTTGGAATAAGCATAGTGTGGCTAAATGCAATATGTGTTTTGACACCCCTTTCAAGTTGGACTAGATTATTGTTACATACTGTAAAAATATAATAAATAGATAAAGCAGTGGTGTAATGTACCCAGGTGAGACTATGCGGAAGCCTATCACCTAGTAGTCACTATGATATTGGCAAACTAGCCTATTTGTCACCTCTTACAATTTGTCTGGCAAAACAGAAGTAGGTCTATTCTTCAAAGAGGGTCCGGACCAACTCAATTTGAAATTAATCCATGTAATTTTTTACTTATATTGCTGCTTTATACAATATATCTATGTATTATTTATATATTCTTGATCCATTTTTTCAAATTTCTCAGCCATATCTTCTGGAATCTCTAGAGCAGATAAATCCTCTGTTCCAACTTCATTTTCTTTTTGTATTAAAATATCTACAACATTCTCACAAGCCAATAATGTGTGTGGGTCTTTTTCCCATTTGTGATATTCTCTTAGTATATAATATACACCATTTTGTCTTAAAATTTCACGACCTTTTTGTCTAGCACATAATTTATTTACAGTTTCAATAATCATCTTTCTTATATCTACATCAGACTCTCTCTGCTTTCCTTTTGGTAAATATTGTAACGAAATTGGCAATTCATCCATTTCTTCATCCTTATATTCTTCATCGCCCATTAATGGTAGTAATAAGTATGTTAATAAATCTAGTTCGTTACTTAATAGGAAATCATGGTATTCAGTATCAAAAGATATATTTCGTACTGTTCCAGTAGCACCACCTTTTCTTATATTAGACTTATCATAATTACAAAATGGTAATAACTTTATCAGTGGTACATGAGGATTTTCTTCTGTCAGCCATTTTCGAATTTTAGGGGCTCGACTTAAATTACTAAACATAGGTGCTAAATAATCTAAATTTGATCCTTTTTTGTTATAATCTACATTTGCAAAAACATTTAATAGATCATTTAAGAATGGCATAAATGTGTCTATACATATGTTTAGAGAATTTTCTAACCTAGTAATGTTGGAAAGGATCATACAAGCTGCGTCTGCATCTTTTTTTTCTTGATTCATTACAAAACTAATAAAGAGTTCGATAATGTTTTTCTTAATGTTGGGTTTGTACTTTAATATTTCAATACCACCGTCAGCATTAGCTGTAATATTTACGAGTATTAATAGGGCATTTTTGCTTACTTCATCAATGTTATCTTCGGTTAATTCTATAATATTTTTGATAATTTGTTCATTTTTTAACAAAACTTTTATTCCTTCTTCAGTTCCGGATATGCCTAATAAATGATCTAATGCAATATGTTTTAGATCTAATCTGGCTTCAGGCACTAAAAATTGTAATAATTCATCCAAAGGGTCTTTTGCCATGACTTTATTTATTGAAAAAATCTTATTTACATGAAAATTGCAAACACACGTGTTGTCCTAGTGCTATTGAGAAATGACAAATGACAAATGACAAATGACAATTGACAGTTGACATAGATCACATGACATTTGGTGACTGGCATGTGACATTTACGTTCAAATGCTATGAAATATTAAAGCAAAGATGTAAATATTATGCTGCCTTGTTGAATTAATTTCTTCTGCATTACTGTAACATTCACAAAGACCGCACTAAATCAAAGCAATTTAAAGGTTAATGAGTTTATCTTATTTGATACAGTATTTTTTCCGAGATGAAACATTCTTCTCATAAAGGATACGTCAATTTGGATATAATATTTGAGTTAAAAACTGCACAACGGGTGTAAAATGTTAATGTGTGTATGTGCACACCATACTTTAAATCAACGCAACTTTTTAAATATAAAATACCGACAACAACTATATTTCGCAGCCTGATTTTTTTATGTGATATAATTTAAACAACCGATTTATTTATATTATGACAATTAGTTACAATGGCGAATTTTAAAAGCATTGGTAAATATTGTATTAATATTAAACGTGTTTTGGAAATCTAGAAAAAGTTAGCACTTAATTTTTGTGGCACCACGACTAGATTAGAACCAGTGACCTTGCCTCTGGCTGGCACGTTTTAACCAATTGATCAATATGTTACTTGGTTCTACGTAGCGAAATTCTTTGCTTTGTGATCGTATATTTATGTTGACTTGTAAAGACTGTCTAAATTGCATAGGGCCCGGTAAACACTCATATGTAATTGATAAAAATGTTACGTACCTAACCAAAATAAAATATTCTTTCACTTCATAGTAAACCTCTACGAAATTAGTATTATATTATGCTAATATTCAAAAACTATGGTCACCGTATAGACGACAGGCGTGCGCTTTGAGTTACGCGTGCTGCAGCGGTAACTCGCTGTCAGTAAACAATGTACTTCGATATATATTTGGTATATGTACCGTGTATACATCCATGTGTATTAAGTAAAAAGCAGTTATTTTAATAATACAAACAGACGTTTCAATTTTATTTATTTGTATGTAAAGATAAGGTCAAAATTTTAGTAGGTAGGTACCTGTTGTTTTATATATTCGGTATCAGAACCGAGTACTGAGCACGCTCCTACAATATATGCAATCATTTATCAGTCAACCTTTATACTAGTTAAATAACGATGAACTACATCGTTATAAATGAAATTCACATTTATTATACAGAATAGCTGTGCCCGCGACGCCGTCTGCTAAATCCGTGAAATATTTCTAATATAAAAATTCTGGAATTTTACCCGTTCGATTCCCGGGATAAAAATATTCTGTCAGAGATATCCTATGTCCTTTCTCGGGATTCAAACTATCTATGCACCAAATTTCATCCAAATAGGTTCAGTGGTTTAGGCGTGAAGAAGAGACAGACAGACATAGTTATTTTCGCATTTATAATATTAATTAGTAAGTTAGGATTAGTAATTAGTATATTAGTATGGATTATAGATTAATAATTTCATGTTTCTAGCTATATAATATGTGTTTCAGCACTTATCCAGGCCTTCGGAAAACTTTAAGCACACTAACATGAATGGATTAAAACCAACGACCTTGCCTTTGGCCGGTACGTTCTAACTGGTATATTTCTGTAATGTTATCTTTGAGATGTTGTATAACTTTAAGATGTAATCACAGAAAAGGAACCTTTAAGATGTTATCTCTAAGATGCTATCTTTAGTACGAACTTTGAGATGTCCGTGTTATATCTGAGAACTAGCTGACCCGGCAAACGTTTTGCTAAATATATTTATAACAGTATTTCTCTACTAAATAATGGATATTATTATACATATAAATCTTCCTCTTGAATTACTTTATCTATTAAAAGAAACTGCATTAAAATCCGTTGCGTAGTTTTAAAGATCTAAGCATACATATGGATTAGGGACAGACAGCGGAAAGCGACTTCGTTTTATACGTATACTATGTAGTGATTATCCTAGAGTTCACTCCCTGGAGTAATAGTGTTCTGTGGTGAAGTTACCTTTGAGATGTTCTCTATAAAATGTTAACTCTCGGATGTTATTTTTGACAAAGATGACAAATCGGTCTTCCTTAACAACAATATCTATTAACCTATCAAGATTAGTATTGATGTGGGCTCCTTTGAAGAATATAATAACTGTCGTTCTGCCAGGCACATCGTAAAAGGCAACCGATTGGCTATACATGTCAGTACCATCGTGACCAGTAGGTGGTAGAGTTACGCATGTCTCGTCCTCCCCATTGCCCTATTTAGTACCACCGCCTCATCTATTCCTGCCGCAATAGCGTGAACACTTGTCATTTAATAGATTCAGCCTTAACTTTGCGGAAGTCCATAATTTAAAAGAGAAATTATGGTATTTAATACATTTATGGTATTTAATAGATTTATGGTATTTAATATTTATGGTATTTAATAGAAATTAATGCTTCACCCTTCATAGTGTAAAGTGCTATCCGACTCTTCTGAAGATGCTTCGGTTACGAAGTGAAACGTGCGTTGAGTACATAATTGTGTGTTAATGCCTTTGCTTCTGACGTGGAAGAAAGTGTCGTGGAAGTGGGTGGACTATTGTGCCGCTGTGGTCTTCTATAATTTCAGACTTTGGATAAGTTAGCTCTATTCCTTACACTACCTTTCATTTTTGTTGCATCACAGCAGTTCCATACAAAATTTGCAAATTAAATACCAAATTTATCTTTTAACACTTGTCATAGTTGTGTTTCGGTTTGAAGGGTCAGTTAGCAGGCAGGCTTGGAGGTTAAGTTAAAGGTATTAACATCTTTGGTGTCTATAGGCGATGGTTTCTTTTCCTATCAGGAAAATCATCTGATTGTTGGCTGTCTAATGATATATATAAAAAGGTACCTAAATAAAAGACAAAAAAGCGTGCAGTATTCCATTATTTATTGAAAACATTAATTGTAAAATATTCCTTAACATTATATTACACAATTGGACGGCAAGCCCTCATTTTAAATTGTTTTTAAATCACATTATACAAAATAATTCTTAATTTAACTACCATTGAAATCACGGAATTAAGTATTATATTTTGTACCGTGATTGAAATGATAAGTCGGCTTATATTAATTAATAGATAGGCTACGACTTTTACATGTGGGCGTAACAAGCAATTGACAAAAATTATCTGCTGTGCACATTCGAATCGGATATCTATTTTAGACATGTTTTAGTTTTATTGTGTGAACACGTAATTTGTTACGTGTTATTTTTTTGCTACGGCCTTATGCTCTAGCTACACTCAATGTGAAATATAGTCTATTAATTCCTTTGCATAATAAAGCGATTCTTGCAAGGTACCTATCGAAAAAATATTTAATTGTTTACAGCAGACATTTTATTGCATTCTAAGATTGCATTAAAAAATGGCATACCCTTACTTTTTCTTTAAAAAAAAAACAATGCTAAATGTCAATTGTCATATTTTGTTAATGTACCTATGTAATTGGCGGTGTGTAAGCTGCAAGGAACTTATATACGATAACTGGAATTACTACGAAGCAATATTTGAAAAATAAAAATATACTTTATTTCGTAACAAATAAAGTTGACATTTGTTTCTTACTTAACAGAGGGGAAAAACGTTCTGAGCAGGACAACGACAAGAGTGGATGTTGTCCCTTTCTTGCAATTACCAGTGTAAATAAAACTATCTAAATGGTAGATTTTTATATATTCGGTAATCGTTAAATCCTTTTTATTCATACCGTCGATAAATAAATTAGCATTAAATGTATTGTAATTAACATAGTGAGTTCTAAAATGTGCTTATTTCAATTATTACGTAATTACTTATGCAATGTAAAAATTGTTTCTCAAATTAGTAGAATTACTTAGTAGTAATTTGCAAACTACGCATGGCCACACTTATATATGGCGATTGGCGCTTTATTTAGTAGAAAGAGACACACTCCACTCATGTCGTGGTACTCTTCGGAACGATTTTGAAGTACGTGTAAGCATTCCGGGTAGAATATAACTTCCTTGGTAAGCTGAGATTAATTAAAAAAAATAATAACGGTTAGAGTATTATATTCTGTGATAATAACACGTGGTCGCAAAAGTCTTGGAATGTTTTAGGTAATTGAATGTTAAAATAGCGCATTTAAACATGTAGGTATTAGTTAGAAACTGCTGAGCTAAATTTATTGTTTTGTCTCTTTTGGACCATTGTTTAAGGAATAATTTGAGTATTTGTAAATGTTCGAAAGAAGCAATTAAAAAGTGTCCTGAATCATCGAAAATAAGTTGAATAAGGTATTTATTGTCCGTTGAAGTAGAAACTCTTATGACGTATTCGAATTTCTTAAATTTTTGCTACACTCCAAATTAGAATATTTTGAGTTAGAAATTAAATTAAAATTGACGAAAATTAGTTTTTTTTATATAATATATAAGCTAAATATCATACAGTAACTAAATAGCTTTAAGACATTTGACCAGATATTAAAAAAAAAAAAAAAAGTATCTTCACGCCCATATCCCCGAAGGGGTAGGCAGAGGTACAACAAGTGCACCCACGATTAGCCGAAGATACTTGGTCCCAGAAATGTGATAGGTGGCAAGCCTATCGCCAACCGGGCACTTTCCAATCCCGGGCAACTTTGTGTTTCTCAGAAAACTGAAAAAACACTTTTTTTTTTTTAAAGTGCCCGACCCGGGAATCGAACCCGGGACCTCATGTGGTCAACGCCAACACTGGACCACTAGACCATAGAGGGCCAGATATTAATATTACAAATTATTTTACAGGTAAGCGTAGGGTAGGTACATTTTTATTGAATTAAATAACTAATAAGGTTGCAACAAAAATATCTGAATTTAATTTTATTACCACCATAAACCTATATTTTACTGATAAAACCATAGATGAAGGGAACTAAGTACTACTAGATATAAAATAACTAAGGAAAGCCGTGTCATTTCGTCCCGAGTAATGGCGGACCTAAGAACAGCTGTGTACTGACTGCATAACAATAAAATTGATAAATTATATTGCAATTGGGCATGTTATTTTAACAATAAGTTTTTATTTTAGATTTAAGGTACACACAAGGAAGTTATATTCTACCCGGAATGCTTACACGCGCTTCAAAATCGTTCCGAAGAGTACCACGACATGAGTGGAGTGTGTCTCTTTCTACTAAATAAAGCGCCAATCGCCATATATAAGTGCGGCCATGCGTAGTTTGCAAATTACTACTAAGTAATTCTACTAATTTGAGAAACAGTTTTTGCATTGCATAAGTAATTACGTAATAATTAAAATAAGCACATTTTAGAACTCACTGTTAACTTACTGTTTAATTACAATACATTTTATGCTAATTTATTTATCAACGTGTATGAATAAAAAGTATTTAATGATTACTGAATATGTAAAAATCTACCATTTAGATAGTTTTATTTATACTGACAATTGCAAGAAAGGGACAACATCCACTCATGTCGTTATCTTGCTCAGAACGTTTTTCCCCTCTGTTAAGTAAGAAACAAATGTCAACTTTATGAATAACGAAATAAAGTACATTTTTATTTTTCAAATATTGCTTTGTAACAATTCCAGTTATAGTATATATAAGTTCCTTGGGTACACACTAAATATATAGAAAAAATACGAGTGAACGCTAAAATCAATTTAATATTTTGTAAACAAGAGGTTATTTGACATTAAATTTTAACTTTCCTACATTGACAGCGTATTTTAGTAATGGCGTATTGGCCGCAAGCTGTTTAAGGTGACTTTAATTTGCTAAATTGATTTGAAATTAGAGCACTAACAAAATTTTTGTAGCTTTGTCTATTATGAAAATTCTAACTTGTTAGATAGAGATAATGCCATTTTTATTTGTTCAGCGTTGGAATGCATGCAATTTTATAATTTTGATTGCTTATGAAAATTAATGCCAAGTCCTTATCTTTCTCTTGTCAAAGGATAAAACGCAGATGATTTTTTTTATCGGTCAGATTTATAAACATATTTTTGAATTTGACAGGATAAGGCATAGTCCGATTTAAAGCTACAATCCAGTGCAAGTGTAAGTCTTTGAAAAAAGTACTTAATTTATGGCACCCTTTATTTTAAAAGCACAATTCGCAGAGATTTGCGTCTGTTTTCCTGAATTTCCGAATTCTGCGTGAAAATTTGTAATTAGTCGCCGTTATTGTTTATTGGAAATATACAACCCAAATAAATACTTGACCATGTCTGGAAAAGAAATAGTCTGATTCGCCTCTTCTAGTAAATATTATTTTTAATCACATTTCTATCAAACAACAAAACAAAAATTTAAGGGTATAGCGAAATCAATTTTTTCATAGCAAAATTATAGAACGTCGTGTTAATGTTGCTAGAAATTAAAATTACTCTTTTAAAAGTTTAATTTTCTTTACAGTCGCATTTTAATTTATAATTATTTTCGCTAGTCATAAAAAAAGTTAAAACATAAAGCATAAGGTTTCTAATATATTTAATGAGCTCACTTAACTAATGACGAATAAAAATCTAAAATCTCATGTGCTGTAAATCTAAATCTTAACATTATCATTTATTGAATAAACTTTAAAAAAAAAACGACATATAGATTTAATCTACACATATAACAAATAGTAATTTGGTCAAACGTCTATACTGGATATTCGACTAAATTGTCGAATTTTTAGGAGAAGGGTAAAACCCATTAACTTCTAATCTATTAGTTAAATAATTCATTAAAGCAGATATTCAGATGAGCTAGCATGCGACTGTACTTGTGACTAAAATACAAAACTCATAACCCTTTTATTTATAAACACGCTTAAAGGTTGTACTTGATTCGTCTTCAAATAATATGATGAAAATTAATATGACGTTCTATTATATAGAGCATGTCTATGCCGTACAGAAGTCCTACTTCACGTACACACCGAATACGAAGAACTAATTAACTTAAGGGCTCAGCTCCTCGAAGACTAGAAAACATTGAGCGAGATAAGCTGATAGCCCAGAAGTTTCTAGCTTCTCTGGAGTGAGTTAGTGTGGCTAGAATAGTCATCATCTATGCAAATAATGGTTCGTTGTGCTATATGCCCGCATTGATAGATATATCTATCTATGTTATGGTTAAGTAGAAACAAAGTACTTCGAAATTAATTTGTGAACTGAATCATTTTATAGCTACATTACACACTCGGCATGTACGGGGAATTCAGCCGCTTGTTTGCGCTGGTGTAGTTTCACCCTAACTACTGTAATTTTTAAATTGTGAAAGAATTTAATTTAAAAAATGTTTGCAGTTTTAAACTAGTGATAGGGCATTGATAGTCGATGCTAGCTCCTCAAAATGTCTTTTAATATTACAGATGATTTGATTAATTTATTACATTTTATTTAAATGTATGGTTTTAATTTGTAAAGGTACTACTACATAAAGCTTTTGTTAGGCCAGCGAAACAAATAGTATTTGAAAGTTAAAAAATGCGACTTCTGATATTTTTGCAAGCAGAAGAAAAGGTTAAAGCCACAAATGAAACGTCAAATTTTATATATTTAGCTGGCCTTTCTTTTCTGTGACCCTACTATGTGGTGAAAATGAAGCAGTTGTGCATATCAATTAAAATACTGCGCGGACTAGCTTATATATTTGATTTCTTCGTGACAAAACCTTTCACTAGATGACTTTTAATCATTTTTAAGGGTTAGCACTAAGCGCAGACTTATTGGTGTGTGCTAACTCTAAAATCTTAATGATCTTATTTACAAACACAGATTAACCGCTCACATCACTTTGGTAACTAATGAGACCTCTGACAAAATGTCGTTAATACACTATGGTCTCTATAGATACCAACGCTAACTTCATACAAAAAAACAACATTTTCACTATTTACCAGTTTTAATACAATACTCTATGGTATTTTATCGTTTTCGAACGAAACATTGTATAGAATAACATCCAATTGGCATTCTTTTTTCAAATACGCTCTTGGAGAAAAATAAAAGAACTTAGTTCGCCATTTTGATTCGTGCTGTGTGTTATGTGTTGGTTGCACTTTATGATACAGGTTAATTTAAAAGTGTTTTGGCGTATTAATCAACAAGTAAACTTTATTTATAATCAAGATTAGTTCAAGATCTAACAGTTTAGATAATAATTTTGTCAAAAAACCGTAAATATCAATTAATAAAACATATATTTCGTTAATGACCAACTTAATGATATCAGCGCTTTGGGTATGACGGTACCTATTTTTATTTATTTTCGTAAATTTTAGTGTTGATATCTATGATCTCAAAAAAATCATATGATGTGAATGTGAAATATCCTAACAATATTTAAAAAAAAATAACATAGCTACAGCTATGTTATTTTTTTTTTTAAATATTGTTAGGATATTTCACATATATATTGAAAAAGAAATAAATTATTTAAAAATTACGAAAAAAATTACGTATTAATTATGAAAAATAAGATATTAATATTTATGTAAATAAATATTTTTGTACTATAATATATGTTGTTTATTTTTTTTCCTTATGTATTTGTTTACCAATTATATAAAAAAAAATATAAAAAGCATAGGTCATCGATTTACTTTTTGAATTAAAAATCCTCGACTAACAAGTAGTCATATTTTTCTCAAAGTGTCGTGTTACACCTGAATTATTTTATAGCTTAAGCCATTTAAATTAAACAATTCTAACACCAGTGTATTGCAGTGCTTAAGACCTCTTAAAAAATATACGCTTTACAGTATCGGATTCAATCCAAACAACTCATAAACCATTTTTGTGACCACGGTCCATCGGAACGGACTCGAAACGCGTGTGCGTAACGGTCCGTGTGTTTTTAGAAAAAAATACGAAAATGGCTGGTGGTGTGAGCGGTTAAAATAAAATCATTATCAATCAGAATTACGTTAATAGTTCTTCGACTTTGTGACTAGTACATTTCGATTTTGTTAGACACATGCGAATGAATGATGAGTTTATCTATGTTTAATTTTTTTAGACTAGAAGTGTTTTTAATTGCATAGGTGAACATATTGCTGCAATACGAAACATGCCTATCGGAGTACTTAGCGGCATAGGCATAGAATTAAATATTTTCTACTTGTACAAAAGTTTAATTTAGGTGTACTGTAAGTATAAACCAATTATAAACTCTTTGTAAAACACCTTTAAGTGTCATGAAGGTAGGTATATATCTAAAAGTGTGCAGATGAACGTTTAACAGGATGAAGGTTAAGGATTTTTTATGTTAAATATTGATCACAGCCCATTTATCTAATTAAGAGCCAACACTAATATAATACATATTACGCGAGTCAAAATAAAGTGTATTGCTCTTTCTTCGATGCTATTTCATTTGGTCTGTACTCTATGGTGATTGGCATGTAATGTTAATAGAAATCTTAATTTTTTTAAATTTTGCCGTATCGCTGCGAAATCTTCCTAAAAATAGATAAAATAATTAAAATGTTTTCTTTTATTCATGAAAATATTATTTGTATAATTTATTTAAATAATTATTTCAATGTTTTATTGTAGTTTTACTATAAAAATTAACTTTGTGAACGTTATCAATCAGATTACATTGCTGGTTTTATTTACAAAGCTTAAAATGCAATGAATATAGATTGATCGATATTTGCACCAGTCGTGGTATATCACAACATTGATTTTTCTGTAAAATGGGGCAGAATATTATAGTTTTGCAGACTATTTTTTTTTAATCTAATTGGCTTTGGGAACTGGTCATTAAGCGGCAAGATTTAGATGTTTAGTCTGTGGTATTGATGCTTTGAGTAGTAGTACCTATATGTTATTTTATCTGAAAGTGCGTTTATGTCTAATCGAAACTATGTAAACATTTAAGAGACTAGCATGTTCCTTAGAAAGATCACTATGGCAACGGCGATGATTGATGTTTTCACGATGTCTGCATCTGGAAAAAAATGTACAATTAATAATCATCGGCACTTAAATCGGCGGTTAAAGTTACATAGAGAATCCCATTTTGTTAAACTTCCTAGTGTTGCACAATAAAACTATATCCATTTTGATGTCAATCGATTTCACAAATTAGAGAATGATCAGGATTTAGATGAATTAAATTTGTATATCACGTAATATATAGGTATATAATTTAATAACAATCTATAAGTAATAATAACCATAGCAAAAAGTTATATCATGCCTGTAAATAACGAGAATAATGCAATTTTATTGGACATTGTTTATTAGTCTGGGCAGACTTTGAACTGACACACACACAGACACACGCATATGAACAAACTTGCACATTTATACATTTTTTTGGAGTTTAATCTCATAATCTGTACTCTCAAAATTGAAGTCTATTTTTTTGAACGTGCTAGTCTCTTGAATTAAACATTATAAGTCACGAAAATTACTTGTAGATACGACCGTCACAATAGTGACGTCACCGTGGCTCTATGAACAGATTATATAGGTTAGCCTTTTTAACATTATTGTTACGTCACGTATTAGTTGGAGATTGTGCTACTGTTGCCGCAGCAAAATTCTCTTCGCACGTAGTGATGTAAAGGAGAATTTTGCTGCTGGTATCCTAATTTTGGGGACATTCAAGGAATTTTAATACTTTTCTTGATTTAGGCCATATATATCGTGTTCCCGAAAAGTTGCATTCTAATTTTGCATTGGATTAATTTCTTATTTGAGTACCTATATTGTCATTGTACAATGCTTTTTTATTCCATCAGAGAAAGTAATTGTGTGATTTTATGTGGTATAAAAGAATATTAGTACCACCAACTTATCTGTTCGGTAGACAGCGTCACTAGTGAGTCGTTGAAAAATTATAATCCATAGAGATAGTATATTAAAAATCCATAGTTGTTCTGTCGTTAGAAAAAGACAAAATTAAATTTGGTATTCGTTTCTCTTTTTTGATATCATTAGATAGCAAACAAGCAGATGGCAAAAGGAACCAGCAAGCCTGACGGTAAAAGGAACCAACGCCTATTAACACCAAAAATGTTGATTGTTATCCGATTAGCAGGATGATAATGCCACATTCTCAAGTCTACCAGTTACCTTACCCACGAAATTGGAATTCAACAATGACAAGCATTGACGCTATTGTGACAGGAATAGCTAAGGTGGTGGTACCAAATACCCGGACGAGACGTTGCGGAACTCTACTACCTAGTAGTCACAATGCTAGATATGTATGGTCAATCAGTCGCCTCTCACGAAATGCCAGATAGAACAGCAGTTTGTCTATTTTCAAAGGAGCCCGGATCAATACGGGTAACATTCTCTATCTAACTTATGTTAACACGTATGCTAAATATAGTCCCTTTTAATAACGGGATATTTTCACTTATGTGCATCTCTGTTTATTTTATCCATGTTAAAGTTTGACAGTGGAATGACATTTCACAAAATGGCGGCTTTAGCTCCGATTTTCTACTGAACAGAGAAGTTGGTGTCAATATAGTTACGTTTATACTATGTATCTGTCAAAATAATGATATACTCACCATTGCAAGTATGCTCCCGCTCCCTATATCCATTCTCCGTGTCACACAAGCAGATTTTATCCTGGATTGAGTGCACGCGTAGGTGGGCGGGCGCTGCTCCGGTAATGTTCGGAGTTCCACAGATTAAGCCATCGTTGCATTCGTCACTGTTTGAGCAGACGTGGTACAGTGCTGAAATATAAAAAAACATTTGTCATTCAAATTTAAAATGCAAACGCCGATACGATTACAAATATCAACAAATATGGGAAACTACATTCGGATACATTTTAAAAAATCTGTAAGTGCCTGACTCTGCAGGTCATCGCTGAAACTTCCCACTAAGTTGAGGTATTTATAAACACAAAGGTGTAAAAATACATCTAAGCATAGATTTTTGAGCTCAGAGTTCAAAAATTTAAAATTTGTTCAAAAGTACAGTTTTGCACATGTGTGTAGTATGAGCATAATGATCGATTTTGCTCTTTCGAATGGCATTTTTTAAGCTCTAATATGTTAGCTTAGTTACAACGATTAGTTCTCTCTCTCTCCTTGGTTGGACATGTAGAATGAATGTTAGATGAAAGATTAACAAACAGATATACAATGCGAATGTGAAAGGATGTAGGTACCGGGGAAGACCAAGACTGGCATAACATAATCAAATTGATCGGGTACTGTCCTAAGATGGTGTCAAGAGCCTTTGCAATCGGTGTGTTTGTATGAAGAGAGTAATGAATGTAGAGTAAGCAAAACAAATCTGAAAGAATTTCGACATTTGACACTCGGTTCTCTCTGCCTACCCCGCAAGGGACATGATTGATACGAATGTTAGCTCCAGATTAACATAGGTAGTACTTCATGCTCGAAATCAAGGAAGTTACATTCTACCCGGAATGTTCACACGTGCCTCAAAATCGTTCCGAAGAGTACCACGACATGGGTGGAGTGTATCTCTTTCTGCTAAATAAAGCGCCAATCGCCATATATAAGTGCGGTCATACGTAGTTTGCAAATTACTACTAAGTAATTCTAGTAATTTGAGAAACAGTTTTTGCATTGCATAAGTAATTACGTAATAATTAAAATAAGCACATTTTAGAACTCACATTGTTAATTACAATAAATTTTATGCTAATTTATTTAACGATTACCGAATATGTAAAAATCTACCATCTAGATAGTTTTATTTACACTGGCAATTGCAAGAAAGGGACAACATCCACTCTTGTCGTTGTCTTGCTCAGAACGTTTTCCCCCTCTGTTATGTAAGAAACAGATGTGAACTTTATTTGCTACGGAATAAAGTACATTTTTATTTTTCAAATATTGTTTCGTAACAATTCCAGTTATAGTATATAAGTTCCTTGTTCGAAATTCAACCATAGACTAAACAACAAAAACTATTTTAAATTTGACAACAGAAAATAGTAGATACCTATATTATGTATGTATCTTAGATAAACGAAACTACTACCTCTTGTCAAAGGTATGTATATATTGAACTGAGGAGCAATATAGCGTTATGGTTCAAACATGAAGCTGTATTATATCTGGATGCAACACTTCTAATACTTACATGAAACACAACTTTTAATACTGCTGTCATCTTCCGAGGTTTTACCCTCTCTTTCTAACACAGCTGTATAAAAAGAGATGGCAAGACCTCATAGAATGGAATGTAATACAGGTGTTTGTTTCAAGTGATTCAAACGACTGTTAGCTCCGCCTTTACTTAATACTTTATGGCTTCAAGTAGGTAGTGATGTCTTCAGATTTAATATAGCTTCAAGCGTTTATAAAACAGGAATCTGACAGTGACAAACATTGACGCAGACGCAAGACCGCCCCGTTAGTCGAATGGTTAGCGACCCTGACTACGCAATCAACGGGGCTCGGATTTGGTTCCCGACGGGGACAAGCATTTGTGTGATGAACATAAATGTTTGTATTTCTGGGTTGTATTAGTATCGTTGACTAACGCCCGACGTTTCTTTCATCTAAGGCTAAGGTACACGCAGTTTGGTATTTATGCGAAAATAGCAGACAATAGCCGGTCACATCTTCATTTATCGTGTCATTGCACGAAGCTTTGTGACGATAAACTCAAGTGCGGCTCCAGCAGATTGACAAAAGAATTTAACTATAAATAAAATGGTATATAAGTACGGGCGTGTATCAAACGCATAGTGCATGAAATTACGCATAGTGCGTGTAATGTTTTTGGAACGAAGTTCCTTATCGCGCGTTGCGAACGGGAGCTAGACGGAAAAAATTAAGACCAAAAGTTATAAGCGATACTTTTTGCTACAGTTGTAAGCCGTGCGGCGTGCGCGTGTTTCTCTCTTTCTCTCTCTCTCTCATAGAAAGCAAGCTAGTTATTTTTGTTTCGTTTTTCTATTTCGCATTGAACAGTGTGGTGTCGGGCCGATTAATTTTATAACTTAAAAGAAATACAATTTTATTACAAGTCATTCACTAATTAATCGAAAGGAACTTCGTTCCATCCAGGTGTCCCTTGACACCTCTCAAGTTTTTTTATTAATTTTAAATTTATTATTAACGCGTTTAATATAAAAATGTTAGCATTATGCACATCTTTCTTCTTCTTCATATTCTTCTTCATTGCATTCTTCATATGAAAATTAACTGTGCCTGTTTTAAACTCTTCTATTTGGGTAATATTTGTCAAAAATTTTGAAAGTTTACGCTTTACGTATTAATATATTGATCACGTTAGCAGTAGTTAATTTCTCATAATCCTTGGCATTAAATACAGCATAATTATAAGTCAGACCTTTAAGGTAGCGTGTGGAAGGTTCGTGTATATCGAAAATTTACCTAAAATATAACATTGGCTACCTCCATGATTGATATCATTGACGATAACACATAATTAATGGGTTCTTGGTAACCAACAACATGCCAACGTCAAAGGTTATGATAAAGTAAGTAGGAAGTCATTTAATTATATCTTTAGGGTTCCCTATTACTAAGCCTCCGCTGTTTGTCTGTCCGTCTGTCTGTTACCAGGCTGTATCTCATAAACCGTGATAGCTAGATAGCTCAAATTTTCACAAATTAATTATGTATTTCCGCCCCCGCCCCGTTGGTCGAGTGGTTAGAGACCCTGACTACGCAATCAACGGGACTCGGGTTCGATCCTCGACGGGGACAAGCATTTGTGTGATGAGCATAAATGTTTGTATTTCCGGGTTTGGGTGTTTATTATGTATGTAAAAGTATGTATAGTATATGTATTTCTATGTATTAGTATCTCTGACTGACACCCATAACACAAGCAAATAATTTGCTTACTTTGGGGTTAGATCAGTAAGTGTAATTTGTCCCGTGAATATTTATTATTTATTTATTATTATTTCCATTGCCGCTACAAATGAAAATATTAAGGGAGGGTCCCCATGCAATAAATGTAATTTTTAAGCAATTTTTTTTACTCGATCTTAATAAACAGGTAGAAACTTGAATAGGGATGGTATGGAACCCTTCGTGCGCGAGTTCAACTCGCATTTGGCCGTTTTTTATTATTGTGGCTGTGATGCCTTATTGATCTATCATCTGGTAACGGGCAGAGATTTAAAAGTTATTTTCGTGTGTAAATTCACAGATTCTATAATTATTATTATGAGCAAAATAAATAATAATGCTCTTTAATTTGTCTTATAGTAAGTATCTAATTGTAATTTTCTTTTCACTCAGTTATTTTTCTTAACATTTATTTTAAACTTGTTTTGACATTACTGTAATTTTTATGCTTGTTTTATATTTTAATTTGCCAAATTAATTTTGATTTTTAATACATGTGTATTCGATTTTTACTTTTATTTTGATTTAATTGAATTTTACAACTCTTAATGCATATTGATTGTGATTTATATTTTACATCGCTAAATTTTATTTTAGTAAATTTGAAATTCAATTTATACCAATTTATCAATTTTATATAATATTTATTTAATTTTTCTCAAAAAGGAAGTCATTAATATTAATAACATTTAATTTTATTAGCAAATTTTTTTTATATCATAGTATCTTTATCCAGTAACAAATCAAACAGCTTTTAAGGATTTTTTATGGTAAAGACTTAAAACTATCAGGAATATGGTTGTATGTACTAATTGCCATACAATTCACATTTTTTTTTGTAAATATATTTTTTATTTAGGCACATGTAATTTTCCAATCTATATTAATATTATAAATGCGAAAGTTTAGATGAAGATGGATGGGTGTTTGTTACTCAGTCACGCAAAAATTACTGAACGGATTTGTATGAAATTTGGCACACAGGTAGATGATGACCTGGAATAGCAGATAGGCTATTTTTAATCCCAGAAAAATTAGGTGATCGCGCGGGATTCCTCAAAAACTTTTATAATACAGCGGGCTGCTACTGCAAGTATTTTTAAAATATGATTTTCCTGTTACTTTAGAATTTGTTTTAAAGAAATGCTGATGTTTTTTACAAATATGCATATCGCTAAGATGTCTTAGCGATATGCGTAACACGGTAAGGTATAAAACACGATAAGGGTAGTATTTTAAGTGATTTAATAGGGGTTCGCAAGAATGTAATTAATTGACACTACACATTGATCGTATACATTTATTTTGGATTCTAAAGAGCTTTATTATGTCCACTGAGTTTACCCAAATTGGAATTCCATATTGGAATATAGATTGGACATATCCGTGATATGCTAATAAGGAAGTTTTTAAGTCTCCTACTTCACGTAATTTTTAACACAGACAAATCTATCTAATCTATTGCAAAGTGATATGTGATTTCCAATAGAAAAGAATAGAATTGAATAGAACAGAACAGAGCAAAACACAACACAACAGAACAGAACAGAACAGAACAGAACAGAACAGAACAGAACAGATTATAACAGAACATAACACAACAGAACAGAACAGAACAGAACAGAACAGATTAGAACAGAACAGATCAGAACAGAACAGAACAGAACAGAACAGAACAGAATACAACAGAATTGAACAGGTTAGAACATAACACAACAGAACAGATCAGAACAGAACACAACACAACACAACACAACACAACACAACACAACAGAACAGAACAGATCAGATCAGATCAGATCAGATCAGATCAGATCAGAACAGAACAGAACAGAACAGAACAGAACAGAACAGAACAGAACAGAACAGAACAGAACAGAACAGAACAGAACAGAACAGAACAGAACAGAACAGAACAGAACAGAACAGAACAGAACAGAACAGAACAGAACAGAACAGAACAGAACAGAACAGAACAGAACAGAACAGAACAGAACAGAACAGAACAGAACAGAACAGAACAGAACAGAACAGAACAGAACAGAACAGAACAGAACAGAACAGAACAGAACAGAACAGAACAGAACAGAACAGAACAGAACAGAACAGAACAGAACAGAACAGAACAGAACAGAACAGAACAGAACAGAACAGAACAGAACAGAACAGAACAGAACAGAACAGAACAGAACAGAACAGAACAGAACAGAACAGAACAGAACAGAACAGAACAGAACAGAACAGAACAGAACAGAACAGAACAGAACAGAACAGAACAGAACAGAACAGAACAGAACAGAACAGAACAGAACAGAACAGAACAGAACAGAACAGAACAGAATTTTTTTGTAGTTTTAATTTCTTTATTTTCGTATTATGGAACATGTATTTGACGCGCGCTGGAGTAGGATGTTGAGTTCGAGCTACGAGCAAACGTTTTTCCGTATAGACACCAGTCTGAAAATAGTATACGTGTTTCATCCAAATATTAATACGTAAAAAGAAAACTGAGTGCTAAGTGTGAGTTTTTCTTTTCGCATTCGATTGTGAACGATCGTGAACGAAACGTGAAAAACCAGTTTACCACTAGGTGGCGCTGTACAAATCACATACAAATTTCTAGTAAACTCCAAACGCGCTTACGATCGAATGCGAAAAAAAAAAACTCACACTTAGCACGCTGTACACTGTTTTACGACAGTGCGCGAACAAAGGAGTACGAAGTTTGACACAATTAAAATTACATTGTGAAGGAGTGCAGACAGATGACATTTTTGAAATAAATTTAATAATAAATTGAATTAGTAAAAATGTATATATTACACACACTATTGTTTATTTGACACACATATATGCTATTTTGTTATAGTCCAAGACTTTTTTCTGATAAAAACAATGTTGCCCGGAGATTTTTCCAAGATAAAGAAGATGATCGCCTCTGTGGTCTAGTGGTCTAGTGTTGGCATTGAGTACATGCGGTCCTGGGTTCGATTCTCAGATCGGGCAATATAAAAATGTGTTTTTTCAGTTTTCTGATAAAAACAATGTTGCCTGGGATTGGAAAGTGTTTTTGGAAAATTGGAAACATTTGTTTGGCCAAGTATCTTTGGCTAATCGTGAGTGCACTTGTTGTACCTCTGCCAACCCCTTCGGGGATACGGGCGTGAAGATACTTTTTAGAAAAAAAGAGTTTCTCGTCAAAACGAAGCTGTTCACAAAAATTCAGCTTGTTATTAAAAAAAATGTTTCCGGAATCACTGTACGCTTTCACGATTGAACAGCTCAAACGATTTTGAGACAAATGAAAAAAAAACGTGTGGCACTCGGAGACTGCCGCGGTAAAGCTATTGCATAGCATTTTTTATCAACTTATGCAATTACAATTATATGTTTATTTTATTTATGCAGTATTTTTTTTCTTTGTTTATTCATATTTAAAACACTTTGTACACAAATTATACGAGTACAGATATTCACTGTTGTACGTAGATGATAAATACCTATACACCTATAACTTTCTCACAAACAGCTGATTACGGTAGTTTTCCAATACAACCAATGCCACCTAAAGGCGGGTTGCTGAACTAAAGAGACAAGCGTGATATTTCAAAAAGTCATTAAAAGTTCTGGTATTTATCGATAGATGGAAAAACTAAAAAGTATCACCGCTGTGCCGGTCGGATTGGGGGGTGTTAGATTTTTTCGTTACGGAATTTCTAGATTCGGTCTCCACACTCAAGGCCCGCGATAGAAGCTATGCAATAGCTTAAAAGTAAGCGGCAATTCTTAGATAAGTTAAATTAAAAACCTTTTGTAACTGCTTCACATTGTCCGTTAACTGGCGGCAGGTTGTCACCACATAGACATCGGGTGACAGGATCGTAATGAGTGCGCACGCACGACGAACTGCTGATTCCTGCACATTCTGCCTGTCGTCCACATGGTCGAGCTGCAAAAGTTTAATAGCTTAAATTGGGATATGTTAAGACACAGTTATACAGTATGGGAAGGAAACCCTGTCCGATCCGAAAGAGGTATATAGGCAGGTCAATAACATTATCAAAAAAATCATTTTATAAAAATAAAATAAATATCCTATTTTAAAGTGAGGCACTTTATTTTAGTACTAAACTTGAGCAACTTCCGCTTAAATCAGGCAAACATATTGAAAATTTATCAAACAAAGGGTCAACCGTCGCCTATAGAGGCTATACATACAAAACATGTTAATGGTGCGTTGCTATCTTGTGGCGAGGTCTAATGCCACATGTATAAGTTTACCGGCTACCTTACCCTCTAAACCGGAACACGACAGTGACAAGCACTGACGCTATTGTGACAGAAATAGATAAGGCGGTGGTACCAGACCCGGGCGAGACAATGCGGAGCTGTATCACCTAGTAGCCACGATGGCTCGCATAGTGACTTGCATAGCCAATCGGGCGTTTTTTACGACCTGCCTGGCAGAACGGCAGTTGGCCTATTCTTCGTAGGAGCCCCAACCAACACAGCAGAACTTTTTTTATTATAAAAATACATTTTAATGCAGTTGTGTAAAAAGAGTTAAGACATTTTGTTAACGAATATGTTAACCTACTTTCATTGTAAATGATGGTATGATAGCGGTCGGAAGACGGCGAGAAATACGCCACCGAACAGCCAACCTAATACGACCCCTTCCGGTTTAAGTAACAGCTTGATGGTTAAGCGATAACGACTCGATCCGGAGCGATAATATTTAGAGGAACATATAACTTTATATAATTTATACTTTCCATCGTCGGCACTTGGTGAAACTCTGTCATAATTATTGTTTTAACTTTTACACTTGTACTGTTTCACAATTCACTAATTATATATAATACTAGCTGTTGCCTACGACTTCGTCCGCACGGAATTCGTTTACTCCGCACTGCTCCTCCCCCGTAGGTGATAGCGTGATAATATGTAGCCTATATGTTGACCCGACCTGTTAGTAATATTCATTCAAAATTTGAAGTAAAGCCGTGCAGTACTTTTTGAGTTTCCCAAAAATTCTAAAAAACTATATTTTTGGCTTCGATATCGATTGTAGATCATGCCGCAAGTATTCTTTAAAAAAATATTCAATGAACAGTTTTGACTTTCCTACGATTTTATTATATGTATAGATATACTTTTTTATTTAAATGGCCAACCGGTTTCACATTTTACTGCATAATCAGGGCTGAAAGTTTTAGTGAATTGTGAAACAGTACAAGTGCAAAAGTTAAAACAATAATATAACTTTATGTTCAGTATCAGTATCATCATCACGCTATATTTTCCCCGTGTTTGTCCCGGGCTGCTTTGAAGAATAGACCACCGGCCGTTCTGCCAGGCAGGTCGTAAAAGGCGACCGATTGTCTATACGAGTCACTACCCTCGTGGCTACTATGTGATAGAGTTCTGCATTGTCCCGCCCGGGTCTGGTACCACCGCCTTATCTATTTCTGCCGCAATAGCGTCAGTGCTAGTCTATCTTATAATATAAAAAAACACCCAGTTCCCTTGCGGGGTAGGCAGAGCAATTCATTCACTGTGATTCACCGGTTTGTCGGTTAGCGAGATAAGTAGCGATCCTCATCGCTGCATTTATCGACATGTTAACGATTATCGACTATTTCTAGTGATAACCGGGATAGACAGCTTTACGTGGTCATCCGAGGCACGGGAGTGGTGATACACCACTCCGTCAGACTCCAAGCTGCTACTGAGTTTTTAGGTTTTTGAGAAAATCTTATATTTTGCCAGCTACCTTACCCTTCAAACCGGAACACATCATTAATAAGCATTGACGCTGTTGTGGCTGAAATATAAAGCTCTGGCGAGACCATAAGGACTACTACCTAGTAGCCACGATGTTAGTGTCACGTATAGCCAATCATGCGCCTTTTACAAACTGCCTGGTAGAAAGACAGATGGTCTATTCTTCAAAATGGGCCCGGGCCAACACGAGGGTAATATCTCAGTATTCCATCTCACTCAACGAGGGCTTACCTTCTTTCTCTTTACTACGTAGAAAGAGAGGGAGAGACCTCAGAAGGTGTCAGCAATGTTTTAGTTTGGTTTCAAGTAGGTATTGGAAGTATTGTCTCCACATTTAATACAGCTTTATAATTTCGACCACAGACCGAGCGCTAGTTTTAATTAACCTAATAAAATATGAGATAACAAATTTACTTTTACAAAAAACAAATCTATGCTTATATTATAAAAAGGTAAGACTTGTTCGTTTGTAATATATATTTTTTTAAATTAGAAGTGTACATATGCTATAGAAAGAAAGATATATAACACTGACACCTTTCGGTAACGCTCAGAGTAGTTTGGCTGACATTTAAAATCAGCGGTATGGTAGGAACTTCTCAATATTATTAGCTGAGTGTTGGCCATTTTGAGACATCACAACACTTAGTGCAGTGGAAAACAAATGATAGGTTTCAGTTAGACTAATCGAATTGTATTTAAGCTTATTTATTAATTATTGTATAAAGTATTGCTTTTTGTCTTAATTACTATAGTATAATGGCTACTAGTACTGGCGCTTTTTATGTATTATTATTATTATTTTTAAATTCTATATATATAATATTTTATTTCAAGTTTTGCTACGTATCTGTACATATTTTTTTCTGTTATATTGGCTTGTAACTCTTTAGTGTAAATTTTTTTGCTTTGTTTTATGTCATTATGTTTTGTTTTTTTCTTAATTTTGATATGTTTAATTTCTGTAGTTTTGTGGTGTATATCTTAAATAAACATTTTCTATTCTATTCTAAAAGAAGGGCGCAAGTGGAATACATCACACGAATCTAGATTTGTTATTAATTTCTCTTTATTATAGTTTTAATTTCAGTGGTTTTCTGAAGTTAAAGCAGTAGTATACGTTTGTAATGGTTGTATTAAAACACTACTGGACCGATTTAAAAAATTCTTTCTCCAATATAAAGCTACAGTATGATGTGTGTCATGCGAATGAAATCGCTGGAAATAGCTAGCTAGCTAATACAGCTATAGCAGCGTCATACAACTGCAGCATTATTTTGTTGCCCTCAATAAATCGGCCCGTCACTCGTTCGTAGAGGTTAGCTACGCTACCGGCTGGTTATCTACGAATCGTTAATATTGCCGTAATCTAAATGGATTTTAGACCTAATTAATATGCAAATTAAGGCATAATATCATTTACATTTTCAGCATAGCATAGAAATCATTTTACATAAATATAATTATCTATAGTAACATTAGCTTGCCCAACAAATTTTGTTTTGCCATACTAATTACTTGTATTGAATATTTTGGTGGGGTACTTTCTCAAGTAAGTACAAGTAGGTAAGAAGGGGAAGGAGGGAAATCATAAATTTAATTTAGTTTATTACAAGCCCATATCAGAATTCAAAGGACACTTTTTGATAGCAAGTAAATTTTAAAAAGGAACATTCTTGGAAAGTAACGAAACTGATCAAACTTGTATGCTTTTTCTTATTGGAACGAAGTTCCTTACGGCAGGCTTGGAGGGGATAGGGATTTTGCTGCGCGACCGAACTGAAAAAAATGTGATAGTAAAACCGTAAGAAAAATGCGTGGAATAAAAGCGTTAAATGAGACGTGCGCAGGCGCGACAGTCGCGTACACAAGCGATTAGTGCCGTTTAGTCGAAGGAAGTTCGTTCCTACCTGGTATCCCGCGACACCACATCATTTTTTTCTACATCAAGCAAGGATTTTTCTTTTTTGTCATAAAGTTAACTCTTTCTTTTATTTATTACCAACCAAATAAGTTAGAAAAATATCGGATAGGTAAGACGCAAAATGTTAAATAAACTATTGTATAAAATGCAAAAAAAGGAAAGTATTTATTACTATAGTGGAAATTTACAACACAGAAGGCTGTATAAGCAAGCTACTTAGTATCATTCTAAAGAAACAAAAAGAATAAATGTCATATATTTAATCTGTGAACGAGTGACAATAAATAGTTTGCTTTGTTATTATAAACAAAGGTTGTTCATCTTTTAATTTTAAGTGGTTAGAATCAACTAATCTTCGTGATAAGAGATACAAAAACGTGTTATATCTATGTTGGCGATGTATTGCAATCTAAATGGCTTAAAATGATATGTAATAATTGTGAATTCAAGTAATATAAAATTAATTTATCTTAAAAGTTTTTCGTGAATTTTAGCATTGTAATAAGTATCCGTAACACGGTTTTCATTTCAAAATAAATTAATAATGTATTACAACACAATCCATCAACATACGATGCTTTCGAGAACTTTGTATGAACCCTCATCATTCTGTTTTATAATGGCAGAATTGAGAAATAACATATTTGTACTATCAAAATCATTTTATAAAAATATATCAAAATTCATCAAAATAATAACAATGTTTAGATCGGTCTGTAGTCCTACAAGAATTTAGCGTCAGCCGAAATTATCAAATGAATTTAGTATGCAATAAGCCCATATTAGAATTTAAAAGAAATTAATAAATGTATTACCATAGATATAATATTACCATAGATATAAAGATTACAGTACGATAAGCATCTATCAACATGCGTTCTGTTCTACCCCAACTTTGTATACATTCTTACCATTATCTTTTCATTTTAAAAATATTCAGCGGTTTTAGCGTGATACGCGTTCAAAAACACTATATTTTTATAGATAATGATGCATTAGAAATAAATAAAATTAATGACAAGTTTGGAATTTGCAAGAAAGCGGACATTTTTTGACCGCGTGTCTTTTCATGATGTAACTAAACATTTCGGATTTTTTACTTTATATGTACTATAAGACATTGCTCTTGCCAAATTTTGTAATTCTAACTCAACGAGACCTTTAGATTTTGATTCCTTTTTAAAATCGGAAAAAAATGCAAAATATGCGGCATAAATTGCTATATTTTTGGACTGCGTCGATTTACAAGTTTGATTTTTTCACCGCTGAGAGAACTATATACTCGAGTATTTGATATTAATTTCAACGTTGCGTTAGGCGTTCCTGAGAAAAAGAGTCTTGATAGATAAACAGATGAACAGATGGACAACGAAGTCATTTTTTTTAAGTATCGATAAGGAAGCGCTTGACCACGATTTCGCCTGATGGTAAGCTAAGATGCGGCCTAAAATGGAACGCGCTTCTCTATACATAAGGATATATCCCTATTAATAATAGCATATTCCAGTCCCTTGCGGTGATCCTATAAAGGTTCCGCTTTTTTCTTATGAAGTAACGGAATCCTAAAAAGTGGCCAGCATGAGCTACTACACTACAAAAAATATTTTCATAGTTTTGTAAGTGATTCTCAATTTTTTGCATATATTATGTGTATTGAAACTTTAATGTTGATTGTGCACAATGTCTGCTGTTTTTTTGCAATCGCTTCATAAGCTAAGTAGGCTGGAAAAAATCTTTTTTACCTTAGAGATAAGTCTACCTTTAGTACGTTTTTAAGCTATTGCATAG
The DNA here is from genome assembly GCA_036924255.1 of Apodemia mormo. Taxonomy (NCBI): domain Eukaryota; kingdom Metazoa; phylum Arthropoda; class Insecta; order Lepidoptera; family Riodinidae; genus Apodemia; species Apodemia mormo. The sequence continues at coordinate 1,075,694 of JAUPFN010000028.1, read as the reverse complement.
CTTCTATCGCGGGCCTTGAGCGTAGAGACCGAATCCAGAAATTCCGCAACGAAAAAAACCTAACACCTCCCACTCCGACCGGCACAGCGGTGATACTTTTTAGTTTTTCCATCTATCGATAAATACCAGAACTTTTAATGACTTTTTGAAATATCACGCTTGTCTCTTTAGTTCAGCAACCCGCCTTTAGATGGCATTGGTTGTATTGGAAAACTACCGTAATCAGCTGTTTATGAGAAAGTATATAGGTGTATAGATATTTATCATCTACGTACAACAGTGAATATCTGTACTCGTATAATTTGTGTACAAAGTGTTTTAAATATGAATAAACAAAGTGCATTTATTAAATATTCCTGAATAACCGACAAGTATTGAAATATAATAAAAATATTTTGAACAATATTAACATCTTATTTATTTAAGAAAAAAAAATGTTTTTTTAACGGTCACCACGCTCAAAGTGTAACTTGAATTAATATCAAAGAAAAAAAAAAACAAAGAAAAAAATACTGCATAAATAAAATAAATACATAATTGTAATTGCATAAGTTGATAAAAAATGCTATGCAATAGCTTTACCGCGGCAGTCTCCGAGTGCCACACGTCTTTTTTTAATTATATTTTTTCTCTGTAAATCTCTTGAGTTGTGTATAATAAAATATTAAATAAATAAAAATAAAAAAAATAAAACTGTAAAATGGCATTCACTTACGAAGGAAATTTGTACAATAAATTCTACTATTTCCTAAGAAAACAGACGGTAAATTATGTTAATATTTCATGTCCCTCGCGTCGCTGGTCGTCCGGTAGCCATCTTGCTTTATTGCTTTTAAATGTCAAACGTTGGAATAACGTAATTTATTCTGTTATTTTTAGGTTATATTTAATTTCACACGCGATTTATGAGACATCTATACATTTAATAAACTTGGAGCGTTTATCTGTGATGTCAAAATAACTAAGTTTTTTCAAGTTCTGTGTGTTACTTTTACGATACGAATACCTTAACAATCATATTTAAAATTTCTATCTATCAGTTTGTCATTCAGTTTGTACGAGGTAATGTCTGGAACATGAAGCTGTATTATATCTGGGGGCAACACTCCTAATACCTACTTGAAACACAATTTTGAATACTGCTGTCACTTTCTGAGGTCTTATTTCTTTCTAACATAGCTGCATAAAAAGAGATGGGGAGAACTCATAGACAGAGATATCAAATAGGTTTATGTTTCAAGTGATTAATCCGAATGAATTATTAGGTAAAGGTGGACTTTATCTAATACTTCATGGTCTGGAACGTCTGGACCAATTTTGGTGGAAATTTCACTGACATATTATAGAGGAGTTTATAGCAGAACATAGACTACTTTTACCTGAGTGCGCATAAGAAAGTAATGATTTTAGATCAGACGTACAAGTCGCGAGAAATAGCTAGTGGCGAATATCCATCCATACTAATAATATAAATGTAAAAATGATGTGGTGTCGCGGGACACCAGGTAGGAACAAACTTCCTTCGGCTAAACGGCACTACTCGCTTGTGTACGCGACTGTCGCGCCTGCGCTCGTCTCATTTAACGCTTTTATTCCACGCATTTTTCTTACGGTTTTACTATCACATTTTTTTCAGTTCGGTCGCGCAGCAAAATCCCTATCCCCTCCAAGCCTGCCGTAAGGAACTTCGTTCCAAAAGTGTATGTGTGTGTTTGTTTGTCCGTCTTTCACGGCTAAACGGAGCGACGAATTGACGTGATTTTTTTAAGTGGAGATAGATGAAGGGATGGAGAGTGACATAGGCTACTTTTAGTCTCTCTCTAACCTCCCATTTCCTTTCGCAATTTTCAAGGTAGAAAGCTAAAAATTTGTATGCAGACTATTTGTGACTAACAAAAAAGTCATGCGTAATTTTTTTTTCTGCTCCCAATTTATCGCGAATGAAGCCGCGGGCAAAAGCTAATAATTGATTAGTAAAATGCTTGGTTCGGGATTTTTTTTTGAATAATAGATAAGAAATATGTTACTATCATTGTGATTTGAGTATAGTAGTGTTAATTTGAATGAAAATACTTCGATTTTGAAGTGAAACTTGCGTTGAATGCGTAAATTGTGTGCTTTTATACTTGGTGCCAACGTGGATGAAATTGTGGTGGATGTGGGCGGATATTTATATCGCTGGGGTCTTCGTTTTTGATCGGATCATTGCATCGGTGTGTTTTATCCAGTTATTATAAAGTGCGTTATAAATTGTATTTATTTATTAATGATAAAAGTTCTTTCAATGGAAAACACAAACATATGCACATACAGATTCCCACAGATAGAATTCGTGTGTTGATTATGTAATGTCACATGCTTAAAGTGTGGTATTAGTGGTTAGATATGTTTACGTATTTTTTTTCATCAAATAAGTTTACGGATTTTTTGTTATATTTAATATCATTGTATTAGGTTTTCATTTAATAAAGTAAGATTTTCCCGATATTATTAAAAGCAAACTTATTTTCTTGCACTGGCATCCCTAAATTTCAAAAACGTCCACTTTTGAATGGATTGAAAATCGATTTCAATTTGAAATAAATATTTAATGAGTTTTGAAGTATTTCGTACTCTGGACAACTATATTCAATTATTGGATTCGGCGACAGCGCCACACGGATTTCGAAATTTTTTGGAACTACTCATTATTGCTTTTATTCGTTATTTTGTTTTAAACGGTACCTAAAATTTCGACTTGTAACACTGGCTTGACGTGTAACGATGACATCTATTTCTAATAATTAGGTCGTTACTATATCGATTCAATATGGGCAATATTGATTCCAAGAGTACCATTTTTTGACAATATTCGAAACTTATTGTTTTTATCAATATTGGTTAAAGATTTATATTGTTTTCAAGAGTAGACCTGCTGGACGTCTCCATTGAGATCATTCTTAAACGTGCATAAATAATTTAAGGTAATGTATTTGTTAAGTTACATTTCATTATGAGGATAAATAGAATGTAGAATTAAAGAATAAAATAATGTTATTAGAATAATGAACAATGTGAAAAGAAATACTAATGTAATATAAATTGATTACGTAGTTTCAATTAGTAAAGGCAGTTTTTAATATTTGACAAGGGCCGTTATTCATAATATGTAATCATACATCGTGTTCTCTCATGTGTGGCAGAGCATATTTCATTGCTAATTGTAGGATATTCCCTACAATTGGTTTCGTATTTAAAACTCAACAAATTCGAGAAGTTGTCTTATAATTATATCTTTATACAGCTAGTTTTTAAAGATCTGCTTATATTCTACAAGTTTGTATAATTTATACGCAATAAACTGCATCATCTGACTGTATCGTTTTTCGTCGTGACGTTTGAACCTTTTTTTATGAAGATAAAAAAATAATCAAAATCATTACTACACAATTGTGAACGGAGGTGTTGCTTCCTGATAACGTGACGACGTTTTGATAAAAATGATTCAACTTACAGTTAAACTTGGCGCTGCTTTAAGTCGCATTCTCAGATATAGTGAATGGAACTTCGTTTCAACTGGGTTTCCATTAAAAGCCTTTTATTTATTTTTTATTTATAGCTTTTCTTTATTTCGCTCGGCGAATGGACTGTGATAAGTAAACGGATATATAATATACAGGTGAAATATAAAATATACTAGCCTGTGGCCGAAATTCGACCATAGACTGAACAATAAAATCTCTTTTAAGTTTGACAACTGCCATTAGTCGTAAAGAAAATAGTATACATCTATACGTCATTACATCTATACAAATAAATAAAATTGGAGTGTCTGTTTGTAATATTAAAATAACCGCTTTTTACTAAATGCATATGGATGTATACACGGTGCATATACCAAAATAACACTTTTTACAATTTTTGCCTGTCTGTCTGTCTGTCCGTGTGTCTGCCTGTCTGTCTGTTGGTTTCGGCTAATCTCTGGAATGGCTGGACCGATTTTGACGGAACTTTCACTAGCAGATAACTGATGTGATAGGGAGTAACTTAGGCTAATTTTTTCGAAATTTTTCCACGCGGACGAAGTGGCGGGCTCAGCTAGTATGTGTATAATATCATGTGTGTCACATGAATGTAGTGTGTGTAATGTTTATTTTTATTAATTTAATATATTTTTAATGCATTTTATTTAAAAACATTAGGTTTGTGTCATTAATATGAAAAGCCTAAAATAAACAAAAAGTGATTCAAATACGTCCTCTAAAAATGAGCGCACAATTTAAAACTGTGCGCCCATTTTAAAAAGAATTGCGTCAGTTGCGATATTGTCACTTTTATTAATTTTTGTACATTGTTTTTTAAAAACAACTATAAATCATGCGCTTAAGGTTGAATATACAAAATATACGTTTTTGCTATAACTATAAACTTATTAGATATTCATGTGCTAATTAGTGACAGTTTTGATTTTCAGTTTTGTTCAGAACCTTGTATCTTCGGTTTTTCTGCACTCTTCCGCAGTGTAAACAATGTAACCTTTAACTGTACTAAATTTTATACTCCATCGGTTCTGCAATTGTCTTAAAAAGGGGTATAAAGTTTTCTCTCCAAGTATTAATATTATATAGATATTTTTTGCCATTTGGTTATAAAAACTTAAACCTCATGAAAAAATTCTTGTGAGGTTATAAGAAAGATTAAATATAATGTTAACCTTTTAAGCCGTTACGAACGAGGTAACCGTAGCCACGTAGCATGCGTAGCACCGTAGCTTTCGTAGTATTTACAGTAGCGTTGCTACGCAACTCGTTTTATAGCAATTCATTACTTTTACGACGCAACGCGCTTTTATTTGCTTTTATCGGTTAAATGCTATGTTTATTTCTAACCGATTGTTTAGAAATGAAATACTTTTTATAAAATATTTTGTTTCTTTTATGGCAGACTGATGCCTAAACTAGATGCAAAATGTATAAGTAAACAACAACTACTGCCGACAAACGGCGAAACAATTTGGCAGATGAAAAAAATGTGAAAACTTTAGAGTAAGTAATATTTTATCACTTATGTACTTGTACTGTTTCACAATAAAGCTATTATCATTTATTTCTAACCTTATCGCTTTGACTACTATCGCTAACCTTATCGGTTTCGCTTACACAAGCATCATCAGGACAATTTATAGTTACAAACACAAGGACAATTTACAGTTACAAACAAGTAGAGTTTGTAACTGTAAATTGCCCTGATGATGCTTGTTTTGTGAAACAGTACAAGTGCATAAGTGATAAAATATTACATTAAAATGGAGTTTCACCAAGCGCCGACGGTGAAAAGTGTAGAATATTTAGAATAAATCTTTGAAAAATAAATAAAAAAGACAGGGTCTGTATAACAATACATCAGACTCTATTCCCAGGTCTTACTTTTACTTTTAGGTGCCTTATCATTCGAAAGTAACCACTTTATAAATACAATTTAGATCGGCCAGTGCACAACTACTTAAATACTTTTAAATAAATTTAACTATTTATATGTAATTTAAGAAGTATATAAATAGGTGTAAACTGACTAGGTGAAAAATATAGTTTTTAGAATTTTTGTCTGTTTGTCTGTATGTATGTCTAGGGTAAACTAAAAAAGTACTGCATGGATTAACTTATAATTTTGCAATTACTAACAGGTCGGGTCAACATATAGGCTACATATTATCACGCTATCACCTCCAGGGGAGGAGCAGTGCGTAGAAACGTAGTCCGCGCGGACGAAGTCGCAGGAAACAGTTAGTATATAAATATAAATAAAATTAAAGTATCTGTGATTTCAATATAACTGGGTGTTTTTAAGTGCAGTGTGTTATTTTACGATACTAATACCTAAATAAAAACTTTTAAAATTCTATCTGTAATTCTGTTTGTACGGGATAATCTCTGGAACGGCTCAACCGATTTTGATGAAACTTTTCCTGAAAGATAGAGGAGTTTACAGGGTAGGACATAGGCTTTTTTCTTTTTATATTATAAGATAGCAAACAAGCAGACGGATTTCATGATACCTGCCTATGCATTGCCTATAGATGCCAAAGATATTAATGGCGCGTTGCTATGTTGGGGTGAGGTCTAATGCTACAGCCTACATGCATAAGTTTACTGGCTATTTTATCCTCCAAACTGGAACACGACAGTGATAAGCACAGACGCTATTGCAGCAGGAATGGAAAGGCGGTGGTAGCAGACTTGGGGGAGACAATGCAGAACTTGGTAGAGTATGTATGTGTGTAGTAAATTTCTGCAACCTCTAGCACTGCGCAATCTTATCCTACCGCAATAATGTTGGAGTTTGCCTTTTATATTTTACAAGCGATCGCCTTCTGGTCGGAATTCTAAAATTTCCAGCGGTATCAAAATGTCCAATTCCCAAAAATGTTCAGCTCCAAAAATGTCTATATTTTTATTTCTATAAAATATTTAATAATATGTTCCAAAATTTTTTTTACTAACCCCGATTTTCGAAAAGCGAGTTTTCATCAGATCTCTACGTTTTGAGGTCCTAGGAACCTTTTCCGACTATTTTCACGATGACGTCGGTATGTCTGTATCTATGTGTGTGTGTATGTATGTTTACATGCACTCATAACTTTTGAACGGCTCGACCGATCGAAACGCGGAAAATTTGAAATTGAGCCGAAACAAATCGGATGACGTTCGATTGGATTCCGCTTAACTTAAATTCCCTGAAAAATTGACTAATTCGGCCCAGGAGAAGATTTTGAAAAATTCAGAAAAAACCTCAAAAAAAATTAGTGAAACAGTGTTTCTTAATATAACTGCTAAATTTATGTATCGATTGAGTACAAAATATAATTAGTTATTTTCAAAATTCATTATTAGGCGTAGTTTTTGCTTCGTCGAGCTTTTTTCTCTTAATTTAAGTCAACCGGTTTTTAGATTTTTTCAGGGTAGCATGTAGCATGTAGGGGAACATGTAAAGTGGGAATATTTTTCTTTTCTCACCTACTCTATAGTATGTGGTATCGTTGGATGCTTTATAAAATTGTAGGGTTGTGAAAAAAAAATTCGATTATGGAACACGCTTGTGAAATATTAAACTTTAAAGCAATAATTTTTGTTAGAGTCAAATATCCCCCTGCTAGTTACAAGGTGAGTTTGAAAGGGAAAAAAATTCATGGTAGTTGTTATAATGAAGTTAAAAGGAAAACTATTATGCCTTAGAAGGCTGTAAAGACTTCTAAGTCGTAATAGTTTTTAGTAACAGTCGGCCAACTTATAAAATGTACTTAGATAAGTTTTTTTATTTCTCTGGACAACAAAAAAGCAGATGGATTCCCTAGTGGACAAATATTACCATCATTTAGAGATACCAAAAATTTAATGGCGCGTTACTATCTTTGTAGTGGGGATTGAATATTGGGGATGGAATAAGGAGAAAGCTTATATTAAGGTGAAGCGGCGCAGTTCAGCCAATGTATTTATAAATGTGTGTCCCACAATAACTCAATATCCTTCATCGAAATATCGTGAAAATAGATAAGCAAATTTATGAGAAAAAAGAATTGTCAAATCGTTTGAGCGTCTGCTCTTGGCAACTTCTAGAAGGATTTAAAAATTCTTTGTATATATAGGGGTTATAATAAGAGGTACAAGAGGGTAATCTCAAAACAGTGAAATTGCGAGTTCATATCTCGGGGTCAGCCGCTAGTAATTACATAAAAGTTTCTAAACAATTTAATATCTTTATTTTGGATTTGCACCAAAGCGGTTTAAATTCTAGCGTAAAATGGAAGAAACAAGTTCACTAAAGATCAATACAGTATTATCAATAAAAAACATTAATTACGGTCGTTAAAAGTATTTACTCTTAAATAATATTATATTCGTTTCATGTTTCCAAAGCATATACGATCCAGGTCAATGTCTGTGATTTAAATACACTCGAGTGCTTTATTGTACCAGTCTCCTAATCTATAAACGCGTGGCCTTTGCAACCATTGTACGTAACACGTCATGCGTCGAGTTGCGTGACTACACCCGTACATTTTCGGCTGCCATACAATACCGTGATATTATGGATATTAATCATACTTTGACGGAGGTTGTAATTATTTAGTATCGGTCATGTTTGATTTATTGATATTAAAATGTTAACTTTTAGGTGATGTAATAAAATAGTGATGGGAATGTTATGGTGACGTTTTTATTTAATAATAACTGTTACAGCTATTACCTGTAGTTCAGTCACCTTTTGTCACTTCAAATTGTAAAGTTTGCGGAAATTGGACAAGGATATATAGATAGGATCAGTGATCAGCTGATAAGCGTGCGCTGTATGTTCATGACGTAGGTATGTTCTCGCTCTGACGCACACAGCGTAAAAAGCTAAGTAACTTCTCACTTTCACGTTAAAAGCGTTTGCTTCTCATCACGATTGTTGGTAGGTAAATGAAAATATTCTGCTACCTATAAGCTGTCATCCGTAAATGCGAGACGGGAGACGGCATTCTGGCTACGATCGCCGTGCGAATTGGTTGCGAATCAGTAAAAAATATTCGTAAACGTCTCACGTAGTTTCTCGCGTATTATAAGCCGTGCTAATTCGCGAAGCCAACTCGCAAAACTACCAGCATCTTCGGGGCGTCGTGCGACCAGGAGAAGTTGTCGACTATCGAGCTGGCGGTATCAGTCAATGTTGGTGGAAATTAATGATCCCCGATTTGTCTTTGGAACTGACATATTCTCTTATATATTTATACAGTCCACTTATTTGAAGAACATATAACCAGCGACCAACTTAAATAAACACGCAAAAAATCACACAAAAAAGGAACTATTTTATATAAAAAGGTGTATTTTATTGATTCAGGCGTTACTTTGCGGAAATTCATTATTAAAAAGGTAAAATTAGTTAAATTTGTTAATATCTGCGATTTGTTCTATGTAATCTTCGCGATAGCACCGCACAGAAAGACACCGGCTTAATAAATGGATAAAGCTCACCGATGCACGATGATCCGGACAAATACGAAGATCCCGCGGCACAATTACCCACCCACATCCACCACATTTTCACCCACGTCGGCACCAAGCACAAAAGCACACAACTTATGTACTCAATGCACGTTTCACTTCGAAACCGAAACATCTTCAGGAGAAACGAACACTATCACTATACTAGGTATAAATCGTTAAGAGACAAAATTATTTTATACGTAAAAATCAAATAGTTTTAGTCTCTTGAATCATGTTCTTATTGGCTAGATATATTTGGTAAGAAGCAGTGAGCACTGTGCCGAAATATCACATGTTTTAAAGGGACTTTATATATTTTGTGTATAATATGACTATGAAATAAATAAATGACTTATTCATATTAATTTTTTTTAAATAACAAATTCATCGTGGTTTGAATGGAATTAAAAATATTGAAGTAAGAGTAGGCAGAAAATAATGTTGGTTGCATTATTGTCCTCCTATTTGACGTATAAGCATCTTGCTCCCGGGAAAAAATCCAGATTTAAAACTACAATGAGTTTTTTCATCCATTAAAAGAGTATGATTGAACAAGAAGTCTTCGCAAACAACTCTTGAGTTGTAGTAATCAATTTGCAGACAATTGACCAACTGATCAGCACCTTACCTTAACTTCCAGATTATATATGCTTATTCTTGATTAGTTAGTAAAATAGTCGATAAAATTAAGCATGGGGCATTACATCCGTGCCAGATGGTGTCTCTAGACGATGGTTATTTCATTCTATCAGAAGTCATCTGTTTATTTGCTATTTGACGCATGTATTTCTTTAGTACAATAAATCATTACAATAAATAGATTTATTTCTTCAGGTGGAATTCGTTAAATCATTATTTTAGATTTCTACTTAACTTGAACAGATAACACAGAGCAAATGGGTAATATAAAGCTACAACACAAATGTATATAGTGACTAATAATAGATTATAAAGTAAATCGATTATTCTAATGGTGACAATATTAAGAAAGCGCATATGCAATATCGATATATCAATTATTTCCTCACGATTTTGGAATAGATATTTATTTTGAAATAACTAATAACTATGTTTAAAAATGAAAGTGCTAATAATATCTTCAAAGGGTCAATATTCTATATTTACTAGTTAAATTAATATAAATTTGACGATAAATATATTAACAATACAATTCTCATAATCGAATGGATAAATCGAACTTTAATATAATTTTAATAATAATATCGATGAAACTGTTTAATCGTTACAAAACTGTAATAAAGAATAATCGATATTTTGATATCGCGTATTGATATGATATTTTACTTTACCTGGAGGTGGCGTAGGCGCGACTTCTTTTGGTGCTTGGGTGTTACTTTTGCCGAATGTAGTCAGAGCTTCTGAAGACTCGCCCGTCAGCCAGCCAACTAGTAAAAGCGGCAAAATAGCCGCTGCCGCTTGTCTTCTGCACCACATCTCGACCCGCCAAAATATATACATAGTTGACACTCAGTTTTTTTTTCACTTTTTGTATAGCACTCAATCAAGGTTTTCAATCAAAGGAATTGTTAGGTAATAATAAAGTTTCAAAATCTATGTTACTTTGGGTATATAACTTTAATGCTATAATAAAATCCTGCTCTGATAACGTTCAAATAACAAAAATCATAATGGAAGATTTTAATATCTTTAATATAATATTTAATATGTAAAAATAATAATATACACGACTAAAGTTAATTTTATTCAACTGCAACAATATAAAAATAGAAAAAATAATAATCTACTAAAACTGTATTAAACGTTTTAATTATAAACGAATTGTTTAACCTGTTATGATTTTACAGCGGATAAAATAAAAATATACCTAAAAAACAAAATTTAGTTCATTTCAGTTATAAATAAAAGTATTTACAAATAAAAAAAATGTGTATTTTGTGATAGATTAAAATTAATCTACTATATGAAGAACCAATGCTTTTAAATTTATTTACAAACAAAATGAATGTCTATAATTTTTAAACAAAGAAAGATTTTCCTATCCTAATTTATTTTTAAAGTAGCTTAATTTAAAATTAAATGATTGATAAATTTAAAATACAGCAAAGGTCTCTTAAATAAACCATTTTGTAAGTGTAAATATACTTTTGAGTGATATTCAGAAAAATAATCATTTCTGTTAATTATGAGTGTTGTTATTTTTTGTAAAAATAATCATCAATTATAATTTTTTGATTTCATAAAGGTTCAAGATGTGGTGTAGAATCTATAAGAGGGCATTTTTGACACATTGTAGAGTAATAGTTGAATTATTAATTATTAGAAATGAAATAAACTATTGTTATGTAATTCTTATAATTGATTAAGAATCTCTCTATACATATAAATTAATCGATTAAACGTTTTTTTATCATTAAAGAAACGAAAGTTGCTAAAAAATGCATTTTTTATAAAATTTTTAGAAATGTTTTTTCTTGAAGAGGAAAGAATTGGAAATTGAAAAAAAAAAAACACATACTAAGTTTAATCTAAGTTATGCGTTTTAAAACTTATTTAAATCACATTTTCAGCAAAAAATATTGCCAAAACTGCTGTTCTTTTAATTTCTATATAATAGAAGGTTTCCTGCATCTGAAAAACTATTACAATAATTCAACTACTACGTCTACTACATTAAACACGACATCAAAATTATAATTTACTTTACGTGTATACTATGTCTAATTCTGCAACTATTGCAGAGTTTTGTGTAATCTGTATTTTTGTATAGTTCCATTCATGCATGTAGCGTGTGTTTTTTTTTGCACAAAAGCAAAGGTTTCATTAAAACAACATTCTTACCAGGTGATGGTGTTGTCGTTATTGGTTTTGGCGGCAAAGTGTTTGCTTTACCAAACGACGATATACCAAATGCGTCGATATTGCCGACGTTCAGTAAAATCGTAACTGGTATTATGATTTTTACACACCACATTGTAATTTGTAAGTCTTTGTTTTGACAAATATGATTTGGTTGATGAGTGGTTATGTATCTTTGTGTTTAATGTTTATTTTGTTGCGTGGAAAGCCTTACTTTTGCGTAGCGTTCATATATATGCCCTTTGAAAAATAACAAAAAAATATTTTACTTAGCAGCATTTGATAATCTCAAATTTTTATAATGTGAACCAAATTTTTAAATGACCAGTTAACTGTAAAATTTGCTTTTAATTTTATTTAAGATCGATGGTTAAGCAATATCGATGTCGTAGCCAAATCGCAGAACTGCCCACATCATGAAATGCGATAATTTCATGAAATGGTGGCATTTCATGATGTGGGCAACTGAGATTGACTAAATCGTTAAATCGGTAACGTTTAACGAATCTATCGTCCACGATTGGCCATATCGTGTATATTGGATGTCTATAAGATATTTCATAAAAACCCAGAATATATTAGTAACTTCTTTATTGTTTTTGAGTACGACAGACATTTTATAAAAAGAAGTAACGCTAGGAAATATTAAAAGTCCTTACAACATAATTTTCAGGTAATTACTAAATAATACATGGTAAGTGGAGCCACCATGTTGACACATAAATAAAGCATTTCCAGCGCCTCTATCGGTAGATAATGTAACTATTTTAAGATATAATCAATTAAGTTTGAACGTTTCATTAAGTATTTGCGCGTTTAGTTAACCATTTCAATAAACAATTGCTTATCATTAATCTGATCAATTAAAATCATGATGTGGCCAATTGACAGTGAAACATTTCACGAAATACCACCATTTCATGAAATTCTCGAGCATTTCATGATGTGGGCAATTTTGCGATCGGGCCACGAGATCGATATTTCAAATGTTTGAGGTTGGTTATAAATTGAAATGGAATCGAGAACGGTGAATTTTATGCATCTACATTTTATCGTTTGAATGTACAAGCGACAGTTTATTACACATCACTAGATATTAAATAGTTAATTACGAGTAAATAATATATTTAAGCATTGTTAAATGTAACAAATGAACTGTAATTTTTTTTTCATTAAAAGTATTTATAAGAATAATACAAATATATTTAATATAAGACAGTTAAAAAGAAGATGGTTTTCCTGATGGAAGGAAAAAAACATTGCCTATAGACATAGAAATAGGGCAGTGTGATCACTCATGTATCGCTGATCTAATGCTATGTTTTTTTTTCGAAATAAACTTAAGCTAAAAGTTACCAGCTACTTAACATTAGCGGCCGGAACGGAACCAAATATGAAAATAATAAGCAATTACGCTATAGCGGGAATAGGTAAGGTGTTGGTCTTAACTCCAGGCGAGTAAAGAGCTCTGACACTAGCAGTCACGATAGTAGTGTAACTTTTGGGCCCTTGTTTGCTTTTTACGAACTGCCCGACAGAAAGAGTTAACCTTCAAACCTATTCATCAAAAGGAGTTTGGACCAACATAACGGAAAAAAGTAAAAGCAAATATTATTTTTGGTATTTTTTTAAATTTTTACATAATTGCACGTCGTAAAATTATACAAATGATCATTATGTTGTACGTACCACTAATAGTTTAGGACTTGAATAGATGAAGGGAATATTTGCACTACATTTTTTCATGTGTTAAAATGTTTATTTAATTCGCATATATAAGCCTAAAATATGCATATTTGCCACACGTATCATTAACATTTTTGGTGGCTAAAAGCTATGGTCGTCTCTTTCCAACAGCAGAGGCATCAGCTTGTTTGTTGTTGTTTGCCTTATAATATAAAAAAATATAAATCTGTTCTAAAACAGCCAGAGTACCAAGAAGTTAAAAAACTTTATTTATGATAATATTCATAATCTATGGTAATATTAATGTTAATTATCATAAAAGTTCAAAGGACACATAAATAACGTTATTTTTGTAACGGTTTAATTACAAATATGCTAATTAATTGCTACCTTTTGACGGCTTTTTTAGCGTCAGTGTTAAAGCTGTATAGTTTGGTGCGTCAGGGCGGTCAATGCGCCTTGTGATGACTTTGTGTTTGGCATTGTATGAACGATGATTTTTATAAAATAAGACAATTGTGTTGAAAATACATATAATTTTATTAAAAACTGTATCATTTGTTTGAAAAACAATGCCGGGAAATTTAATCATTGTTAGCTTTAAAATATAGAATTCAATGGAACAAAAGATGATGTTTTAATGGTAATACTAAATACATCCAAGGTTTATTTGATTTTTAAATAGTGTTGTCTCGTTATGTTGTTTTTTAATGCGGCAAAGAAAACTTTGGTGATATTTCTAAAATCCCTAGTTATTTAAATGGTCTAATTTAATAGGTAGTTATTTAGCTAGATAATGCGTTAAAATAAAACTTTCTGTCAATGGAATAAATAATTTTTATTCTATTTTTACTGTTTTCTCTACAAGCACAGGATGACGCAAAGGATAAAATTTTTAGAAAGATTTTTATCTTTTTATGCCAAAGAAGTTTAACTACTTACGTGCGTACATAAGTACACACTCACTTTTTTTCAAATCAACGCTTAAAAAGGCTGAATCAGGGATATTTTGATATATTGCTGACCTGTTATTCTACGGGAGAGCGGGGCTGCGCGGGACAGCTATTTAGTTATGAAATATATATATATATATATATATATATATATATATATATATATATATATATATATATATATATATATATATATATATATATATATATATATATATATATATATATATATATATATATATATTAATATTTAACTTTTATTTATGAGACAACACTTGAGAGGGATGCGTTTAGTATAAAAATATATTGGACGAATAATAGTATAGAATATGGATTTTAATGAGAAATACGCGTATTTTTTTGTGTGGGATAAATCATAAACCATACCTCGTGTTTAAACAAAGTCTATAAAAAGTATAAAATATTTTGTAAAAATAAAATGAAATGGAGGTATATATTCCGTTAAAAATATTTTTTTAATCTTTGCATAATTTTGTTTTCTTTTTAATTTAAAAATGCCAATTTATAGAATATGCCACATCTTAACACTTGATTAAATTTAGAATTTTGATCGTCAACTTGAAAGATCATAATTTAAAATTCCATAAAATAAAATTCAATAAGGAATAATAAATTTTAGGGCACAAAATTAAATCAATAGCGAAGTTAATTATGTTGTTAATAATTAATTTTAATGTTATTTTAAAGAATGTGATATTTTTTTAATGTTCCGAAGTAAACTAAGAACCCTTATAGTTTCGTTATATCCGTCCATCCGTCCGTCCGTCTTTTACGAGATGAGAGATTTTTTCGTTTTGTACGAGATACCCCACAGTACTAATACAATTCATCTTTTCTTCAAAAAGACTCAAGATCAATATAGGTGAAAATTTCTAAAGATAGCAACATTGTGAAAAACAGTAATTTGCAAAAAAAAAAAATCTATTCAAATATCAACTATATATATTAAAAAACTACTGAATCTATTTTACGAAAATTGGACTGTTCTCTAAGTTGGAACATATCTGATTTATATCAAAAATAATTATTTCGATATAGCTTTTAGTTCCTGAGAAACTCGTGGACAATACAAATATACAAACATACATACACTCACGAAATTTAGTACACGTGCTTGGATTTTTTTTATATCATAAGATAGCAAACAAGCACATAGATCTCCTGATAGAAACAGTCAATTATCGCCTATAGACACCAAAATGTTTATGGTGCGTTGCTATCTTTTGGTCTAATGCCACATGCATAAGTTTACCGGCTACCTTACCCTCCAAACCGGAACACGACAGTGACTAGCACTAACGCTTTGCGGCAGGTCCAGAGCCGGTCGAGCCGATGCAGAATAGGTCATAATAATCAAATATTATCCAATGCTAACAATATAATACACATATCACACTGATATGCTCCTTTTTTCGTCGGTTAAAATATTTTCTTTTAAAACACCGATATTATCTTTAATCGCCTTAAACTGCTGTTATTAATATTGGTTTGGGAAAATTAATCGCTTTTCCAGCTTGCTAGTCCAATTAAAGCTTACTATGAACATATCAAGTTGACGCTCGAGTGACACATTCCATTAAAATTCTAGAATGTGTTGATTTGCTATTTTTTGTTAACGAAATATGTTAATGTACGGCCATCGACCTTTGCTTATTTTTCAAATGTGTAAATAAAAAATCGTACAAGAACGACGGATCTGCTATTAAAATGAAATATACTTTTGATTAGACACTTTACTACTTTTGACAGTTTTTATAAAGTATTTTAAAATAGTATTCTACATTTGCCATCTGGCGAATATATTTTTTACAAATTACACAAATCGGTCTAACTCCAAAGTAGGTTAATTATTTTCTTGTTAAATAGGTGTTAGTTAATGATATTATTACATAAAAATACATACTAAATATTTAATTAGGTTTAATTTAAATATAAATAAAATACAAAATTCTACGCTCTTTACACAAACTCATGTCTCTGTTGGGAATCGATCCTGAGCCGCTTTATAAAACAGTAACTTAAAATTTAATGATAATGTATATTTTTATAAATAATTTTAGTTATGAATGTTTTTATTTAAGTCATCAAAGCCTTTACTTTAAAAATGAATTAGAGCAAAATATATTATTTTTGAGATCCGACTTTGTTGAACGATTTTAATAAATTATTGTGATAACTTTTATAATATTATAATATATTAGATATATTGATAATTTATATTTTCTCTATGAATGAAAGTTTATTCCTGAAATGATGAGAAGTTGACACAATAAATAGTGTTTGACACCAATGTAACCTATCCATTAAAATGCAATCACTGAAAAATATTTTTGATGATCCGTGATTGGTTAAATATTTCTGTAATACTAGTTACTTATAATGTGAACATGAATACAGCCTGTAAAAGTACATGCAAAAAGTTTATAAGCGATAGCGTTAAGCAGTTGGCGCAAAATTAATGTGCTTAATTAAATAAATTGACAATTAAAAAAAATGAAAAAAATGATAATAAATCCTGAGTATTTATAGCATTTACAAGTATTTTAAACTAGCTGATAACCATAATTTTGTTAGTTTTCTGCAATAAATTTTCTGTTGAAGATAACCATCGCCTAAAGATATCAAAGATGTTAATGATATGTTACTATCCACGTGATCAATCTTAACAAAAATTGTCGGAGGGTATGATAGCTGGAAGGGTAAAGTGGCATACCCTACCGGCTACCATACCCTCTAGAGGTGCGTAACTCCGGAGATACTTAATCAAAGGTTAATCCTTATCGTCACCGCGGAATTATTCATTCCGGCCAGCCCCCCAAGATAAGTGGCATCAACGCTAGGAGAATAGAAAAGAAAATGTATGGATTTGACATAAGCTGTTGATACGAGCATAAACGAATTTGTAATTGGTAGCCAAGTGTCATTCGTGAAACGAAACGTTATATTGCATCGATCATTTTTGATCATTTTCATACAAAACTTTAGCCAAGGCACTTTTGACAAGTAAAATTGTGATCCGATGATCAGCAAACGCTAGAACCCTGTAAATTACGCTAAAAATGGTGGATGATCACTATTATTCAATCAGCTGTTCTAAATCGTGGATATTATCTGTTAGAATTTTTGATAATTTTAAAGTCAAATGAACGCAAATTGCCATAATTTAAGAGTCCTAACCTAGCTAGGGGGATTTCAATACATTTTCTTTTTCTTAGTCGCAGACGCAGAATTATTTCTGCCGCAATAGCGACGATGTTTGTCATTGTCGTGTTCCAGTTTAGACGGTAAGCTTATTTAAGTGGTATTAACACCTTTCATACGGATAGTAACGCACCATTAACATCTTTGGTATTTATAGACCTTGGTTGCTGCTTTTCATATGGAAAGCCATCTACTTGTTATATATGTCAACGTAAAATTGTAAAATTCGCTAGTTTACAATGTACCTAAGGAATTTATGATTTGGTTAGGTTAGGTTACTAGTTTTTTAGAGTTCCAAACCTAAAAGGTAAAAACTGGACACTATACTAAGTCTCCGCTGTCTGTCTGCCTGTCCGTATGTCTGTTTGTCACCAGGCTGTATCTTATAAACCGAGATAGAAAGCTGAAATTTTCATTTTCAAAAACATTTTTTTTTGTATTTTTTGCTCAATAATAATAACGGTAACAGGTAGACGCCTAAAATTTTCACAGAATATTTAATTGCATATTACCTTTCAAAATAAATAATTAAATAAAAACAAAGTAAATATTTAAAGGGAGCTCCCATACAATAAACGTAATTTTAAGCAATTTTTACTCGATCTTAATAAACAGGTAGAAACTTGAATAGAGATGGTACGGAACCCTTCGTATGGAGTCCAATTTGCACTTTGCCGGTTTTTTATAACTAGCAATCGCCTGTGGCTGAGATTCGACCATAGACCAAACAATAAAATCTATTTAAAAGTTTGACAACTGACTTTAGCCGTGAAGAAAATGGTTTACCTACATGTGTTTACAATGTGTGTAAAAATAGTTTACCTGTATATCGCATGAATGTAGTGTCGGTAATGTATATTTTCCTTAAATGAAGGAAACTACTACTAGATATGAAAAAACTAATGGTGTGATTGATATATTAGTATTCGCTAAGATATTAGTAATATTGAAAGGATTCGTGGATTAGTAATCCGGCGAACTGTAATATGCTAATATTTCATATTCGACTAATATCTGTAACGGCTATCCAAAATGAATCGGATAATATCATTCGGCCTTCGGAATAGTTCGGATTCACTAGATTGGCGCCCGTCGGATTCGTGAAAATATTAAAATATTATACGCCGCGTCATACGTACGAATGAGACAGACGCATTTCCTGCAGTATACTGTTGTTTTAAGGTCCAAATTACAGTGAAATATTAGTTAATACTGATATATTAGTTAAGATTTTTTCCTGCCGTATCAGTATAAGGTCTTATTACTGTTGCTTTAAGGTCCAAATTACAGTGAAATATTAGTTAAGGTATTTTCCTGCCGTATCAGTATCAGATCTTATTACTGTTACTTTAAGGTCCAAATTACAGTGAAATATTAGTTAATACTGACATATTAGTTAAGACATTATAATATTTCAAAGTGAATATATTAGTATCATCTCATCTTGAGAAATATCGGTATTAACCCATCTCTAGAAAAAACTAAGAGGAAATCGTGTAATTTTGTCCCGAATAACGGCGGACTTAGAACAGCTGTTTACAGTCTACATAACAATTGATAACATATATTGCGATTAGGCTTACTTTAACAAATAGTTTTTATTTTAGATTACACGTACGCACTAAAATTATAGAAAAATACAAATAAACGCTCAAATCAGTTTAATATTTTGTAAACAAAGGGTTATTTGACATTTTACGTACATTTACAGCGTATTTTAGTAATGGCGTATTGGCCGCAAGCTGTTTAAGGTGACGTTATTTTCTGAATAATTTGAAATTAGAGCACTGACAGACTTTTTGGTAGTTTTGTCTATTATGAAAATTCTAAATTGTTTTTTATTTGTTCAGCGTTGGAATGCATGCAATTTTATAATTTTAATTGTTTATGGAAATTAATGCTGAGTCGTTATCTTTCTCTTGTCAAAGATATTTTCATTAATTTATTGTATTTTTAATGTATTTTATTTAAAAATATTAGGTTTCTGTAAATGTAAACTTTATTGATACCAAATATCATACTTCACCATTAGGGCAATTGTCTGTCTTAAGTTTTTCCTTGACGTATTAATATATGACCTGTCACAGAATAATATGTAAAAGCCAGAAGTAGTTGGTTGAGAAAAAGCCACTGAATTTATTGCACTGAATTCATTTTCACATGTTATAATTTTTATAAACTAAATAATTAAGAAATTAAGTAATGGAAACCTTTCATAAAGAGTTGACATACAGAAAAAATAAACTTATGTCAAGGTAATCTATATCTATACATATAATAAAATCGTGGGAAAGTCAAAATTGTACATTGAATATTTTTTTAAAAGAATACTTGGTTCGTGATATATAATCGATATTGAAGCCAAAAATATAGTTATTAGAATTTTTGTCTGTTTGTCTGTATGTATGTCCGGAGTAAACTCAAAAAGTACTGCATGGATTTACTTCAAATTTTGCATGAATATTACTAACATGTCGGGTCAACATATAGCCTAAATATTATCACGTTATCACCTACGGGGGAGGTGCTGTGCGGAGTAAACGAAGTCCGCGCGGACGAAGTTGCGGGCAACAGCTAGTAATTAAATAAAAATTCATTAAATTCACCTCAAGTTATTTTAACATTGACACTATTAGCTATAATAATTTCACAGTACGATGTATTATTATCTAAGCGTGCCCGTTTACTGATAAAAGTATCATAGGTATATCGTAACTATTTACATTTAATCATATACTACGCATTAAAAAATGGTCAAGCCGAGCTAGACTCGCGCACGAAGTGTTCCGTACCATCGTCTATAAAAGACAGCAAAAAATTACGTTTGTTGTATGGAAGCCCTTAAATATTTATTTCAATTAATTTAGTTATAAAATTAATTTAGTTATAAAAGACAGCAAAAAATTACGTTTGTTGTATGGGAGCCCTTAAATATTTATTTTAATTAATTTAGTTATCTCAAAGTGAATATATAAGTAAATACTCTTTGGATATTTCAAACGTCTACCAGTTGTAGTTATTAAGATCGAGAAAAAAATGCAAAAATACGTTTGTTGTATGGGACGCCCTCATAAAAATATTTATTTTTTAATGTTTTTATTATTTGTTATAGCAGAAACAGAAATACATCATCTGTGAAAATTTCAACTATCTAACTATTATGGTTCATGAGATACAGCCGAGTAACAGACGAACAGGCAGACAGACGAACGGACAGTAGAGTCTTAGTATTAATGCGAGGCATCGCGACAAACGGGAAAAAACTGGTTTGTTAAATAACGTTTTTTTTGTATTGATTGTGAAATAACAATTTTACAAAAATTACACGATATACCTGAAGATATTATGTAAAGAATGTGCTAACTCATTACATGATAGAATGTACTTTACTCGATCATATAAAATTCCGAAAACATGCTAAAAATCTCTAAAACAAATAATTTGTTAATAATATTTCTAATCTTCCCCATGATTTTTATATGGTGATATTTAGTTGTAATTACAAAAAAGAATGTGGTAAATTTTAGTTTTCAGCTGACGTCCTATATTTATTTATCCGAAAATTAACACGTTTCCCAGCGGTTTCAGAACATACCGCGACGCCCATTTTCTATAAGAATTGATACGCGTCGAAATACCTTGCCTTAAGGTCCTGTTTTAACCTTTTGGTAAGGAATCCAGGCCAATTTTGTTGCGATTTTTGTGGGTTTGAGTTGTCTTTGTCCATAATAGGCTAAAGAGTATTAAAATATAATATTCATCAATAAAAAACAGTAAAATATATCAGTCTAGCCGTTCGTCTAAGTATACGTATATATAAAAGTCATGTAAAGTTATTTTACACCTTATTTTAATACATGGTTACATAATCTGATGAAAATCTAAATAAAAAATATACCAATTAGAATGAAATATATTTTTTTAAGTATCTCTGTTAGAATTTTTTTGCACACCTTACTCATCACTTACGAAGTTTTTGCAAAATGCGGAGTAATATGCTATTCTGACAGTCCTATTCTTATTTGGAACGCATAGTACAACGCCTTTTCCCTCAGTTTCAGCAATACACTGGCACACAATATACTATCACATGTGTGATAGTATATTGTGTGCCAGTGTATTGCTATGTATTGCAGTGTATTGTACCCCGCTTAAGGGCGTATTCATTTCGAAACGAAAACTTCATGTTTTCAGGTTTTTTTCATCGATTTTTAATTTCAAACCTAAACAACATTATTTCTCTATAAATCCTGAACAATTTTATTTCCTTTATATAAAGCAAAAAGTACCTATATAATACTGGTTGTCCCATGCATTTCTTTCTGCATGAGGAAACATATCTATACATATATATACATATAATAAAATCGTAGGAAAGTCAAAACATTGAATATTTTTGTAAAGAATACTTGGGTCGTGATCTACAATCGATATCGAAGCCAAAAATGTAGTTTTTAGTATTTTTGTCTGTTTGTCTGTATGTATGTCCGGGGTAAACTCAAAAAGTACTGCATGAATTTACTTCAAATTTTGCTAACAGGCTGGGTATATATAGGCTACATATTATCACGCTATCACCTACGGGGGAGGAGCAGTGCGGAGTAAACGAACTCCGCGCGGATGAAGTTGCGGGCAACAGCTAGTGTTCAACAAAACTTTCGTACAAATTATATCGTCCCCTGTCTCATTGAGCCTTTTAGGGTTAGATTTTTGAGAAAAAAAACAATCTATGTTTATTTTCTCAAAAATCTAAATTATTATAATCTTAGTATGGAAAAATATGCTTTTAATCTAACTCGGGACTGACTTGAGCTGATTGTATTATCACAAGACCTTGAAGCCATAATTGAACCTTTTGTAATTAGCGTAAGATTGTTAACAATAGAAAAAGTTTCAGTTGACGAACGATACGTTGATTTTAATATTTTTACTGCAAATTGCTTTTCGTTACGAGTATTACCGCCATTTTGTAATTGTCACCATTTTGACAATATGTTATGTCGTTAAAATGGCCACGTTTATTGTTATAAAGAATTAATAATACAGACTTTTGAATTTTTGCTAAAGGAAATAACGCTTAGTGAAACCCAAATAAATATGATTGGGTTTCGAACTGCATTTTGATTCATGATTCAAGTCGTTAAAAAGTTTTGCGAAGTATACACACACGCATAGAGACAGAGTGAGAGACGTTCATAGAAACGTAAAAATTTAATAATTATTATTTAATAATAATAAATTAACATTTGCATTTGATAGCTTTTTTGATATCATAAGATAGGAAACAAGTACATGGGTCTACTTATGGAAAGAGTCAACCATCGTCTATAAACACCAAAGATGTTAATGTTGCGTTGCTATCTTGCGGCGAGATCTAGTGTCACATGCATGAGTTTACCGGCTACCTTAACCTTCAAACCCGAACACGACAGTGACAAGCACTGACGCTAATGCGTATAGATATATTATAGGTTCCTGACCCGGACGAGACAATGCAGAACTCTACCACCTCGTAGCCACGATGGTAGTGACTTGCATAGCCAATTGGTCATTTTTGCGACCTGCCTGATAGAACGGCAGTTGGCCTATTCTTCAAAGGAGCCCGGGCCCAATACGTGGAAAAATCTATAGGCGATAGGTGTCTCTTTCCATTAGGAAGCCATCTTCCAAGTGAAAAAATCATCAAATAGCTAGTGTTATAACATGTACTTGAATTATTTAGACGTGTAAATAATTAAAAAAACAGTAGCAGTCGTGGGACTGCCGATAGAAGTGAAAACGGAACTATTAAGTTGAGAGTAATTAAAACTATATGCAAAAATTATATGAAATTTTTTGTTTTATTTATTAGTTACATATGATGGATGGGTTAAATAATAAAATACAGTCAGAAATAGTCGATGCATTAGTGTATACGTGTACACAGGCTACTGCGCGTGCGCTAGTCTGGCTCTCCATAGCTATAGATATACTATTATCATTAGCATGTCGGTGACGCGAACCGAGGATTTTACCCTCTACCAAAACGCTCAACGCGCCTAAAGAAGTTTTCACTTCAAAAATAATAACTCAGCTTTTATCACATCCCTACGTTATCAAACTAACCGACACCGCGATTTCCTATTTCTGAGGTTATCTGAGGTTTCACTATTTGACCTTTTATAGAGTTCCGTAGACGACTAGGTAAAACAATTACAAAACAAAATAATGTATACCCTAGAGTATGCGGCGCAGTTGGTCGAGAGATAAGCGAACCTAATTACGAATCGATGGAGCTCGGGTTTGATTTCCCGCACCTATCTATACATATAATAAAATCGTAGGAAAGTACAAACTGTACATTGAATATTTTTTTAAAAGAATACTTGGGGCGTGATCTACAATCGATATCGAAGCCAGAAATGTCGTTTTTAGAATTTATGTCTGTATGTCTGTTTGTCTGTATGTATGTCTGGGGTAAACTCAAAAAGTACTGCATAGATTTACTTCAAATTTTGCATGAATATTACTAACAGGTCGGGTCAACATATAGGCTACATATTATCACGCCATCACATACGGGGGAGGTGCTGTGCGGAGTAAACGAAGTCCGCGCGGACGAAGTTGTTGGCAACAGCTAGTATATAATATATAAAAAAACACTCTAAAAATTAAACAGAGAAGTAATTTTTTTATGTCATAAGATGGACCTCCTGATGGAAAGAGTCATTAACATCTTTGGCTTCTATAGGCCATCGCCTATGGCCTATAGACACCAAAGATGTTAATGGTGAAGACAGAGTGAAAGACGTTCATAGAGACGTAAAAATTTAATAATTATTATTTAATAATAATAAATTAACATTTGTGTTTGATAGCTTTCTTTTTTATATTATAAGATAGCAAATAAGCACATGTGTCTACTGATGAAAAGATCCAACCATCGTCTATAAACACCAAAGATGTTAATGGTGCGTTGCTATCTTATGGTGAGGTCTAATGCCACATGCATAAGTGTACCGGCTACCTTACCCTCCAAACCAGAACACGACAGTGACAAGCACTGACGCTATGGCGGCAGGAATAGGTAAGTCGGTGGTACCAGACCCGGGCGAGACAATGCAGAACTCTACTATCTAGTTTTATGGGGCAATAAATGTAAATAAACGCTTTTACAATAAACTTCCTGAAACTATGAGAGATCTACCAGTCAATAAATTTAAAAAATGTGTTAAAACAAAACTGTTTATAAAAGGATATTATAAAATCTCAGATTATTTAGAAGACAAAAAACCTGGGAATAATTGCTTCTCATACCGATCTTATACATATTTTTTGTAATACTATGATATTGTAAAAAAAATAGATGATTTGAAAAAAAGGATAAGCCGGTAGTAGTTCAAAAAAATGTTGACGCGTCAAAATAACTTGTAAAAAGTTTTATTGAATAAAGTTCTTCTGATTTCTGGAAACTCTTTTAAAGATTTGTTAAGTAATATACCGAATGATTTAAAAATCTTATCAGCTTTTCTCCTTAAGAACCTACGTCAAAAATCGTAAATCAAAATCGGTCAATTTCTTTGGGATTTATCAATGACGAAAATTTTTGGAAAACATACTTTTAATATTACTTCGAAATTTTCAATCTACTGATTCTGTTGCTATCTAAAAATGCATTCAAAAGATCTAAATTGATCATCGTTTCCAAAATATACAGATTTTCAAAAATAAATAAACCTACTGTCATTTTTAACAAACTAGATATTTGAACTGAAAAAATCTATACTTATAATTTTTACTCCTTTGAGTTCAAAATACCTCAATTTAGCGAGAAGTTTCAGTGATGGCCTGCAAGGTCAACCGAGTTACAGATTTTTTAAATTTTGTAAGTAATAAATCACTAACAGCTCACAGTACCTATTTGTACGTAAAATAATGTAAAATAGACGTAAAAGGTTTTCAGTCGGTAATTTAATACTACGCAGGATTTATGTTAATTTAAAGTGACCTGTGTGCTACATTAGAAATTTTCTAACACTGTAAGTTTTTAATTGCTCTAGGGGTTGAACTATTCGGCTCTGATTTATAAGTCACATGTTCAATCTCCGGTTCAAGCAAAAGTGTTATTACATTTTTTACAGTTTTTTTGATAATCCAAAATTTTAGTAGCAGCTCAGAGTCGCGTAAGTGGCGTGTTGCGAGTTGGGCCCCATGCCTCGGTGAGTTCAAAAAATTATCGGTTCCACTTATCGCTCGAAGTAGACGATAATAATTATCAGTTAGGTACAATTTATAAAGCACTATAATAAGGTACTATAATTTCACTTCACAACATATATTTTTAAAATATTAATCGGTTTCACTTTTTAAGCATCTTCAGGATGTCATATTCTTAATTGAACATTGACTGTAGTAAGATACAAACCAATGTTTCTTACAGGACTCAATGAACCAATAGGTTTTAGGGTTCCGTAATTAAAAGGTAAAACGGGACCTTATTACTAAGCTTCCACTGTCTGTCTGTCTGTCACCAGCCTGTATCTCATAAACTATGATAGCTAGAAAGCTAAAATTTTCACATATTATGTATTATCGTTGACGCTATAAGAACAAATACTAAAAATAAAAAAATGAAAATATTAATGGGGGTACATACAATAAACGGCCTTTTTTCTTTTTTAGTAGTAGTATCTTCACGCCCATATCCCAGAAGGGGTAGGCAGAGGTACAACAAGTGCACCCACGATTAGCCGAAGAGACTTGGTCCCACAAATGTGATAGGTGGCAAGCCTATCGCCAACCGGGCACTTTCCAATCCCGGGCAACTTTGTGTTTCTCAGAAAACTGAAAAAACATTTTTTTTTTAAAGTGCCCGACCCGAGATTCGAACCCGGGACCTCATGTGGTCAACTCCAACGCTGGACCACTAGACCACAGAGGCGATTTAATTTACTAATTTACTAATTTCACAATTGTGGTATGAAATTGATAACAAGCGTGATTCTATTCTTATTTGGAACGCATAGTACTAGCAATCGCCTGTGGCCGAAATTCGACCATAGACAAAACTATAAAATCTCTTTCAAATTTGACAATAGACTTTAGCCATAAAGAAATTAGTATATTATACATGTTTGTACTTTATCGTGTATGTCACATGAATGTAGTGTATGTAATTTAACGTATTTTATTTCAAAATATTAGGTTGCTGCAGTCCTCCGCAATGTAAACTCTAACTGTGATAAATTTCATATTCCATCGTTCGCGGTTTGTTCGTTCGTTCGTCCGTTCGTTCGTTCGTTCCATCTTAAAAAGGGATCCAAAGTTTTTCCTTCACGTATTAATATATAGATGAGATTTTTATATCATTAGGTAGCAAACAAGCAGATCTCCTGATGGAAAAACACCATCACTTATAGACACCAACGATATTAATGATGTGTTGTTATCCGTGTTGTGTGATGGAAATGCCACATGCATAAGTCTACCAGCTACCTTACCCTCCAAACCGGAACACGACAATGACAAGCAGTAAGGCTATTGTGGCAGGAATAGGTAAGGAGTGGTACCAAATAACCGGGTGATACTTTGCGGAACTCTACTACCTAATAGTCATGATGGTAGTGTTACAAATAGTCAATCAGTCACCTTTTACAACCTGTCCGGCAAAACGGCAATTGGTCTAAATACTGAAGCTCTATTCTGTAAAACTTTAAAGCTCAGACCAACACAGGGATTAATGTTATTTTTAGTCTTAAAATATAAAAAAATTATATGGAATAAAAAAAAATAACGCGTAAGTTGCAACATTATTTTCTCAATATTATTTTTCGGGCCGATACGAAAGCCGACGGATGTAAGAACGCATTTTTATGTTTTAGCACAAAAAATTAAAAAAGTTTAAATTTCGTAGTTAAGTCGTTTTTATTTTTTAAAAAGATACAGCGTTTAAAGGACGGCGTTTAGAAAAACTATGAAAACATGCCATTTTTACGTTCCAATCATGATAGCAGTTCCTTTTCTGTAGGAAATGTAAAAATTTGCGTTTTATGATTTTTTCTTATTTTCGCACCTCGTAATGTAAAGCGTACATTTCTTGGATTCGTCGCGCCCACGGATCTTTCACATCAAAAGTTTATTTTGCACGGTATGTGACGCATACATTACATACATTGCTTATTTTGTGCACTTCCATATTTTTTTTATATTTTTTAGAGGAAGCGTTGTAGGGTATTAGAATAAATCAAATTATACAAATTTACGGTAAAAAATATATCAAAAAATCAAAAATTTCAGACGCTTCCAACGGTTGTCACCTTAGAATTATAGTCCTAATCCATGATTTCGATTTTTGATAGACCATTTCTTACCCATATTTGTATCCCTTGTATTTGATCAATGATATTTTTTTCTAAAAACATTTTTTTATCTAATAGTCAATTAAAATTTGCAGTTTTTTTAATCACCTCAAAATTTGAAAATCCTAGTTGCTCTCCGATGCTATCACGTGTTATATAGATTAAATTACAACATTACATAGCTTATATAAATGATTGGTCTATAGAAATACGTAATAGTACTATTAAATAATATTTAACGTGTTTCAATTTCTGCATGATTTAATGTTTTTGGAAAATATCAAATTAGACACTTATTTTTTTTACTTTAATTAATAATTATGTCTAAACTAGGAAATATACTAACATACTACAAGAAAAAATCATAGAAGTACTTACTTTAAAATATTCTATATAATCATTAATCATCATTGGAGTTTTCAACGAAATGTTTTATATAGACAAGCACTAACACATAATTAGTATAAACGGTTGGCATAAGATGTTATGTATTTTAAATAGATTCTTGTGCTTGTAAAAGCTTTATGGTTTTTATTATAAATACCTATTGCCCTTTAAGAAGTATCGAGAGTTGGTATTATATCTCCATATGCCAGATTTTATCATCTAACGTTATAAAAAAATATGCAAAACACTTAATAAAAAAGAAAGTGAAATTTTGAAATAAGAATAAATGTGATAGATAAAGCGTGCAAAGCGTGTTTTATTTTTAAATTGTTTAATTTTAGAATGCTTTAGAACCAGGACAAACT
The DNA here is from genome assembly GCA_036924255.1 of Apodemia mormo. Taxonomy (NCBI): domain Eukaryota; kingdom Metazoa; phylum Arthropoda; class Insecta; order Lepidoptera; family Riodinidae; genus Apodemia; species Apodemia mormo. The sequence continues at coordinate 1,046,901 of JAUPFN010000028.1, read as the reverse complement.
TGTTTTTTTATTGTTGTTTTTTTTAGTACAATTTTAGTCACAACTTGACGGTGGCTGGATTAAGACTAGAGTTGGTAGTTACAATTCGATTTGTTGCCTTCTTGCTTCGTCGAGTTGCTTCGAAGTGTGACGCGGTACTAAGCCGCCAAGGTTCGTGCAACCTTGCACGCTTTCTTGATATACGGAGTGTTCTAAAAATATATTTTGGTAGGAAGTACCAAGGACGCGATTGTCATGATTTAATATATGGCCACGCTGTATTTTTTGGGGGTTCAGCATTTTACGATTGGGATTTGAAGTATATGCGAATTCGGCATGTGAATAAAATAAATTAGTAATAAAACTCAAATGCTTTAGATTAAGTTGCAAAACACAACTCGTGAAATCTAGAATTTTGTTTAGCAATATTAGATACACCATATGAAGTTGTGGCGCCGTTAGTCCGTACCGCTGAAGGGTCATAGTGATGGAACCAGCGGGCCAACTTCTTGTTAGGTGACGTCATAACTGTGGAGGTTGATGACGTCACACAAGGACAAGACAGGGGAAAAAGGAAGATTTTCCCAGCCAGGCAAGTTGTTCTGCCTGGAGACCGAAATCCATTTGAGAAGCGTACAAACTTCTATATAGTGTGTACAATATAAATAATTGCGATATCGCGATTCACATTTTATATTTGAATTTCATTTTTTTTCATTTTTTATTATTTTTTCTGATAGCGTTTGTAGATTGCTTGAACCGCTACATCACTCTCCCCCAGGACCGAAGGTCGATCTAGTTAAGCCAGTGAAGCGTATGTGCCTTGAACGCTTGAGTCTGTGGGGAGTCGAGACGAGTAGAATATGCGCAGTCCTCGGTGAGTCGGGACGTGTGCGCTCCACTGTAGTTCAAAATGAGTCGGAACGAGCGGTACAGGGTTGCTGCATGGAGATCCAGTGAACGTGGAAAGTTCGAAGTGGTTTCCGGGAAGCGTAGATCAGGCGTAGCTTGTGAAGCTGGCTGCTACTATTAGGGGCGGAGGGGGGTATATTAGACGCCGATGGTCAGAAGGCTGATGCGTGTTGTTTTGTCGAGTGTCACCACTGTGACACGTTGATGCCTATTAGTGGTGAAGATCACGTTGGGATGACCACTGTGGCACCGCTGGTCCAAACCGCTGATGGGTTAACTTCAAGGGATGGAACCAGCGGGCCAAATTCTTGTCAGGTGACGTCATAACTGTGTAGGTTGATGACGTCACACAAGGACAAGGAAGGGGAAAAGGGAAACTTTCCTAGCCAGGCCAGGTATACTGCCTGGGAACCGAAGTCCATTTGAGAAGTGTTGAAACTTGTGTATAGTGTGTACAAGATAAATAATTGTGTATAGCAATTCAGGATTTTATATTTGAATTTCATTTTTTATTATTTTTTCTAGTAGCGTTTGTAGATTGCTTGAACCGCTATAAAGTGGTAATACATTCAGTTAAGAAAGTATCGGGAATCAATCAAAATCAATTTTTTTGTTGTAACATTGGTAAATTATTTTCCATTTTGGCACAGAGTTTAAGTTGTATCTGTTATTTAGATTAATAAAGTGCTGTCTTTAGTTAGAGCACAGCTAGTATATATTGCAAATTTCATAATGTCAACGAAATAGTTACTGAAAATCCTCATTAAAGTTTAAAAAAGATATTCGTGGAACTTTCTGTGGATCACGAGTCGATCCATCATACTATTTTAAATAATCGCTGGGTGTGAAACAAGTTACTGTTGAGCTAGTCCCAAATAACCTAAATTTTCCCCAAAATTTAATCGAACAAGAGTCGCTGAGGACATGCTAGAACGAGTAAATTTCGACCCAACATTCATGAAACGCATTATTATTGGTAACGAGATGTAAGTTTACGAGTTTGACATGCAAACTAGTCAACAGGTTTTCAAGTGGCGTCTTCTAACTGAACCTAAACTAAAATAACCACGTTAAGATTTTCTTTGACTATCGTGATGTTATGCACTCGGAAATGTAAATACCGTTTGCCTAGTACTCAGGAATATCATTTTTCAAAGGGTTGTTTTAGCATGTGAAACGTTTTCATTGCAAATTCGATGAAAATGGCTAGGTTTTTGGAAAGAAAGTTCTTTGATTGTACACCACAATAATATCGCAATGTCATCATTCATTGTAAATGAACTTTTGAAAAAACTCAGCATTACCATCGAGCAATCAGGTGATTCCATATTATTATTATTATATGTCCAGGGATATTTATTTATTTATTATAAGTTATATTACCTTGTTGGAACTAAGTTCCTTATCGCGCGTTGTGAAAGGGGGCTAGACGGAAAAAATTCTTACGAAAAGTTGTCACGACATTTTTTGCTATAGTAAGGTATTGTAAGCTGTGCGGCGTGCGCATGTTTCTCTGTCTGTCTCTCTCTCTCTCTTATAGAAAGCAAACCAGATATGTTCATTTCTATTTCGCATTGAACAGTGTGGTGTCGCGACGATTATTTTTGTTGAGTGTATACAGGTTTTTTGTAAATAATAATAAAAGGAACTTCGTTCCGTCCGGGTGTCCCTTGACACCTCTCAAGTTTTCTTATTCTAGGATATATAAAAAAATGTAATGATATTATAACGATTTATGAAAGTGGAGCAGCCTGTATGTTGTGTAAAATTGGGGGTCGCCCTGCTTTATATTACGTTTAAATATCCTGCGGTAAAAACGCAAAGGCTAGCTTCGGCGAGCCAGTGGCATGTACTCGCGAACACACCGATTTATGAGTGCATAGCACTTACCTTGCTACATTCTAACCTAATTAAAACTTACATTTATAACCTTGCCGACCTTGAAGCAGGTAGGTTTTTCTTTTGAAATGATATTAACTTCTGTTTTTTTAAAGTATGCTAAAATTAGTTTTTTTTTCACGGGACAAATTACACTTACTGATCTAACCCCAAAGTAATTATTTGCTTGCGTAATGAGTTTTAGTCAACGATACTAATACTTAAAAATACATATATAAATACTGGAATATATTTAATAAACACCCAAACCCAGAAATACAAACATTTACGCTCATCACACAAAAATATCTAAACACTTTTGAAGGGTAGGGTATTTAAGATTTCCTGTCGGAAGTTCGTATAAGACGAACAATCTATGTTAATTATTAATCTATAAATATAAATAATAAAAAAATAATCCTATATTTATATATAAAATTCTCGTGTTACAATGTTAGTTACCATACTCCTCCGAAACGGCTTGACAGATTTTTATGAAATTTTACATGCATATTCAGTAGGTCTAAGAATCGGCTACTATATATTTTTCTTACCCCTAAGTAATAAGGGTTGTTTAATGATTTATATAGCAAACAACGTTTGCCGGGTCAGCTAGTTAATAGTATAAATGCGAAAGTTTGGATGTTTGTTATTCAATCACGCAAAAGCTACTGAACGGATTTAAATGAAATTTGGCACACAAGTAGATGATGACCTGGAATAGCACCTAGGCTATTTTTTATCCCGGAAAAATAAGGTGATCCCGTGGGATTCGCCAAAAACTTATATAACGCTGGGGGCTTCACATTGCAGGTCTTTGGCTATACACGTTACTACTATTTGTTATTAGGTTTTTAATATAATTTGATCGCAAACAAGCAAGTGGCTTTCTTAATGGAAATATATATCCGTACTACAGGTTCAGGGCCTACAAAAACTTCTCTAAATACATTTTATAAGTGGGTCGACTATTACTCAAAAAGTAGTAAAGTCTTCTAAGCCGTGATTGTTTTCCTTTTAACTTCGTTATATTTACTACCACCATGGTTTTTTCCCGCATTTCAAAACCAACCATTTAGTCTGTAGAGGGGCGGGGGAACTTGACTAACAAAATTAGAACTTAAAAGCTTAATAACTTACAAACAAATTCCTTAATCGAAAACTTGTTTTCACAAACCTACGACATTTTTTAAAAACCTATCCACACAATGAGATGCGTTCGAAAAAATTAACATCCCCACTTAACATGTAGAGCAGCTACCCTGAAAAAATGTTTCAAGATTTTATGTCACTGTTAACGTGACTAATACGTATATTTATAATAAAAAAATAATGTAATATGTATAATATTCATGCCAAATTACGGCTTTCTAGTAATGAGTTTCTCTGACTAATCATACGAATAGACGAACAGACATAGCGAAACTTTAAGGGTTTCTAGTTTACTTCGGAACCCTAAAAAGCGTACTAGTTTGATTAGTTTAGTGACTGGAGCAGCGAGTTTCCTCCGTCATTCACGTTGGGATCGATTTTCATCTACCCCCTTCTGGTCTTGTTTTTTCGAATTTAGCCTACACACAACACTAACCGTATCTTGGACTTTATTTGTTTGCAGGTGCAAAGGCTTTATTCTGCTGATCACTGGATTCCAAGCAAGAGACAACTTAAATCCGTCTTCCCTATTGAAATTTTTATATTTTCTAATTTCAATAGCTTCCCGTACCATACGGGGAACATAGTGTCGCTTAGTAGAGAGAACCTGAGGTCGGTGGACTTTGCTCGACGTTTATCCCCAAAGTAAACTTTAACTGTGCCCAATTTTATAATCCTTCGTTATAATTTTTGTAAAAAGACATACAACATTTTTTCTTATAGATTAATAAATAATATTGTCTTAACAATAGGCTACTTGACTAAATTTGAAATAATGTTTAATTTATTAGGAATATTAACCAAAAATATTTATACATTTATAATAAATTTGAAATTAAAATTAACTGCGAAAATGTTCACGACTGTCATGGCATCATTAAATTCAAAGGTAATAAATACTTAAGAAAACGATGTATAGGTTCTCACCTGTTTAATTTATTATTATTTTAATAATTATAACATTAGTTTTATAATCATTATATTTATTTAAAAAAATATAGGTATTTATAAAATTCTCGTACTGGTTTCATTATTAGCTTAGGGTAACTGGTCCAATTTTGTGGTCACTCCTGCTATAGAGGTTTTTTTTAATTTACTGGTAATTTGGTGTATTTAGGCAGGTATTTAAACCACGAAACACAAATTGATCTAACCCATTAATACTCTATGAAATCAATCAACTACAAAATAATCAAGTTTAAGAACACTTAACCCTTAGAAGTGTATTCAAAGAGGAGATAATTTTTTTATTCAATTAAATTGGAAAATAGTGTAAATTTAAAACAAAAGTGCATATGTAGTGTTTATCAAACAAATTTAACAATAAAATTAAAGTAGTCTTTAAAAAGTTCTATAAACTGAATAATTGCCAATCTAGCGTCACGTGGTTAGATACTCTGTGGTTTCTATGAAAATGACAACATCGAGATGGCGTTTTACCACGGCGTGACGTAACACTTAATTAAAGATTTACGTTCACAGACACGTGACTTAATATCTATTTTTGCCGAATCTATATCCTAAAAATATTATAAATTCTTGTTTTTTATAACAAGTATTTAAGTTTTTTGTTTTTTTTTTTATATCATAAGATAGCAAACAAGCAGATGGGTCTCCTGATGGAAAGAGTCAACGAAAAGATGTTAATGGTGCGTTGCTGTCTTGTGGCGAGGTCTAATGCCACATGCATAAGTTTACCGGCTACCTCACACTCCAAACCGGAACATGACAATGACTGACGCTGACAGCAGAAATAGGTAGGCGGTGGTACCAGACCTGGGGGAGACAATGCAGAACTCTACCACCTAGTAGTTACGATGCTAGTGACTCGCATAGCCAATCGATTGCCTTTTACGACCTCCCTGGTAAAAAGAAAGAAAGAAAATATTTCTTTGCAAGAATATGGGTGTTACAGAACGGCAGTTGGTCTATTCTTCAAAGGAGCCCGGAACCAACACGGGGAAAAGTTTGCTCCATATCGTAATTAATAATTAAAAATTACAATACATCCGATTCATTCTTAGTGTACAAAGGGATGTAACGACGCTCATAAAAACATCGATATCAAAACATCGATATTTTCTAGAGTAAAACATCGATGTTAAAAACATCGAAGTTTATGAACGATACATTGATGTCGATTATGGTTGATGTTTTGCCATACAAATCACTTGTATTAAATATTTTGTTGGGGTACTTGAGAGCGGGGGGAGTATGGTACTGCAGCGATTCTCCGATCGCTAGGGGACTTCTCTGCTTGCAGCGAGGAATTTGTATCGGTACTAGGGTTTACTTTTATATTATAAGATTTATAAGTAAAAGACTAACTTTAGTATTGCTTTATTTATTTCCCCGTGTTGGTCCCGGGCTCCTTTGAAGAATAGGCCAACTGCCGTTCGGCCAGGCAGGTCGTAAAAGGCGACTGAGTGGCTATTTGCGTCACTACCATCGTGACTACTAGGTGGTAGAGTTCTGCATCGGCTCGACCGGGTCTGGTACCACCGCCTTACATATTCCTGCGGCAATAGCATCCGTGCTGGTCACTGTCGTTTCCCGGTTTGGAGTGTAAGGTAGCCGGTAAACTTATGCATGTGGCATTTGACCTCGCCACAAGATAGCAACGCACCATTAACATTTTTGGTGTCTATAGGCGATGGTTGACTTTTTCCATCAGGAGACCCATCTGCTTGTTTGCTATCTTATGATATATAAAAAAAGAATTATTGGACTTCACATCCGAGAGCACTTATAAAACTAAGTCACATTTGTATTTCAAAAACTACACATTCTAATTTGTATAAAAAATATATGATTAATTATAAATAAATTATAAAATGGAACAATAAATTATAAAATGGAATAAAATAAATTATAAAATGGAACAATTAACCAGCACTTTTTCAATCGTAACATAAAGATGGTGTTACATTACTATGATAAAACGTCATAAAACATCGTTCATGAAGAAGGATGTATCGTTGATGTTTGTGGTTTCAATATTGATGTTAAAACATCGATGTTTATGAACGATATATCGATGTTTGAAAAAAATCGATGTATCGTATGCATCTCTAAGTGTACATGAAGAATGATGTATCGTCGATGTTTGTGGTTTCATTATCGATGTTAAAACGTCGATGTTTATGAACGATATATCGATGTTTGAAAAAATCGATGTATCGTTTGCATCCCAAAGTGTACATATTGTTTATGGCGTGTATGGGAGTAAGTGGCCTCTAATCGTATGAAGCATGTGAATGTAGTGTATAAACTGCAGGAATTTCAATACCGTGTTTTAGATTGCTATCGAAATAATCGCGGGAATTAGAATTCAGTTTTTATTCGTTATATTAATCCATTTTATAATTCAAAAAAGTCGGTTTTTTTTAAGTCGAGTCTAAGGTTTATACCACAAGATTTTTTTTATATCATAAGATAGCAAACAAGCAGATGGGTCTCCTGATGGGGAGAGACAACCATCGCTTATAGACACCAAAGACGTTAATGGTGCGTTGCTATCTTGTAGCGAGGTCTAATGCCACATGCACAAGTTTACCGGCTACCTTACGCTCCAAACATACACAGCTCCAAACATAGGTAAGGCGGTGGTACCAGACCCGGGCGAGAAAATGCAGGTCTCTACCACCTAGTAGTCACGATGTTAGTGACTCGTATAGCCAATCGGTCGCCTTTTACGACCTGTCTGGTAGAACGGCAGTTGGCCTATTCCCCTTTGTGAAATCGCAAAATATGCGACAACGGTCATATCTTTCAATCGCATTTTTATGTAATTTAAAAACCGGTCAAGTGCGAGTCGGACTCGCGCATGAAGGTTCCGTGCCAATTAAAAAATACGAAAAAAAAAACACGTTTATTTTATACCTCCCTTAATATTTTTATTTATTATATATATATATATATATATATATATATATATATATATATATATATATATATATATATATATATATATATATATATATATATATATATATATATATATATATATATATATATATATATATATATATATATATATATATATATATATATATATTTGTTGTTACAGCGGCAACAGATATACATAATTTGTGAAAATTTCAGCTTTCTAGCTATCTCGGTTACATACAGCCTGCAGCACAGCAGCCAGCACGGTTACATATAACCTGGTGACAGACGGACAGACAGACAGCGGAGGCTTAGTAATAGGGTCCCGTTTTACCTTTTAGGTATGGAACTCTAAAACTACAGTTTCCATATTCTTTCCTTTATATGTGCTTTTAAGACATTGCTTCTTACCAAATTTCATAATTATAAGTCAATGGGAAGTCCTTATAAGTCCTTATTTTTGTGTTATAGCACTGACTCCGAGCTTGGAAAAACTTGAAAAACCTTAAAAATAACAAAGAAAAATATCAACACGCAGGAATTGAATCTGCGACCCATTTCCTAAAGCCGCTCTACCGCTGCGTTAGTTTCGACAGGCTCGATGTGGCGAAATTTTTCTTTGCTATATGATCAATTCCATTGATTGTACTTATCGTTAGATATACATACGTATAACTAGTAAATTAAATTTCGCCCCGTCGTGCCTATTGACACTAGCTCAGTAGTAAAGCATCCCGGCTTTAGGGAATGAGTTGCAGGTTGAATTCCTGCGTGTCGATATTTTCTTTTGTTGTTTTTAAATTTTTTCAAGTTTTCCCAAACACAGGGTGTGTATAACACAAAAATAATTAGAAACACGAAAGTACTGATCAATATTATAAATATGAATTTAATCTGTACTACTTAACTCATTCAATTAGTTATACGTAGTTATATCTAGCGATCAGTACAATCGATAGAATCGATCATATAGCGAAAAAAAATTTCGTCACGTCGAGCCTGTCGACACTAGCTCAGTGTTAGGGCATCTCAGCTTTAGGAAAAGGGTAACAGGATCAATTCCTGCGTATCGATATTTTTATTTATTTATTTAAAGTTTTCAAGTCTACCTTATAGGTTTTTATACCCTTTTGAATTCGCAAAAAATCGCAAAATATGCGACTTAATGGTCATATCTTTTGATGAGTCAACGCAGACTTACAAAATTGATTACTTCACAGCTGAAGAGGGTCCGTAGTCCCGAGTGTTTATAAATTTCAAATTGATACCTTTATGCGTTCCTGAGAAAAAGGTGCTTGATAGACAGACAGACGGACTATGAAGGTTTCTGGTTTTTTTCTTATGAAGTATGGAACTCTAAAAATGTACATTGTATATTTGTTTACAAGCACTAATCCATACTAATGTTGTAAATACGAAAGTGTGTTTGTTTGTTTTCACGGCAAAACGGAGCTACGAATTGACGTGTTTTTCAAGTGAAGATAGTTGGTGGGACGGAGAGTGATATTGGATACTTTTTGTCTCTTTCTAACCCTCCAATCATTTCCAATCCTAAAATAAATTTAGTGTGAACGAAGCCGCGGGCAAAGAAAGAAAATATTTATTTGTAAAAATATAGGTGTTATAAGCTGTTGTTAAAAATATTAAATAGTAAGTAAGTAAAAATATTCTACCATTATATGGTGAGCAAATATTTAAAAATTATCATTATCTATATATATATATATATATATATATATATATATATATATATATATATATATATATATATATATATATATATATATATATATATATATATATATATATATATATATATATATATATATATATATATATATAAATTAAATTAATTAAATTAAATTTCTTTATTTGCCTGAAATAGGGTAACAAGATCTCTTAAATTATATTAGTGAACAAGCCAATTTCGCTATAGATAGCATGCAAATTTGTTATTTTAATATATTAATTTATACTTAAAATTAAATATTTATTTTACCTATTAAATAACACCGTCTCATACATAATAATCTATATTTATACATAAAAGTCTTTCTATACCAATTGTCTTTTCAAGCCATTACATTTTTTTTAAATTGTATTAAGCTAAATACTAATTAAACTAAACAAAGAGTAAACTGACTTCTAATGCTCATTATCTATATATTTTAATATAATAAAATAATGTATATCAAAAATTTCAGTTAATTAAATAGTTGCACTTAAGCCCGGTCACTTACAATTTAAAATATTTATATATATAAAATCAATTATATATATAAAAATCAATTGCTGTTCTTTAGTCTCGCTTTAACTCGAGAAAGGCTGAACCGATTTAGCTAGTTTTGGGTGTGAATTAATTGTTGAAGTGGAAGGTTTAAAAGGTGAGAAAATATAGAAAAAATAAGAGTAGTTAAAAAGGCAGAACAACATTTGCCAGGTCAGCTAGTCATTATATAATATTAAATTTAAAACATTGTATCGATTTTTTAGATTTACTACCGGATCGGAACCCGGCCACACACTGAGAAGATCCGGCGGAAGAAACTCAGCGAGCTTGTCTTTTTTTTCTCTATTTTATGTTCTTATTACTAATGTACAAGAATGGTTTCATATTACAAAAAATATTTTTATATTTACAAAATTCATTTTTGTGTCATTTATTTTTTTTATAATTAACAAAGTTTTCACCATTTACACAATTTTATTACATTGAATTTTTTTAAGCGAATTCAACAAACTTATATTATTCAATAACATTTAATTTTATCGGCTAAAAATTCTTTAATATCATAATAAGTTTTATCTAACAGCAAATCAAACAAGTTTTTGCGAAATTTATTTATAGGCAATGATTTAAGACTATCAGGAATATGATATAATAATAGACATACAGCACACATTCTTTTGTGAAAATATTTAAATTTTGGTTAGGCTAGTAATATTATAAATGCGTGTCGGTTAACCCCCTATTTGGAAGTTGGTTAACATTTAGACCATGTAAATGTCAGCGATTAAAGTTCTACTATAAATATAATTAAATGCTAAGAATTCAAGGTAAAACATGGCGGGGTAATTTTCAAAGCGAATAGCTGACAACGTAAACATTGCCTGTTTTCTTACACAACATGGCGTCTTGTTGTATCAAATGTTTTTTTAACCCTGACAAAAAAGAAAGGTTTCGATCTTGTTTATATATATATATATATATATATATATATATATATATATATATATATTATATATATATTATATATATATATATATATATATATATATATATATATATATATATATATATATATATATATATATATATATATATATTTAACGTAACGTAACGAAACGTAGTTGATGGTATTCGATTGGATTCCGCTCTACTTAGACTTCCTGAAAATTTGAACCAAATCGGCTTAGGAAATTTTGAGCAATTTTGAAAAAAACCTTAAATTTTTTTTAACGAAACAGTATTTTTTTATTATAACTTCCAGACTAATATACCGATTGTGTACAAAAACTAATTAGCTCTATTCCTTAAAAAACTACGTTAAATGCACAAATTGCATCAAAATCGGTTTATCCGTTTGGGAGAAAACTTTGACGAGCAATTTTGAAAAAGTGTTTTTTGACATTACTTCGAAATTTTTGAACCGATCATTTTTTGGTATTCTATGATATTTCAGTACTATAAAAACTACGTCGAATGCCGTTTCAAAAATTACAACTTTTCAAATATTAAAATTAGGTTGTTTTTAGCAATTTTTGAAATAACTTTTAGGCTAATACACCGATTGATTTAAAAATCTTATCAGATTTTGCCCTTAAAAACTGTGTCAAATACCATTGATTGTATCAAAATTCGTCAATTTGTTTGAGATTTATCAAAAAGTTTTTATATCATTGCTTCGAAATTTTTCAAGCCATTGATTATTTAGCTAAAGCAATATTTTAGATCTAAAAATTGAGTTGAATTTCATTCGGAAGATCAAATTCAATCAGCGTTTCCAAAATATACAGCTTTTCTAAAATCAATATACTGCCATTTAAACAAAATAGATGTTTGAACTGAAAAAATCTACTCACGGGACAAATTAAACTTATGATCTAAGCAAATTATTCCTTGTGTTATGGGTGTTAGTCAACGATACCTATACATAGAAATACATATATAATAATAGAATATATTTAATAAACACCCAAACCCGGAAATACAGACATATATGCTTGTCCCAGTCGGAGATCGAACCTGAACCCAGTCGATTGCGTAGTCAGGGTCGCTAACCACTCGACCAACGGGGCGGTGAATAATCAATGCTTATAGTTTTTATTCTTGTGAGCTTAAAATGCCTTAATTTAGCGGGAAGTTTCAGGGATGGCCTGCAGGGTCAACCGTTTACACATTTTTTCAAAGTGATATATATCTGTTTATTTTAAATCTAAAAAAACCGGCCAAACCTTTTGCCAACGAGTATAGTAAACGCTATCGACATGTTTTATACAAGCTGTTGCCCACGACTTCGTCCGCGCGGACTTCGTTTACTCCGCATAACTCCTCCCCCGTAGGTGATAGCGTGATAATATGTAGCCTGTATGTTGACCCGACCTGTTAGTAATATTCATGCAAAACTTTAGGTAAATCCATGCAGTACTTTTGGAGTTTACCCCGGGTATACATACGATTACCTACGATTTTATTATATGTATAGATATCCCACTGAAAATATTTTCATATAAAATATTGCCACCATAGGCTCTGACTGTCAAAATGTTATCAGATATGTGTAAAACTAAGCTTCTAACTCTACACGTCCTCACGCTACAAGCCCTAACTTGAGAGACTACACCTTAGTCAATATATCTTGCTTGGCTCTTTCGCTCTCGTCATAAGGTGAAAAATTTTATCTTTCAGTTTCAGTTAAGAAAAGATAAGATAAGATTAGAGAAGAGATAAGTATTTATTGGTACCACATTTTTACATAATATGTTACAGTAGACGATATATAATATACAATATACAATGTTTATTAGTTTGTAAAGAGAAAAGAACAAGTTAAAAACTATAACAAGTAACAAAATGAAAACTTATACTACTTTTTGAAGTGAAAACTTCTTAAGGCGCTTTGAGCGTTTTGGTAGAGGGTAAAATCCTCGGTTCGCGTCACCGACATGCTAATGATAATAGTATATCTATAGCTATGGAGAGCCAGACTAGCGCACGCGCAGTAGCCTGTGTACACGTATACACTAATACATCGACTATTTCTGACTGTATTTTATTATTTAACCCATCATATGTAACTAATAAATAAAACATAAAAAATTTCATATAATTTTTGCATATAGTTTTAATTACTCTCAACTTAATAGTTCCGTTTTCACTTCTATCGGCAGTCCCACGACTGCTACTGTTTTTTGAAGTGAAAACTTCTTTAGGCGCGTTGAGCGTTTTGGTAGAGGGTAAAATCCTCGGTTCGCGTCACCGACATGCTAATGATAATAGTATATCTATAGCTATGTTTTGCATATAGTTTTAATTACTCTCAACTTAATAGTTCCGTTTTCACTTCTATCGGCAGTCCCACGACTGCTACTGTTTTTATAAGTGATGTGATACAAAAAGGATGTTCATCTCAGCATACGCTATAGTAATATTTGCTATAACACTGATTTTCAGTGAGTCCTCTATGATGCTCCCACGAGACTGTCAAAAAAGGAAACTTAGTGTTTTGTTTTGGTGTTTATATATAAAAAGTATGAGTCAGTACATAAAAGTGTGTTAATATAATAATAAAAACATTACATATATGAATAATAATAATAATATAATATTTTAATCTTAAATAAATAGTAAACAGTTCATTACTTTTCTGTCATAAAAAAGTTCTTGTAATAACAAAATCGCCAAGTCACATATTTTGACTAAGGTATTGAGTTTCTGAAGTTAGGGCTTGTAGAGTTAAGGCATGTTGTTACAGACTTAGTTCTATATAAGATCTGATAATTTTTAAAAGTACAAATCATATTATCTCGTTGTGGCAACATTTTACATGAAATGTTTTGGTGGGATTATGTATAAGATATATTAAGATAGTAAATAATGCACATGGTGTTCGGAAAGGAGTTTTGGAATTCACTGTATACAACACAAAGGCAAATATTTTAATCTATATTTTGATACGTAAAGCAAGATCTTTGTATCCCGTTTTACGGCAATAAGGGCGGAGAATTAAAGGTACAGTTAAAGTGTATACTGCGGGGGACTGCAGAAACCTTATGTTTTTTAAATAATATGCATTAGCAATACACTAAATGGTAATAGATAAAAATTACTCACACTACATTTATTTGAAATACATGATAATATACACACATATAATCTATCTATATATATAAAAATCAATTGCTGTTCGTTAGTCTCGCTAAAACTCGAGAACGGCTGGACCGATTTGGCTTATTTTGGTTTCAAAATATTCATGGGGGTTCAGGTTAGTTTAAAAAGTAGAAAAAAATAAGAGTAGTTGAAAAGGCAGAACAACGTTTGCCGGGTCAGCTAGTATGTACGTAGGTCACACTATAAGTTTTGCGTAACGTAAAAAAACGACATGTTATAACCGAAATATTATGTTTATTGCTTTTCAAAATAATCTTTACATTTTAAACATTTTTTCATGCGATCAAACTATTTTTTAAAACAGGAGGACCACAGATCTGAAGGCATGTTTTCTACGTGCTGATTGAACGCTATCACTGCCACTTCGGAGTTGGTAAAAGTAAAACCTCTCATCAAATCTTTGATTTTGGGGAAAATAAAAAAATCACAGGGTGTTAGGTCGGGGCTATGTGCAGGATGAGTGACGAGATGTACTTTTTCGGAAGCTAAAAATGACTTTGTTTTGTTGGCTGTGTGTAAAGAAGCGTTATCATGGTATAGGAGAATGCGGCTTTTGGGTCGTCTTTCGCGAACTTTTTCTAACACCCTGGGTAAATAAATGGTAGAATACCACTCGGCATTAACACTCTTTTGATCTTCAAGTGGAATTGTACAGATGGGACCCGTAGCTGAGAAAAAAAACGCGATCATTTTTTTACCAACGTTTCTCGCCTGTCTCACTTTTGTTGGCCTGTTCTCATTTTCAAACACCCATTTACAAGATTGGTGTTTTTTTTTGGGATCAAAATAATAAATCTACGTTTCGTTTCTTGTGGCGATATCATAAACAGCATTAGAATGTCCGTGGCCGTACTTCAGTAGTATCTGTGAGTACCATTCCAAGCGAGTACGCTTCTGCTCCGCTGTCAGTTCATGAGGGATCTAACGACAACAAAGATTCCGAACTTTCAATTCTTCGTGTAAAATTTTCTGAATTTGGCTCATACCAATTCCCAATAGTTCTCAAATTATCTCATAGGTAATCCGGGGGTTTTCTTCAATTAACCGCTTAACAGTAGCCACATTATTTTCATTGACGGAAGTTGAAGGCAGCCCTTCACGAAATTCGTCATGTAAAGAAACTAGACCTCTCTCAAATTCAGCAAACCATTGCTTCACGGTGCTCAAACAAGGTGCTTCTCTCCCAAAAGCATTTTGAAGATAAGCGGCACAGTCTTGCGGAGAAAGAGAACTTTTAAAATCATAAAAAATCATCGCTCTAAAATCTTTCGACTTAATTCCATTTTCGTTGCGTACGTAGAACTTTGATGAGTGATAAAAAAAACAATTGACAAATCATTTCCTGCCAATTGTTTTTTTTATTACTATGAAGGTTGCAACGTTTTAAAAATATAACATTCGAAATTCAAATAGTTCCGATTAGCTAGAAGTGCAAAATTTTAGTGTGCCCCATGTATATAAAAATCAATTGCTGTTCGTTAGTCTCGCTAAAACTCGAGAACGGCTGAACCGATTTTGCTAATTTTGGTTTTGAATTAATTGTTGAAGTCCAGCGGCCCTACCATGAACTCTTATAGCAGGTCAATTTTAGCCGATAATTAAACTGTCCTGCTATTTCGTACCATGAAAGCGTTATCTAACAGGCCAGTCAGTAACCACGTGACCTATGCCGGCGAGCGATCGTTTTACTATTCAAACCAACTTCTGTCCTGCGTTAGCGTACCATGAAGTGTTTTTGTCAAACCGAAATCGATATTTGAACTGCTAAAGTGTCATAATATTGCCGGTCACTTGCAGGTGGAAAAAAGTAACTTTTATTGAATTGCTTTGTTTTAAATATACTGTAAACGTAGGTATTTTTTACTAGGTAGGTATTACTGCTATTCTTAGCCCTAGTCCTATTAGGAATTTATACTGTATATTTTTTGACATTAACTGTGTTTTAGAAAAATATTGATATTGGTATAAAATATAGTACCTAATTCATTACTTCTAAATAAAGTTATTTATTTATGATTTAATATTTACTTACTTTTAAAGCATTTTTTATTTATTTTTAATTTTAGATAAAAAAAAGTATCTTCACGCCCGTATCCCCAAATAGATAGGCAGAGGTACAACAAGTGTACCCACGATTAGCCAAAGCCTATCGCTACCTGGGCACTTTTTCCAATCCCGGGCAACATTGCTTTTGTCAGAAAACTGAAAAACACATTTTGTTGAATTGTCTGACCCGGGACCTCACGTGATCAACTCCGACACCGGACTACTAGACCACAGAGGAGATACACATAATAATAATAATTTAGATGTGTGATGAAAATTAACGTTTTGAGTGTGCACTTTTATTGAATCCCGTTGCAATATCTTTATATGAGTATTTAAAATATCTCATAAAACTTCCAATTGTTCATTGAATATATTGATATCATACGATCGTTTTGCTTCCGACATCAATCACGTTCATGAAATCAATGTGTAATTTTAAGCTTTAAAATAGTCACAAACTATTCCAAAACTCTAATCTCAAAAAAATACGTACTCAAGAAATTTAAAAACCGCGCTCATAACATAAATGTCTTTATTAAACAGTCCAAGGTCATGTGTAATATTCCCAGAGTTGCGTTCTATAATGGATGCCGCTTTACAAATATTACGTGGTTTTACTTTATGTTCCATATATTTTACGTAGACTTTAAATAACTTAAAACTTGATCTCTTTTGCCAATTTGTATTCTTAAATTCAAGATTTCTAATTAAAATGCATTAATGATAATAACTTTATACTAAAATTTAAAAATCGGCAAGTTATGTGTTTCTCAACGTTAATTTGATATGTCCTGCCAGAGATAATGTAACCGGCCAGAAGACGACGCATTGCAGTTCAACAAAAATTAGTTCATGGTACGATCGTAAAACCTGACAGGTTAATACTCATAGTTGAACTGCCTGGAACTTGACAAGTATTATAAGAGTTCATGGTAGGCCCTCAGGGAGGGTTTAAAAGATGAGAAAATATAGAAAAAAGTAAGAGTAGTTAAAAAGGCAGAACAACGTTTACCGGGTCAGCTAGTTTATAGTATTGTCTCAACGGCTAAAACTTATTGTCAAATTTAGAATGGGCTAGCTGACCTGGCAAACGTTGTTCTGCCATTTTAACTACTTTTTTTATTCTTTCTCATCTTTTAAATGTTCCCTGGACTTCAACAATTAATTCAAAACGAAAATTAGCCAAATCGGTTCAGCCGTTCTCGAGTTTTAGCGAGACTAACGAACAGCAATTGATTTATATATATATATGTGTGTATATATGTTTAAATATATATAAATATATATATATATATATATATATATATATATATATATATATATATATATAATATATATATAGTTATTTTGTCTGTAGTCGAATTTTGTCCACAGAGTATATATATATATATATACATATATATATATATATATATATATATATATATATATATATATATATATATATATATATATATATATATATATATATATATATATATATATATATAATATATATAGTTATTTTGTCTGTGGTCGAATTTTGTCCACAGAGTGGTCGCTGGTTATAAATAATATTGTGATTTCTCGATAAAATTAAATATTTTGTTAATTGTTAATATGTTAACAAACTCTTTTGAACTCAAGGTAAGGGTATTGACAGATTATAATAACACGCAAGATAAACGCGAAGTATAATATTTTATTTAAGCTTATGCTTAAGGTCTTTGGCTTTCTAATATTATTACTAGCAAATACTGGCGACTTCGCGTGACACAATATCATTATTTATTTTTATTCAGTCGGGTAAAAAATAGATTATGTCACTCCAGCAGGCTTAGGATAAATAACGTGAGATACGTCTCGATCGAGAAAGTGACGTCTGCTCGACCTTAAAAAATATATCGATATTATTCTTATATGCATGCCACGATAAATATTTAAAACGACAGAGATAAATTACTCAACTTGAATAGAGAAACCAATGTTGAATAGCACTAAGCTACTAGCAGAAATATGACACTACCATCATTTTAAATATTGTTGCGAATAATCTACAAACGTGAAGAGTTGGAGCGCTGGAAAAATCTAGAATTGAAAGAAAGAAATAGGCTGTTTTTATTGATAAACAATAGCCGCCGTTACCCAATAGTTGTGTACCCCATAATTGACCTTATCACTTAGTTTATAAGGATCATAATGGCATGTACTAGGACTTGTTTATGCGATATATTTGGAATTTGGAACAAGGTCGAATTTTAACTTGGCAATAAATAGGGTACTGGAGAATAGGGTGCAGTTTTGATACAGAGATTGGACAGCGATACTTGAGACGATCAGTATAAAGTGATATAGTACAGTGAATACGAGAAGTGTTTTATTTTGAGATTCAATGTAGACTGTTAATTCTAGTGTTAGTATAGTGAGTGTTATTAGTGTTTATCAGTGTATTTACGTATTTCATTGTGGCGTTTTGTACATTTGTGTTGTAAATACACGGTTTTAATATAAGTGGTGTTCTATTGCACAATACGAACGCGAAGCACGTAACAATATGTACATATCTCTACAACTCTTTCTCTCTCTTTTATTTAACTAACTTTTCTCAATTAACTTTTAATAAAACGAGTGAATTTAATAAAATGACCAGAAGTTTATTACTATGAGATAATTAGCAATATCTTAACAATGTATTAAATCGAAATATGTTTTTCTATCGATCGTTGAGGCGCACAGATTCTAGGCATCGTTATATGGTGGACGTTCCACGTACCCGGACAAAGCGGTTCGACTCAACATTCTTCATTCGAACCGCAAAGGACTGGAACATGCTTCCTGAGTCTGTGTTCCCGGACGAGTACAATCTGGAGATCTTCAAGAGAAGAGTGAATAGGTACCTTCTAGGGAAGCGCGTTCCATCTTAGGCCTCATCTTAGCTTACCATCAGGCGAGATCTAGGTCAAGTGCTTACCTATAGATAATAAAAAAAAAAAACGATAAAATGATTGCAAGATTTTCGATTGGTAGAGATTACAACTACTGTCGAGTGAAAGTGATCATTTTCCCTTAATCTGAAGTATCATGTCGAATCAAGTGTCAAATGCGTTAGCGAATAGAGAAATTGACATAAATGTCGAGAAAACGGGTCGATAAAATTTTATCACGCTGCTTATCCCAAGCAGGCTGGAGATTGGCTTTCTAATGGTAAATAAATTTTAAAGATCAGACCAGTAGTTATCGAGTTTATTCGTAACAAAAATGTAATATTAACAATTAAAAAATTTAAATCGACTTCAAAATCATACCACAAAAACTTCCAAACCGATTTTGATGAAAGTTTGACTGTTCCCTAAGTTGAAATATACCTGATTCAAATCATAAGAATTATTTCGATATGAAATTTGATTTCCGAAAACTTCGTGCATAAACTTACAAACATATGCACTTACTCCCCCGTGTTGGTTCCGGGCGCCTTTGAAGAATAGACCAACTGCCGTTCTGCCAGGCAGGTCGTAAAAGGCGACCGATTGGCTATACGAGTCACTAACATTGTGGCTACTAGGGGGTAGAGTTCTGCATTGTCTCGCCCGGGTCTGGTACCACCGCATTACCTATTCCTGCCGCAATAGCGTCAGTGCTTGTCGCTTTATATATATATATATATATATATATATATATATATATATATATATATATATATATATATATATATATATATAGCGATTTAGTATAGCAAAGAATGAAGGGTTGTAACAGCGCGTCAAAATACCTCGCCTTAAGAAGTTTTTACAGGCGTGATGCGGATATATCCGTCATCTATATTATGAAACAATAAAAGCTCTCTTCTTAGTTTACGTTACTGTGATGGGTAACTTCAGGACCCTACATTGCGCGTGGCCCAACACGCCCTTTTCCAATTTTTCATTAGTCATGCTGGTGCCGTCGATGATCTGTTCGGATACCTTTGTCTTTTGCGTTCTAGACATTTCTTCACTCTTTCATTTGGGGGTTTCATGGATATTATTATATTGCTATTTAATACCCCTTTCAGACGATATAAATTTCTTGTATTTTGATTTGGCTTTTTAAACTTTTTTTGGCTGGTAACATTTTTTTCTGAATATTTGACTTTAGTGCCATATATATTTACTATTAATATTTAAAAATATTTGTTTAGATTAAACAATCAATAAATGTTTGCAAAAGCTTATGAATAAAATTTAATCGATCTTTATAGTTGCTCTGAATCAAAAGTTATACTATAATGCAAAATATATAACGCAGCAAAATTACCTAAAATTGGCGACACCTCCTACTCCACTCCCCGCAAAACATCGTAGCCGCGCTCAACTTATCAAATTCTTTGATTAGATTCTTTAGCTATCCAGCGGTATAATTAGATTTTGGATGTTGATGATAGTTATGTAGCTGTAACACCAAACGGTATCCCCCAATTTTGTTATCATCAATTTTTTAAACTGTCCCCCACTATGAAGGCAATGTTAAAAACGTATTCACGTCAAAACGTTGGAAATGCGTGGCAAATGTTCGAAAGCTTTTTTCCCTTAACCTTACTCATTTAGGAAGTTACTACTGATTTTGCCCCGATTTTCGAAAATCGAATTTTCACCAGATATCCACGTTTTGAGGTCCTAGAAAACTTTTTCGGCATATTTTCACGATGACATCAGTATGTCTGCATGTATGTACATATGTATGTGTGTGTGCATAAATAAATAAATAAATATTCACGGGACAAATTACACTTACTGATCTAACCCCACAGTAAGCAAATTATTTGCTTGTGTATGTAAACATCTTATAAATTTTGAACGATTTGACTGACTGAAACGATCGGATTAGTGCACTATCGAGGGACAATTGTAATTTAATTGGGATTGAAGAATAGAATAGCGAATTTGTTAATGGGGATTGAATCATAATCGTATGGCGTGTCAATAAAATGGTATTGGTGTTAAATAATTAACAGAATACGAAATGTGTCAAACTATTCTAACACGACCATGGAGCTGTATTATATTTGGAGACAGCACTTCTAATACCTACTTGAAACACAACTACAAATATTGCTGTCATCTTCTGAGGTCTCACCCTCTCCTTCTAACACAGCTGTATAAAAAGAGACGAAGACACCTCATAGAGTGAGATATAAAGTAAGTATTTGTTTCAAGTGATTAATATGAGTGCTAGCTCCACCTATACCTAATACTTCATGAACACGACCCAATCGAGACGCCATTAAGCCAATTGTACATTATTAGACTTGAACCCCTGTTAACAGGCGCGTGACGCGGTGCAGTGCCAGTGGAATAACTGTAATGATGTAGCTGTGCACTACGCCGTAGAAACGAGTTACGAAACGCTACAAATAATTAAAAATCGTGCTTTATTCTCATGTTTGAAATTAAAATTAACTTTTGTCCGAGTGTGTCACAACAAAAGATATATTTTCTACGTGTACGTGTGTATATTTTTTGTATATAATACCGGTCAATCTGGAACATGACAGTAAGAAGCTCTGACGCTATTGTGGTAGAAATAAGTAAGGCGGTGGTACCAGCTATAGATAAAACGTTGCAGAATTCTACCACCTAGTAGTCACGACAGCAGTGTCTCGAGCCAATCGCTCGCCTTATCCGCGGGGTTATCTCGTAACTAACAATGCGAAATTATCGTAATTGTTTAGTTATTGCAATACACATAACAGCGTTGTATATTAGTGGCAGTCGTTGCCGCTTGATTAGTTTTAGTGCGGTGATTGCAAAAAGTGCATCTAGTGACCAGCAAGCAATCGGAGATGTTTTTGATGAGTTTTTCGTTACGTTTATGGCGAGGCATCGCGACAAACGGGAAAAACTGGTTTGTTTAATCACGTTTCTTTTTGTATTGATTGTTAAATAACAATTTTACAAAAATTACAAGAAATACCTGAAGATATTATCTAAGGAATGTGTTAACCTGTTACATGATAGAATGTACTTTACTTGATCATATAAAATTCCGAAAACAGGCTAAAAAAATCTTTAAAACAAAATTTGTTAATTTCTATTTCATATTTCTAATCTTCCACATGATTTTTATATGGTGATATTTAGTTGTAAATACAAAAAAGAATGTGCTAAATTTTGGTTTTCAGTTGATATCCTATATTTATTTATCCGAAAATTAACACTTTTCTCAGCGGTTTCAGAACATACCGCGCCACCCATTTCCTATAGAATTGACGCGCGTCGAAATACCTCGCCTTAAAAGTCAACGTTGAACGATGGCGGATTGGAAATGGTAGGTGATACGCCTACGGACATTGACATGTATAATATATACATGTCAATGCCTACGGAACTATCTGATTGTCTATTCTTCATGTGGCCCAGACTGAGAACTCAAATGTCTCATGACAATTGAATTTGCCTGTTTATTGTACTTGATTAGTTTACTTGTACAGTTTAGGGTAGCGAAGTGTAAAGTGACATTGAAATTATTATTATATTATAAAGCGAAAAAATTGGATTTTTATGTATTAGTTTCTAACAATTTAATTCGAATTACTGCTAGTAAAAAAAAGTATCTTCACGCCCGTATCCCTGAAAAGGTTGGCAGAGTTACAAGTGTGCACTCACGATTAACCAATGATACTAAGTCCCACAATGTGATAGGTGGCCAACTCATCGCCATCCGGGGACTTTTTTCACTTTATGTGAGAAAAGTGAAAAAACACATGTTTTTGAATCGCACGACCCTGGAAACGAAACCGAGACCTTATGTGGTTAATTCCGACACCGGACCACACAATCGAATTATACGTTGTATATCTATGGCAAAATATCTATGGCAAGATTATTATTGATAGTGTTAATTTAAGAAATAAATTAAGAATTTGACTGTATTTATTTCAATTTAACAGTACATTGGACAATATAACGGACTTTCTATTCCGTCATTAAGTTACTAATTAGCTATACATATTCCAGCATTTAAGGGCAAATGTTTAACTATTTAACCTTTGGCATAACACGATACGTTTTCCAAGCGATGTGATTAAAAAAAGAAAACATATTTTCATGACAAACAATTAAAAGCCTTACGTATTTGACTTACGGTTTAAATTTTCTTTAACATAATTGGACATAGGTTGTTTTAGAATACTCAACTTGTGTTCCAATTTTCTTTTTTTCCAATCCTCATCATGCGATGCGTGTGCTCTTTAGGTGGTAATTTAAAAAATAAATTCGGTAACGTCATACCTAAAGGAACACCATTCTTAATTATTGTTTTTTGACAGCTTAATAACAGGGGAAATAATAGGAGTTTATTAAGAAATAAGTGAATATATTTCACAAGAATTTCTTTTACAAGATTTGATCCAAAGGCAATGAACTTGAGTGTATTTTGGTAAAAATACAGTAGTAGATCTAGATACGCGGACGCGTGTCCAGCCAAGTTCGAAGAAAGAACGACTGCTGTTTTTCAGGCAGATCGTAAGAGGTAACCAATTGGATGTACGTATCACTACACTACCATCGTGACTATATGGTAGAATTCCGCATCGTTTTGGGTATTGGTACCACCATATTATACATACATATATATATATTAGCAAACAAGCAGATGGGTCTTCTTATGGAAATGGTCAACCATCGTCTACAGATACCAAAGATGTTAATGGTGCGATGCTATCTTGTGGCGAAGTCTAATGCCACATACATAAGTTTACCGGCTACCTTGCCCCTCCAAACAGGAACACGACAATGATAAGCACTGACGGTATTGCGGCGAGAAATACCATCAGTGCTTATCATTGTCGTGCGACCCGGGCGAGAAAATGCAGAACTCTACCACCTAGTAGCCACGATGGTAGTGACTCGCATAGCCAATTGGTCGTTGTTTACGACCTGCCTGGCAGGACGGCAGTTGGCCCTTCAAAGGAGCCCGAGACCAACATGAGGAAAAATGTATTTTTAAGACAATTGCGTGAACAGTGGACAGTATGAAAATTGGCACAGTTAAAGTTTACATTACAGGAGTCTGCAAAAACGTAATATTTCAAAATGAAAGGCGTTAAAAATACATCACTACATAGTATAAAACAAAGTCGCTTTCTCTGCCTGTCCCTATGTCCCTATGTCTCTATGTATGCTTAAATCTTTAAAACTACGCAACAGATTTTGATGCAGTTTTGTTAAATAGATATTTATTCTTAAAGAAAGTTTTAGTATATAAAACTTTCCGATATTCCCACGGGAACGAAAGCTACGCGTGTGAAACTGCGGGCAGGTCGCTAGTTAAATATACATTACAAACACTCATTGAGTTTATACTAATATATATATGCAAACATTATATTCGTGTGATGTACATTCCTACTTAATGTTAGTAGCGATCGCCTGTGGCCGAAATTCGACCATAGACTAAACAATAAAATCTCTTTTGAGTTTTTGACAACTGACTTTAGTTGTAAAGAAAATAATGTGTATGTTTGTATATTATCATGTATGTAACATGAATGAAGTGTGTGTGATGTTTATTTTTATAATTTAATGTATTTCTTATGCATTTTATTAAAACATATTTAGTTTTTGCAGTCCTCGGCAATGTAAATTTTAATTGTGCCAAAGAACAATGGCGAGTTGTCATACAAGAAAATACCTGAAAGAATTTTGTATTATCCGCAATAACTGGAAGGTTTATAAAATTAAAATAAATGCATTCTAGCATTTCTTTTAATTTCAAATAAATCGTTTTATCAATCCAATGGTTTTAGATTTTTAAGAATGTTTTAAATATTTTGAAGTGGTGTAAATTAATTTAAAAAAATATTAAAAAGTTAAACAGTTTTAAATTGAATCTGAATAAACAGTGACAACAGAAGAAATAATGAATAAATAAGTCCAAAAATATTGTAACAAATATTATATCAAAGATTTAAGGATGTGTTCAGCTAACTATAATCTCACTAATCTGAGTTAGACAGAGTAAATAAAATTTAATATTGAATGAGCGGTTTTGGTCAGGAGACAGGACACACTTTCCATCTTTAAGTGAACCTAAGGAAAAGTGTCAGAATAATACCATGACATCGTGCCGTGATATACTAAGTTAAACGGCGGCATTGGGCAGTTTCTAAGTATCTCTAAAGTGTACCGGCGACCAGCGGAAATCTTAACTCAGAATTCTAAAGTCAGATTTCTGAGGATTTAGTGTCACTGAACACAATTATACTTACTTAAATTAAGTACTTCACTTTCTACCGTTACTTTTATATATTTAAATGAAAAATTATCATATTAAAGGGTGATATATATATATATATATATATATATATATATATATATATATATATATATATATATATATATATATATATATATATATATATATATATATATATATTTAAAAAAAGTGGGGCAGTGGTTGGGGAAAAATCTATTAATTACCTGGTCTAATTAAAAATGGCAACATTTCAAGTATTACACTTTAAAGAAATCATAGACAACAAATAAAATAGCTCAAATAAAGGCTACATTAAAAATAATATATTTTTTCACAGGCCTTACACAAACGTAATAAATACGAGTAAAATTTTATAAAATTACAGGATTATTTATAGTAGAAGATCTGACTAAAGACGATCATTTTAAATACAAGTTATGAACTCACCCTTGTTCTTTCATACTCCACCTTTTTAATATCATAAGATATTGCTATTTTACAAGCAAATGGGTCTCCTGATGGAAAGAGTCAACCAATAATGTTAATGGTGCTTTGCTTTTTAATAATAATCGAAGTATCAAGGTCGTAGTTGACGGTGCGTGCTCTGACCTTAAATCTATCAATGCTGGTGTTCCACAAGGCTGCGTGCTATCACCGACACTGTTCCTTCTGCATATCAATGATTTGATGCGAATTCGCAACATACATTGCTATGCAGATGACAGTACTGGTGATGCTACATACTCCGGCCGAAGCGGTATTTCTCGGGAATACGTCGAAGAGAGCCGAAACAAGCTTGTGTCCGAAGTTGAGAATCGACTAACCAATGTCTCGGAATGGGGTCGTCAAAACCTGGTCACTTTTAACCCCAACAAGACACAGCTTTGCGTGTTTTCCGCTAAAAAGACACCCTTTGTCGTGACACCTCGATTTGGGGATACTCTCCTGACAGCCTCAGCTAGTATCGGGATTCTGGGAGTCGACATATCGAATTACGTTCAGTTTCGCGGTCATTTGGAAGGTAAGGCTAAACTAGCCTCCAAAAAGCTCGGTGTGCTCAGCAGAGCGAGACGGTACTTCTTGCCGGCCCATCGCCTTCAACTTTATAAGGCTCAAATTCGGCCCCACATGGAGTACTGTTCTCATATCTGGGCCGGAGCTCCTCAGTACCAGCTCCTTCCTCTTGATCGCGTAGAGCGGTTCGAATCGTTGACGACCTGGCTATTTCGAAACGGCTCGACTCTTTGGCATTGCGCAGAGATGTTGGTTCACTTTGTGTCTTCTATCGTATCTTTCATGGGGAGTGTTCCGACGAGTTATTTGGATTAATTCCTGCCGCCGAATTCCATCATCGGACATCACGTCAAAATTTGAAATTCCATCCTCACCATCTCGATGTCTGGAAATCCACAACTGTGCGTTTCTCTCGACACTTTTTGCCTCGCACTACTTCGTTGTGGAACCAATTACCGGCAGGGGTGTTTCCAAACGGATACGACTTGGGGGCCTTCAAGAAAAGAGCTTACTCATTCTTAAAAGGCCGGCAACGCAACTGCAAGACCTCTGGTATTGTGGATGTTCATGGGCGGCGGTGATCACTTACCATCAGGTGCACCTCCTGCTCGTTTGCCCCCTATTCTATAAAAAAAAAAAACGAGCGCCTTCTATGACCTGCCTGGCAGAACGACAGCTGTTCTATCCTTCAAAGGAGCCCGGGTCAATACGGAGGAAACCCTTCACGCTATTGTAATAAAAAGGGGTCCAAAATTTGGTACTGATGCAGAATGACAACTTCACACCATGTGTAATGAACATAAATTCCGCGTCAGAACAAGATACGTTACCTAGTCACAGCGCTTGGTCCTATAAAACTAGGTCCGTGGACACAGTGACAATTGGTGACAATCAATCACGCGCGGGACCTCATATCATACACTTATATTTTCCGACTGTTTTTACCATTAAACACGCATCAAAATACCTTCTTGTATATTCAGCCAATGTTATAATCACACAAGGAACAAATAGGACACACGGGATTACTTTCCATTCGTAAATACGGCAAAAAAAAAATCCGCCGTTTTGGTCCCGGCCTCCTTTGAAGAATAGGCCAACTGCCGTTCTGCCAGGCAGGTCGTAAAAGGCGACCGATTGGCTATCGAGTCACTACCATCGCGGCTACTAGGTGGTAGAGTTCTGCATTGTCTCGCCCGGGTCTGGTACCACCGCCTTACCTATTCCTGCCGCAATAGCGCCAATGCTTGTCGCTGTCGTGTTCCGGTTTGGAGGGTAAGGTAGCCGGTAAACTTATGCATGTGGCATTAGACCTCGCCACAAGATAGCAACGCACCAATAACATCTTTGGTGTCTATAGGCGATGGTTGACTCTTTCCATCAGGAGACCCATCTGCTTGTTTGCTATCTTATGATATATAAAAAAAAAGATTAAATTATTGTTTAGTTCGCCATGTTTGAGAGAGTGAGATAGTACAATACAAAAGTAAGCGCGAGAAACGTAGTTTGCTACGTTCGTCGCCTTACTTTGCGTTCGACTAACCGAGCTTAGGTTTAGCAATT
This sequence comes from Apodemia mormo, assembly GCA_036924255.1. NCBI lineage: Eukaryota > Metazoa > Arthropoda > Insecta > Lepidoptera > Riodinidae > Apodemia > Apodemia mormo. The sequence goes on along the minus strand of JAUPFN010000028.1, from coordinate 1,018,865 downwards.
GCGATGTTAGAACGTAACATACCTTCCCTTTTTATATCAATGGTCAGAACCAATAATATATCTACAAATGTATGACACTTTTGACTGTCAAAATAGGTGCGATTGCTCATATGTGTGGCGACACGTTTTCTTCCCAATGGCGTGTCTATTAGTATTCATGTGGTCTGTGCTTCAGCTATAGCCGACTTATTAACCTGCCTGTTTTATATTATTTTCTTGTGATATATGGGTGTTAGTCCACGATACTAATCCATGGAAATACATACAAACATACATATAAATATTGTTACACAGATAATAAACACCCAAACCCATACAAACATTTATGCTTATTACCCAACGGGGCGGTTAATTATATACAGGGTATTGTAATTACAAAATAATATTATATACGAATACAAAAATAAAGTCATTAAGTTTCGTTTGAAACGTGATAGGCCAATCTAAAGTCGATTAGTCGCCAGAAATTGTTTTAAAATGGAAGTATGAATTAGATTATAGGTCTTTGAATACATTACATATTTTATTCGATAATGGTCTTTTTACAATTTTTAGTATGACCTAAAATTGTGTATGTTACAGGCAATCTGTATAATCTGGTATTCTATACAACACCTAGGCAATATATGGAATACCTTAAACTTACAGGTTATGTATTAAACGTTATTGATTTTATGCTTTGCCTAGGTATTCTATACAATACCGAATGCGCAGCTGATAATGTGTGTAAAATACGAGAAATACGCGCGCAGGCGGGCATAAAGCTCATCACACACGTTTAAGGTACTATAATATTTTACCTTAAGATACTCTAATATAAAATATTATAGTGTCTTAAGGTATCACACACGGCTAAGATACGATAATATTGAAATTTGTTCATTTTATCACGAGTCTACGTCGTTGACACACGTATTCTTTGTATTAGTCCTATATACAGGTTGATTAACTATGGGTGATACGGCCTTACTTCTCGATTTGTAAGATAGGTCCTAAGACGACGTTTTTGATATAGAATGTGAAATCAAAATTGCAGTAGCACATTCCTAACAAAGTTAACTTTGAATGAAAAACTATCAAAACATGTCAATTGTTTGCGGACGAACGCCTAGCTTATTGACGTAAAAGACAACAGCTTTCGTGCGTAGTATTCCCCCCTCTCCCTCTTGCCTGGATGCGGAACGAAGCCGGAAGCGACCCGCACTTCTTACAAAAGTAACTATTATATAATACTAGATGCACCGTGCAGCCCGCTGCATTATAGAAGTTTTTGGTTAATCCCGCGGGATCACGGAATCGGGATAAAAAGTTGCCGAAGTGCTATTCCAGGCCATCGTCTACCTATGTGCCAAATTACATTCAAATCCGTTGACTAGTTTTCGCGTGATTAAGTAATCAACATCCATCCATCCAAACATCCCAACTATCGCATTCATAATATTACTAGCTGCAGCGAGCAGCCCGCTGCATTATAAGTTTTTGACGAATCCCGCGGGATCACCTAATTTTTCGGGATAAAAGTTTGCCGAAGTACTATTCCAGGTCATCGTCTACCTATGTGCCAAATTACATACAAATCCGGTTAGTAGTTTTGCGTGATTGAGTAACCAACATCCATCCATCTGTGGCGCCGCTGGTCCGTACCGTGGAAGGGTCGAAGTGATGGAACCAGCGGGCCAGCTGCTTGTCAGGTGACGTCATTACTGTGGAGGTTGATGACGTCACACAAAGACAAGGAAGGGAAAAGGAAGATCTTCCCAGCCAGGCAAGGTGTACTGCCTGGGGACCGAAGTCCATTTGAGAATCGTTGTAACTTGTATATAGTGTTACAAGATAAATAATTGTGATATCGCGATTCAGGATTTTATTTTTGAATTTCATTTTTCCATTTGTTATTGATTTTTGTCCATTTTTTATTATTTTTTCTTGTAGCGTTTGTGATTGTTTTTGAGCCGCTACACATCCAAATATCCCAACTTTCGCATTTATACTTTACGCTTCCATTTAGCGGGAAGCTTCAGGGATGGTTCAGGGCCAACCGTTTACAGATTTTTGGAACGAAGTTCCTTACGGCAGGCTTGGAGGGGATAGGGATTTTGCTGCGCGATCGAACTGAAAAAAATGTGATAGTAAAACCGTAAGAAAAATGCGTGGAATAAAAGCGTTAAATGAGACGTGTGCAGGCGCGACAGTCGCGTACACAAGCGAGTAGTGCCGTTTAGCCGAAGGAAGTTCGTTCCTACCTGGTGTCCCGCGACACCACATCATTTTTTTATTTCGAACCAACTACGACCTGCATTTGGTAAATCGCACAGAAACGACTTATTTTTTGGAATAAAAAGTTCCGTATGTGCTATTCATTGCCAAATTTTATCCAAATCGGTTTGGTCGTTATTGCGTGAAAGAGTAATAAATTTATCTATCCAAACATACTTTCGCATCTATACTGATTCATACTAATATTATAAATGCGAAAATAAGTCTGTCTGTCTGTCTCTTCTCATGTCTAAACAACTAAACCGATTTGGATGAAATTTAGTACAAATATAGTTTGAAACCCGAGAAAATACATAGGATAGTTTTTATCTCGAAAATCCCCCAGTAACGGGAACTAAGCAGGTTTTATTTTAGAAATTTTTCCAGGCGAACGAAGTCACGGGTACAGCTAGCTTATAATATTAATATGCGTAGATTATTATGAATAGTAGGATGCTAGTAGGAGACATTGCATTAGTCAAAGTCACTACAACAACAAATTGGTTAATAACGATGACGTTCAAATCTATAGTGAATACTAGTTGCGCACTGCAGCATGCTGCATTATAAAAGTATTTAATCCCGCGGGAAGAACTTACTTTCCCGGGATAAAAAGGAGCCTATGTGCTATTCCAGACCGTAATCCTGTATTTTATTCAAATCCTTTCAGTAGTTTTCCCCCCGTGTTGGTTCCGGGCTCCTTTGAAGAATAGACCAACTGCCGTTCTGCCTGAGGTCGTAAAAGGCGACCGATTGGCTATTGCAGTCACTACCATCGTGGCTACTAGGTGGTAGAGTTCTGCATTGTCTCGCCCGGGTCTGGTACCACCGCCTTACCTATTCCTGCCGCAATAGCGTCAGTGCTTGTCGCTGTCGTGTTCCGGTTTGGAGGGTAAGGTAGCCGGTAAACTTATGCATGTGGCATTAGACCTCGCCACAAGATAGCAACGCACCATTAACATCTTTGGTGTCTATAGGCGATGGTGGACTCTTTCCATCAGGAGACCCATCTGCTTGTTTGCTATCTTATAACATAAAAAAAAAGTTTTTGCGTGATTGAGTAATAAACATCTATCAATCCTTTTTTTCCGAAATGAACTTAAGCAGTTGGTCCTAATGACCGCTACTGCGAAACCGGGCGTTTTGGGCGAGCAGACTGCTCAGCTAGAGTTTAAATTAAGTGGGCTAAGAGCCCGCCCTAAGGGTGTCTCCTGTGAGACCGAACCTAGGCTTAGGGCAGTATCTTGACGATTGGTGGGAGAGTAAGTGGCACCAGGGTTTCGACTCGTTAATGGCTCTTGACCGGAGTGTCGAGTGTTGGCGGGCCGAAACTGTGAGCCGACGGCGACTTGGGCGTGTGTGTGTAAATTGTGCCGTGTAGGTTGTGACGGGATCTTCGGAATCAGATAGGACGTAACGTGGCCTTCTAATTTTGTTGTCGGTGATTGCGTCCAGAGCGTAATCGGCCGCAGCTCTTACCAGAGGGTTTGGGTGTCTCATCGCTTTTTGAAAGTGACGTACGGACGTCTCTTTGAAGTGTTTTTGTAGTGTCGGTAATTCTATGTCTTTGTGTAGTTCTATATTACGGACGTACCATGGGCTGTCGGTAGTCATGCGCATGAATTTATTTTGTATGACTCTTAATCGGTATATAAGGTTTGTTCGAGTCTGGGCAAACACTACATTACTTTTTTTTTATATCATAAGATAGCAAACAAGCAGATGGGTCTCCTGATGGAAAGAGTCAACCATCGCCTATAGACACCAAAGATGTTAATGGTGCGTTGCTATCTTGTGGCGAGGTCTAATGCCACGTGCATAAGTTTACCGGCTACCTTACCCTCCAAATCGAAACACGACAGCGACAGGCACTGACGCTATTGCGGCAGGAATAGGTAAGGCGGTGGTACCTGACCCGGGCGAGACAATGCAGAACTCTACCACCTAGTAGCCACGATAGTAGTGACTCGCATAGCCAATCGGTCGCCTTTTACGACCTGCCTGGCAGAACGGCAGTTGGTCTATTCTGCAAAGGAGCCCGGAACCAACACGGGGAAAACTTTCGAACATTTTAATTGGTTTTAATCGATTATTGGGCTTTAGTCAGCGGTTTCTTACCGTACTGTTACTTTTGTGAAAAAATATAGCTGCTCTTTTATAGGGGCTAACCTTTATGCGCCATTTTCTAAACCAATCTCCTAGCGTGTTGGCTGCAGTCTGTAATCTCATTGAGGTTATCTTGAGAGTATAGGCTGATGTGTACATGGCGGTGTCGTCTGCTTAGAGGGCTAGTCTGGAAGTCTGGGTATGTCGTTGGTGTAGAAACAGAATAGGTGTGGAGAGAGGACGGATCCCTGTGGTATTCCCGCCATTAACGGTCGGGGGAAAAACAGGTTGCCCTCTACGTGAAATCTGAATTGGCGGTTGGACAAGTAGTCACGTATTATACGTACGAGTCTGTCCGGAACGCCGACCTCATATAACTTGTATATCAGGCCGTCGTGCCAGACTTTATCAAACGCTTTGGCTATGTCAAAGAATAAGGCGCCGGTGCCCCGCGGCCTGTAGTTATTTATGTTATGTAACACGTACTCCGTGAAGCGGTATACTTGTTCTGGGCATGAATGTCCAACACGAAATCCGAATTGTTTGTCTATCGGGATGCCTTTCTCTTGTGCTATTTTTCAACGGGTGAGTATTATTCGTTCGTAAATTTTTCCAAAGGTGTTTATTAGGCTTATCGGTCGGTAACTTGATGGTAGGTTACTTTGCTTCCCAAACTCTTGGATTCCGATGACGATGGCTTCTTTCCACTTGTCAGGGAAAACGCAGGCTACTAGTAATGCATTAAAGATGCATACGTGTAAACCTATTATGCTATCGGGAAGTAGTTTTATTATTTTGTTTGAAATGCCGTAAGGCCTGGGTGCCTTTTTTGGCATGTAAATTTTTGACTATGGTTTTTACCTCTTTGTGGTCTGTAGGATCTATCAATCCATCCGAACATAAAAACTTTCGCATTTATGATATTAATAATTTCTATATATATATATATATATATATATATATATATATATATATATATATATATATATATATATATATATATATATATATATATATATATAAATCAATTGGTTTTGAATTAATTTTTGAAGTCGAGGGAAGGTTTAAAAGGTGAGAAAAGATAAAAAAAAATAAGAGTAGTTAAAAAGGCAGAACAACGTTTGCAGGATCAGCTAATATTGAATAAAATTAGCAGGAAAAGTAGGATATTAGTAGGATGACATTTTATCAATCGAAGTCACTACAATAATAAATTGGTTACTGATATTCAAATCTATATTTGTATTTATAATGGAGCGACATAAGTCAGAACTTGTAAAACCGGTATAGAATCTTAATGCTTAGCTTGAGGAAAATCACACTTATTTACAGTTCTTCAACCTAATTATAAACACACTGAGAACATATTTGACGTGTCTGTAGCTGTTTGATATTTACCATGAAATTAGCAGAAACTAGAACATTCGCGTTAAAATAAATAACATTATGATTGAATTAAATTTTACGTTAATGTACATAATGATTGAAATAACGTTGAATTAAATTTTACAAGTGTGAAAGTGAATTATAAATTGTAATATATATAAGTAATGTATTATTTATTGTGTGTGTTCATTGTAATATATTCAGGATTTACACAAGATGGTAAGACATACTTATTTTTACGACAGATCTCTTAAGGGATCGGCAGAGAGAACCGAAGGCCATCACGATCTTTGCAGATTTGTCTCAGTGTACCGAAAAATTAATAAAATATGCAATTTTTTAATTTCTAGTCAACGGTAACTTCCTTTTTTATGGGAAATGCAAAATTTTCATTCTATGATTTTTAGGGTTCTGTACCTGAAAGTAAAACGGGACCCTATTACTAAGCCTCCGCTGTCTGTCTGCCCGTCTGTCACCAGACTGTATCTCATTTTTTGATTCGGTGAAGGAAAAATATTTTCGGGGAAGGAAGGATTAGTAACAATCATTATTTTTCGACTTTAATCCCTTAATCATATTATGAAAAACACGATGAAACTTTTATCCTACACATTCGATGGTTTTTCTGGCGAGTCCTCCACTCTAAAGTTTCGGAATTATGAGATGTTTAAATTGATATTAATTAATTTAATAACAACCTAGTTTTCTCACAACAGCTTGTTAATTATTATTTTTAATCAAAGGTAACATTGTCCTACACGTAAAGTAGAAACTTTTCTTAGTCCAACACTCTAAAGTTTTCTTTTTTATCTATCTTTATTAGTTACTCGATTTGAGATTTTTCGAAGATAGAAAAGATGGTTGTCTCGTCAAAACGAAGCTGTTCACAAGAATTCAGCTTGTTAGTAATCAAAACAAAGTTTGTTCCTGGGATCCCGGTCTATAATACATTGCTTATTAATTATTTTATTAAATTGGACTATTTTCAAAATAAGACCTGTAGAATAATAGAACCATTTCAATTATATGATGTTAAGGTAAGTAAATCTGTAAACTGGTTGACTTCCGCTCAATTGAGATATTTAAGCTCAAAGGAATAAAAAATATTTTCGGTAGATATTTTAAGTTTCATTCGCTTTTTTGATCTTCCTATACGAAACAGGTTGTTTATAAAAGGTGTCTTTACTTGATACGAAAGCCGAAATTAATTTGATAAGTATCAGCAGTAGAATCGATTGCAGTTTTTAAGTAGTATATTTTATTACAAAAATCTATAAAACAGCTATTTATGTGGACACACTAGTTTGTTAGAATTTTTTCTTCATTTACCTAATTGTTCTTCAGTTGAATCACCTAAATTCTTACCACTGATCCATTCTGATAGTCAAGAGCCTGTAAGTATGACGGGAAATGTTATCATAATATGTTTAGTAATACCCACCCGGTGTGGGCGATCGGTCCAGTTCATTTACGTGTACGGTGACCTTACATTTTAAGCGTCATTTGTACAACTTATGTATCGACAACTCAAAGAGTATTTGTTATTTACGTTTTATTTAATGTTTAATTAATTGTTCCCCGTGTTGGTCCCGGGCTCCTTTGAAGAATAGGCCAACTGCCGTTCTGCTAGGCAAGTCGTAAAAGGCGACCGATTGGCTATACGAGTCACTACCATCGTGGCTACTAGGTGGTAGAGTTCGGCATTGTCTCGCCCGGGTCTGGTACCACCGCCTTACCCATTCCTGCCGCAATAGCGTCAGTGCTTCGTCACTGTCGTGTTCCGGTTTGGAGGATAAGGTAGCCGGTAAGCTTATGCATGTCGCATTAGACCTCGCCACAAGGTAGCAACGCACCATTAACACCTTTGGTGTCTATAGGCGGTGGTTGACTCTTTCCATCAGGAGACCTATCTGCCTGTTTGCTATCGTATGATATAAAAAAATACAATTAATAAAACATTAAATAAAATAAGCATTTTTACGGTTACGGGTAAAGTAAAAGACACCGTGTATAATTTGCCCGATACGGTTTACGTCCTGATGTCTTTATTGCACCTCTGCCTACACTTTCACAGATTCACACAAGATGGATTTTTATCTATTGCCTTCAATAAAGCAAATTTAATTACTTTTTAGCTGGAGAAAGCTGCATTGAGAAATCTGCAAGATTTACAGGAGTATGTACGCCTCCAAGACAGTGCGAGTCAGCAAGAGACGATTTTCTGTAAGATCGGTTTTTATAGAACCTAATTCACATTATTCATCCAATGCATACCAATAAACAATCAAACAGGACACATAAATAAATACATATCTTCATGCCAAATCCCTTGCAGGGTAGGCAGACAGAATTGAGTGCCGAAACCTTGATTTTCGAAATTCTGGACAAAATCAGTAACTTCTTTATCTACATACTTAGCGACATGTAGGTATAGAAGCTAATGAATATGTAGATAAGCTAGCAGGACAAGCTGCTTTGGATGGTTTTGCATCATCACTTAAACCGTACCCAGGTGAAATGTTGTATCAGATAAAACATAAATGCTTTGAGGATTGGAATAAATATTTTGAATCACAATCAGTAGTTAAAGGGATATGGTACAAAACCATCCAAGCAGACATAAGAAAAGCACCATGGTTTGATAATACCAATCTTACTCGGGCTATAGTTGTCCTTGCGTTTAGATTGCGGTCAGGTCACTTGCCTCTTAACACCTTTTTTTACCTAATCCACCATAAATCTTCCCCTCTTTGTGAGGTTTGCAAAGTTAAAGAGGATACATCACATTTGTTATGTGAGTGTGACTTAACAGCTCAGCTAAGGAATACTTTACATATTAATTTAAAATCATTTAACACAGGAGTAATAAACTCAATTCTTAGTTTACCTTTATCAAATCAAGCCAAAATTTTATATGGCTATGCCCGACAGTGCCTTGTGGCAAGAGCTGAAGGACAAGGCTGAAGATATAATATTATACTTATCTAGTTGATGTATTCCCCAATGAGGCCGGCATAGTCATTTATATGAACTAAGGCCTCTCAAAAATTAAGATTAAAAAAAAAATACATACTTAGCGGGAAGTTAATAAGCAACAAGCTATATAAATAATAATCTAAGACAAAAATCAAGCTACATCTCATAATATAATGTTTCAGGAAATACTCCATTTGGCCGACATACTGCCTAAACGAAAATCCTAAGAAGACTTTAATATGCTGTGCGGTTGCGCAAAATGTTTCACAAATTCAGACAACAACTCCTCAGATGTAAGTATTACTTGTGTTGGTCTGAATCCCTTTTATATATAACATATGAACCCCTTTTATATATTATAAGGCAACATTTAAAAAGCGAGCAAAAACTTAATATTTAACAGACATCGCAACTACTAGGTAATAGCGTAATGAAATATCCAGTCCATATTAGGTACTTATTTTTTCCTGTCGCATTAAGATCATCGATTTTCTATGTCATTCAAGACAAGTGGCATCAACGCTAGGAGAATAGAAAACAAAATGTATGGATTTGACATAAGCTGTTGATACGAGCGTAAACGAATTTGTAATTGGTAGCCAAGTGTCATTCGTGAAACGAAACGTTATATTGTATCGATCATCTTTGATCAATTTCATACAAAACCTTAGCCAAGTGGCACTTTTGACAAGCAAAATTGGTGATCCAATGATTAGCGAACGCTAGAACCCTGTAAATTACGCTAAAAATGGCGGATAATCACTATTATTTAATCAGCTGTTCTAAATCGTGGATAATATCGGTTAGAATTTTTGATAATTTTAAAGTAAAATGAACGCAAATTGCCATAATTTAAGAGTCCTAACCTAACTAGGGGGTTTTCAATACATTTTCTTTTTTTAAGTCGCAGACGCCTTTATAATGAATTTCGGTTTTCATCCCCTAACTCCACGGGGAATTAACTCAGAGCAAAGTGACCTTGACAAAAGTTGGTGTCCCTTACCCCCTCCACGTAATGGTGCAACAAAAAAGGGGTGTTATATAGGGTTGAAATTTTCCATCAAAATTTTTCTAAGTCCTGCGCACGCTCTGACCGCCAACCGAGCTCTCTGTTCATTCTAATATAACGCATTGGCGTCATTTCGACCAAATTGGTAGCCAAGTGGATTATGGCTTGTTTAACGTTCGTTCCATACGAACTTTACGAATTACATCGAATATTGTCTCTGAATTGAATATAATAAAAATAAGAACAGAGTCGCTATATATCTGATTCAATTTTGATTGTATGTACCGCGTGAGTGCGAATAAGATAAAATATACTATCTTTTCTTCTTAATTACTGTCATGCCGTAAGTTTCTATATAGCTAACATGTTAATTGAACTCTGTCAGTACTACGGACTACCAATTTAAAGAGTTATAAAATTAAATACTGTCACCAAGATTTATGTATTTATCTTCATTGCTATCAAATTTGATTGTTTTAACATATTTTAAGTAAATCCTCTTTACCTACCTTACAGGTGAACGTAGAATTGTGCAAAATGTTATCAATAGTCACATTTTAAAACTTATGTTTCAGATTTATGAAAGCTGATGATAAATTTATTATTAAAAATGAACAAAAATATGCAAAACTGAACATATAAAACTTCTTTTTTACGTATTTTTTGGCATACATATTTACAGAAATGTAAAATTGATCGAAATCTATTGCTACACTGAAAAATAAACTATCTTTCTTTGTTTCATTAAATTTACAAAATACAAGGGTTGTAACAAGAATATAGTGTTTATAACTTGAACTTATAGTATCTGTAAAATATTTAAAGACGAAATATTATATTTATCATCATTAAGACATTTTCAGCATTTTGCAAACCTATCACTACTTACAATGTGTCTAGGCAGTTCGTTAGAAGCGAACAATTGGGTAAACGAGTCACTAGTATTGTGGCTTCTAAGTGGTAGGGTTCTGCATTGTCTCGCCCGGGTCTAATACCACTGACCCACCTATTTCTGCAGCAATAGCAACAGTGCTTGTTACTGTCATGTTCCGGTTTGGAGGGTAAGGTAGCCGGTAAATGTATGCATGTGACATTAATAACCCCCTCCCCCCGCCACAAGGATATCAAAGCACCATTAATAATGTGCCACCAAAAGCCTCCTTAATTTGCGTTAATTTTACTTTAAAATTATCAAAAATTCTCACAGATGTTATCCACGCTTTAGAACAGCTGATTGAATAATAGTGATCAACCGCCATTTTAAGCGTAATCTGCAGGGTTCTAGCGTTCGCTGATTATCGAATAATTCGCTACTATTTTGCTTGTCAAAAGTGCCACTTGGCTACGGTCTTGTACGAAAATTGACAAAAATGATCGATGCAATATAACGTTTCGTTTCACGAATGACACTTGGCTACCAATTACAAATTCGTTTACGCTCGTGTCAACAGCTTATGACAAATCCATAAATTTCTCTTTCTATTGTACTAACGTTGATGCCACATCTTGGGGGGCAAGTCTTTTTTGCTTTTAATGCACTTTTCATATAAATAAAACTTATAACCTCGGTGAAAATAATACTTCAAAGTGACGTTTACCGTCAATTCAGAGACAATATTCGATATAATTCGTAAAGTTCGTATGGAACGAACGTTGAACAAACCATGATCCACTTGGCTACCAATTTGGCCTAAATATCGCCAAAGCGTAATATTTGAATAGTTACTGAGCGTTTGCCACTTGTCTAGGGGGGCAGTTTGGGTGTTAAGGTCAACTAAAATCTAGCGCATTATATTCTGGCCACTTAGATCGCAATACAATCATTTGCAACACAACGATAACAAGCACTGATATTTTTGTGACATGAATAAATACGCATTTGTATCGCCTGACCTTACTATCTAATAGGTCTAGAGCATATTAATTATCAAATTCTGAATAAATATGTTAGTTTACGCTCAGGATATTATTAGTCAGCTGATTTTTTCAGTTTTAAATTTGACGTTGGATAACCTGCATCATCCTAGCATTTGTCATGGGAAGTATCCCAAAGAATTATTCTGATTAAGTGCTCATGCAGAATTTCATCAACAGATTGGCATTAATATTCACAGTTTCACCTCAATATATCGATCTCTGTAAATTTGTTATCAAATAGAATTCATCTATACATATTCATCTATTTGTTCATTCATTCCTCCATTAGCTTGTTTATTTATTTCATTCTATTATTTAAATCAAATACCCATGCTGAATTTCCTCAATAAATGTGACATTTATAGTTTTACCTCAATATTCAATCTCTAGTAAATTATTATCAAAAATCTGGTTGACCGAGCTTCGCTCGGTTTTTCACATACCCATATCTTGGAAACCGAGCTTTTCTTGGACCTCGAACCTTGATAAATAGATTCCTTGACCCGAAAAACCCCTAATTTGTGACTTTTATGAAAATCGTTGGAGCCGATTCCGAGATTCCACAATTATATATATATATATATATATATATATATATACACACAAGAATTGCTCGTTTAACGGTATTAGATTAGAACTAATCCATAACCATTCATCTATTTATTCATTTATTATTTTATGCATTTAATTTATTATATTATATAAATTAATATTCCTACATTTACTTTCTTAAAGACTTGTCAGTTAATAATTGAAGTTGTTGGCTTTTTTTAGCCTAACTTTTCGGCTTTAAATTCGACATTGGATAATTCTACATTATCTTCTATCACATTTGTCGTGAGGAGTATCCAAAAGAATTATTCCAATTCAATGCTCATGCTAAACTACGTCAATAGACTTGACGTTAAATTCATAGTTTAATCTAAATATATCTATCTCAGTAAAACTATAATTAATTCCTCATACATTACTCAGTAAAACTATAATTAATCTCAATATATCGATTTCAGTAAAACTATAATTATAATTCCTCATACATTACTCAGTAAAACTATAATTAATTCCTCATACGTTACCCAGTAAAACTATAATTAATCTTAATATATCGATTTCAGTAAAACTATAATTAATTCGATATGACCGCCCCGTTGGTCGAGTGGTTAGCGGCCCTGACTACGCAATCGACGGGGCTCGGGTTCGATCCCCGAGGGGGACAAGCATTTGTGTGATGAGCATAAATGTTTGTATTTCCTGGTTTGGGTGTTTATTAAATATATTCCAGTATTTATATATGTATTTCTACGTATTAGTATCGTTGACTAACACCCATAACACAAGCAAATAATTCGCTTACTTTAGGGTTAGATCAATAAGTGCAATTTGTCCCGTGAATATTTATTTATTTATAATTAGAATTCATCCATACACATTCATCTATTAGTTCGTCTATTTATTCTATTATTTAATAATTAATTTCACCTGTAAAGTATGGATTTCCGAAAAGTAACACCTGAATTAATAACATAAAAATAAATAAATAAATATTCACGGGACAAATTACACTTACTGATCTAACCCCAAAGTAAGCAAATATTTGCTTGTGTTATGGATGTTAGTCAACGATACTAATACATAGAAATACATTTATAAATAAATACCAGAATATATATTATATATATATATATATATATATATATATATATATATATATATATATATATATATATATATATATATATATATATATATATATATATATATATATATATATATATATATATATATATATATATATATATATATATATATATATATATATATATATATATATATATATATATATATAATAAACACCCAAACCCGGAAATACAAACATATATGCTCATCACACAAATGCTTGTCCCCGTCGGAGATCGAACCCGAGCCCGTTGATTGCGTAGTCAGGGTCACTAACCACTCGACCAACGGGGTGGTCAAATATACCTATTTTATTATTTAATTTTAAACTTAATTTAACGAAACATTTATCAGTTAATAATTAATATTGTTTACATTACAGTACGACTTCATCAAACACTACTCCAGCCGACCGTCCACGCATTAGTGAAAGAAGTAAGTTATTAACATATAATACTATACTGGCAATGTAGCAGATATATCTAGCGGATATACCTGAACTTCAATCTGTGTATACCTCGGAGTAAAATCAAATTTTAAATTATCTTGGTCTCATTTAAATGAGAACGAAAAATGAATGACGAGAAATATTTAGTGGTGTCAAATCAATGAGCAGAGCTGGTTAAAGGCTCAAATATATTAAATGTCCATAAACATATTACAAAAAAAAAACGAGCACAATAAATTAATATGCATAATTGACAGAATTTTATAGCTCCGAAGTTTTTTCTTATTATTTTGAGATAAAGATAGCAATAGCTTAAAATAACGCTGTTAATACACGGCAAAGTTTGAAACACCATTAAAACACAAGAACCTATCCGCTCATTTATACATATACCTTTAAATAGTCTGGGAGGCCAAGATTCGCTCAATGTTTAAAATTTAACATGATTGTACTCATCAACAGATGACAGCACCATTTATTTCTTTTTTCTCTTGAGAATATCGAAAACTAATTGCGCATATAATAATAATAATAATAATCATTTAATTCAGGCAACATGGCCCATATTATAAATACCTTATAAACTAACGTACATATTAATATAATATATTTAAAAACTACACTTTGTCACGTATTGACGGCGACGTAACACGCACTTCATTCCGGAGTCTCCCCCGGAACCTTCGGTAGAGCACACCAATCGGCCAGAATTCCCCCACCTCAAAGGTCGACAGGAGATGCGTCGGTACTCTCACCACAAAAGAACTAAAGTTGACCTTGTGGCGAGACTGCAGACGCTCGACCCTCAAGTGGAGGATGTATATAAGTATACTAGCTACCTTAATTTTTTTTCATCTCGTGTGGTGAGTGAACCTTAGACTTCTATTAGGACAGGAATAAATAACAAGTCAATACTGCAAATAAATGATTGATTTAGGTGTCAGGAATTGAAATTGCATTGTTAGGTTAACACAAAAAAATATGGCCGGTTTTGCTTTTAAAGTGAATTAATTTATCAAGCTATGTATACGTGTCAAATGAAACGACACGCATATCAGTAACAACAGATTTACTTTTTGAACAGAACTATAATTGATCAGTATATAACACTATGAAGACAAAGAATGAAAGAATCGCACATAGCTTTGTATATCTAGAAATAGCCCATCTGTTGAACAATATAATTTTTACTTTCCATCGTCGGCACTTGGTGAAACTCCGTCATAATTATTATTTTAAATTTTACACTTGTACTGTTTCACAATGCACTAATTATATATAATATATACATTTTTTTAAATTTAAATAGCCAACCGGTTTCGCATTTTACTGCATCATCAGGGCTAAAACTTAAATTGTTTTAAGTTTTATTTTAGTTTTAGTTTAAGTTTTAGCCCTGATGATGCAGTAAAATGCGAAATCGGTTGGCTATTTAAATAAAAAAAAGTATAAATTATATATAATTAGTGAATTGTGAAACAGTACAAGTGTAAAATTTAAAGCAATAATGTTGAACAATAATCTATTACGTACTATTTTAGTTTTGTGTTAATTTGTTACCTGGATATTTTTCTTATTTACAGAATGTGAAGAATATAACCGAGTAGTAGGAAATTCTTCAGTAAATAAATGTGATGATGAAGAAAGTAAACTTTCATACATGGTAAATTTCCTATTTTATTAACCTATCTAATCATAAATACTATAATACCACAATGGAGCCAAAGATAAACCGAGTAATTGGATGGTCGAGTATAAAATGCCTCATTAATTAGCAAACTTGGTGATACTAACGACCTTTGGCTTTGTAAGAACAGACACTTTCAAAATATATTTGTTTCTCTTAAATTCCTTACGTCACATGCCTCGTTAATATTCTTAAGGTGAGTTTATATTATGAACCTGTAAACCAAAACTAGCGTATACGCTAAAGGTAAGCAATTTAATGATTGCTGTTTAAATCTAGAATTATTTATATTATAAATGCGAAATTTTTGTGGATATTTGGATGGATGGATAGATGTTTGTTACTCAGTCACTTTTGCGCTACGGATTTAGATGAAATTTGGCACACAGATAGATGATAATCTAGAAAAGTACATAGGTTACTTTTTGTTCCGAACAAATTAGGTGATTCCGGGGAATTTGTCAAAAATTTTTAAGCAACCAGAACGGATGTAAGAGTTGTGGTCGATGATGTAGTGCTGGAACAAGTAGATGAGTTTGTATATCTTGGATGTGCTTTTAGCAGGGATGGAAGGTACACCGCTGATGTTGAAAGAAGAGTGTGTGCAGGGAACAGAGTGAATGGAGCGTTAGGGAGCTTACTTAATAGCACAATTTTAAGTCAGGGTGCCCGTCTAGCCCTGCATAATCATGTGCTTATCCCAACGCTGTTGTATGGAAGTGAGAGTTGGGTATGTCAGAAAGGGCATGAAAGTAGAATCAACGAGGTCGAGATGAGATCGCTAAGAAAAATATGTGGTATAACACCCGCGGACCGGGTTCGTAATGTCGAAGTGAGAGATAGGTTAGGTTTGAAAGAAAGTGTTGGTGTAAAGATGAGAAAAGGCATGCTCCGTTGGTTCGGACATGTAGAAAGAATGGTAGATGAAAGGTTAACAAAACAGATATATACAGTGCGAATGTGGAAGGATGTAGGTACCGGAGAAGACCAAGACTGACATACCACGATCAGATTGATCGAGTACTGTCCGAAGGTGGTATCAAGAGTCTTCGCAACCGGCGTGTGTGTATGAAGAGAGTGATGAATGTGGAGGAAGCGAGACAAGTCTGCAAGGATCGTGATGTATGTCACTCGGTTCTCTCTGCCTACCCTATAAGGGATCTGGCGTGAAGATATGTATGTGTGTATGTACTTTATAATGTAGTGGGTTGCATGCTGCAGCTAGTACCTCAATAAATCGTTGTCACGTGACTGATACATATTTTGTTTTTAATTATAACAAAAAAAAAATCACGTTAAAATCCCTGCTAAAATGAGTAAGTGAATGGAATATCATTTAAATGTTCTGGTCAGATGGTCACAGCAAATATCTCAGAGTTATAGTTAAGAGTCAGAGTATAGTTAAATAGTTGATGTTTCAAAATAAATTGTGTTCATAAATGTTTCTGATTCGTCAATTATGGAGACCAACGTCGATGTGGTTTAATTTATGACGCATATAGCTAATGTTTAACAAAGCAATATATATTTCTCCCGTGTTGGTCTCGGGCTCCTTTGAAGAAGAGGTCAACTGCCGTTCTGCCAGGCAGGTCGTAAAAGGCGGCCGATTGGCTATACGAGTCACTAACATCGTGACTACTAGGTGGTAGAGTTCTGCATCGGCTCGACCGGGTCTGGTACCACCGCCTTATCTATTCCTGCCTGAATAGCGTCAGTGCTAGTCATTGTCGTGTTGCGGTTTGGAGGGTAAGGTAGCCGGTAAACTTATGCATGTAGCATTAGACCTCGCCACAAGATAGCAACATCTTTGTCGTGTATAAGCAATGGTTGATTCTTTCCATCAGGAGACCCATCTGCTTGTTTGCTATCTTATGATATATTACCGTGTGGCCGCGCTCTGATATGACTAATTATAAAAAATGCTCATCCTTATTATTAAAAAAAGGAGTTCTTACAGCGATTCGCTTCTATTTTACTAGCCCAATATTTTGACATTGTTACAATCGTTAAAGCCGACAATTACAAACCCATTAGCGTGATTGAAATTGGGATATTTTGCCACTTTCATGGCTTGTTTGATCAGTCTCAAGATATAACGGCGTTCAGAGTGCTAAGTGTGAGTTTTTCTTTTCGCATTCGATCGTGAGCGCGTTTGGAGTTTACTAGGAATTTGTATGTGATTTGTACAGCGCCACCTAGTGGTAAACGTGAGAAACCAGTTTACCAATAGGTGGTGCTGTACAAATCACATACAAATTCCTAGTAAACTCCAAACGCGCTCACGATCCAATGCGAAAAAAAAACCCACACTTAGCACTCTGTTGAAAATACGTGTGGTTGATATAGCTCAACCCAGTGATTGCTGCATTTCGTCAGTAAGTTTTCTGCGTGTCGCTGTTCTTAATGGCATTGATCTTTCTTTTGCCCATTAGTCTATGGTTCTTTGTGTTTATCGAACATAAGAACGCAACTACAGTCTATTTTATAAACATTTTCGTATTCTAATGCATATTATATAATCTTAACTTTTTGAACTCTTTCGTTGCGTAAAATTTAACTGTGCCATATTTCATACTTGTTTGTGTAATTGTTGTAAAAAGGAATAAAAAGTTTTCGCTTCACGTATCGATATACAGACTAGCGATCACCCAGTGGTCGAAATTCGACCACAAAATAAACAATAAAAACTTTTTTAAGTTTTAAAACAGACTTTTGATGTAAAGAGATATACACATGTATATCTCTTTACATCAAAAGTCTCGTCTCGTCATATGAATGTAGTGTGTGTAATGTTTATTTTTATTTATGTAATGTATTTTAATGCACATTATTTAAAAATATTAGGTTGCTGCAGTTGTTCACA
The DNA here is from genome assembly GCA_036924255.1 of Apodemia mormo. Taxonomy (NCBI): domain Eukaryota; kingdom Metazoa; phylum Arthropoda; class Insecta; order Lepidoptera; family Riodinidae; genus Apodemia; species Apodemia mormo. Next base: position 1,000,540 of record JAUPFN010000028.1, on the reverse strand, counting down.
ATCTAAACTTTAACTACACCAAATTTCATGCTCTCCCGCTTAATTAGTTGCGTGAAAAGGGTTTTTCCTTTACGTATTAAAATATAGATGATGATCTTGGTTCAGTTTTAGATCAGGTATTAATTGAGAAGAGGGTTTCCTTGAAATTTTAATGTATAGATCTTAACTCGATTTTAGATCAAGTCAGGTTAACAATATATACATACATATCTTCACGCCAGATTCCTTACGCTGTACGCGGAGAGAACCAAGTGCATACATCACGATCCTTGCAGGCTTTTCTCGCTTTTTCCATATATATCACTCTCTTCATACACACACGCCGGTTTCGAAGACTCTTGACACCACCTCCGTATAGTACTCGATCAATCTGATCATGGTATGTCAGTCTTAGTCTTCCCCGGTATCTACGTCCTTTCACATTCGCATTGAATATCTGTTTTGGCAACCTTTCATCTACCAATCTTTCTACATGTCCGAACTAATGTAGCATGCCCTTCCTCATTTTTACACCGACACTTTCTTTCAAGCCTAACCCCTCTCACTTCCACTGCACATTAACAATATATATGTTTTTAAATTGCAGGTGTTTATTGAATATTGGTACCCCGCATCTGATGGTAACTCTTCACACTTCATCTGCAGAGGCAGTTTGATCAGTCCTCGTTTCGTTGTCACAACCGTGGAATGTGCTGCTTTCTCGTCACCTGCGGAGCGTAAATATTTAAGAGTTGTATTTCGTAATATACCGAACTTGATTTTAGAACCAGATACGGATACAATAGATTCTCATGGCACGGGGGTAATTGATTTTTTTTTACTGTATAAGATAACAGAAATTGATATGAAAATATTGACACTATTGTTCTATTTCCTGTTACTTTTAGACACATGTTAATGGTGCGTTGATATTAGGATGGCAGGATGGAATGCAAAATGGATAAGTTTACCTGTAACCTTCCTACAAAACTGAAACATTCCTGATTCCAAAATTCGGGAATTACGGAACTTTGTCACTTAGTAAGTAGTTACGTTGTTGGTGACACGCGTTTGCCGTTTTTCATCTTTTATCAGATACCTAATATTTATCAGAATGGTCCAGATCAACAAATGAGAAAACTTTATGTCAAAAGTGTAGCCAAGGCTTGTGTTCAATTTTATTTTTTACTAACCAGCATATGGTGGTGAAATAAATCCGTAACGAATCATGCAAAAATTTAACCATTTTATTAACAATTTTGTCGTGAATAATTGGAACTCAATCAAACGAAATTGTTTTTACATCAACAATAATAAAAAAATGTCTACCGGTGTATTTTAAGCTTTAAGATTAGAGACCAGAATTTAATACAAACGATAGAGAAGATTATGTTAAGCAAATCTGAAAGGCAATTAGTCATTAATGTTCACAAAATATAATGATGAGACAGTACTTAAACTATTTTAATCTTAAATCTAATAGAAATGGAGTGGTATTAGGAAAGTTGTACGTAGTAGAAAGAGACTTAAGACATAAAAAGGATAAAAATTTGTTTAATTTATCAGCGTATGAGTCTTAAGAAATTAGGAATCAAAACCGCCGGTCAGTAATATATGCTCGTAAATCGGACAAAATTCTATCGTACAACAAGTGCACCCACGATTAGCTGAAGATACTGGGTTTCACAAATGTGATAGGTGGCAAGCCTATCGCCAACCGGGCACTTTTCGATCCCGGGCAACTTTGTGTTTCTCAGAAAACTGAAAAAACACTTTTCTTATGTGCCCGACCCGGGAATCGACCCGGGACCTCATGTGTTCAACGCCAACGTTGGACCACTAGACCACAGAGGCCATGGATATAATGATTATTATAATATTTAGCTTATAATACTTAAGTAAAATTTAAAAGAATTGTAATAAGTAAATATTCTTCTGACTCACTATATTAACTAGAAGTAGGATCGATGATTTTTTAAAAGAAATCGTAAAACAGACAGATAGCAACTCTACCTTCATAATTTTAAAGATGATCAAAATTTTTCAAGTGAAAACCAGAGAGAGCAGGAATGCAATTCTTTTTCCAAAGATTTAAAAAAAAGAATTGTATTGATGGTGTTACTATCGAAGGAAAATATAAGATCAAAATGATGAACACATTGGGCATTCAAAAATGACATCAATATTCTTTTCGTTCTCCATAATTTTCGTGACACACTTCCAAGGTACGAGCTTGCATAATTATTTTGCCGCTGGGGTCTTCCCTACTTTCCAGACTTCAGTAAGTTTATTCTATATTTCGAAACTTCTTTTCTCTATTCAGTCGCATCACTACTCACAGTACTCTATTCACAGAAAGTTCCAAATTAAATTGATGTCATCTTTTAGTTTTGGATTTGCGCAAAGTAACGCCTGAATCTATAAAATAACTTTAAGCATTAATAATATAGGATCGCAAACAAGAACACGGCACTTTTGATCGAAAAAATCACCTGTTAGCTGACATAGCTGACATTTGCTAGATAGCAAACTCTTTAATATCTAGGTTGGACGAGTTTCCAATAGATAGTACTGTGTTGAGTCCCAATGTTATAACGATTCCAAACTTCTTATGTTCTCAGAGTACAGTCAAGAAAATCTATAAATCAGACAATAAAGACTTCATTGCCTTATTGGAGTTGACGAATATCGTTGTCAGCTTTAATACTAAGATAAGACCAGCTTGTCTCTGGAGCAAGTTCAACTTTGACTCAGGCTACGATGGCTACAAAGCGGTAGGATGGGCTCACCCGTTTGCATTTTCTGGTAACAACATAACATTTTGTTTACCCAGTGTTCTTGAATTTTTGTTATTGTCTTTATTTGTATGTAGTGCAGTCGTTATGTTTAATTTAATAATATACATCCTTAGTGGTGAATCCAGCATTTTGTTTGGGGGATGGCGCTTGTTTCAGCTGAAAATAGATTTTATCAAATTTATTATTAAATTTTTTAAGATTTGCAGGGGTTTAAACCCCTCCCCTATCCCCTTAATCCGCTAATGTACATGTTCTTAATGATACGAAACTTAATGATTTTTAAACATATATTGTAAAATTGTGAAGTATATTGTAAAAAAGTATAATTTAAAAAAATAATCAGGAAGCAATATTTTCAAATCTCTTGAAGTTTAGGAATCGTCTTTGTGTATATATATATATATATATATATATATATATATATATATATATATATATATATATATATATATATATATATATATTTTTTTTTTTTTTCTCTGTATTAGTATCATTGACTTATATGCACACACAAGCGTATAATTTTTGACTCGATCAAATAATTATTATGTATGGTGAATATTCATCATCATTTATTTAAATTATATTATTTAAGTTATACAATGAGTGATCTAATTAATAGCTTAAAATACATATAGACTTACTATTATTAGCATGAAGGCTAAATTAAAAAACTCAGCATGTGTAAATCTTATTTTAGGCACATTCGATACAAAGGAGTATTATGACTGCCTAAAGATGTCAAAATCTACTACTGATTCACAAGCGTGTGTTGAGAAGTCGAAGCAAACTGAACCTTGTGAAGTAAGCAAAAGCATTATATTTTTTCTTTATTGCACATTATCATTTGCAAGCTGAGGGTATAGATTAAAAATTTATAATCTATATAGATATTATAATATTATTAATGCGAAGTTTGGACGTTTGAATGTATGTATGGATGGATAGGTAGGTGTTTGTTTTTTACTCACGTAAATACTACTAAATGGATTTGGATGAAATTTGGCACACAGTTAGATAATGACCTGGAATTAATCGCATAGGTTGTTAAATCTGGAAATATTAATTGTTTTTGCGGGATTCACGAGAAACTTTTATAATTCAATGGACTATACAATTCAGTTGGAAAAATAAAAACAACACCAAAAAGACACATCTTTTTGCAGTGATTTTGAGACACTTACCGACACCACCTAAGATACTAAAAATTTTTTAATCAATTAATTTTGAGAATATGCAAAAAATTATATTTATATTATAAATGTGAAAGTTTGGATGTTTTGATGTATATATAGATGGATGAATGGATGTTTGTTACTCAATCAACCAAATCGGTTAAATGTGATGAAATTTGAGTGTCTTGAGTGAGAAAGTGATGACCTGGAATAGCACATAGGCTACTTTTTATCCAAAGTTCCAACGGGATTTACCAAAAACTTTGAGCTGCACGGTGCAGCTACTCTTTTATAATTTTAACATTAATATACCTACTATTTATTAATTTAGATAAATAGAAGTATTCAAGAATTATTACTACACAACTGTGAACCTGTCTTGCTGATCACGTATCTACGTTTTCTTACATATGATTCATTTATCCAGTTAAAGTAATAGGTGTAATAATCTTTAAACTCACAAGCTTGCTGTCTTGCACAAAGCTTTTATATATAGAAGAGGGGGCAAACGGACAGGAGGCTCACCTGATGGTAAGTGATTACCGCCGCCCATAGACAACCACACTACCAGAGGTCTTGTAATTGCGTTGCCGGCCTTTTAAGAATGAGTAAGCTCTTTTCTTGAAAGTCCCTAAGTCGTATCCATTTGGAAAAATTTCTGCCGATAGCTGGTTCCACAAAGGAGTGGTGCGGGGCAAAAAATGCCTCGAGAATCGCACAGTTGTGGATTTCCAGACATCGAGATGGTAAGGATGGAACTTCGAATTTTTTCGCGATGTCCGATGGTGAAATTCGGCAGCAGGAATTAATCCAAACAGTTCCTCGGAACATTCCCCATGGTAGAGCCGATAAAAGATGCAGAGTGATGCCACATCTCTACGTAACGCCAAAGAATCAAGCCGATTTGAAAGAGTCTCGTCCTCGACAATTCGAGCCGCCCTACGTTGAATTCGATCAAAAGGAAGGAGCTGGTACTGAGGAGCTCCCGCCCATAAATGAGAGCTGTCGATTGACTCTAGTTTTTTTCTATACTCCTATTATTTGTTTCAAATCCACGTTTAAATAATTATTTTAGTGTGCCATTTTTCGCGTTTGTCATGACGTATAGTTTTAGATATAACTCTGTCCCAACCGAGCGGCCAATAGATACCCTTAATTATTTTGTTTGTAATAAACTTTTGAATCTTTATAAGTCTGCCTTCCATCTTGGTCACAGCACTATTACTTCTTAATTCGTTTGACATTTGACCCTGGTCAGCAGACTATTATTGTTGTATTAGATTTTAGTAATGCGTTTGATTCCGTTGATTGTTATTTTTTTATATTTATTTATTTTATTTAATATTTTATTGTACACAACAGTAAATAATAATATAATAATTACAAACGAAAGAATAATCGTACAAAAAGTAGACATATCTCTATAATATAAAGATATCTTCCAGGCTACCCAGCTTATGAAGCTATTAAGTAGAAGCAACAGACATTGTGCTCAAACTAAAAGTAAATCACAACATACAACTCTTTAAAAGACGATAGTTAAAATTTTAAACACGTATAGGGAAATAGTGAAAAGATTACTTACTTAGGATATGATTCACGAACTATTATTAATAAATTAAATAATTACAAATAATCAAAACTTATTTTAACATTCTTCTGGAGATACTCCGAATACTAATCTTCAGTTTACTTGACTAGTTTTGATCCTAATATTTTAGTAGATTTCAGAGTACTTGTAGTAAAGACTTCTGTTCTGTCTGAAACCGCCTTGGCTGTGGTACTCCTGATTGAAATTCTGTTCCACCTTTTTTGTATAGTAGACGGAGTAAACGAGTAGGAGGTGCACATGATAATAAGTGATCGCCGCCGGCCATGAACATCCGCTATATCAGATCCTTTGTAGTTGAATTGCCGGCTTTTAAAAAATGTGTAAGCTCTTTTCTTGAAGGTCCCCAAATAGGATCCGTTCGTTCGTTCGTATGTTCGTCGAGGTGGTAAGGTTGGAACTTTGAAATGTAACGTGTTGTTCAATGATGGAATTCAATGGCAGGAATTAATCCGAACAACTCGTCGGAATACGATATATGCGATAAATAATGCAGAGCGAATCAAAACCACATTCAGATTTTTAACTTCCCGTTACGTATGTAGATAAGGAATTTACTGATTTTGCCTCGATTTTCGAAAATTGAATTTTCACCAGATCTCCACGTTTTGAGGTCCTAGGAACCTTTCCGACCATTTTCACGATGACGACAGTATGTCTGTATATATGTATGTGTGTATGTGTGTGTGTGAACGTGTGTATGTAAATATCTCATAACTTTTGGACGGCTAGACCGATCGAAACGCAGTTGATGGCTTTCGATTGGATTCCACTCAATTTAGACCTCCAGAAAATTTGAACTAAGGCTTAGGAGATTTTGAGAAATTTTAAAAAAGACCTCGAAATTTTATTTTGGCGAAACAGTATTTTTTTAATATTACTTCCAAATTTATGTACCGATTGAGTACAAAAACTAATCAGCTCTATTTCGCATAAATTGCATCAAAATCGGTTTATCCGTTTAGGTGTAATCGTTGACGAAAAATTTTGAAAAAAGTGTTTTTTTGACATAGCTTCGAAATTTTTCAACCAATCATTTTTTAGTATTCTACGATATTTTAGTACTAAAACAACTACGTCGAACACTGTTTCAAAAATCAAAATCAAAATAAATTTTCAAAAGTTACAGCTTTTTTAAATATTGTTACGAATAATCTAGAAGCGTGTAGAGTTGGAGCGCGCGCGCGCTAATTATCTAGAAATAAAAGAAAGAGATGGCTACTCCTATTGACAAACAAATAGTTGAACTGGGCTATGCCATAATGGACTTTGTGGGATATGGCATAAGGTTTAAAGTAGCGTGTACTAGGATTTATGACTCATAACATGTTTACAATAAGAAGTGATTCATTGTTTCCCGATACATTTAGATTTTTCTGGATCCAGCTAGGACTTTTCCCTGCCTATAAATAGAGAAGTGTTGACAAACACAAGGCAGTTTTTATCAAGCGATCGAGAGCGATACATCAAGTGACTATTCCGAAGCGAGAAGTGTTTTATTGTGTAGTGTTCTAAGTTCAGTGATAGTATAGCGAGTGACTAGAGTGTAAAGTGTATTTTAGTATTACGTTGTGTTGTGTTCTGTAAATATACGGATTTAATATAAGTGGTGTTTTTTTACAAGTACGAACCCGGAGTACGTCACAATATTATTATTACGTTGTTTTTAGCAAACTTCATAATTTTGAAATAATTTTCAGGCTAATACACCGATAGACTTAAAAATCTTATCAGCTTTTTTCCTTTAAAAACTGCGTCAAATACCGCTAATTGCTTCAAGATTGCTCAATTTGTTTGGGATTTGTCAATGACGAACATTTTTGAAAAAAAAATGTTTTTTTGACACTGTTTCGAAATTTCATCACCTATCGATTATTTCGATTATTTAGCTAACGCAATATTTTATTGGTTGATCTCAAAAATTGAGTTAAATTAATCATGGTTTCCAAAATATACAGCTTATCAAAAATCAATATACTGCTATATTTAATAAAATAGATGTGTGAACTGAAAAAATCTTTGCCTATAGTTTTTACTCTTTTGTGCCTAAAATGCCTTAATTCAGCGGAAAGTTTCAGGGATGGTCTGCAGGGTCAACCGTTTACATATTTTTCACAATATGATTATTATGAAACAGTACAAGTTTATTAATTGATTAATATTGTATTGAGATTGATTTCGAATCAAAACCATTCTAATTGCTTTTAAAAATCTTTGCGGTAATTATCTCCAGCGTTGTCATAATTGTATTGTTGTGATTTGTACTTAGTACAGTATACAATTATTAAGCTTACATTTACAAGGAATTCACTCAAGATACCTCCTTAGTTTTTTTATACTATAGAAAAGCAATATTTAATATACACACACGACGTGGTTACACACACGACGTTAATTATTATGTTCAAAAGAGTCAAATACATATGATCTGTATTGCCCAACATTTGCCATTTATGAATTGCGCGCGAAAAATAAAAACAGTAAACTAGACAACAAGACCTGTCAAAAATTTGAGATTATTTTTCTTTTTTCAGGTTAATTCAAAAGGAGGGGCACATGTAATTATTAATACTGATAAAAAAAATAACTGCATCATCAATTTGTTAGGAGTAACCCAGCAACTCTTCTGCCCGGGTGCAGATTACTCACACATGGTTCGAATTTCTAAGTACATTGATTGGATTGAATCCATTGTTTGGCCTGGCGAGTAAAGGTCCTCCTACATTATAACAGCATCTTAAACATACACTAGCACATAACACCTCAAATTGAGGCTACACAGCTAGCATTTAGAGGGCTCACTGCACGCGGTTTCAATGTAGAAAACTGTCAGTCAACACTTTTACTCTTTTTAAACTTTTTATATGTTGAAGAAGAAATAAAGGTTAAACAATTTGCAGCCTTCTGTGAAGGTTTTGCTCGACTTTTGCGATGCCACTGGAATAATTAATTATTAATGCCATTAAAATATAAAAAGGAATAATCTCACTGAAATTCTGAAAAATCAGCTATTTTACACGTACGTATTTAACGCACGTTTTACTTCGTAACCGAATCATCTTCGTTACTACGACAAAGTACATTTATTAAAACATAAATTAGGGTAATTTTATTTGCAATTTTTCATGAAATTTTATTTATGGTTCCTGCAATGTCACAGAAACAATAATAGTACTTAAAATGAAACAAACTCACTTAATTTTCGGAAAATAAGAGCGGATCATTATTTTTTGTCCATCCCACGTTCCACCAGGTCAGTAGCCTAAACAATGCAAGGTTCACTGCGAAACCGAAGCATCTCCAGTAAAATTGAATTGAACTACATTCAAAAAGCTTAAAGAGCAAGTATTAATTTTAATACGTCTATTTCTTTACTAAATGTTTTTTTTTTGTATAATATACAATATCTTGTTGACCGAACTTTGCTCGGTTTTTCATATACCCATATCTTGGGAACCGAGCTTTTCTTGGACCTGGAACCTTGATAAATAGATTCCTTGGCACGAAAACCCCCTAATTTGTGACTTTCATGAAAATCGTTGGACCCGATTCCGAGATTCCAATTATATATATACAAGAATTGCTTGTTTAAAGGTATTATTATTAGAAAGATTAAATTAGATAATATCATGGTTACATAATATTACTGGAACCTTGATAATTCCAATTCCAACATTACAATTATTAATTTCTTATTTATGGTTTTGATTTCCGCAAATAGCTTCTAAATCTATAAAAGTCACCAGTCAGCGTTCCAGTAGAATTGAATTTTACTTTATTCAAAAAAGTTTAGCAGCAAGTTTTAATGAGTCTATTCATTAGATAGATGTTTATTAAGGTATGTATATTGAATGTATGATAAACACATCCAATATACTTACAAACCTCTTACTTATAGTCAGATATAGGATTTTGTGGAGAGTAGCAAATAAAATTACATTAATTTCTTATTTAAATTCTGGATTTCCGCAAATAATTCCTAAATCTATAAAATATTCTTTATTTATTATTTTATGCATGTGGTATCATCGTGATCATGATTTGAAAGTTGCTAGTCAGCTGTATATACCGAGCCCACCCATTTGAAGTAGGTACACGAGCTTCGAGTCGTCTAACAGTGGAATTCTAAAATAATTATTGATTTAATACTCAAATTTGAATTGCAAGTTGTTTGCTGAGTGGAGCGGATCTTTTGCTGAGTTGAAACAATCGTGTTTAATGTGCGATGACTATTCCATTTGAAATAAAAAGAGTTTAATAAATAAAGTGACTTTTATTTTTATCTTTTTGACTGAAATATCCACAATATACCTCGCTAGACATAAAAATGACATTATAATAACATACCTATTTTGATTAAACTGAAATCACTTTCAGTAATAACTTCGAAAATAAAGTCAACGTTATATCAACAACAAGATAGCAAACAAAGTCTTGATTCTACTGATGGAATGAGATATTCAATGCCTAGGTGTCTTTTACTTGATACGAAAGCCGAAACTAATCAGCAGTAGAATCGATTGCAATAGTTTTTAAACTGTGTTATATTTTATTTCAAAAATCTATAAAATAGTTGTTTAAGTGGACACACTAATTTGTTGGTAAAATTTTGTTTATTTACCAAATTATTCTTCACTTGCATCACCTAAATTCTTACCACCGATCCATTTTGATAGTCAAAAGCCTTTAGTGTGATGGAAAATGTTATTATTATATATATGTTTAACTCGCTGCTCGCTCCAACTTCACACGGATGTTGTACCTAATCCCTCACATTATTTTCTATATCCGTATGTCTGTGTTCCAGTCATTTAGTTTTCGTATTATGAGATTTAAAAAAATCTCGTACGACTTTTAAATATTTCCTTTTATATAAACCTTCGCATGACAATAAAGAACAACAAAAAATAATGATCTAATTTGGCGCATTTATCCCAAAGTTAGATGCAGAGAAACATTTCAGGTATTCAATTTTGTTTATATGTACTAGCTATACCTGCGACTTCGTTCGCGATTGCCATCCCTGAAGACTAATAATTCGTATTTGACCACAATATTTAGCAATACTTTGGACGGTGAAGCACTTTTATGAATAGTCACGGGACAAATTACACTTACTGATCTAACCCCAAAGTAAGCAAATATTTGGTTGTAGAAAGGAACTTTTTAGTGTGGATTTGGAAATGCGTTTTTTTATAGAAAAAAGGGGCCAACGAGGAGGAGGCTCACCTGATGGTAAGTGATTACCGCCGCCCATGGATGTGATGTGGCTGCATCACCGTCTTGTTTTAACTTTGATATCAACCGTTGTGTCTTGTGGGACTTTAGGCAGTGTTTAATTTGAAGTCACTACAAAACAATATTCAAACGCCTCCGCCGTAACAGTCGTATTAATGACTACAAAATACAGGGGTTCCTAACGTGTGTAAGCAAAAATTAGATAAATGTTATCCACAATGTCACTTACACCCATATTCACAAACGATACTATGAGATTGCATAGTGTTAGCGAGCGCATAGGGTCATAAAACAGATGGCTTGTCATGTGAATTGCATAACAAATTAGGGTTCTTTAGTTTAGTTTTAGTTTTTTTTAGTTTAGTTTTTTTAGTTTTTTTTAGTTTCTTTTTTTTTAGTTTTTTTTTAGTTTCTTTTTCTTTAGTTCTTTAGTTCTTTCGCATAGTGTTACTACGTTTCTTAGGTAAGGGTTGTTTATGAATACGGACGTTAATCTCCTGCTTAAAAATTACCTAGACTTCTATGGGACAGGAACGGCTAACAAACTTGTCACTATTGTCTGTAGAGGCAGAAATTTTGGGAAAACTGAAATCGTCTTCAGTTGTAGATGATTTAATAAATCAATTTGCCGAAAGTAGGGCAAGAAAAGAGTATATTTAATTTGAATTGTTTGGTTCGCCCAATTTCTAGGAGGAAGTAAAAAATTATAATCAATATTTTTTTTTTATGTCATAAGATAGCAAACAAGCAGATGGGTCTCCTGATAGAAAGAGTCAACCATCGCCTATAGACACCAAAGATGTTATTGGTGCGTTGCTATCTTGTGGCGAGGTCTAATGCCACATGCATAAGTTTACCGGCTACCTTACCCTCCAAACCGGAGCACGACAGTGACCAGCACTGACGCTATTGCGGTAGGATTAGGTAAGGCGGTGGTACCAGACCCGGGCGAGACAATGCAGAACTCTACCACCTAGTAGCCACGATGGTAGTGACTCGATAGCAAATTGGTCGCATTTTACAACCTGCCTGGCAGAACGGCAGTTGGCCTATTCTTCAAAGGAGGCTGGGACCAACACGGCGAAAATAAATATTTATTTTAATTTAATGCAAGCATTTTTGTTTCTTTTGTGAGAAATCTTTACCCTTCATTTCGCCTACCCCAATTTTGATACAGATCAAAAACTTTGATACAGATCAGAGGAATCCAAGGCAAGCAACGCCACTGTAACAACTTATGGCTTTTTTGAGGGAAAACCATTGAAGGTGAAAATATCGGCTTATACCAAGAGTTCTTGATAGGCAACGATGATTATTCAAGCTTTTTTAAAATCCATGGTGTATTTTTGATCATTTAATAATATCCGACTCTTTTGCAGTTGTCTAAATTTGATAACAGGTCAGGGAGAAATAGTGCTTGCTTCATTGAAATTTCATAAGCTTGAAAATTAGTCAAATGTACTGTGTAGAACATAAGCTTAATATTATGACATTGTAGGAGAACAGGAACATTTATAAATAAATATAAAAAAAACGGTCTTTTTGCAATTTTTGGCAATATTTCGTAAAATATGCGTGTTATCGACATGCATATTAATAAATATTTCCTTTAAAATGTCAGCTCGTAGTAGGTTATTGTGAAAATTCGCAATTTTGATTTTACGTCGCAAAACTATCCTTCAAAGTTAAAAAGTTAAACTTTTTGAAAATACATAAATATTCAAACTATTTAATTTTCTAATAAGATATCGACATGAGACAAAAAGTGAACAAAATGTAATAATAATATCTTTCAAAAGTAAAAATCCAAAAAAATATTATTTAATACATGGTTTTGTACTTTGTTATTCATAAAAGCAAAATAGCTTTTGACTAAAAAAACTTTTTTTTTATGGAAAACTGGGGCAAACGGGCTCACCCGATTGTAAGTGATCACCGCCGCCTATGGACAACGACACTATAAAAAGACAGTTGCGTTGCCGGCCTTTTAAGAAAGAGTAAGCTCTTTTCTTGAAAGTCGCTTAGTCGTATCCTTTCGGAACCAGATACCGACAGGGGTGTCGGTATCTGGTTCCACAGAAGAGTAGTGTGGGAAAAAAGTGTCTCTAGAATCACACAGTTATCAATTTCCAGACGTCGAGGTGGTTATGATGAAATTTTGAATTTTATTGAAATTCTATCACGATGTCCGATGGTGAAATTATGCGGCAGGAACTTGATATAAAAAACCCAACATGCACAGTCCCGAACAAAACTGCCACTCAAAAGTGTCGCTAATTTTATTTACATACATAAAACATATGTCTTTGCATATCCAACTTTAAGCGCAAGATTTATAGTGGTTTTTACAAAGCAATGTACGAAAAGAAATAAAATAGACAGCGTCACAACCGACGCAATTCTATTTGAAATGAACGCACAATTTAAAATTGTGCACTCATTTTTGAAGGACGTTTTTGCGACACTTACGTATCTTGGTTTTTAAATCAATGGGCTGGGCAATGGGAATTAATCCAAACACTTGATACACTCCTCATGCTAGCTTAACTGTTTCATTGATTGGATATACGTGTTACTACTGTTGTAACTATGCGGTAGAGTTTCTCAAAACGCCCGGATACCATTACCTTTCCGATACTCGCAACTCACTATCTTTGGTATCTAGAGGCGGTGGTTTCTATTTCCATCAGGAGAGCCATCTGCTATCTTACTAGGTGGTAGAGTTCTGCATTGTCTCGCCCGGGTCAGGTACCACCGCCTTCTATTCCTGCCGCAATAGCGTCAGTGCTTGTCGCTGTCGTGTTCCGGTTTGGAAGGTAAGGTAGCCGGTAAACTTATGCATGTGGCATTAGACCTCGCCACAAGATAGCAACGCACCATTAACATCTTTGGTGTCTATAGGCGATGGTTGACTCTTTCCATCAGGAGACCCATCTGCTTGTTTGCTATCTTATGATATTTAAAAAAACAAAAATTTAGCAATGGGTCGCCTTTTACAAATTGCCGATTACAGGTATATTGTTTAAAAAATATGTCTTTCTTGGGCATTCGGGTAAAAGTTATATAGTCAACTAGCGACCTGCCCCTGCTTGCGGAAAAATAAAACCCATAAATATAGAACCATAAATATTTAATTTAATTATATAATATCGTTAAAGCAGTTGCTAGAAGCAGCGTAGTGGTTTGAATAGTGACGGCAGCTGACGTAAAGAAGTTTGCTGAAAAAAAAAACGAATGATCACATTCTGAAAAATAAACCAATCTAGTTCGTGTCAGACCACACGCAATATAAAGTTTAGTAGATGCCCATTACAGTAATGTGGACTAAGAAGAAATATTTTTTTGGAGTTTCATATTTACTGTGAACATTTAACCTATTTAACGCCAATGATATTCACATCACAGGTTCACCACCTAAACTTTTTATTATTAGTTGGTCGAATGTTACTCATAAAGTTGTAATATCTTCTTAACCGTGATTGATTTCTTTTTAAATTTATTATATATACAGTGTATATGTATTATATATACAGTATTATATATACAGTGGTTGGTAAAATACTGTATTCTGAGGGAGGCTTTTAGCAATACCGGGACATATAGAGAATTTCAAGCAGAAATTCAAAACAGAAAACAAACAAATAAAAAAGACAGAAAATAAATTCAAACAGAAATTTTTGAAATAGTAAAATTGATGTTATTCAAAAAACGAATATTTATCACGAAATTAAAAAAAAAGGTTAGAATGTTCTGTACAATATAGATTGACAGACCAGATTCACAGACATACACTACAGATTTTTATAATAGTCTAGATAAAAGTCTGAATATTTTATGGTAGTACAGAAATCAAATGTTTCTACTACTAATGTACTACCATTAAATATCAGACTTATGCTGATATAGTAGATTTTATTTCGGAATTCGTGTACTTCGGCATGTTAAAAGATAATTTATTTATTTAAATCGATTATTATTTTACCATAATCGTTTGTAATAATCAATTTTCTTAATCATAATAAATCGATTATATAAATTTACACATTTTTTCGAGTCGATTCGATTTTTTTGTAAAAGGCGCTCTCTGTGAAAAAACTTAAAGTTCATTATATAAACAAGTTGATTTAAGTACGGCGTCTTCTGTATATATGCATGAAGTTGGTGCAAACCGCTTAAATTCTCAAAATGCTAAAAAATATCACCTAAGAGATTGTTCCATTCGATGGAATTTATAATTACACATGCTTGAAAGTGACCGTGAGTGACCGTGAAATATATTGAAAGATGCTCTAACTGAATATAAAATATGTACCGAGTATGAAAAGTTAATCGTGGAGATGTGTTGAGGAAAATATGTCAACTCAACCAATGCTATTCCTATGATAAAATTAATATTTGGAAAACCCGCATATAACGATAAACTTGTCTCTATCAAGTTTATCGTTATATGCGGGTTTTCCAATTATATATATATATATATATATATATATATATATATATATATATATATATTATAAATATAATAATATATATTTACATATATATATATATATATATATATATATATATATATATATATATATATATATATATATAATTGTGGAATCTCGGAATCGGCTCCAACGATTTTCATAAAAGTCACAAATTAGGGGTTTTTCGGGTCAAGGAATCTATTTATCAAGGTTCGAGGTCCAAGAAAAGCTCGGTTTCCAAGATATGGGTATGTGAAAAACCGAGCGAAGCTCGGTCAACCAGATTTTTGATAATAATTTACTAGAGATTGAATATTGAGGTAAAACTATAAATGTCACATTTATTGAGGAAATTCAGCATGGGTATGTATATATATATATATATATATATATATATATATATATATATATATATATATATATATATATAAATATTATTTCCATTAGAGACAGCTGAAATCATAGTTTGATATCCGAATTAAACCTGTACATAATAAATGCACATTTAATAGAGTTAAAAGATAAAGCCTTAAAAGTTTGGAGAAACTGTAAGGAAGTTATCTTAAACTGACACAGTTGGCGTGTAAGCAACTTTTGGTTCTGTCTTCTTCGGCTCCAGCAGAGATATTGTTTGTTCAAAAATAATCTCTCTGGTGTCGTTAAATTATCTTAATTTAGTAGCTAAATTTGGTCAAAACGCTTACTTAAACTTTTATTCCTTTATTTATAACCCCTGAATCAATAGTTTGTTTTATTGAATCATCTGAATATTCATATTTGGTTAAATCAACTATTATTATTAGATTATTCTAAAACTTTACTTTTTTTCGATTATTTTAAAACTTTGTATTCCTCTGTATATTTTTAATTAATAAAACTAAATAAATTTACTATTTTAAGCATTTGTTTTGAATTTAATGTGATAAATTAGAAAAAATCGATTAATAGGAACAAATTCATTAATAAGTAATCGATTTTCATGCTAAGAAAGCAATCAATTAATTATTAATCGATTTTTATTTGGAATGTTACATCACTTGTTCCTTTTTCGCAATACTTACTACATGTTCTCGTTTCCTCTGAGTAAGGAAATTGGAAGTCGCATTGACACAGACTGTTTCTACATACAACTGCTTCTGACATTCCTTGGAGGAAGCACTCACTAGATCGTGAGCAGGGTTCAAAGAGATCTGGAAAAATAATAATAATGAAGCCTTTATTGATTCCTTACACCTTAATCGTTGTCAAATATTTTATTTAAATTACATCTTAGCTTACTATCAGGCGAGATCGTTGTCAAGCGCTTCCCTATCGAAATTTAAAAAAAAAGTTGAGAGGTGTCAAGGGACACCCGGATGGAACGAAGATCCTTTCGATTTATTAGTGAAGGAATTGTAATAAAATTTTAAATTCTAATAAAATGTAAATCTGGCTTGCTTTCTATAACAGAGAGAGACAGACAGAGAAACATGCGCACGCCGCACAGCTTACAATAGCAAAAAGTGTCGTGACAACTTTTCGTGAGAATTTTTTCCGTCTAGCCCCCTTTCACAACGCGCGATAAGGAACTTCGTTCCAAAACTTCGTTCCAAAAAAAATAGTTTTTTGAATTTTTAAATCTCGATAGCTGTACCCTGCGCGCGTTGCTATGCCAGCGACTAAAATATCTGTCGACCAACTCATCACTCAACCTTCGTGGACTCATGTACAACTTTGCTAAAGACTATCACATGATCACATGTTTACGATTTTATTAAGGACATCTGTATGTCCGTACAAACATTCATATATATATATATATATATATATATATATATATATATATATATATATATATATATATATATATATATATATATATATATATATATATATATATATATATATATATATATATATATATATCTGTAGCGCCGCTGGTCCGTGTCGCTGAAGGTTCATAGTGATGGAACTAGCGCGGCGGGCCAGTTTCGTTTCTTATCAGGTGACGTCATAACTGTGGAAGTTGATGACGTTACAGAAGGACAAGATCTTCCCAGCCAGGCAGGGTGTACTGCCTGGGGACAGAAGTCCATTTGAGAAGCGTTGAAACTTGTATATAGTGTTACAAGATAAATAATTGTGATATCGCGATTCAGGATTTTATTTTGAATTTCATCATTTTGTATTTTTTATTAGGTATTTTTTCTTATAGCGTTTGTGATTGTTTGAGCCGCTACATATCTATATATTTATATATAGATTAATTACATCACATTATTATTTTAAAATCTAAACATAATGGTAAACAAGGAATGATTGATTGTTCATTTACTGATGTTAATATATGACCATGCATAACTTTTTATATAGTTATCTGATTTAGATCGTCGTTTATTGGATAGATTATACAAGATCTTTTTATATAATTTTAGAAACCAAAACTCTACCCTAAAGTACGAAAGCAAAGTATGATTGACTATTCTCTCACCTATTTAAATGTATGGCCATGCATGACTTTTCGTCAGTTTTTGTTATAAATATATTGTAATTTAATTACTTGTAAATATAAAAAATGCGTTCCAGGGAAGAGAGGGTTGCGAAGTCGATTAACATGTCAATTATGTCTTATGACAGAACTGAAAATCACAACTAGTTACAAAACGATGAAGAAACATGTCTTCGGTTGTCATATTAATCGCAACACGTCAATTGAACATCTGAACCCCTGACAAAATGATCATATTATATCGAGTCACATGAGTTTTTGTCAAGTCGCATCAAACCATAATTCGCTTCAAGTCACTTCAAGTTGCATCAATTCACATCATGTCACGTCATGTCGCGTCATGTCGCGTCAAGTCGCGTCATGTTGCATCATGTTAGTTAGTCATGTAAAGTCGTGACAAGATGTGTCATGTTATAACACGTTTACTTTCCATTTTGTATCTTACTTATCATTGGCCAGCATCTTCCATCCCTCAGATGGTAGCTATTGATGCAAGAACACATATTATTGGTGCAGTTGCTCTTTTCGCCTATGATTTGCTGACATTGAATAGCCACCGCACATTCCATATCCAAATGAGAAAGTTCTGTAAAATAAAATAAAATTAGTGATAAAAATATAATTAGTAGCAACTATATAAAAACAGTTACGAGAACTACCGACAGAAGTGTCTGTAACTGGGCGAGACTTTGCGGAATTCTACCACCTAGTAGTCACGATGATAGTGACACGTATAGCCAACCTGTCCTGTTACAACTTGCCTGGCAGAACTGCAGTTGGTCTATTCTTAAAAGGAGTCCGAACTAACAAGGAGAGCAAGGACGGAATAAATGAATTAATATGAATAAACCAATTTAATTGTTAATCTATTTTAATGCTAAGAAAAAATATCGATTAAAAGTCGATATTTTGTAGAATGTCACATCCCTTGTCCCATTTTAGCAATACTTACGTCATGTGCTCGTTGCTTCTGAATGAGGAAATTGGATGTCGCATTGACAGACAATTTCTACATACTCTGATATACATAAACAAGCCCAGACCAACACGGGGATCCCTATAATGTCACGAGAATTGTTGACAAAAGCGCCTGGACAATTCTTCAAAGCCCGTCTCTAAAGATTCGACCATCTACCGTTCTGCTAGAGTCTAGACAGTTCGTAAAAGAAAAACAATTGGCTAAAAATGTCATTATTTTCATGACTATTAGATTATAGAGTTCTGCAAAGTTTTGCCCGGCTGTGGTCTTACCTATTACTGTCGCAATAGCCTCAATGTTTACCCCGTGTTGGTTCCGAGCTCCTATGAAGAATAGACCAACTGCTTTTCTGCCAGGCATGTCGTAAAAGGCGACTAATTGGCTATGCGAGTCACTAACATCGTGGCTACTAGGTGGTAGAGTTCTGCATTGTCCCGCCCGGGTCTGGTACCACCGCCTTACCTATTCCTACCGCAATAGCGTCAGTGCTTGTTACTTTCGTGTTACGGTTTGGAGGGTAAGGTGCCGGTAAACTTATGCATGTGGCATTAGACCTCACCACAAGATAACAACGCACGATTAACCCCTTTGGTGTCTATAAATAAATAAATAAATATTCACGGGACAAATTACACTTACTGATCTAACCCCAAAGTAAGCAAAAATTTGCTTGTGTTATGGGTGTTAGTCAATGATACTAATACATAGAAATACATATATAAATACCAGAATATATATAATAAACACCCAAACCCGGAAATACAAACATTTGGGATCACCGTCGTCACCGTCGGGGATCGAACTCGAGCCCCGTTGGTTGCATAGTCAGGGCCGCTAACTACTCGACCAACGAGGCGGTCAATTTAGGCGATGGCTGACTCTTTCCATCAGTAAACCCATCTGCTTGTCTGCTATCTTATAATATATAAAAAAAATGTTTTTTACTGTCGAGTTCCGGTTTGAAAAGTAAGATAGCCGGTAAATTTATGCACGTTTTATTACCATCAAGCCACACATAAAGCAAAGTAACATTTATCTGTAATGCCTATAGGCGATAGCAATCTGTTTCCATCAGGAGAGCCATCAACTTATCTATTATTCTATGGTCATAGTTTGGAATAGTTAGTGCAAATTGCCGGGATTGAGTAACGTTATTTCAGTATGAATACTCAATTGAATCCCGCCAGCTATGGTATGCTGTAAATTATATTAATAACAAGTCTAGTCCATATTTATGCAACTTAAAAAGTTTGTTAATCCATGGAAATATCCATGAAAAATGTTTGAGATATGCGTTAAAATACGTAATGCAATAATAAACAATAAGTTTTAGGAAGCCAAAAAAGAAAAAATAAATTATCCATTGACAAAAAATAATTACCTATTATCTATATACTAATATGTGAAGAAAAAAAAACCTTGGGCCCTTTTTTTTAAGAGAAATACTTAAACGGTGGAGCTGTTTATGTCAGCTCTCACCAATAATTAAAAGCCATAAAAAATTTGATTGTACAGATAACTGGTTTTACGGGCAACAATGTATGTAAACTTTAACTTTTAATATATTTAATAGATTCAGGCGTTACTTTGCGGAAATCCATAATTTAAAGGCGATTTTTTTTTTATAGAAGAGGGGGCAAACGAGCAAGAGGTGCACCTGATGGTAAGTGATCACCGCCGCCCATGGACATCTGCAATACCAGAGGTCTTGCAGTTGCGTTGCCGGCCTTTTAATAATGAGTAAGCTCTTTTCTTGAAGATCCCTATGTCGTATCCGTTCGGAAATACCCCTGCCGGTAATTGGTTCCACAACAGAGTAGTGCGAGGTAAAAAGTGTCGGGAGAAACGCACAGTTGTGGATTTCCAGACATCGAGATGGTGAGGATGGAACTTCAAGTTTTGACGCGATGTCCGATGGTGGAATTCGGCAGCAGGAATTAATCCAAACAACTCGTCGGAACACTCTCCATGATATATACGATAAAAGACACAGAGAGAACCTACATCTCTGCGCAATGCCAAAGAGTCAAGCTGTTTCGAAATGGCCTGGTCGTCAACGATTCGAACCGCTCTACGCTGAATGCGATTAAGAGGAAGAAGCTGGTACTGAGGTCCGCCGGTATAAATCGATTTATAAGACCTTATCATGTTAAAAATTAATTTGCGAAATTTCCGCGAATTGTTATATGGAACTGCTGTAATGCAACAGAAATGAAAGGTAATGTAAGGAATAAGGCAAACTTATCCAAAGTCTGAAATTATAGAATACCACATCATCACAATAGTCCACCCACTTCCACGACGCTTTTTTCCACGTCAGAAGCAAAGGCAGTAACACACAAGTTATGTACTCAACGCACGTTTCACTTCACAACCGAAGCATCTTCAGGAGAGTTGAATAGCACTTCACTCTATGAAGGGTGAAGCATTAATGTATATGTGAGGGTGATGCATTATGTAGTGTATATAAATTTAAAGCTTTAAACTTGAACTTCACTTGCCTGGCCAACACTCATCGTTGTAAGGCATAAAGGAGTCGTCACATTGACAGCTGTATCCGTCAGTAGAGTTGACGCACTTTGTATTCTCGATCACGCAGTCCGAGTCTAGTGTGCAGAAACCACCAATTGCTAAAAACAATATACACATTATATAGTCTTGCTTAATAACTAATTTTGCTTATTAACAATTTTCAAAACATATTAAGCATGCGAGTCCCGTGACTTAAGTTTGATATCGCAGGAACTACTATTTTTTAAAAACCATTACATTTACAGTCTTTTTATAAAATTGTTTCCTTGATAATGTTTTTAAAAATAAACCTGGATATCTCGAGACTTAATAACTTTAATCCCACAAGAATCACCAATTTCTAAAAACTTGACATTTTCTTTGATAATAATTTTTAAAATAAGCCTGTTACTTCTGAGATTTAACAAATTTACTCCCGCAGGAGCTACCATACAAAATATACATTATATTATTTATTATTACTCATGTTGAAACTAATTTTCCTTGATGATATTTTTCTTAAATCCTTGATTGTAAATCCCGAGATTTAACTTTCAAAACATTTGTAGTTTCAAAATTATTTTTCCTTGATAACAATTTTCGGGTTTCATTAAGCCCGTAAATACTGAAATTTAACAACTTTGATCTCGAAATTTTCAGGTCATGAATAATCTGGATGCTATGATAATGGGGTCAAGGCCAGTCGTAAAAAGCATCTTACTTGGAGCACAGAAGTCATCTACTTGCTGGTAGCCGCTGTCACACAAACAGATTCCCTCTTCACAAACTGTGTCAGGTGTACCCGTGCACTCGATAGTATGCTGGCAGCTGTCACCAATTACTAAAACCCATAAAAATATATAAGAAAAAAATAACGTCATAAGAAAAAAAGATCGTGCCCCTTTATCATTTGTTCCGCGCTCTCGCTTGCACACTCGGCTCAGGCAGAACGTGACTAACGCTTTTTCATGAGGTCTACCGGTATTAATCGATTTATAAGACGTCATCATATCAAAATTTATTTATGAACCAATAAATGGAGGATACTGAAAACCAGTCTTGAGGTACACTAAGTCTTAATGAATACTCTTTTGATGGACTGAAGTTACCACGTATTATCACTTTTTGCTTTCTTTTATATAAAAGTTTACTAGCATTAGCTTTGTACTTTTTAAAATTAGAATATACATTTTTTTGTGTGACAAGTATTAGTCCATTAATAAATAATTTCTTATCCTTAAATTATTAAAGAATCTCTTTTGTTGGGCATGAACTTGTAGTAAAATAGTATTTGACTCTTATGAAGATAAACGGTTAAACCACTGAATCAAGTTTGATGAAATTTGACAAGAAGACCAGGGTCATACATAGTAAATACCCAAACCCAGAAATAAAAACATTTACGCTCATCACAAAAATGTTTATGCCTATCAGCGAACACGTGTTACTAAAATCATGGCTACAAACTAGATGGGCGAGTTCTGCAACATAAAATTTGGTGAAACTCAATTGAATGATGTTATCTGCGTTTTTTTTTTTTTTTTTTTATAGAAGAGGGGGCAAACGAGCAGGAGGTGCACCTGATGGTAAGTGATCACCGCCGCCCATGGACATCCACAATACCAGAGGTCTTGCAGTTGCGTTGCCGGCCTTTAATCTTTTCGGCCGGTCTTTTGATTGGCCAAGCTGTTTAAAAGTTGTAAGAGGTTTAAATACATGCTGTCACAAATACTGACATCTCAATCTCAATACGTGGAGATTTGATAAGAACTCGGTTTTCAGAAGTAGGGTTGAAATTAGTAGCTTCGTTTAGCGAGGAGTTAGCCAGAGTGATACTAAATGGTTTCCGGTTCATCGAGTTTAATAGAATACATAAATACAGCCCGTATTTATATAGCCACAAACATGGTGCATATGTCATTACTAAAGAAAAATGATGTGGTGTCGCGGGACACCAGGTAGGAACGAACTTCCTTCGGCTAAACGGCACTACTCGCTTGTGTACGCGACTGTCGCGCCTGCGCACGTCTCATTTAACGCTTTTATTCCACGCATTTTTCTTACGGTTTTACTATCACATTTTTTTCAGTTCGGTCGCGCAGCAAAATCCCTATCCCCTCCAAGCCTGCCGTAAGGAACTTCGTTCCAATAAAATATATTCCGCAATAAGGGCGAATTTGTTGTTGGCGTACTTAGTGATGTGGAATCTCTGGCTGATATAAACAAAAATATTTTTTATATATTATAAGATAGCAAAGAAACAGATGGTTCTCTTATAGAAAGAGGAAACAATCGCCTACAGAACCCACATATATTATTTGTGGCAGAATGTTAGCCACATACATAAGTTTACTTGCTACCTTACCCTTCAAACCGGGACACGACAGTGATAAGCAGTAACGCTATTGCCGCAGAAATATGTAAAGTTGTAACTGACCCTTGCAAGACGCTGCAGAAATCTACGTTGATATGGTAAAGTTTAACTAAGTGTTAGATTAATTGACTTGAACTCACCTTTGCCTGTTGTCAAGCATAGACCTTCGTACTCCAGGGTATCATCTGGACATACGCAGACTCCTAGTCCATCATCATTTACTCTGCACTGAATCTCAAGTTCACCAGCAAGGCAGTCGCTATCTACTTCACACGCTTCTCCAATGCCTGCGAGAAAAAGAGATAAGTATATAGGTAGGTTACTTAATCGAATTGTCCAGGGGTGCAAAAGTAGGAAGAGAATGGAGATTGGGAGAAGTGTGGACTGCAGGCGAATTTCCGTCAAAACTCAGTTCAATCGCTATGGAATAGTGATCGTACGAGATCGATGTATTTGTACAAAACACGTAAATAACTGAATACAAACTATAACTACTGATGTATGGTCATATTTCTATTCAATGGATGAAATAGCGTAACCACACATTGATCATCTTCCGACACACACGCACACACACCTATATACAAAGAGAGTTACTTTTAAAGGTCCACCCAAATTTTAAAATTAGGAACTAAATATTGATTTGGAAGTACGTTTTGATTATTATTGTAAAATTATTACAAGATATAAAAATTTCGTTTAAAATGGTGGCAGGTGCATTTTGGCTGAACCGCTATCCGATTTAATTAGTAAGTAAATAGTTACCTAAGAAGTAAATGGACTAGATTAGTTTAGACTATTGTATGAGATGATTACAGGACTGACATGGATATTCAATATCCAGAAGTCCTTTAAAAAAATAAAGATTTAAAAAAATGGTGGCAGGATACTTTGCACCTCGGTTGAGTATGTAAATGTGTCGGTACCGATTATTGCTAAAATATACGATAATCATTAACAGAACGGTAGAATGCGGTTATGGGCCTACCGACAAACCGGTAAATCGTGATGATTTGGTAAATCTACAGACGTTCTGTTTACTCTGCCTATTCCGGCGATCAGATGTAGCCAAAACATTTTTAACATACCTGCAAATAGTCTGCATATATTCAACGATGTATCCCAAGTGGATTCTTCAAGGTCGCATTCACACTCACGGAAAGGCCAAGGGTCTTGTGGCTCCCCACAAATGCTCTTCGCGCCAAATGTGTGACAGTTCCTGTCATACACGCATGAATCTGTGATTCTGCGAGTAACTGGAAAAAAATTTAGAATGGTTTATCGTCGTCATCAAATAAATATCTGATATACAGAACAATATTACTCCAGGGAGGGCAGTATGTCCAAAAAAAAAACCAAAGGTTTGGTGTGTACCAAAGGTAAATAGAGCCGTTGGAGTCTTTATTTTGACGTAAATCTTTAAATGCTTTGATATTGAGGGACAATTTAAGAAGCCGATGATAACAAAATTGGGGGATACAATTTGGTATTATAGGATGAAATAACTATAATTAGCATTTGAAATCTAATGAGGAAGCGCCGCCATTTTTAGGTTATTTCTCGGCTTCACATAATTTGCATGTTGACTCGGAGCAGCTATGATGTTCGATTAATTTTATTTGACTGCTTTTTAAATATTGATTGATTGATTGATCGTGTAAGTAAAAATAATTTTAAATTCTTGTAGTAAATATATATGGCGTTTAAGAGAAAAAATTTAAAAAAAATGTTATTGGTCAAAAAAGCCAAATCAAAATACAAGGAACGTATATTGTCTGAAAGGAATTTTAAATACCAATCTAATGATACCCATAAACCCCCATATAAAAGAGTGAAGAAGTACCGAGAACGCCAAAAGATGATGGCATCTGAACCAACCAATGACAGCATATGAAAAATGTTATTATCGCAATGTATTTACTCGTTACGTAGACGTATTTACGTAAAACATACACGAACATGTCCATGACATAGCCACAACATGGCCACCCTGTTTTTAGCCCTACGGCCAGTTCATTCCGTTTCTAAGCCTGCTTTTTAAAGTAAAACTTCCTTAGAGTCGTTGCAATTCGAAACTTAACGAAACAGAAATATGTCACAATAGAGGAAACAAACACAATATAAATGTATAAGATCAAGTTGGTGAGAGAATGAGTTTGAAAGTAAATTTACAGTACTTTATTACAGACCCGGCAAATGTTGTTTTGCCATTCATATTAGGAATCCATAGCGGACAAACAACGTGACATGTAATTTATATGAGTCTACGGGATTGTCCTTCCACGCAGCCATAATGGCATTTAACTTTATATGGTAGTTAATTATTCTTAAATTTTCTATTTTTCCGCGCAATTTTCTTAATATTTTCTTTTATAAGAACCTTCTCCTTATAATTACAAATACAACAAAAAAAATTAAAATAAATTCAGGCGTGATGTTGTGACCAAAGAAATAGGGATATATATATATATATATATATATATATATATATATATATATATATTTATTATCTATTTAATGGTTGATAACCGACTACATACAAACGGAACTACCAAAAATATTTTACTGCAAATTTAAATTCTAAAATACGAAAAGCCTTTTCTCTACTCCTTTATTTATTTCTGTATTTCTTTTATTCTTTCCTTCTCATTCAAAAGTTTCTTTTTTACCGCGTGTGAGCTCGTAGTCGATTCTTTTACTTCAGCGACTCGGTTTGGCAAAGCCCGTAGAAATTTGCAAATTAAATTGATTTCTTTCAAAAACAACTGATCTTTAGCATTTACCTTTTGTACAATCCCTCATGTTCTCCTCGTAAAAGAAGTTTGGACGGCAGGTGCAAATACCGTCGATGACCAGCGCCAGCAATCCAACACATATTTCAGGAGTTGACGGAGATCCCAATTCTGAAAATATTAAAATCATGAATTAGTTTGACTGTTGCATATTTTGAAATATTCGCAAAATTTTAGCATAATTGAAGGTTAAATATGAGTATTTTTAAAACATTGCAATATTTTTATTTTTATAAATAGAATAATTTTATACTTTATTTGATAAATAAAAATAAAATCATCGACATAATATTATGCCCATTTCGAGTCAGGCAGTGATTTTTAAACATTGTGTAATAAATTTGAAAGTTGATTAATGTTTAGTTTGTGTCTAAATCTTTATTCATCCAAATAAAAGCAATAGTCTGTCTGTCTATCTTGCATTCTAATCCACTAGATCAATTTTCATGAAATTTGGTAAGGAGATACTTCTGTATGTCAGTCTGATATGCTTTCAGGACTAAATCACTAAATATATTTTGATGAAATTTGCCAAAAATATTCTGCATGTTAGCCTATATATATTTTTGATACGCTTTCATGACGAAAAACCGGTTTTTGAATGATAAAATTTGGAAAGAAGCCAGTTAAAGATTCTCTCAAACACAAGGTACTTTTTATTTCAAAAATCAACCCATAAGAGACTGAAGTTTGGGGTGAAAAATTGTATAAAATTTCTTATATTGTTAATATTTTGCTAAAAAACTGCAGGGAAAACTACATGAATCCGCTAGTCTATCTTTATAATATATAAAAATCGATTGCTGATCGTTAGTCTCGCTAAAACTCGAGAACGGCTGAACCAATTTGGCTAATTTTGGTTTGAATTAATTGTTGAAGTCCAGGGAAGGTTTAAAAGGTGAAAAAATATAGAAAAAAATAAGAGTAGTTAAAAAGGCAGAACAACGTTTGCCGGGTCAGCTAGTACTAAATAAATATAAAAATCTATTAATGTTCGTTTAAATTAATACTTCGGTATAGAAAGACAACATTTTAAAAAGAAAAAATACTTTACCAGCATAACATAAAGTTGCATTTTCATTGGCGTAATATCCTGTAGGACATACACAGTATCCAGATAAACATTGGAATGGACTGACACAAGGATTGGCTGCGTCGCATGCTTCGTGCTGTCTGCCTGCCATTTTGATTTGTAGCGCCATTTCGTTTTGAATTTCTGTTGCATTTTGATCTAAAGGCGGATCTGTAAATATTTTATTTACGCTAAAACTTTGCTGAACACACAAAAAACGGCAATAGACCCAACTCTTTTTCTCACCACTGCACTGTAACTTCTGCAAACCAGAATCAACAGCGGTCCTGATGACCACTGAGTTGCGAGCTCAGGGTGCCCTGGTGAAAAGCTGTCTTGGAACTCGCAACGAAATTAACGGAATTAATGGTCCCGGCCTCCTTTGAAGAATAGGCCAATTGCTGTTCTGCCAGGCAGGTCGTAAAAGGCGACCGATTGGCTATGCAAGTCACTAACATCGTGGCTACTAGGTGGTAGAGTTCTGCATTGTCTCGCCCGGGTCTTTTGCCACCGCCTTACCTATTCCTGCCGCTATAGCGTCAGTGCTTGTCATTGTCGTGTTTCGGGTTGGAGAGTAAGGTAGCCGGTAAACTTATGCATGTGGCATTAGACCTCGCCACAAGATAGCAACGCACCATTTACACCTTTGGTGTCTATAGGCGATGGTTGACTCCATCAGGAGACCCATCTGCTTGTTTGCTATCTTACGATATAAAAAAAACCGATTCATCGTGGATGACACTGCAGCCGTGTCATAATTATTTTTAGTGTATGGGGTATGAATAATCGATTTAAAAATGGTAGTCACATATGAGACCTATCATTCGCTTTTAATGGACTGCCTGGTAGAGTGGCAGATGGTCTTCTCCTCAAATGGGGTTCGGATATTCTTTCAGCGATATTTATTTATTTATACTACTGGCAACCCGCCTCGGCTTCACACGAGTATACAATGTAAGCACACAAAATATGTTTTTACGACAAATCTTTGAAATTTTAGGATTTTTGCAACTATAATATGAATGTATTATGTAATATACAGAATGACTATTGAGATACCTTCGATATTTCTTTAGAGTATTCGGTACTCGATTCGCGTTAAAATGAAATAATAAAATTAAGGGTTTAATGTTTGACCAAAATTTCTCTAAAAACTAGTGAAATGTGGATATTATACTCTCTAAGTACGCCACGGTACTCGCTAGTCAAAATCAAGGACACGCCGCCGCCATCCCCCGCCATCAACATCACCACCAGTAGCATCACGCGACACGTGCGTCCGCGCGGTGTCCAAGTATGACGCAGGTAAATATAGGATTCTCGGTGTACTGTATACTAAGTTTACTAAGAAATATTTTAATATTTATAATGTTATTTTTTCTCATCATATAGGATCGCAAATTATCGCGTCCTTAAATATTGAAGGTAACTCACCTGTCAGGCTGTATAAACCTTACATACATATTTTCCCGTCAGATCCCTTACGGGGTAGGCAGAGAGAACCGAGTGCCATACATCACGATCCTTGGAGACTTGTCTCGCTTCCTGCACATTCGATACCCTCTTCATACACACACGCCGGTTGCGAAGATTCTTAACACCACCCGTGGACCATATTTGATTAATTTGATCATGGTACGTTAGTCTAGGTCTTCCCCGGTATCTATATCTTTCCACATTCACAATGTGTATCTCTTTAGTTAACCTTTCATATACCATTCTTTCTATATGTCCGAACCAACGGAGCACGCTCTTTCTCATCTTTACACTGACACTTCCTTTCAAGCCTAACCTCTTTCTCACTTCAACATTATGAACCCGGTCCGAGAGAGTTACGCCACATATTTTTTGTAGCCATCTCGTCTCAATCGCGTTGATGCCCTTTCTGAAATACCTAACTCTCACTTCTATACAATAACGTTGGGATAAGCACATGATTATGCAGAGTCATTTGGGCATCCTGACTTAAAACTTTGCTTTTAAGTAATGTCCCTAAAGCTCCATTCACTCTGTTCACAGCACACATTCTTCTTAATATAGATATAAACATTTCTCTTAATTTCTCCTATTTATTACTAGTCTATTGATGAAAATCGAATTAAAATCCGTTGTGTAATTTAAAAGATATAAGTGGACATACAGCTACTGTGTTTTATACTATGTATAATAAAGAAGATGAACACCAAAGTATAACTAACTTACCATTGATGTCATAACATACAAAGTTGTCTATATCACAAGCGCCATTTTCAAAACGGCAGTCTTGATCGATGACACATCCTTCACCAACAGCTGAAAGTGAAGATTACATAATAATAACTTTAAATAACACATCGTAATTCATTTCACTAAGTGAGGCAAAAATATAAATTAACAAATTAAAATGCAGTTAATTGGTTTCCCAGCAATCTTTTAGGACGCAATCAACACGTGTAAATTTGATGACATTTTTCCTCCTGGTTTAATTTTTCTGACAGTGTCTTTCAGGGCACGGTTCTTTCCCCTCTGCTCTTTTCCTCATTTATTATTACCTTAGTCAAGATTTTTCGATTTTCCACATGTATGCAGGTGATACGCTTTATACTCAGGCTTAAGGTGGCTTAAGGTGACTTTGGTTTATATTAAAAAGTTATAATTGATTAATTGATGTAAGTGATGTTATATTTTTATTCCATTTGAAGAGCTGTCAGCTTATTTCATACCTTAATATATTAAAAAAAGTACATTTAAACATAATTTACCCGAACCAATTCTCCTACACTCTCCTCTCTGCCTCTCATAATAACCATCAGCGCAGCGACAAGTTCCATCACACTTGAAGCTGTAGGGGTCACGGATAGCCCCTATACACTCTTCATCCAGATTACACGTCTGACCATACCCCACAGATCTCCAACAGCGTCCACGAAAGTAATGGTGATTTGGTTGACAGGCACAATTTCCACCTGTAAAATTTAGAAAAAAATAATCAGTCGTAGGACTGCGGGTCAAAAGTGAAAACCTTAAAACATAGAGCGCCAGAGATGGTATTCACTTAATTGACAACATTTTGAAAACATTTTGTTAGATTATACATAAAAATAGCCCAAGAATTAGAATAGCTCAAATATATAGTATTTTTTTTTTTCATAATTGGATGTAGTTACACGAAAAGGATCCAATCCACACAAAATCAGTTTAGAAATATTAAAGTTTGAAGTTTGATATTTTTATTTTTTAACGTGCCATACATGGGGACTAGTTCTGACGTTGAATAAAGTAATAGAGAGCTATTTTTGGTGATTTTGATGTTTTTTAATGGCCATAATATAATTGATGTTTATCATCAATTTGGTGTTCTTAATTCATTTTTACCATATTGTGGATTGGATCCTTTTCGTTTAACTACGTCCAATCGACACAACGTTTTGGAAAAATTTTTTTAGACTACACAAAACTAGCCCAAGAATTGGAATAGCTCAGATATATAGTATTTTTTTATTGGAACCAAGTTCGTTATCGCGCATTGTGAAAGGACGGAAAAAATTCTTACGAAAAGTTGTCACGACACTTTTTGCTATAGTAAGCTATTGTAAGCTGTGTGGCGTGCGCATGTTTCTTTCTCTCTCTCTCTCTCTCTCGTATAGAAAGCAAGTCAGATATTTTCATTTCTATTCGCATTGAACAGTGTGGTGTCGCGACGATTACTTTTGTTAAGTGTATACAGGTTTTTTGTATCGAAAGAAACTTCGTTCCATCCGGGTGTCCTTTGACACCTCTCTAGTTTCATAATTTTTCAACTCAAATAATGGCATCATTAGTCTAGACGAGAAAACGATAATTGTACGTACATAAAAAAAATCCGGCTTAAATTGATTTTTTTCTAGTAAAACATGTTATTTTTTACTTACCTTCTCCAGATTGTGATTGACGGCATTCAAAGTTAGTAAAAAGACGTGAACATTGGTGATTTTCTACACATGGTGATGTGTGATATGGAGCAACTGGAAACAAACAAATATTATTTACGTTTAAACAATTTGATGAAAACAGGCTATTTGAGGAAACGATGACAATACAACTGCAAGACATAGTATTGCGAATGTTTATGGGCAGAGATAATTGAATATAGAGAATAATGAATGCGGAGGAAGAAAGACAAATCTCAAAGGATGGTGACATATGACAGTTTTTTCTGCATACTCTATACGGGATTTAGTGTAAAGATATGTAAGAAGTGTCCATGATATAATTTCTATTTCAGAAGAAATCACAAATTTATTGTAAAATTATAAGCAAGTAACAAGTTCCCCGTGTTGGTCTCGGGCTCCTTTGAAGAATAGACCAACTGCTGTTCTGCCAGGCAGGTCGTAAAAGGCGACCGATTGGCTATGCGAGTCACTACCATCGTGGTTACTAGGTGGTAGAGTTCTGCATCGGCTCGACCGGGTCTGGTACCACCGCCTTGCCTATTCCTGCCGTAATAGCGTTAGTGCTAGTCGCTGTCGTGTTCCGGTTGGAGGGTAAGGCAGCCGGTAAACTTATGCATGTGGCATTAGACCTCGCCACAAGATAGCAACGCACCATTAACATCTTTGGTGTCTATAGGCGATGGTTGATTCTTTCGATCAGGAGACCCATCTGATTGTTTGTTATTATTGACATAAAAAACATACGTGTTCTCCTTTTCAATGATTTTCATTTCAGATCCATGGTGCAATTCCATTTCCACTTTCGACAGGTCCATTACAGCCCGCAGTTAGTGGCACATTCTTTAAGCACTGACCTTGACTTACATACCAGTGAATAGTACGACATATAACGTCCGTAACACGGTTTATTTTGCCATACACAAAGTCCATAGTTTTTGGAGTTTACTCCTTAAGAATCGGTTTTTTGATATAAGGCGCCCGGTATGAGAAAAATGTGAGGAGTAAAATCTACTGAACGAATGACCTCGTTACGTTTTTGGTGCGCAACTTTCTAATCTGGTGTGAGCAGTGCAGCTAGATTTTGCGTTTTTTTGCGTCTGTTTTGACAATCGTACATAAGGTGTAAACTCCAGTCGTGCATCGGAGCTGACACACACATTTTTTTTCTTAAGAATGGGTACTGGTAATTTTTTTTTAAAAGGTTTTATAACTTAACTTACTATCGGCACAAAGAGTCCCTCCTAAGACCGACTCCGTGCCTGGTACGCACTGGCAGCTGCCATTGGAGCAAATACTGCCTTGGAGATCAGAACAGTCGCTGTCTTGAGTGCACTGCCAAATACTTGAAGCTAAGTGTGAGCAGGATAACAGACCTGTAACAAAAAAAACCGGCCAAGTGCGCGAAGGGTTCTGTACCATCCATATTTAAGTTTCTACCTGTTTATTAAGATCGAGTAAAAAATTGCTTAAAAATTACGTTAGTTATGGAAGCCCCCATTTAATATTAACTTTATTTTTATTTAATTACTAGCTGTTGCCAGCGACTTCGTCCCCGCTGACTTCGTTTACTCCGCACAGCTCCTCCCCCGTGGGTGATAGCGTGATAATATGTAGCCTATACGTTGACCCGACCTGTTAATAATATTCACGCAAAATTTAAAGTAAATCCATGCAGTAATTTTTGAGATTACCCCGGACATACATGCAGACAAACAGACAAACATTCTAGAAACTATATTTTTGGCTGTTGTAAATTACGCCCCAAGTATTCTTTTAAAATAATATTCAATGTACAGTTTTGACTTTCCTACGATTTTATTATATGTATAGATGTATAGATATACATAGATGTAAATGTCCAGTTAACAGAGCTAAATCGAAAAGATATTAATAAAATATATTTATTTCTATAATATAATGATTTAATGTAAAGATTAAAGGGTATATGTAAAAGTACAAAGCTTTATATAGCATAAATAAATTTAAAAAAAATGATAAATTAAACAAATATGTGGCTATAACGCACTATAGCAAGAAATATCGAGAAATATTATGCGTTCCAAATAAAAATAGGATTGCGTTTGTTATCAACTTCATACCTCAAGTGTGAAATTAGTATGTAATGTCAACAAAAAAATATTTCGTCGATGAAGTACCAATACCTCCTAACGGACAATTTAGTCCAAAATTATTTTTTATTACAATAGACATAAAACTCATATTCACATAGATTGAATTCACTCCTATCTAAAATTTCTTTACCAATAAGCTTCTTGAGCTATCAGAAAATATCTACTAAGTGACAGAATTCTTTTGTTTGTATGTATTTTATGGAAATATCTCCTTCTGGTGTAAAATTAGATTTTCAACACTTAGGAGGTATTGGTACTTCATCGACGATTTGTTCAAAAATATTGTGGATTTATTGAAGAGCAAATAACGTTTTAATAATATTATTTTCATCAATAAAAAAATTGTAATAAACATCAGTCTAGCTGTTCATCTATATATATTATATTTAAAAAAAATCGTGTAAGTTACACCACTTATAAGTCAAAAACGATGGGGCCAATTTTGTTGCGACTTTTGAGGGTTTGGGTTGTATTTGTCCAGAATAGGCTAAAAAGTATTAAAATATAATATTTATCAATAAAAAACAGTAAAATATAGCAGTCTAGCCGTTTATCTATAGTATATGTATATTTAAAAGTCGTGTTAGTTATTTTACACCTTATTTTAATACATGGTAACAGGATCTGATGGGAATCTAAATAAAAAATATACCAATTAGAATAAAAATATATGTTTTTTACTATTTCTTTGTTAGATTTTTTTTGTACACCTTACCCATCATTTGTTTTGCAAGTTTTTGCAAAATGCGGAGCAATATGTCATCCTGACAGTCCTATTCTCAGTTGGAACGAATAGTAATCTTTCTACGCTTTTTCGACTTCGCTTCCATCACGCTCAGTGCGAGTACCGCGCGATATTCATGCCTTTAGTGGTTGATTTTTGAAAAAAGCTACTCTGTATTTGACCCCGAATATTCAACTATATTCCAAATTTTATTAAAATCCGTTCAGTGATTTAACCGTGAAAGCGTAATAGACGTACAGACAGACAGAGACTGACAGACAGATACACACAGACACACACTTTCGTATTATAATATTACAGACAGACAGACAGACTTTCGCGTTTATAATATTAGTATAGATTATGTTATTCCCAGGTTATTTGGAATAACTTACCTAAAAAATAAGGTAACTTTCTATAGGTAAAAGGATTTCTAAAACCGATTGAGTAGTTTTTCAGTTTATTCAATTTAAACAATTTTACAAACAATATTTAGACTTTCCCACTTATACCTTAACATGTATAAATAACTAAAAATAATTTAAGATTTAATGAAATATAAGTTTTATAAGCTAGTGCTTAGCCTTTAATCTATACATATAATAAAATCGTAGGAAAGTCAAAACTGTACATTGAATATTTTTTTTTAAAAATACTTGGGGCATGAACTATAATCGATATCGAAGCCAAAAATATAGTTTTTAGAATTTTTGTCTGTTTGTCTGTATGTCTGTTTGTCTGTATGTCCGGGGTAAACTTAAAAAGTACTGCATGGATTTACTTCAAATTTTGCATGAATATTACTAACAGATCGGGTCAACATATAGAATAGAATAGAATAGAATAGAATATATTTTATTTGCATGAATATGGGTTACAATAAATAGGTCTTACATTTTTTCAGATCGCCATAATCTACCGGCAATGCCGGTGTGCAAAAAAAAATACATACTATAATCTACTTAATCATAATTAATGTTCGTATTTTATAAATTTAAGGTCATGAATTATCTTACAATTAATTAAACTCATAGAATCTATATAAAAAAAATGTCTAATTACATGTTATTATTAATACCTATATTATATCTGATAATGCATCTTTAATTATATTTTTGTCCAGGATCATATTACTATAGAACATTAATAAATATAAAAATTTAGTGAAAAATGAATAAGAAGAACACTAACTTCATATTGTGTTATTTGATTATTTAATTTCACATTTCACATTTGTTTATTTAGTGTCATTATACATATTTAAAAAACTTAAAATATATTAAGAGTCAGATTTAAAATTTAAGTCATGATTATAAAAAAAAATAAAAAATAAAAATAATATAAGTGTATGTCAGATTATATTACATTATTAATTTAATTATGTATATGAGTAACAGCTAATCATTCAAGTTAAAATGTAATCTTATTTTATTATTTCATTAAAATAATTATTTAAATTTATCATTTATAAAATCATTCACAGAATAATAAGCTTTTTTAGACAATAAATTAAACAAAGCACAACGAAACTTTTTCAATGGTAAATCCTTAATATTTTCGGGAATATGATTATAAATGCGAATACTCATACAAAAAACATTTCTTTTATATAACTGAAGTCTTTGATTTGGGATACATAACTTATTTTTAAACCTAATCTCTCTATTTGAACATTCACTTTTTTTTGTAAACAGATTTATATTTTTTTTTACAAAATTACCCATTTCAAAAATGTAAAGACATGGAAGTGTCAGAATTTTTAGTGATAAAAATAATGGTTTGCAGGTGTCCATACAACTTTTACCACATATCGTGCGTATAATCTTTTTTTGTACCCTAAATAATTTTAAATAATCGACACTGTTACCCCATAAAATAATACCGTATCTCAGTACCGATGATATTATCACGCTATGATATAGGCTACATATTATCACGCTATCACCTACGTGGGAGGAGCAGTGCGGAGTAAACGAAGTCCGCGCAGACGAAGTCGCGGGCAACAGCTAGTATGTAATAAAACATTTGCTTTTCATAAAAAACTTACCAAACAAAATAAATAATGTTTTTTTAATCATTTTTCTTATTTTTGTGACAAGATGATACACTACATACTCTTATTAAAATAAATATCATACTCTTAACATATATAAATAACTTAAAATTACAAAAGCTATAATAAAATATGAGTTTTATAAGCACTACCTTCATTGTGTATTAAAAATTCAATTTGCTTTTCACAAAAAACTTACCAAACAAAATAAATAAGGTTTTTTTAATCATTTTTTCTTATTTTTGTGACTAGACGAAGCACCACATACTATGATTAAAATAAATATCCCTCAAAGACTAACACTGATTACGTATTTTATCTATAATTTAGTGATTATTTGATAGTGTAGAAATTTATAGATAGTATACGATAAAT
This sequence comes from Apodemia mormo, assembly GCA_036924255.1. Lineage (NCBI taxonomy): Eukaryota > Metazoa > Arthropoda > Insecta > Lepidoptera > Riodinidae > Apodemia > Apodemia mormo. The sequence continues at coordinate 963,858 of JAUPFN010000028.1, read as the reverse complement.
TAAATATACTGTTGCAGATGTTTAAATCTGCTGTTGTTGAAGCTCTAGTGATCTAGTGAATATCTATTTAGATAAGATCACGAGGTCTCTGTTTTAATTCTCTGATCGGACATATTATTAGGACTAGCGTACGCCTGTGGCCGAAATTCGACCATAGATTAAACAATAAAATCTTTATTTATTTAACACTTCATTGTTAAATAAAATTCTTAAAAATAAACAGATAGATTATAATATAAAACATGTACATTCTTACCGCGCGATATTCATGACTTTAGCTGTAAAGAAAATAGATCGCCTCTGTGGTCTAGTGGTCCAGCGTTGGCGTCGACCACGTGAGGTCCCGGGTTCGATTCCCGGGTCGGGCACATAAAAAAGTGTTTTTTCAGTTTTCTGAGAAACACAAAGTTGCCCGGGATTGGAAAGTGACCGGTTGGCGATAGGCTTGCCACCTATCACATTTGTGGGACCAAGTATCTTCGGCTAATCGTGGGTGCACTTGTTGTACCTCTGCCTACCTCTCTACGGGGATATGGGCGTGAATATACATATATTATTGTCTTTAAAACTAAATATACATATATTATCATGGAATTAAAGCTTCGCAACGTAAGCTTTAATTATTGTCCCAAAATCATACTCTACCGTTCGCGCAATTCCAAAGTATTTCCTTCACATATTAATATATAGATTTGTGATCTTCTTAGTGTTTGGACGCTTCTTATCCGGTAGAAGCTGTAAAAAAAAAACTGTTGACGCATCAAAATAACTTGTAAAAAGTTTTATTGAGTAAAGTACTTCTAATTTCTGATTATTGAGTAAAATACTTCTAATCTTCGATGTCTTATTTCATTAACGGTTTTTATTTCTTATTTTACCTCTCTTGTTCTCGTTTGCATTTCTAGTTTTCTCTTCTTCCTACTCTTTCTCACTCTCACTAATCTCACTGTCTCTCTATCTCACACACATTCACTGTTACTGCTACCTCCCGTGTAGGATGTATTATTATTATTTTTGACCTTCTCAGTGTCTAGGCGTTCCTGATTCTATAGTTCTATAGAATCAGGAACTGAAAAAATGTTAACGCGTATAAACTGAAAAAAATGTTAACGCGTTAAAATAACTTGCAGAGAGTTTTATTGAGTAAAGTACTTTTAATTTATTATTTCTGAAATAATCCTCAATGTCTTATTTCATTAACGATCTGTCATTCTTATTTTGACTCTCGTTCTCGTTTGCATTTCCACTTTCCTCGTCTTCTTCCTCTTCTTAATCATCAGTCTCAATCTCACTTTCACGTTCACGCTCACTGTCGTTATTATTCTCATTATAATTCTGCCAAATAGGTCCTAGCTGGCAAACGATTGGCGTGGCACTATCATCGTGACTGCTAAGTAGTAGAGTTCTGAAATGTCTCGCCCGAATTTTGTATCACCGCTTTACTTATTCCTGCCACTGACTGCCACAGTAGCGTAAATGTTTGTCAATGTCGTGTTCTGGTTTGGAGGATAAAGTAGCCAATAGTATAACCACAAAGCAGACTGGTTAAAGTTTATCTAAATAATGTCGAAAAAATACTTTTCTTCAAAATTTCAGAAATCAAAAATCAGAAATCAGAAGAACTTTATTCAATAAAACTTTTTACAAGTTATTTTGACACGTCAACACTCTTCAAAACTACCACCGGATCGGAACGCGGCCACACACTGAGAAGATCCGGCGGAAGAAACTCAGCGGGCTTGTCTTTTTTCATATAATTTTTATACGTACACAATATCACAATATTACATAATTATAAAACATATATATGAGATTGATATGAGGAGCAATTAATCCCATGCTTGTTTGTCTTCCAAATAATATGAGATTTTATAATACCCTTTTTTACACAGTTTTGTTTAAACAGATTTTTTGAATTTATTGACTGGTAGACTGACTCTTATAGTTTCGGGAAGTTTATTTTAAAAGCGTAAAATTTCTATCCCTTGCTAAATTTCCAATTAAGCAAAGAATAGAAATTTTTAATTTTGATACGATTTACAGTATAATATGATGAAGTTTTGCAAAGAAAACTGATATGATTTTGAAATCAACCAGTATGTTAATTAATGTGAAAGTTATTTTAATTACTATTAAATAAGTTTACTAAAAATAATTTTAATATTTGAAAAGCTGTAACTTATGATTTTGATTTTTAAGCGACATTCGACGCAGTTTTTGGAACGAAGTTCCTTATCGCGCGTTGTGAAAGGGGACTAGATGGAAAAAATTCTTACGAAAACGACAATTTTTGCTATAGTAAGCTATTGTAAGCTGTGCGGCGTGCGCATGTTTCTCCGTCTGTCTCTCTCTCTCTCTCTCTCTCTCTCTCTCTCTCTTGTAGAAAGCAAGCCAGATTTACATTTTATTACAATTCCTTCACTAATTAATCGAAAGGAATTTCGTTCCATCCGGGTGTCCCTTGACACCTCTTAACTTTTTTAAGTACTAAAATATTGTACCAAGTCAAAAATCAAAATTATGTCGAAAACACTTTTCTCAAAATTAATTCTCAACAAGAACTCTTGAAAGAATAAACCGATTTTGATGCAATTTGCAATTTTGAACGTAGTTTTATAACGAAAAAAGCTGGTAATTTTTGTACTTAATCGGTAAATCTGGTGGAGTGGTGTACTGCCACTCCCGTGTCTTAGATGAGCACGTGAAGCTGTCGTTTCCGGCTAGCGCTAGCAATAGCCAATAATTTTTTCATGTCGGTTAATCCGGCGATGAGGATCACCACTTATCTCGCCATCCAACAAAACCGGCGAATCGCCGTGAACCGGAAAGTCTATAGACGTTCGGTTTACTCTGCCTACTCCATAAAGGAACCGGGCGTGATGGTATTACTACTACTACTACAATCAGAATATGAAAATTGAAATTATGAAGATCACATTATTTCGCTGACAAGATATTTTCAAAATTTTTCGAAAGTTCCGAGGCCAAAGCGGTTAAGATTTTCAAACAATCTAAATTTGGTAGAAACCATTCGATTGTCGTCAATCGCGTTTCGTTCAATCAAGTCGTTCAAAAGTTATGAGTGGTTGTTAAAGGTCACCAATATATCTTTTAGCTAGACACAAAATGAAAGTTACTCGTTAAACCATCTAAGTACTAAGTGTGAGCTTTTCTTTTCGCATTCGATCGTGAGCGCGTTTGGAGTTTACTAGGAATTTGTATGTGATTTTTACAGCGCCACCTAGTGGTAAACGTGAGAAACAGTTTACCACTAGGTGGCGCTGTACAAATCACATATAAATTCCTAGTAAACTCGAAACGCGCTCACGATCGAATGCGAAAAGAAAAACTCACACTTAGCACTCTGTTCGTATATAATCCAATAATATAACATACTAACTGTGTCCGCGACTTTGTCCGCTTGGAACAATTTCTAAAAGAAAAGTTCCGGAGTTTTCCGTTCCCGTGGGAATTCCGAGATAAAAGATATCCTTTGTCCTTTCTGGGGTCTCAAATTATCTTTGCACTTCTCATTCAAATCGGTTTAATGGCGTAGGTGTGAAAAAGAGACAGACAGACAGAGTTACTTTCGCATTTGTAATATTACGAGATAGACTATCTGTGCCCGCGCTTCGTCCGCACGTTAATTTTCAAAAAAAAAATGAAAAGCATGCCTAAGTTACTCTTTATATTAGCTATCTGCCAGTGAAAGTCCCGTCAAAGTTGGCCCAGTTGTTTCAGAGAGATTAGCCGGAATAAACAGACAGACAAACAGGTAGATAGACAAAAATTGTAAAAAAAATATTATTTTGGTATGTGTACCGTGTATACATCCATATGCATTTAGTAAAAGCGGTAATTTTAATAATAAAAATAGACACTCAAATTTTATATAATTTATTTTAGATATATAGATGATAAATTTTAAAACTACAAACAGACACTCAAATTTTATTTATTTGTATAGATAAAATGACTATTCTTGTCATATATTAACTCTGTTCTATATATGGTATGCAGGTGTACAGCTGTACAGCTCGATAAGATAACGCCTTTGTTACTAATCGGGAGTTAGGCAACAATATTTAGTCACCAAACCGATATGAAATCTATAAACCTATAGCTGAAATGAAAATTTGAACCCCTTTATACAAAACTTATGCACACTGAGTAGTATGGGAACAGTTAAAATTTTCATAATTCGACCGTAGATAGATTAAACAATAAAATCTGTTTTATGACACTTGACTTTAGCCGTAAAAAAATATTATACATGTGTGTATATTATTATCAGGCATGTGACTTATCTAAGATACAAGTATTTGAAATACAGATACAAAATACATATTTTCATCTTGTGTCTAAAATACTTTTTTAGAAAGGATTTTGTGTCTTATATTTAAATACTTTTATTTAGTTATTTTTCTGATAAAAAATATATTATTTCGTGTCATTTATATTGATATAAAAAAATCAAAATGCACAGTACCGAACAAAACTGATATTCAAAACTGTCCCTAATTTTAAACAAGTAGTTAATTATAGATAAGGCAAAAATATATGTTTTTGCATATTCAACTTTAAGCGCAAGATTTATAGTTGTTTTTACAAAGCAATGTATAAAAAATGATAAAATTGACAGTATCGTTTTCGATGCGATTCTATTTGAAATGAGCGCACAAATTAAAATTTCGCGCCATTTATCAATGTTTAGCGCTCATTTTTAGAGTACGTTTTCGAGACACTGATTGAGTATCTTACATTGACATGTATAATGTGGTAATGTTATACACATCAATGGTATCTTGGGTATTTTATATCAATGTGTAGAAGTGAAAGTGTCGTTATTAATGTGAGAAAAAATTGATAGATGGCGACTCTTTCTCTCTGACATCGGCTATTAAGCTATTATGATTGATTTATAGTCTGTACTCTGTTTGCCGAGCTCTGCCCCTGTCTGTGGAGCGACTCTTTTCTTTTGGGGTTATGATCACGAGGACACATTTAAGGAAAATGACGGATAAGATGTTCGAAGAGCTGGTTTTACTTAAGTCTCACTTCAAATTACAATAATTGGTCTGTTGATCTATGTATAATGAGAGCTACAATAAAAAAGGACGTGTGGCACTGGGAGACTGCCGTGGTAAAGCTATTGCATAGCATTTTTATCAACTTATGCAATTACAATTATATATTTATTTTACTTATGCAGTATTTTTTTTCTTTGTTTTTTTCTTTGATATTAATTCAAGTTACACTTTGAGCGTGGTGACCGATAAAAAAACAAATTTTTTTCTTTTATTAAATAAATAAGATGTTAATATTGTTCAAAATATTTTTATTATCTTTCAATACATGTCAGTTCTTCAGGAATATTTAATAAATGCACTTTGTTTATTCATATTTAAAACACTTTGTACAAAAATTATACGAGTACAGATATTCACTGTTTTACGTAGATGATAAATACCTATACACCTATATACTTTCTCACAAACAGCTGATTACGGTAGTTTTCCAATACAACCAATGCCATCTAAAGGCGGGTTGCTGAACTAAAGAGACAAGCGTGATATTTCAAAAAGTCATTAAAAGTTCTGGTATTAATCGATAGATGGAAAAACTAAAAAGTATCACCGCTGTGCCGGTCGGAGTGGGGGGGTGTTAGGTTTTTTCGTTACGGAATTTCTGGATTCGGTCTCCACGCTCAAGGCCCGCGATAGAAGCTATGCAATAGCTTAAAACCTTAAATTCAAATGTTTTCTAACAAAATTATTTGTAGACTTATTTTGTATCCAGTATTTCAAATACCTTTCTCGATAGTATTTTGTATTTGGTATCTGAAATACTTAATTTAAAAGTATTTTGTATTCCAAATACTTTTACAGGATATTTTGTACATCACTGATTATCATGTAGGTACATACGTGTAGTGAGTGTGATGTTTGTTTTTTGTTATTGCACGCCGCGGCGGCGCGGCTGTGCATTATTATAGTATAGCTAGAACTTCAGTCATACTCAGTATTAAATTCACACACTAACTTGATATAAAAAGTATACGATTATAAAGAGAAACCTTAATTCTTTAAATTCTGTATAACTTTTAAGCCTTTAAAGAGAGGTAGTTACTCTAAAAAAGCTCGTTGAAAAAAATTTTTGATGGCCGTCAGTTGATTATTTTATGCCTGTAAACACGAAATAGGTTGATTTGCTTTATGAATTCACTTTATTTTATTACTAGCTGTTGCCCACGACTATGTCCACGCGGACTTCGTTTACTCCGCACAGCACCTCCCCCGTAGGTGATAGCGTGATGACATGTAGCCTACATGTTGACCCGACCTATTAGTAATATTCATGCAAAATTTGAAGTAAATCCATGCAGTACTTTTTGAGTTTACCCTGGACATACATACAGACAAACAGTCAAAAATTCTAAAAGGTATATTTTTGGCTTCGATATCGATTGTAGATGACGCCCCAAGTATTCTTTTAAATAAATAATAGTTTAAAAAAACTAAAAAAACACGCTTTTTATAGAAAACCGAACTGAAAAATAGAAAATAAATTTTAATAAATTTAAATTAAGAATAGTGTTAAAAATTTCAATAATTATAAATTAATAATAGTGTGAATAAAAAAAATAATTTTATTTAAAAAAAAGCGTGGGGTGCATGGTGTCAATAGTTATAAATATTTTATTGACACATATGAGTAGAGTGATTATCATTTCGGTAATATCTTAAAAAGCACCCCACGCTTTTTTTAAAATAAAATTATTTTTTTTATTCACACTATTATTAATTTATAATTATTGAAATTTTTAACACTATTCTTAATTTAAATTTATTAAAATTTATTTTCTATTTTTCAGTTCGGTTTTCTATAAAAAGCGTGTTTTTTTAGTTTTTTTAAACTATTATTTATTTTCTACTTTTTAGTTTGGTTTATTTATAATAGCTTGTTTTTTTTAATTTTCAACTATTGCACGACTCATGATGCGAAGCATCAGAGAGTGCTTTACGATCGAAATTTTTTTTCATATATACATATCTTCACGCCAGCTCCCTTACGGGGTAGGCAGAGAGAACCGAGTGCCATACATCACGATCCTTGCAGGCTTGTCTCGCTTCCTCCACATTCATCACTCTTTTCATACACACAAGCCGGTTGCGAAGACTCTTGATACCACCTTCGGAAATTTTTTTCGCCTTATTTTGGCAACTATTTTTAGTATTATAGCCTTGTTAGTTAACGGAATCAAGATATTTTGCATACTATTGTCGAGATAATTTAATGGAGATTAATTCTATACTTGCTAAAAATTAATTTAGTGCAATAGAAACGGAAAAAAATATGAAAATAGGTCAAAAAATTTCCTGTCCGTCATGTATGAAACTCCGGAAACACTGTAACTTATGAAAAAATCAATTATTTGAGTTATTTTTTTAATTCTAATCGGCAATTGTAGATCATCGAATGCGAATGGCTAATAAATTCAGTGTCGTTTAATTACAATTAATAAAAAACGAAAACTACAAGACTGTATATCTATATATATCCATATAAAATTAACATGGATGGTGATATATCTACATCTATAAATATTATGTACATTTATTTTGTTTTTTTTTTTTTTGTTTTTTTACTCAGTCAATTAAACTCAGTCACAGAGACGGTGGCGGACTCTTCGTGGCTCGTGAAATCTAAGTTATATGCGCAGACACAGTTGCAAACTCTAATGCGCATACCTAGTCGAGTGCCGCGGTAGAAGCACGGAACTACTTACACGCTTATAGACATGTGTGTGTGTGTGTGTGTGTGTGTGTGTGTGTGTGTGTGTGTGTGTGTGTGTGTAAGTGTGCAAGGCGTTCCTGTCGTACTCCCATACAGGACAATACGACGGGGCCAGATATGGGCCATGCTTGGCGCAATGCTGTCTATCTCTGGCCCATGCTTGTAAACCCGCTTTGGCCCAGCCTTGGTAGAAGTAGACTCGGTAAGATCCAAGAGCGTGTAGCGAATGAGTCTTTTGAGCAGAGAGCTATTAGAGTTGATCTCATTATTGAGCGAACTAGCGACTAGCGAGAGAACTACTAGCGAACGAGTCTGCCGAGCAGAAGCCTCATAGAATTGGTCTCATTGAGGAGTGATACGAAACCGTACAGCAATTGAGTCTGCTCAGCCACGTGAGAACCGCCTAGCGGTAGCGCGTCAGACGTCACAAAGACTTCGTTCAATTACTGAGCGTAATTTTATAACTAAATCAATATGCTGAAGTACCATGTACAATCTGTAAGAAATTATTATATCCAAAACAACAGACGTCACTAGTTAAAGCACGTTTTGATTTTTTTTGCTCGACTACCATAATAAAAAGAAAAGTTCCTTCTCAGGCCTACTGGAACAACATGGAAGTTATATCTTTACCTCTTGAACTGACCGACTTGACAGTCGTAGAACAAAGACTTTTGTTAAGAGTAGTTCCTTTGATAACTAGTTTCCACCCGCACCAAAGTGCTCGTCAACACGAATCAAACGAGCCCAAACTCGATAGAGTTGTGTTATTTAATTGCTGTGCTCCTATAGTCACCTTCTGGCTTCATCATCGAACCCTGCAGGATCCTAGTTAGCACCAAGCACCAAAGTGCTCGTCAACACTAATCAAATGAGCCCAAATTCAATAAAGTTGTGTCATTTAATTGCTGAGCTCCTGTGACCATCTTCTAGCTACATCATCGGACCCTGCAGGATCCTAGTCACCACCAAGCACCAAAGTGCTCGTCAACATGAATCAAATGAGTCCAAACTCAATAGTCTTGTTATTAAACGATTTTTAACCATTTAATTATTAAGTTCCTGTGGTCACCTTCCGATTCAGATTCATCAGATCAGCTCCATGTCATAATAAGGTTTCATTGTCATTCAATTAACATACGTATACAAAATTTCAGCTCAATCGGTAACCGGGAAAGTGGATCAAATTTACTTGCGAGATTTGATTTCAGACATCGAGATAGGTACAATAAATAAAAAAATGCTCATAAAACAAAAACTACTGGGCCTACCTGAATCAAATTTTTATGGGACCAATTCGAAACTATTCCGCATCAAACAAAAAAGAATCACGTAATTCGGTTCAGAAACCTCGGAGAAATCGGTGTACATACATAAAAAATATATACCAGCCGAATTGAGAACCTCCTTCTTTTTTTGAAGTCGGTTAAAATGGAATAATTTTATCAAATTAGTGTATTGTCATCGGTCCTCGATAAATCTACAAAGTTTGAACGGAATCTGGCCGTTTAAAGTGGGTCAAAATCGCGCCCAAAGAAGTCGGTTACAAACAAACATACAAACATACAAACATACAGGTGAAGCTAATAAAAAGCGTGTAAAAAAATATTCAATGTACAGTTTTGACTTTCCTACGATTTTATTATATGTATAGATTATCTAATCCACTCAGAATAGATCCCTATTGAAGAAGTATGCCATATTGGGCACCCGCTTAAATGGCACCTGAGAAAATGACACCTGAGAAAATGGCACCTGAGAAAATGGCATCTGAGGTATTCCACATACGGCACCTCTCGATACTTTTCGCAGGTGCCATTAGTGGAATATTTTATTATTTTAAGTTTTATTCCCCAAATGGTACCTTAACGGATGAGTAGGTACTAGTGTTGGGACATATTTAGGAAGTGGACATTAAAAAATCGATTAAAATCAATACAGACTTTAATAATATGATAAAAATATAACTTCTCTTGTTCTTAACTGCGTCAAATATTGTAAACGGAATCCAAATCGGTCGATTTATTTGTGATTTGTCAATAAGAAAAATAAAAAATAAAAAGTTTTTTGAGGTTACTTCAACATTTTTCAACCTATATTTTGATAAATCTTATTCTCGTTCTTTAACTAACTTACCCATCGAAAGAAGCAGCTCATACAACAGCTTAATTGTACCATCTTCTAAGTATTACCACAAAAAGCTAGAACGGTCAAAACAAATAGCTTTGGAAAAGTTATTTTGATAAAAGTCTTTCTTGTTCTATAACTAATGACTTGCCAATCGAAAGAAGCAGCTCATACAATAGCTTAATTGTACCATCTTCTAAGTATTACCACAAAAAGCTAGAACGGTCAAAAAGCTTTGGAAAAGTTATTTTGATAAAAGTCTTTCTCGTTCTATAACTAATGACTTTCCAATCGAAAGAAGCAGTTCATACAATAGTTTAATTGTACCATCTTCTAGGTCTTACCACGAAAAGCTTGAACGGTCACAACAAATAGCTTTGGAAAAGTTATTTTGGTAAAAGTCTTTCTCGTTCTTTATGTAATGACTTACCAATCGAAAGAAGCAGCTCATGCGATAGCTTAATTTTACCATCTTCTAGGTCTTACCACGAAAAGCTTGAACGGTCACAACAAATAGCTTTGGAAAAGTTATTTTGGTAAAAGTCTTTCTCGTTCTTTATGTAATGACTTGCCAATCGAAAGAAGCAGCTCATGTGATAGCTTAATTTTAACATCTTCTAGGTCTTACCACGAAAAGCTAGAATGATCACAACAAATAGATTTCGAAAAGTTATTTTGATAAAAGTTTTTGTTTTCGTTCTTTAAGTAATGACTTGCCAATCGAAAGAAGCAGCTTATGCGATAGCTTAATTGTGCCATATTCTAGGTCTTACCACGAAGAGCATTCATAGCATAGTTAAAACATTTGTTTTACACACAAGCTATTTAGCTTCGCCGCCCCAAAATAAAGAGATTTAACGTCATTAACCCTTGCTGCAACCGCACTGAAGTATCGGACGGCCGCTGCCATTATAGCTTCTTCTGTTATAAAGGCTGTTGGCATTATTTTATCAAGTGATTATAGTATTGTTATTGCTCGTTCAAAGTTGTTTTATACCATAAGATGGGAAACAAGCTGATAAGTCTCTTCACGGGAAGAGTAAATCATCGCCTTTTTTATAGTAGAGATAGCATACGAGCACACGATATATTTGATACGACACGACATTTACTTTGTCATCTATTTGATCAAAGTAATAGCATCTAGGTCTTATTCTCCCTTATTTTCTTGTACTGTACCTTCTATGACGTTTCTTATAATCAGATGCCCAAATGTTTTCCCTATTCTATTCTTATAGTTGTTAACAAGCTTCTCTTCTTTTTTATCAGCTCCAGCACTTCTTCATTTGTTCTCTTTTCCAACTGATTCTCTTCATTTTCCTCCAACACCATATTTCAAAAGCCTACACACCCCTATAAAGCTATGCTGCAGATGTAAACCTTGATAAGTTGTTTCTTATCCTTTTTTGAGATCTTAGCCTACAAAAGATATTTTTTTATTATTGAAAGCCCTTTTGGCCATTGCCTTTGCTATATCTAACGTTCGATCGTCAAATAATTAAAAACAAATACTATTGATATTTTTTTATTTTTCATAAATAGAACATCAGCTATTTTTGTTTACTTAAATAAAAAAATTGATTGTTCATTACATTACAAAAATTATTAAAAAGCAATTATTTTTATGTTATAACACTCACCCCGTGCTTGGGAAAACTTGAAAAACTTTAAAAACAACAAAGAAAATATCGAAAAGTAGGATTTGAACCTGCGACTGTCTTCCTAAAGCCAGGACGCTCTACCGTTGAGCTAGTGTCGACAGGCTCGGCGTGGCGAAATTCTTCTTTGCTATATGATCGATTACGTCGATTGTACTGATCGCTAGATATATACATAAGTTAAATAAGTTCATCGTTACAGATTAAATTTACATTTATAATTTTGATCAGTAGTTTCGGGTTTCTAATTATATTTGAATTTAATTGAATTAAATGAAAATTTCAGCTGTACTTAAGTTACATTTTCAAATTGTTTTATAAATTCTAAATGTTTCGTCAGATTTGTAAAAATAGCTATCCCTTGTACCGCACAGTTTGGTTCAAATTGTGGTATAACAGAAGCAACTCCTCGGAGATAATAGCGAATGGTATTGAGAGAAGGTTCCGGAACAGCATATCCTGATCCACCATCCCATCTGCAGACTACGTGTGCTGGAAATAAAAATAAATTGGTAAAGTGCGTATCGGGCCACGCGCAATGTAGGGTTCCGGGGTTACTCGTCACAATAATGCAGACATAGAGGGCTTTTATTGTTTTACGCTATGAGAATATTAATTAGATGGTAGAGTTCTGCATTGTTTCGCCCGAGTCTGGTACCACTGCCTTACCTATTCCTGCTGCAATAGCATCAGTGTTTGTCGTTGTCGTGTTCCCGTTTGAAGGGTAAAGTGGCCGATAAGCTTATGCATGTGATATTAGGCCTAGCCACAAGTTAGCAACGTACCATTAATATCTTTGATAGTGCTAGCTCCACTTTTACTTAATACTTTATGGTCACAACAACGAGTCGTGTGGCCCCGGTGTGCGGCCAGATGGCCGTTGCGGCCAAGTGCGCGATGTTCATATTGTTTCATTAGTTAATGTGGTCATTGCGACCACTGGTCGTGGTCGTGGCCGTCTAGTGCGGGAGATACCTTAGCCGTTCATTTGGTGTGATACGTGTTTTTTCGCATTTCCTTAATTTATTTTAGAATTAGCATTGTTGAGTATTAGAATAAATTACATTACACAAATTTAATGTAAGAAATATCAAAAAACCTGACTTAAAGTTCAAACGATTTTCATCTTAAAATCATGAACCAAATCTACTGTTTCGATTTTCGGTAGACCGTCTCTTACACACTTCGCCATTTGTGCTATTGATAGGGCATTTTTTTTAATTATAAGGGCTTTTATGAAGGACCTAGATAAACTTACCACGACGAATGTATCCAACACAGACTTTGTCCTTCATATTGTCACGGTACGTGGATGGGATGTAGCTCAGACAGTCCCGAGGGCAATTCTGGCATTCCTGGCCCAGTGGCAGAATTTGTATATCGCGGACTTTGAGCGTTTTCGTGGGATCAGCGCTCTCTTGCATATTACCCCAGCTTGCAACCTGTGGATCAGTCCCTTAATATTTTTAAGGTTCTATATCATAAAAATAAAACACGTAAAAGTGTTCATAAAAATATTACTTTAATATTTTCCATGTGTTTATTCCTAACTTGGTAGACTTCGATCCGCGCCATTTATTTATACCACAGAGATCAGGGCACACCGATTGACGTATGACAACACTCACTTTCCTTCCTCTCGACGTCAGCCAGCGAACCAATCCGATAGAATTAGCGACTAGATAATTCAAGGTGCTATTGTGAGTTATTCTTTTCACATAGATCGTGTATTGTGTACAGCGCCACCTAGTTGTTATTATACAAATCGCATATAAATTCCTACGCTCATGATCAAATGTGTAAAACTCACACTTAAGATTTAGATTAATACTAAAATGTATTTATTTATTTAATACTTTATTGTACACAACAGAACAAAAATATTACATAAAGCGATATTTTTCAAAAGGTACAAAAGGCTAGCTTATCTCTAAAAAAGGAGATTTCTTACAGCCAACCCGGTAAATATTAAAAACTTGTATAGCCTTCCATGCCGTGATAATTTTCCTTTTAATTTCATTATATTTACTAATAATCATGATTTTTTTCCTACCCCAAAACCAACCGCCTAATCTCGGAAATCTCGGAAAACTTAAATAGCCTGCAGGGATTATTTAGGTTTTCCGAGATAAAAAAATAGTTTTTGCGTGATTGAGTAACATACATCCATTCAAATATATATACATATACATATACATATATATATATATATATATATATATATATATATATATATATATATATATATATATATATATATATATATATATATTGTATCTAAATAAAAATATTCCTAACTAGCTGCAGCGTGCAGCCCGCTGAATTATACAGTTTTTGGCGCATCCCGTGGGATCATCTCATTTTTCCGGGATAAAAAGTAGCCTATGTGCTATTCCAGGTCATCAGCTACCTGTGTGCCAAACATTCGAATCCGTTCCGTAGTTTTTGCGTGATTGAGTAACAAACATCCATCCAAACATCCAAACTTTCACATTTATAATATTACTAGCTGCAGCGTGGAGCGGGCTGCATTATGAGTTTTTGGTGAATCCCACGGGATCACCTAATTTTTCCGGGATAAAAATTAGCCTATGTGCTATTCCAGGTCATTATCTATCCGTGTGCCAAATTTCATTCAAATCTGTTCAGTAGATTTTGCGTGACTGAGTAACAAACATCCATCCAAACATCCAAACTTTCACATTTATAATATTATATAAATATAGATTCTATATTCCTAATTACAAATATTTATTTACCTTTCCATACTTCCCTAAATCGCTAAAGGCTGCACCTCTCCCCGTATTAAGTTTCCCTTTGAAGTCGACACAAACGTTTCTTACCGTCGACGTGTAGTAAAACGGTTTCGTCAACATAACTGCAGCAATATCATTCACAAAACCATCATTAAATTTCTTAAATCCTTGAGAAACTACTATTTTTTTTACCTGTAAACGAAATTATTTTATCCATATTAATAAAACAAATGTAAAAGACAGTGCATTTTTGTAACACTGTCACTGAATAAATTGAAAAATATTAATAAATTAATAATATTAATACATTAATAATATCAATAAATTCATAAGAATATTAATATTAATAATTTAATAAAATAATTTGAATGACTGATAAACCGATTTTAATTATATTCTATTGATTCAGGCATTACTTTGTGGAAATTTATTATCAAAAGATGAAATTATTTAAATTTACTATTCTTCGTGAACTATTTTATGCGACCTCCGTGATGCCATCAAAATGAAAGACTCTGGTTTTATAAATGGATAAATTTTACCAATAGTCTGACAAAAACATCCTCAGCGACACAAATACTACCTACACTCACTACTCACCATCCCACCTACTCTTCTTGCAAGCGAAGCTGTCCTGGCTAAATTATTAAACTTAGATTAGGCTAGACTATTGTATTTTTTTAAATTCCTGATGCAAAAACGAGGAGGTTGAGCGGAATCCGATCGAATGCCATCAACCGCGTTTCGATCAGTCAAGCGCGCGGTTCAAAAGTTATGAGATATTTACATACACACATAAACACACACATACATACATACTGACGTCATCGTGAAAATAGTCTGAAAAGGTTTCCAGGACCTTAAAAAGGGGAGATCAGATCTTCCCGTTTTGAAACTCTATTTTCGAAGATCAGGGCAACTTTCTTATCGTAACGGGAAGTAAAAAAATCACACAAGAATAGAGGAAATGTTATGATTATTATAACAGAACAGAATAAAAGTTGTTTATTTAAGACATACACCAAAACACTACACAAGTTAAATAAATCTCTAACAAAAATAAAAAAAACGAAAAATTACACTAAAGAGTAATAGGAAAATATAGCAAAATAATGTAAAAAAATGTACAGATATGTATATTTACATTGTATAAAGTTTGAAAATAAAAAATATACAAAAAAGAATAAAAAAGAAAAAAGTTTTAAGAACGATAGCAATGTCGTTCAATCAGAACTATCTGCTTATTTATTATTCTGTATTAAAAAAAAACTTACGTCAGACTCTTGTCTATAAGTAAAATCTTCGTCATGGTCTGGAGAGCGGTATAAGTTCCCCACTGTCACATAGAAATTTGTTGCTGGCAACATTTTTTTGTTATTGTCCAAGAAACAGTGTGCAGCTGAAATTAAATTATTATAAAAAAAATATCTCTGTTAATATTATAAATGCGAAAGTAACTGTCTGTCGGTGTTTTCTTCACGCCTAAACGACTGAACTAATTTAGATGAAATTTGGTTCAAAGATAGCTTGAGATTCGAGAAGGACATAGGATTGTTGTCGGAAATCCTACGAGAATAATGCGGGTTAAGCCCGAGGATTGCCTATCTTTAAGCTATGGAACAAATTTGGGGGTAAAATTTAGTATGAAGATACTTTGAATCTTAGCGTAGGACATAAAATAGTTCTTATCCTGAAAAGCCCACAGGAACGGAAGTGCAGGTGAGACTTCGAGACTGTATATCCGCTCACATCACTTTGGCAACTAATGAGACCTCTGAGAAAATGCCGTTAATACACTATGGTCTCTATAGGGACCAACGCTAACTTCATACAAAAAACAACATTTTCACTATTTACCAGTTTTAATACAATACTCTATGGTATTTTATCGTTTTCGAACGAAACATTGTATAGAATAACATCCAATTGGCATTCTTTTTTCAAATACGCTCTTGGGGAAAAATAAAAGAACTTAGTTCGCCATTTTGATTCGTGTTGTGTGTTATGTGTTGGTTGCACTTTATGATACAGGTTAATTTAAAAGTATTTTGGCGTAATAATCAACAAGTAAACTTTATTTATAATCAAGATTAGTTCAAGATCTAACAGTTTAGATAATAATTTTGTCAAAAAACCGTAAATATCAATCAATAAAACATATATTTCGTTAATGAACTTAATGATATCAGCGCTTTGGGTATGACGGTACCTATTTTTATTTATTTTCGTAAATTTTAGTGTTGATATCTATGATCTCAAAAAAATCATATGATGTGAATGTGAAATATCCTAAACAATATTTAAAAAAAAATAACAGCTGTAAAATTGAAAAAGAAATAAATTATTAAAAATTACGAAAAAAATTACGTATTAATTATGAAAAAAAAGATATTAATATTTGTGTAAATAAATATTTTTGTACAATAATATATGTTGTTTATTTTTTTCCGTATGTATATGTTTACCAATTATATAAAAAAAATATAAAAAGCATAGGTCATCGATTTACTTTTTGAATTAAAAATCCTCGACTAACAAGTAGTCATATTTTTCTCAGTGTCGTGTTACACCTGAATTATTTTGTAGCTTAAGCCATTTAAATTAAACAATTCTAACACCCGTATTCACAAACGATACTATGAGATTGCATAGTGTTAGCGAGCGCATAGGGTCGTTTAAAGCGTTTCATAAACAATACTTGAGTGCCGGTCGCTACTATGCGTCCTTTCAAATCTACGCACAGTAAAGTTGACCGCCGAGCTATTTTAGAGAACGCATAGTGTCCAGTTTTGGAATCTGGCGTCCAGATGTTTTCCCATTTAGTACCTACCTATGTATTGTCCAGAGGGTTAATGTTAATATAATTGAAGTTTAAATTTGTGTTTGTTGTAGATTACAGAAGTGAAGGAGAATTCGATAATTATATAATTTTTTAGTAGATTAAACAAACAAAGAATAATTAGAACAACATAACTCATAAGTTATTCCAAAATCTTTTTTAACTGCCAAAATATTTACAACGGTTATATTTATATTCCAAAACGTTTAATTAAATTCCAAGTTATATTTAAATTCCAAAAAAAAAAATATATTGATAACAGGCACTATATATTAATTAATAAACAAAACTAATTGAAAATAACAACACGCAAGAGAAATGTAGGATTGAATTGTGGTTAGAATATTTTGATAATTTGATCTATTGACAATTGACATTTGTCAAACATACAGCGTGAAATACGCTGCATTAAAGCCAACCAATCACAGCTGGGTATTCGACACTATGATATCTCACAGGCAAGTAATACTTAAGTGTTGTTTATGAAACAGATGGCTTGTCGTGTGCATTGCATAGCAAATTAGCGTTCTTCGCATAGTGTTACTACGTTACTTAGGTAAGGGTTGTTTATGAATACGGGCGTAACACCAGTGTATTGCAGTGCTCAAGACCTCTTAAAAAATATACGCTTTACAGTATCGGATTCAATCGAAACAACTCATAAACCATTATTGTGATCACGGTCCATCGGAACGGACTCGAAACACGTGCGCGTAACGGTCCGTGTGTTTTTAGAAAAAAATACGAAAATGGCTGGTGGTGTGAGCGGATAAGTATTAAATTATTTTGAGACACAAGGTAAAATAGTTTATATAGCGTATAGGTAGTTTATATTGCGAGGAAGGCTGCTTTACAGTATGAGGTATATAATATAATAGCTGCACCGTGCAGCCTGCTGCATTATTAAAATTTTGGGTAAATCCTGCAAGAACATCTAATTTTACCGAAATAAAGAGTACCTATATGCTATTCCAGATCATCATCTACCTGTGTGCCAAATATCCAAATTCGTTCAGTAATTTTTGCGTGTGTAACAAACATCCGTACATCCATCCAAACATCCAAACTTTCGCATTTATAATATTAATTATAGTATTTAATGACATAAATAAATATCACTAGACAAATAACTCAAATTTACCCAATCTCAAAATAAGCATTTTATTTGCTTGTATTATAAGTGTTATTCAACGATACTAATACATAGAAACACGTGTATATATACACAAATGTAATAACCATCCAAATCCAAACATTTATGTCATCTTATCTTATGATGGATATAATTACAAACATTTATGTCCATCATACAAATGTTTGTTCCTCTCGGGAATCGACTTGCAGGCGTATCACCTAAAATTTGTAATTCCCAGTGATCAGCGATGATTGCTTAACATCGATAAAATTAGTATTACGTAACGAATCGCTTGCAAATTGATTCCTGGATGCACTTTTTGCGATGTCGCATTACCAAAAATAATTAAGCGTCAATGTCTGCAACTAATGTACAGGGCTATTACGTATCGAAAACTAAAGAATTACAATTATTGCGCTTTGCGAGGTACGTGATAAATTTATCGAACCCCATTAATTCGTAGTCAGGTTCGCTACCCACTTGTCCAATAGGGTGGGCTAATAATAATGACCAAAATATAAGGTAATAAAGGCCGAATCGATTTAGATTTTCAGGCAGTCTAAGTTAAGCGGAAACCAAACTAACCGCGTTTAGATCGGTCAAGCTGTTAAAAGTTATGAGATGTTTGTTTCTACACAGAAACATATATACATATATACATACAGACACACTGACGTCATCGTGAAAATAGTTGGAAAATGTTCCTAGGACCTCAAAATGTGGAGAGCTGGTAAAAAATGGGTTTTTGAAAATCGCGGCTTAATCAATAACTTCCTTACCTATATACGTAGCAGAAAGGTAAAAAACAATTTTGACAGTATCCCCGCCCCGTTGGTCGAGTGGTTAGCGGCCCTGACTACGCAATCGACGGGGCTCGGGTTCGATCCCCGACGGGGACAAGCATTTGCGTGATGAGCATAAATGTTTGTATTTCCGGGTTCGGGTGTTTATTAAATATATTCCATGTATTTATATTAGATATATAGGGGTTAGATCAGTAAGTGTAATTTGTCCAGTAAAAAAAAAAAATATCTCACCTGTTATAATCATTGAAGTTCTGACAATGGAGCCACCACATATTTGTTTGTACGGAGTCCGACTCTTATCAAATATGGTCGCATGCCAGGGCAACTCCCCTCTCACAATAAAACGTCCATCTAAGCCTGGAGCCAGTATATCATTGGTTACTCTTCCACATTCTAAAAAGAGGTTCAAACATTTTTAACGCAATAAAATTGCAGCACCCTGTAGGGACACGTCTGAATTATGCTGACGCAAACGCAATTTTATATGTGAGGCATTATGTGACATCAGTCGCGCTCCCTCACGCGACATATACCAGTCTATGTAACTTGTAATTTATGTTTATGTCATAATACAGAATATGCGCTACTATACTACAATGGCAATTGGCTTATTTTTCAAAGGAGACCGGGACCAATACGGGAAAAAGTAAAACATAATTTTTAAAATCAGTTCATAAGTGACTAAGTTCTGAGGTAATAATAAAATTACAGCTGAATTACTTGGGTTGAAAATGTCAAACGTCAAATGAAGTATTGTGAAATTAATAACTGATCTTTGCAGATTCACCGGCAAGTAGAAAAATATATCTCATGCAAAAGTTTGTCTCTGCGTCTGTTTCTGTTAAGGCCATTACTCACGGTGATGCGAACTTTTTGTAATGATGCAGTAGTGATGCTGTTGCGCATCCGCATTTCCGCATAAGGTAGTCGGTAAACTTATGCATGTAGCATTGCCATCTAATCACACGGCTAACAATGCACCATTAACATCTTAGTGTCTATAGGCGATGGTTTTTTTATCCATTAGGATATTCTCTATCCATTTACTTGTTTGTTATCTTATGATCTAAATCCCATCAGTCTTTAATATATGTATGAATAACTAAGGCCGTGAATGTACGCTAATTAGCAGCAGGCTGTAGTTATTATAAATCAGCTGATAATTATCAGCTGATAATACAGCCTGCTGCGCACGTTCCGTTTTAATACTGTTGAATTTGAAATTATATACTTAAACAAAATTTGTTTTTCAGAAGTTTTTAAAACTACATATATTCATTTAATTTTCATTTGTCTGTCTCACTTAAGATATTATATTCATTCAGGCGTTACTTTGCGGAAATCCATTATCGTAGATGAAATTAATTAAATCTGCTATCATCCACAAACAGTTCTAACTTAAAAATAAAAAATCTAACTCACTTAAACTGATTTACAACTTAATGAAAACTATTCATACTAGCTGACCCGTGCGAAGATTTCTCACGGCGCCATCTAGCGTTTTCCAAGTATAAAACCTTATTAAGGTGTTTGATGTATCACCCACAGATAGCGCTCCAATAAAAATTATATTTAATTAATTTTTTTATTAACAAAAAGATTTTTTCGAAATTTTCAATATTTTTCGCACAAAGTAGAAAATATAAGCTCTATCTGGGTATTTTTTAATTTTTTATGATGAAATAGTTGAAGAGATTGAGCCACTCTAGGAAAAAACACCATTTAGAAATAATATATATGATACCTGGATTACAGATAGCTACAAAATTCCATCCTTCTTCAAAACACTCCATAGGAACGAACTCATCCTGCCTATAATGGTTTTGAGTGCATTCATATTTGACAATTGTCCCAACTGGTTCAGATGGCAGACATTCTCGAAATCCATTTTGTTGACGTGGCCATGTTATAGGACATTGGTATATTATGCTTGGGTGTTTGTTGAGTTTGCACAAACCTATAAAAAATCAATATAAATGGTGGATAAGAAAACTCTGTTTTTTATATCATAAGATAGCAAACAGCCCACCTGTTCTTCTGATGGAGTCAACCATCGCCTATAGATACCAAAGATGTTAATGGTGCGTTGCTATCTTGTGGCGAGGTCTAATGCCACATGCATAAATTTACTGGCTACCTTACCCTCTAAACCGGAACATGACACCCACAAACACTGACGCTATTGCGGCAGGAATAGGTAAGGCGTTGGTACCAGATCCAGGCGAGACAATGCAGAACTCTACCACCTAGTAGCCACGATGATAGTGACTTACATAGCCAATCGGTCGCCTTTTACGACCAGCCTGGCAGAACGGCAATTGATCTATTCTTCAAAGGAGCCCGGATCCAACACGGGAACGATTTAACGATAAATGCATTATTTGGTAACTTAATATAATCATAAATATATGTTATTATTTTTTGGATATTGATAGATTATTTTTTCATTGGATCCAAATATTAATTAATTCTAAGAATTGAACAGTCAACATAATTAAATTTGCCGATTTATTATTAACTCTGTACGACTGACACAGTCACATTGCAAATACATAGGGGACACATGTATATGCTTAAAATTTTGAATAGACGAAGGACTATTTTTCATCTTATGATGAAAAAAGACCACCCTTGATGTTGTTTGGATCAAGCAATCCATTTATTTGATTGCTATCTTCAATTTTGAAAAAATTGAGTTTCGGCAAATATTAAATTTTATATATACCACTGTGTCTTGACGGACAAAAAAATGTTTCCTTTATGCGTGAAGAACAGTTGCACTTGCAAAATTTCAGGGTTATTTTAAGGTCAATACTCCTATACTAACATTTAGTACTCTATACTTACGAACACATTTAGGAACAGGCCTCTCCCACTCTCCATCCAGACATATTAATCTATTTACATGGTCCTCTACACCATATCCAGCTGTACAAGTTATGTTCAGAATAGCAAAGCTTAAGGAATCTCCAGGCATAGTATTTGGTGCATTTATTACAGTGTATGTACCTCGTTCTGGATATGGGGGTAGTTTGCACTTCCCTCCTTGTGGGAATCTATGTATGTAAAATTAATACAAATAATCACTTTTTTATACAATAAATACCGTGGTGTAAGACTCAAAGATTGCGTTCGAAACACCGAAGTGAGAGAAAGGTTGGGACTGTAAGATAGTATCAGTGTAAGAATAAGAAAGAAAATGTTTAGTTAGTTCGAATACATTAAAAGAATGTCAGATGAATTATTAAAAAAACAGACAAACAAATAAGCGATATGCTTGCCAGCTGTCACATTGTGAGATAGAATATATCCGGTTAATCGTGGGTGCACTGGTTATACCTCTGCCTACCTCTTCGGAAAATGGGCATAAAGATACTCTCAAGTCCACTGAACCATGCTCAAAATGAATGAGTCGCTCATCCTTACAATTGTTCTTTTTTTCTTTTTAGTTTTTTAAAATTTATTATTTTAAAACCAGGGATTTCTTTAGCGGTGAGAAATTATAAATCGCAAATAGGATATTCCTTGCACAATACACAAGCCCAAATAATACTATTTAATGAGAAACTAGATTATTATTCATCCTTCCCCTTTCTCTGTGTGGCGATACGAAACAATAGGAGCTCAAAAGTTCATATTTAGATAAATTTTAGGCTGCTTTGAGCTTAAAATACTTTTACTCAGTAGAAAGCTGAGATGATCTATAAGATCAAGCGGCACAAAAAAGATTTTTTAAATAATTCCCTAAAAAGGTCCCCACACGTTCTATTTCTACCTTCATATATATAAATATGAAAATGGAAAGAGGTGCCCATCTCATATAGACACCGAAGATGTTAATAATGCGTTGCCATTCTTATAGCTGGGTTTTAATGCTACATACATAAGTTTTATATAGTACGGTTATCGTGCCCTCAAAAACGGAACACGAGTGACACTGACGCGATTGCGGGAAAATAGGTAAAGTCGTGGTACCAGACCCTCGTGTGACAATGTAGAAGTCTACCACCTAGTAGCCACGATGGTACTGATTAGCATAATTAATCGTGCGTTTCACCCAAACTGCTTGGTAGAACCGCATATAGTCTATGTTTAAAAGCAATACGGGTCAACACTGGAGAGAGCCTGGAACACGTGGCTTATTGACATTTAATGATTTAACTAAGCAATTGATATATTACCCGTTATTGAAATTCTCCTTTTTATTGTTCCTGCCACACAATTCCTCAGTTTCGTCAGATCCATCAGCGCATTCGTTGATCTTAAAAAGTAGGTAAGTTTTATAAGCATATGATTTGAACTTCATTTAATTTAACAGCATTCTTATGTAAATAAGAGTTGTTATCAGTTCATTGCTGTATTGGTTGGTTAATTTGGTTCTTTGAATTATTCAATTTGTTAGATGAACAAGTAGATAGGCCCTTAGCATCCACGCCCAAAGGAAGGCTGTGCTCAGTGTTGTTTCTATAACAAAAACTTAACACAATCGTACTCAATTTGTTGATGAATTGATTAGTTAATTTGTTTGGTGTTGATTAGTTATTTGAAACATATCTTAGTATCGATCGATTCATGAGTAAAAAAATGTGATTATCCCCTAAATTTATACAGAATTCTGGGTTGAATGTCATGATTTTAAATAGATTAATAACAACAAACGACTTCCCAAGAGGATGAGGTTATAATTTCGTTTTTTTAATGTTTGTTACCCCAGAACTCGGTAATTTATGAACCGGTATTTCATTTAATGTACCTAACGATATTGTTTGTGGTTTTTGAATATAAAATAACTATTTATATAAAAATATACATTAAAAAATACATATAATGCCATTGATAAACAGTATTAAAATTTAAAATTAAATCACCCCATTACAAGTAGACTTTTGGTCTGCGCAGGCACCATAAGCGCATCTGAACAGAAATGATGGACAAGGTCTTCCAGAACAAGTCGCATTGGTTTCATCAGAGCCGTCCTGACAGTCCACTGCGCCATCACAACACATGGATGCCGGGATAGTCTCTCCATCCGCACAATAGAATTTGTCACTGAAGAAAAAATGTTTATAATATCCAACACGTCCCCAAAAAATTGTTTTTCGTAGTTACCTGTATATGAGAGACACAAGTTAATTTGGTGGTTCCGGGCTCCTTTGAAGAATAAACCAACTGCCGTTCTGCCAGGCATGTTGTAAAAGGCGACCGATCGGCTATGCAAGTCACTAACATCGTGGCTACTAGGTGGTAGAGTTCTGCATTGTCTCGCCCGGGTCTGGTACCACCACCTTACCTATTCCTGCTGCTATAGCGTCAGTGCTTGTCATTGTCGTGTTCCGGTTTGGAGGGTAAGGTAGCCGGTAAACTTATGCATGTGGCATTAGACCTCGCCACAAGATAGCAACGCACCATTAACACCTTTGGTGTCTATAGGCGATGGTTGACTCCATCAGGAGACCCATCTGCTTGTTTGCTATCTTATGATATAAAAAAAATTTAAACGGAATATATGGATTAAATTATTTGATTGCCATAAATAAAACCTAAAAGTAAAGTATGATCGAGAAACACTTTGGTCGAATAAAATACTTGAATCATTTCTAAACGTACAGTTTAATTTTTGGGCAGAGTAACGCCCTCAACAAGCGATAGAACTACAATGAAACATGCTATCTCTGCCTATTTATACCATTCTTCGTTATATATTTATTTTGTCCATTGTTGTGACGTTATAATTCAAATAACAGGTGCAAAACACAGGTGCACCACACATCTGGTCGGCTAGTACTTGTCGTTAAGCACGGTTGCTAACACAATTATAATGATAAACAAAATTCAAGGCAGTATAACCGTCGATCATAAGCTGTACCGCGGAGACAAAAGAATTATTGTCTTTGAATTTTGACATGTGTGAAATATGAAGTTATTGTAAAATTGATGAAATAAGATACAAGTAGGGCTACTCTTGAAAGTCGATTTCAATTTTAAATGAATATTTAATGAATTTTGAAGTATTTCGTACTCTGGACAACTATATTCAATTATTGGATTCGGCGAAAGCGCCACACGGATTTCGAAATTTTTTGGAACTACTCATTATTGCTTTTATTCGTTATTTTGTTTAAAACGGTACTTAAAATTTCCACTTGTAACACTTGTACAAGCTTGACGTGTAATGATGACATCTATTTCCAATAATTAGGTCGTTACTATACTGAATTAATGTGGGCAATATTGGTTTCAAGAGTACCGTTTTTTGACGATATTCGAAACTTATTGTTTTTATCAATATTGGTTTAAGATTTATATTGTTTTCAAGAGTAGGCCTGCTGGACGGTAAACTTATGCATGTGACATAAGACCAGAATAATAATAACGCACCATTAACATTTTTAGTGTCTATAGGCGCTGGTTGTATTATTCCATTTTAGATATATTACAAAGTACTCTGTGGTATTATTTCATCTGAAGGTCCATTTGCTTGTTTGCTATTTTATGATATAAATAACATATTTTAACAAAAAAATTAAACCGCAAAGTTATTCGTGGTCATACAATAAAGTCAGAGAGTGAATAATCAATCATCATCTGTTTTCGTACAATTTTGCGTGGATTGTTTTTAAAAATTATATGTTTTCTTGAAGGTCTCAAAGTAATAATTATATAATTGTAATAAAAATAATGATGATCAGTGTCTTCTAACACATACAGATATTTTCCAATAAACGTTGAATGTTGAATGACTTCTGTAAAGCTAGTCAGCGCGTTCAGATTACACTGCTTGGAGTCCAGAGTCGGAGGACTGGTTGAAACTATTCCCCGGATATAATGCCGCAGGATTCCACTGTCTTTGGCAGCAAATGTTAATCCACCTCCGCTGTCTCCTTCGCATGGACCCGTGCCTAAAAATTAGGCAAAAAAGAATAAAAGAAGCGAATGTTTAGTTCACACATGAAATAATATATTTTTAACAAATATTCAAATCGACGAAATGTTATGCGTGGTCATACACCAAAATCAGTGAGTGAACAAAAATCATCCTTGTTTACGTACACATATGGTTTAAAAAACATTAAATGGGACCACCTTAGGGGATACCCATTTTAATAAAAAAAAGAATTAATTATCAAATTCAGTCTACTCTGTAAAAAATTACGCGTGGTCTAATATAAGAAAAAATATACGCGTAGAATTGGGAACCACTATCGTTTTTCATCGGTTGAATAATGACACACATTGACACTATTCCGGCAGAGGTAAGGCAGTAGTACTCGTGTTGGTCCCGGGCTCCTTTGAAGAATATACATATATATACCAGATAAGCTTCGAAAATGTTCTCCAGACTTCTACCGTAAGTATGTAAATATCATAAACGTAAATAAGTTTCACTATACGCTAGTTTCAACCTTATTTTATACCTATGCGAGAAGGTCAATTTTGGCATGTTGTTTGTGTAACAAGTACCCATTGTTTTTCGATAAAAACAAATGTCTCTTCTTTTTATAAATGATTCTGCAGCACCATTGTTTTCAGATAAAAATAACTGTATTTTTCTTTTATCTAGATTATTCTTCAATAATACTAACCGTTCGCATATCCAGCACAGAACTTGTCACCGACTATGAACTCCACAAACGTTGGAGGTGTTCTATTGATACACTCCTCGTAGGGAACAAAAGGCAAATCTAGCCCTTTGAGGACAGGCGACATTGATCCCTTGAATCCTGTTGTTAAACCCCAACCAGCTACCTGAAATCAAGAGATCTTTAACATTTTTATCAATTGGTTGTATCGGTATAGTCCGTGGTTAAAATTCTACCATCGACTAAACAATAAATCTATTTGAAGTTTGATAACAGACTTCAGCCCAGAAACTTATATACGAGAACTAGAATTATTACGAAGCAATATTTAAAAATAAAAAAAATGATGTGGTGTCGCATGACACCAGGTAGGAACGAACTTCCTTCGGCTAAACGGCACTACTCGCTTGTGTACGCGACTGTCGCGCCTGCGCACGTCTCATTTAACGCTTTTATTCCACGCATTTTTCTTACGGTTTTACTATCACATTTTTTTCAGTTCGGTCGCGCAGCAAAATCCCTATCCCCTTCAAGCCTGCCGTAAGGAACTTCGTTCCAATAAAAATGTACTTTATTTCGTCCCAATAAAGTTGACATTTGTTGCTTACTTAAAAAAGGGGAAACATGTTCTAAGCAAGACAACGACAACGGTGAATGTTGCCCCTTTCTTGTACCAGTGTAAATAAAACTATCGAATGGTAGATTTTTATATATTCGGTAACCGTTTTATCCTTTTTATTAATACACGTTGATAGATACACTCAAATCAATTTAATATTTTGTAAACAAAGGGTTATTTGACATTTAACGTACATTGACAGCGTATTTTAATAATGGCGTATTGGACGCAAGCTGTTTAAGATGATGTGATTTTCTTAAATGATTGGAAATTAGACACTAACAAAATTTTTGTAGCTTTGTCTATTATGAAAATTCGAATGTGTTAGACAGAGATAAAGCCATTTTTATATGTTAAGCGTTGGAATGCATGCAATTTTATAATTTTGATTGCTTATGGAAATAAATGCCAAGTCCTTATCTTTCTCTTGTCAAAGATTTAGCCGTACAAAAAATAGTATACATATGTGTATTTAATAGTTATTATATTAATTTATTGTGTGTGAGTTCAGATTCTCGGATCGGGTAAAGTATTATTGAGGTTTGTTCGAAGTTTTTCTCGAAAATCAAAATTTCAATAGCAACTCTGAGTCTGGTGTATTAGTAACCCCTTGTCTTGGTTGAGCATGTAAAAGCTCCTAATGAAAAGTGACCACCATCGCCTATAGACATCAAAGATATTAATGGTGCGTTGCTATCCGTATGCCAGGGTATTAATACCACATACTTTACCCTCTTTGCCGAAATACGATAATTACAAGCATTCACGCTGTTGCGACAGGAATAGGTAAGGCTGGTACCATATACCCGGGCAAGACGTTGCGGAACTCTACCACCAGTAGTCACGCTGGTAATGACACGTATAGCCACTCGCAAGAAATAACCAATAGTCGTTATCAAGTCAATAAAATGCGATAATGGGGATAACCACCCATCTCGCCAACCAAAGAACTAAATGAATGAATTACGAATGAATGATGATTTGAATACAATTATTACCTTTCCTAAATTATTAGACTTCAGTTGATTATCATTAAAGTTTTTCCGAAAATCTATACATACAGGTCGAATATATGGGTGGTATTCGAATGCTGTCTGCACGATAACAATGGCCAGATCATGTTGATAGTTTAATTGAGCACCGAAGAATCGCTTTGGTAATATTATATCGTTCACCTGTGAAATAGAATACACCTCTATTAGGCGTTATTTTTTATCAAATGATCTTTGTGATTCGTTTTGATCCTTGTAAATTTGTGATTCGCTTCCTTCTAGTGAGCCTATCAAGCTTTACTTCTTTACTTTTCGAAAGTGATGCATTTTCCACCCATGAAGAAAAGTTTTTTAACTTCGCGTTTTACAACTTTCTATCGGTCCCGACGACGCGGAAAAATATGACCGCACCCATTTTTGAATTTATACTCTATTTTACATAACAGTATTTAATTTAGTTTGAAGAAGTTTGGTAATTGACGGCCTTGGATATATTCTGTGAATGAAAGAGCTATATTAAAATTTGTCGTTGGCTTGTTACATTTTTTAACATTTTTTTAGTCGCTTGAACGCAAATAATGTGAGTACGCGTGTCTCCTGCCAGTTGATTTATTATGAAGTGTGTTTTACATTTTTTCTTTTTATAAGTATTCATTTTATTGAAATTAGATAATATTTGATAACGATCTATTTGGGCATCCGAGTATGTGTACTAAATTTCGTAAATATATGTTTGTTTGTATATTTGTATGTGTGTTGTGTCCACGGTTTTTCAGGAACGTAAAGACATATTTATTAATTATTTTTGATGTAAATTAGGTTAAGACAACAGTCAAAGCTTCATTAAAGTCTTTAAACTATACCCACAGCTCAAAACTTTCTGAGTAGGTTTTATGATGCAAATTAGGTTCAGACAACAGTCAAAGCTTCATTAAAGTCTTTAAACTATACCCACAGCTCAAAACTTTCTGGGTAGGTTTTATGGGTATAGTTGGTATTTGAAGTAGGTTTAAATTTCTATTATTTCAAACTAGCTTTGCCTGCGACTTCGTCTGCATGAGTTCGCGAAAAATAGTAAATTTAATTAATTTCACCTTTTAATTACGGGATTCCCCAAATTAATGCCCGAGTTTTTTTTACATTATAAAATAGCAAACAAGCAGAAAGGTCTCAAGAGTCAACCGTCACCTATAGACACCAAATATGTTAATGGTGCGTTGTTATCTTGTGGCGAGATCTAATGCCACGTGCATAAGTTTACTGGCAACCTTACTCTCCAAACCGGAACACAACAGTGGTAAGCACTGACGCTATTGCGGTAGGAATAGGTAAGGCGATAGAACCAGACCCGCACGAGACTATGTAGAGCTCTACCACCTAGTAGCCAGGATGGTAGTGACTCGTATAGCCAATCGGTTGCCTTTTACGACGTGCCTGGCAGAACGGCAGTTGGCCTATTCTTTAACGGAGCCCGGAACCAATACGGGGAAAATGTATAAATAAAACATGGTATATTGGAACGAAGTTCCTTACGGCAGGCTTGGAGAGGATAGGGATTTTGCTGCGCGACCAAACTGAAAACAATGTGATAGTAAAACCGTAAGAAAAATGCGTGGAATAAAAGCGTTAAATGAGACGTGCGCAGGCGCGACAGTCGCGTACACAAGCGAGTAGTGCCGTTTAGCCGAAGGAAGTTCGTTCCTACTTGGTGTCCCCCGACACCACATCATTTTTTTTAAAGAATAATACAAGGACGCCAAAAGTTATAAAAAAGTAGTTCGTATTCTAGTCCATTACTTACATTTGAAAGCTGAGCGTATGGTCTATCTTGCGAATTGTTCCATTCCCTGTAAAGTTGTCCAACGGCCACAGCATAGTTAATTGCTGGTAATTGTTTGTAGTACTCGTGCCAAAAGCAATGGGCAGCTGTAAGGTAATTAATAGGAGTGGCACAGCTTAGTCTAAGCTAGAGATTGAACACAGTAATTCATGATCTGTGCTGAACAGTAAGGAAAGCAGAAAGCAATATAATCTATGATTATATTGCCTCACCGAGGATTGGTATTACCGCTTTATTCCTGCTGCAATAGCAGCAGGGCTTCTTACTGTTTTATTCCAGTTTGGAGGGTAAGGTAGTCGGTAAACTTATGTGGCATTACATGTGGCATTAGATCTCGCCACTAGATAGCAATGCACCATAATATGTTTGGTGCCTATAGGCAATGGTTGACTCGTACCATCAGGAGACCAATCTGCTTGTTTGCTATTTTATAATATATAAAAAGAGGTTCTACCAAACTGAGATGGAAAGTTGGGTAACTTTACCTTTTAGATATGGATGATAATAAAGGCATGATAAGGCCTTTATTTATCTTTTACAAATTGCCTGGTAAGAAGGCAATTTGTAAAAGTTTATTTTATTGATAATTTTTTTTATAGAAGAGGGGGCAAATGAGCAAGAGGCGCACCTGATAAGTGTTCACCGCCGACCGTGGACATCTGCAATACCAGAAGTCTTGCAGTTGCGTGACCGGCCATTCAAGAATGAGTAAGCTCTTTTCTTAAAGATCCCTATGACTCATCCGTTCGGAAATACCCCTGCCGGTAATTGGTTCCAAAACAGACATCGAGATCATGAGGTGGAACTTTAAATTTTGACGCGATGTCCGATGGTGGAATTCGGCAGCAGGAATTAATCCAAACAACTCGTCGGAACACTCCCCATGATAAATACAATAGAAGACGCAGAGAGAACATACATCTCTGCACAATGTCAAAGAGTCAAGCTCTTTCGATATAGCCTGGTCGTCAACGATTCGAACCGCTCTACGTTGAATGCGATCAAGAGGAAGAAGCTGGTACTGGGGAGCTCCGGCCCAGAGATGCGAATAGTATTCCATGTGAGGAAGAATCTGTGCCTTATAAAGTTGAAGGCGATGGGCCGGCAAAAAGTACTGTTTCGCTCTGCTGAGCCCCCCGAGCTTTTTGGAGGCTAGTTTAGCCTTGCCTTCCAAATGATCGCGAAACTGAACGTAATTCGATATGCTGACTCCCAGGATTCCGAGACTAGCTGAGGCTGTCAGGAGAGTATCGAGGCGCGACGACAACCGTACTGAAGGTCGCTAATCAGCTGGCGCTCTTCTAAATACTTGAGGAGCTGAGAGTTGATGACTGTCTTCATAATTTTGGAGAACAAGGAGGTTATGGCTATGGGCCGATAGTAAGATGGATTAGAGCGATCTCCTTTTTTTAGGGATGGGATTCACCAAAGCTGTCTTTCATGAATTCGGTACCACGCCGAGTGAGTAGGAGAACCGGAATAGGCGTGTAAATACTGGCGCCAACTCTGGAGCACACACTTTTAGCACAATTGGAGGGATGCCATCTGGCCCATCCGGCTCGACTTGTGTCCAAGGAAAGTAGAATATATTGATATGTGAAAAGTAGTTTTGTTTTTAAAATGAAGGCGATAAATTCAATTAAAAAGGTCAAACCTGAAAGTATAACCTTCTTGTTGATAATTGATCCTCCACAGACTTGTTCAGGGTTAGATTCTGTTCGTCTGTAAATGCCAGCGTGCCATGGGACATCACCCCTCTTAATTTCCTCTCCACCAACTATTAACGGCTTACCTTGCGGTGTTAAAATGCCACATTCTAAAAATAATAGTTGTATAATTAGCTTCAATGTTTTTATATATTCAGTTTGATTGGTAAATAATTGTTCATATTGAAGGAGAGTATTTAGTACCTGATTCTGATACCAATTATATAAAAATCTAGATACTTAACTTATTTTGACTTAATTATCCAATAAAAATATAAAGTACGACCAGCCGTGTATAGATATTTTTATTTTGACTTTTGTGCTGTAACTAGCATATTTGCACGCATAATTTATCTTAATACGTCCATTGTCGACAAAATTATACTCACGTTATGGCAAGTATGTTAGTATAAACGAGATAATTTCAAACATCAAAAATATCTCTTTTTCGGGCGCAATAGTTTTGACCCAGCCAAAGATCAGCTAAATAAACATGAGCGTCTCCAAAATATTTGTATTAGATTCATATTTTGTTTAAGCAAATATCATGTGTCCAAGTTTCGTTCTCAAATCAAGTGGCTTCCTATTAAACTTCGTCGTGATGCTCATATATATACTCTTCTTGTTACACAGTGTACTTTTTGATCCAATTACTCCAGGTTACTTAAAGGAAAGATTTGAATTTTTCGAAAGTGATGATATGAAACTGCGTTCAAGTGAAAATCTTTCCTTGCGTAATTCACGTTTTTATGAACACTCTTTCACTGTTTCAGCTGTTAAGCTATGAAATAAACTTCCTGCTAACATTAAGACTTGCAAATTCGTTAAATATTTTTAAAGAAATAGTTAAAATGCATTATTTAAATTCTTATTCTACAGATTAGATTAATATATTTCTCTATGGTTCATTTTTCTATGCATTTCTTTATATATATTTAAATTTTAATTTTAATGTGTTTGTATTATTATGCTTTTTGTTTTGTTTATGTGTGAGAGCAGAATTGTTATGTATAGATATAGCGTATATGTACAGTCTTCAGTTATTGTAAGTGTAATATTACATATTTTATGGATATCCTACTCTACCTTAAAATGTTGTTCTTATCAACAAAGGTTGTCTGGTAGAGATCGCTCTTTGGCAATAAGACCGCCTTTGTACTTTCTTTAAATTGTCTTTCAATTATTTGTACTTAGCATGTATTTTACTGTAATTATGTGCACAATAAAGAGTTGAATGATAACTCAATTCAATATATTTCACATATATCTCCTAAGCAGGCATGTAAGCGTTGTATATTAGTTCAAACTTTTCAAGCGCAGCTTTTATCCCAGTCTTTTCAAGCTTGTTAAGTTTCAATATCTCAGTAGGAGGGAAATTGATTAAATGCATAAAAAAAAAGCATAATAAAACCAAAACAACTGACTTACGATTTTTAATATATTTAATAGATTCAGGCGTTACTTTTTGGTTTTCCATAATTGAAAGGAGAAATTATGGCATTTAATTTGAAAATTTTCCGCGAAATGTTATATGGAACTGCTGTGATGCAACAGAAATGTAAGGTAGTGTAAGAAATAGGGCAAACTTATGCAGAATCGAAGTGCAACGTGCGTTGAGTACATAACTTGTGTGTTACTGCCTTGAGTACATAACTTGTGTGTCGTGGATGTAGGTGGACTATTGTGCCGCTGTGGTCTTCTATAATTTCAGACTTTGGATAAGTTTGTCGTATTCCTTACACTATCTTTCATTTCTGTTGCATCACAGCAGTTCCATGTAACATTTTGCGGAAAATTCGTAAATTAAATACCATAATTTCTCCTTTGACTTACGATTTCCTGTATTTCTGAAACCTTGAATCAGACCTTCACGAAATTTTACCAAGCGGAAACTATACTATAACCAAATAAGAAATTATCTAAATATTACCTGACAGGCATACTGGAGTGCTGTTCCAAAATCCACCGACGCAATGCATTGTAGACAACTCCCTCTCACTGTAATAGCTTGGATAGACGCACTTAGGACGCATTATAGTGCCTTCTAATTCCAAATCCTCACAATCCCTAGTAATTTTGAAGTTTTTTGGATTTGATATCAGACAGCGATATTCAACGCCAATAGATGGCTCCACTTTGCAAGCACCTGGAATTTTAAAATGACTTAATTTATTATTTTCATCAATATTCTCTCTCACCATCTCAACAACATTACATATTATACCACATGATAAATAACAAGTCAGGGACTCTTAAGATGATAAGAACCATCATCATCCCACCTACACCTCAAATTTGTTAGTGTAGTTTCTTAGTGGATCATTGGTTGGTTAGAATCGTTGAACACTTTTAAGAAAAAAAAGTTAATATATGGATCTTACCCAGGCATAAAAGCAATACTTCATATGAGGTGAAACTTGCGCCGTGTCAAGTAGGGTGAGATGCTGGCACAAAATTCGTTTATCTTCTCTGAGCACAGCGAGTTTATAAGGCCAATCTTAGTATTTCGAAATCGAGGAGACATAAAAAAGAGCGAGTTTTTACGTTAAACGTGCAAACTTGTGTTATTTTGTGGTTGATATCTGACTAAATGATTCAAAATTACTACAAAATTGTAGCAAGTTATTTCCCAACTTCAGACGCTACCTCATTCTAGCACTTGTCAACGTGTTTCTTAAGAATCTTGACACAGTTGAAATTTGCAGCGTCAATAATTTATAACATGCTATTAGTCCATATTAGGAGAAAAAACGCCGTTAGTAATGACGCATAGCCTCAAGGCCCAAAGATAGATTAAGCCGTCAGCAGTGCGCCTGATGTTCCAATCAGCCAAAAGGCAGTTAATCCGAAATACTTTTTACTGGAGGCGATCTAAAGCTTTGCTATGTCGAAAGTAATTGCTAAAGAGGTAGTTTTTCAGTTCACCTGCTCCTACTATTAAGGAACTGGTATTATAGAAGACCACGTACTGAGTGGTTTGAATTAGTAGTTTAGAATTGTTTAGAATGAGTATGAGATTATGTAGAAAATATTGTAATTTTAGTGACTTATTTTTTATAACAACAATAGAATAATTTCTAGTGTAAATTTACTACTACTTCAGAACACCACTTTAAAATTAGAATTATGAATTATTTTCACTAACGATGAAAGAACAATTGTTATCAAAAATAGTATGTAAAAAAGACGTAGGTTCTAAAAGACAGAAACTGTTACTTTTGTCCCGCATCACAAGGAAAAATAACGAATTATCAGACGAGGTACGACTAAAGATTACTAAATAAAGAAGTAATGATGATGATATTATTGAATACTTACTTCTACAGACTGGTGTTCTATTATTCAACCAATCCCCCTCGTAACAGAGAAGATTTTCATCCCCTATAAGCCTGTACCCTGGCTGACATAAGACATTGAGAGATATAGAATCAGTTCGACTCCCTGGTTGTAAATCAGGCTTACTAGATATATAGTATCCATTTTCTGGGGGATCAGGTACGACACATACACTGGAATATAGAAAAATGTGTCAATTTGATTTTACTGCTCAGATGCACCAATAGATATTTTACATTATGTTACTACTTAAAAAGAAGTAAAAGTAAACCTACAAGTGAATACTTTAACATTATGTTATCAAGAAACTTATCTATGAGATACACACATCAATGCGATATTTCATAAAAGTATCAAAGCCCTGAAGATGTAATTATAAGTGAAACCAATTGACGAAATAAACATAATTTTTTAATGCAGTACAACTGCAGAAGCCGACTTTCCATTTTTTTTTATATCCAGAACTCCGTAAAAAATAATATAAGAAAATAATAAAAAATTGGTTCATATACGTTGGTACGTAAAGTGTTCGTTATAAATAATCGAGTCTGAAGTAACAAAACATAAAAAATGTACTGTCGAATTGCACTTCTTTATTTTGGCAAGTCGATCGAAAATAATAGGTGAACTTTAACATAATTACAATTTGAGTTTTATCAAGCGTCGATGACAAAATGTATAAAATATATTATTACTCGAAAATAATAGGTGAACTTTAACATAATTACAATTTAAGTTTTATCAAGCGTCGATGACAAAATGTATAAAATATATTATTATTTTTATTATCAATAAAAGTTGTTCTTAAAGTTTGAATTAGTAAAAAATCTTCTACTCACTATTTTGCATTTTCTTCTGCGGCCTGCAGTTCTTGCGAAGCTGAATAAAATGTTACAATTAGTAAGATAATATGCCTAGCGTAATAATTACTATCAATTTTCTTCTAAGCCCTTTACTAGTCCTAGTTAATAATGGATCAATTGACTTCCCATTTCCTATATCTATGAATTCAGCAAGAGATCCTCACCAAATTAAAATGGGACCACACAGAAGTATATTACACACCCTCTTATATAAAAAATAATTTTCGAAATCGGTTCATAAATAAGGTAACAAACATAAAACATGTAGCCGAATTTAAAATCTACTTTTGGGAAATCGATTGAAAAGTTATAAGCAGTAATAATAAATAGTCTAAAAACTTACGCTCGCAAATTGGCAGTATGGAGTTTGACCACTGACCAAAGAAACAATTCACAGTGAGATCTCCTTTTACCAGATAACCCTTATTGCAGGTAATATTGAAAGATATAATACTAGTCGCACTGCCGGCCTTTAAGACTTGGTTATTGGATATATATAATCCATTCTGCGGATGATCTGGCATTTGACAAGACCTGAAAATTAAACACATTTAAAAATATCTGGATATGTGTCATTTTATTAATGTCATTTTATTTATTTATCAATAGTAAAATCAGGGGATCTTCAAAAGAAGAGCGAACAGGTACCTTCTGGGGAAATGCGTTCCATCTTAGGCCACATCTTAGCTTACTATCAGGCGAGATCATGGTCTAGCGCTTCCTTATCGACAGTAAAAAAAATGTAAACAAGTATGTAAAATTAAGTACAAAGATGTATTAAAATTATGCATGGAAAGATAAATTCAATTAAAATGAATTAAATAAATTTCGTTAAAAATGGTTTGATTATTATACTAAAAAAAAGTATCTTCACGCCCGTATCCCCGAAGAGGTAGGCAGAGGTACACAAGTGCACCCGCGATTAGCCGAAGATACTTGGTCCCACAATGTGATAGATAGGTGGCAAGCCTATCGCCAACCGGGCACTTTCCAATCTCGAGCAACGTTGTTTTTAACAGAAAACTGGTAAAATACATTTTAGAATTGCCCGACTCAGGAATCGAACCCGGGACCTCATGTGGTCAACTCCGACACCGGACCACTAGATCACAGAGGCGATCACTAATATACTAGCTTATTAAACAAACGATTGAAATTTTTCAATTCTACAGGAACAATTCGACATTTTCATGTTTAGTCAGTCTGGACTTATGAAAATAAATAGCAGAGTATGCTCAGGCCGCTGCGTTTTTCATCTGTACAAGCACATTGCCCCTCTTTTCACGCATTTAGTGCATATGCGTGTTTACAAGCGATGGTTAAAAAATACAACCCATGCTTATCCCTTTGTAATCTTAAGCGGTTCCATAGCGCCAATTTTTTATGCTGGCTAGTTGGGTTGGGTATGCATGTCTAAGAAACTTGCCAACAAGGTTGTGTAACATTTGGAGTATTTGGTCTGCAAAGCATGTATCATGTCTAATTTTAATTACTTTATACAAAGTTAACTGTGCATTCGAATTCGTCCAAATGGAAAAGATTCTAACATAAAAGAAGCCTAAGTACTTCTTATTACTATGATTTGAAAAATAGTTCGGGGTTTTACTCGCAGAGTTCCAGTTCCCGTAGGATTTTTAGGATAAAAGCTACCCGAGAAAGGACATGCCTTTCTCGAGTCTTAAACTATTTTTGTACCAAATTTCATTCAAATTGGTTCAGTGGTTTAGGTATGAAGAAAAGACAGACAGACAGAATTACTTTTGCATTTAAAATATTAGTAGGATCCCTTTTTTCAACGCAATGTTTTTGCCGTTTTATGAAATTTACGTAGGCTGACTGCGATTTTAAACCGCGGTGCCATGATTCCAATTTGACATTTGATTTCTAAGAGAAATATTATTACAATGTAAGATACATGATATTCATATTGTTTTGTCTTTGAAATCAGTACTCATCAAATTGAACGTTTTGATATTTGACAAGCAAAAAAATATGTTAAAAATATATGAGCTAAATTGTTCAAGAGATTTCCAAAATACAGGTAAAAAAGTTAATGTTAAAACTGAGCTATCGCAAGCAGACGTAAGACAATTTTTGATGAACTATTAATTATAGTAACGTCTCTATGGTCTAGTGGTCCAGCGATGGCGTTGGCCTTATGAGGTCCCGGGTTCGATTCCCCGGGGCAGGCAAATAAAAAAAAGTGTTTTTTAGTTTCCAATAAAAATGTGTTGCCTGTGATTGAAAAGTTGGCAATAGGCTTGCCATCTATCACATTTGTGGGACTATGTATCTGCGGCTAATCGTGGGTGCACTTGTTGTTCCTCTGTCTACCCCTTCGGAGACACGGGCGTGAATATACTTTTAAATTTTTTTACTACTAATTATATTACTGTGTACTTACTTTTCCAATTCATCAATCGGATATTCTGGTTCTGGTAGTGCTGGAAATAAAAAAAATATATATAATATGTGTACCTTGGGTTACATAATTGCTCTGACTAAGGAGTGCGAAATTCAGCACAGTTGAAATTTATATCGAGAAGATGTGCATAAAGCTAATAATTTCACAAATAAATTAACAAAAAAACGTAACACATCTACCAAGTGTTTTGATACAAATACCTACGCACTTGTGTATATTATTTTATTTTATTGAAGTCTGTTAAATTTTGAAAAGAGTTAAGTACAGGAGAACACAAAGAAGACCTTATTAGTCTATAATCAAATTGCTTCAGAGATTGATAAATAGATATTTGTGGTTAGGAATTAAGGTCAAGGTCGACCGAAGGGTGATTTATTATCTATACAAATAAATAACATTGGAGTATCTGTTTGTAACATTACAATTACCGCTTTTTACTAAATGCGTATGGATGAATACACGGTACATATACCAAAATAACATTTTTTGCAATTATATACATGTATATATATATATGTATATGTATATGTATATGTATATGTATATGTATATGTATATGTATATGTATATGTATATGTATATGTATATGTATATGTATATGTATATGTATATGTATATGTATATGTATATGTATATGTATATGTATATGTATATGTATGTGTATGTGTATGTGTATGTGTGTATATATATATATATATATATATATATATATATATATATATATATATATATATATATATATAGAGTAGAATATATATAGAATATATAGAGTTTCTTTAATCTATACATATAATAAAATCGTAGGAAAGTCAAGCCTAATGTAAGGCATATAGATACCAATGTACAACTTAACGGGGACAAATTGGATCTTGTGGACTCTACTGTTTTTTAGGGATTACGATAGATAAAAAACTACAGTGGGGACCACATATCGACAAATTAACGAGTAGACTGAGTTCAGCAGCATTTGCAGTTAAAAAAATGAGACAGATTAGTGACGTATACACTGCGAAAATTGTGTATTTTAGTTATTTTCATAGTATTATGTCTTATGGGATTCTACTATGGGGAAATTCCACTGATATAAATACAATCTTTGTTTTACAAAAAAGAGATGTAAGAGCTATTTACAATCTCAGTCCACGAGTTTCCCTAAAAGAAAAATTTAAAGAAATTAATATTTTAACCGTACCATCACAGTTTATATTTGAAAACTTGATGTATATTCGTAAAAATATTTCTTCATTTAAGAAAAAGAGTGATGTACATAATGTAAACACAAGGAACAAAAACAATCTTGCTCTGCATGTATCACGTCTCCACAGAATAAGTAACTCTTTTATGGGGCAATCTATACGCTTTTACAATAAACTTCCAAATGCTATTAAAGATCTACCAATACACAAATTTAAAAAATGTATCAAATCTAAACTTTGTAAAAAAGGTTACTATAAAATATCTGAATATTTGGATGATAATAAGGTATGGGATTAATTGCTCCTCATAGCAGTTTCATAGTAATTATAATATATTATTCATAAATACATTGTAATTGTAATTGTAAAAACATTGTTTAAAAAAAATGTATATGCACCAAAAAAGATTAGCCCGCTGAGTTTCTTCCGCCGGATCTTCTCAGTGTGTGGCCGCGTTTCCGATCCGGTAGTAACTCAAAAAATGTTGACTCGTCAAAAGTGCCTATAAAGGATAATTTGAATAAAAATGTTTTGACTTTGACTTTGACTTTTAATCGATATCGAAGCCAAAAATATAATTTTTAGAATTTTTGTCTGTTTGTCTGTTTGTCTGTATGTCTGTATGTCTGTATGTCTGTATGTCTGTATGCCTGTATGTCTGTTTGTCTGTATGTATGTCCGGGGTAAACTCAAAAAGTACTGCATGGATTTACTTCAAAATTTGCGTGAATATTACTAACAGGTCGGGTCAACATATAGGCTACATGTTATCACGCTATCACCTACAGGGGAGGAGCAGTGCGGAGTAAACGAAGTTCGCGCGGACGAAGTCGCAGGCAACAGCTAGTCTTTTATAAAATGCGAGCAAGATTAGTGAAAAATTCTTACGAGTGCAAGTTGGTAGATTATTGGACCACGTTCCAAAGAAACAATTAATTTGGCCATCTCCTGCTGTTTTGTAGCCAGGATCACAGGTGATGTTTAAAGATATTACATCTACCCGACTTCCTGGTGATAAAATTCGATTGTTGGACATGTAGACGCCATTCTTCGGGGGCTTAGGTACTATACATCTAAAATAAAAAAATAAAACATTATTGTGTGTCAAAAATAATTATTAAATAAATAAATGGAAAAATTACAGGAATTGATCCCCCAAAGAAATAATAAATTATTTGTTTGTAACGTTGGGGTTAGTTAATGGTGTTATTACAAATACCGGCAGCAGCCAGTGTTCTCTAATTTAGCAATCGTAATCATAGCCAAAATATATTTAGGCAACACTCATGGTCGGCGCATGCACGCTATTAGAACGTACGCTGTGGCGTCATCGCTCCTCATTGCTTATGATGTATAAAAAACCTTGCAAAACGGAAATCGGTACCCTCACCGTCATTACACTCCATCGATATGTCGATGTCAGTAGCGCACACCATGAAGAAGGCTCAAACCTGGATCTTCTACAGAATTGGCTATCCAAGTGGCACTTGACAGTCATTACAGGAAAAAAACAGGCTTTAAACTAAGGAAGCAAAAAAATTAACTTTGAATGGTTAAAAACAATCGAATGGGAAACCATTTGGTTGTTTAACGGTACACTAATTTGGCGTAAACATAGATACAAGATTGAACATGAAATAGTATGTAAAGAAAGCAATAAAAGAAGCCCGGATAGCGATGGCAGCCGCATTTCATTCATCCATTCATGACTTCCTACTAAAATAAAACTGGGGTGTTCAAGACATACATCTAATCCGGAATTATCTACGGAGCAGCTTTTTGGCACAATCTCGCATCCCCTTCATCACAAAAAGCCTTACAACAGTAGAATGTCCTGAGGTACTACGAGAATTTCATCATCCTAAAGGATCT
Source organism: Apodemia mormo (assembly GCA_036924255.1). Lineage (NCBI taxonomy): Eukaryota > Metazoa > Arthropoda > Insecta > Lepidoptera > Riodinidae > Apodemia > Apodemia mormo. The sequence continues at coordinate 922,311 of JAUPFN010000028.1, read as the reverse complement.
GAACATAAAAAGCCTTGAAGATTTTATATGGAGAGCAGCAATAGGAATATTTATTCGCGCATACATTGCTCTAACCCCACATCCCCAATATAACCCCTTTACTCACACGTCCTCCGAACGCCAAACCCTACCCGAGAGACCTTTTATCCAATTAGATTTCGTTTCTCCACCTTTCGTAAAAGTCGTCGCCGCAGTCGCTGATCACCTCTACTTGATTTTCTTTCACTCTGGCGGTGTGAAGAAAACGAGAGTGGGGGAACTAATTTGTCAATTTCTCATACAGAGAACCATTTCATACAGAGAACCTCTTTCTATACCAAATGTATACAATTTCTTAGTGTTTCAACCCTTAAAAAACCTGGTGGTTTGCCGTCCGTGTGAGAGAGAGATTTTTCTGGTAGTTGGGTAAAAAAAAATATTTTACTCACTGTGGATTTTCTTCCTCTGAATTTTGGTTTTTTCCTGGATCCGCTGTGGAAAAGAAAGTCAGATTTTACTGTCCCAATTTTACCTTTCCTCATTTTATATCGTTTATTAAATACCTCGAGGTTTTTTTCTACAAGAACATTTATTTCAATGATAGAATCTATATTAATATAGGCATGCTAGTCTGCTATTTTATTAAATAAAAGAAAGAAATTCCAATGAACCTTCATGAATATGAGTTAATTGTGGACAAACTAAATTTATCTTTGATGCTTGTTATTCTTAGATGAGTACAATTATATCTAAATTTAATTATACTCATATTTGATTATATTTACATAAGGTATTATCACGCCTTGTGTCTTATAACCATTATTTTCGTGATCGAATTATTCCTTTCTATATATATTTTCTGATAAATGTTGAAAGAAAAAAATTTAGAGAAATAAATAAAAGCCCACAAGCCCATAGTTTTAAAGAAGATTCTGAGAAAAGGTCTGAACTATTCCCCAAAACAACTATAGGCTACATTTATTTTTAAGCATCTACTGAAAGTTACTAGAACGAATTGTGTATAAACGCTTGACAATACTTCTCGATTATATAAATTAATTTTAGATGTCAACAATTTGGACTTACGAAGCGTATCTGAACAAAAGATACTGCACAGAAGCAATTGATTTTAACTCATGTGGATGACGGCATCTGTTAATATCATGTCTTTTTTGATCTTGCAAAGGCTTTCGACTCTATTTTTTTAATATTATTCTTAAGGAATTGGAATTTGTGGAAATGCATTGAAATAGTATCGGACCTCCTACCATCTCAAAGAATAATCGGTTTGCTAAAATTTTTGATGTAAGAAGTTAAGTAGTATCTGTGTAGGTATCGCAAGGTAACACTCTGGGCCCGCTACTTTTTATAGTAAACAATACATTTATTCACACTTTAAATTTAAAATTTACGGATATAGTATGCTATGTAAATGACATTGCCGATTGCGACTCTCTTTTATGGAAAGGGATGGTATTATACTAGGTTTGCTACGAGTACAAAAAATCTATGCTTTTAAAAATAAATGTTTGCTTAACATGAAATACACAACAAAATACGCATGCTACAAAACCGCCGAAATTAACACATGTAAATATTATGATACCCTCGCAACTCGTGTTTGTGATTTTACATTTAAAAGAATCTAAATTTTAAGGACATATGGTGATTAACACTTTTTTTCGAATTGCACAATTAGAAAATCTATCCAAGAGAATTCAGACTGAGAAATTTAAATTCACCTACAATATTTCAAGAGTTCGTACTCAAATAATTATATAGATACAAAATCTATATATATGGGACCATCTGGAAATATACCCTTTCAAATATGCAAAAACATTTGGCAATAATCCAGCCTTTGAGTAATTGTAGAAACATAAATATAAAAAATAAAATATTTCGACAAACAGAAAACCGTAAACAACTAAGAATCGTTTGAAAATTTATGATTAAGGAAAACTTACCAATGCACAGTGGCTTGGTACTGGACCATGTCCCGAAAAAACAGTTAATCTGATTTTCCCCTACAACTTTGTATCCGGGATTACATGTGGCGCTAAGAGATATCACGTCGACCTGATTCCCTGGTTTTAAACTTGCATCGCTGTATACGTAGATGCCATTCTTCGGATGACGAGGCACTACACAGCTAAAAAATAAATTATTTTACTTGCATAAAATAAGAAATATAATAAAATATTAATAAATGGTCCTTCCAAAACACACAGTTTCAAAAAAAACACAGAGTTCAGTATGTCTAACCAAAGATATCCAGCCGAAAAAGAATATGATTCAAGGGATCAAAACTTTATGAATTATGACGACGACGAGTAAAATAATTTTGTTTCTTAACGCGTTATTCCTTTTTACATAAAACAATCCACTTTTAACGTAAGAGTGAGTAGTGAGGTAAATAACCTCGCGCCATATCTGTGGCGTAGTAAAGCATTATTATTTATTTTTAAAATTATTTTATTCGTAAAAATCAAAAAGTTTTAGTGACATAACTGACCCCTGAGTGAGTGACTGACCTAAATGATACTCATTTTTGGCTGGATATCTTATATTTGACGTAGTGGACGCTGCATTGAAATATAATCATCTATTTTGGAAGGACATTATATATTTCGTCGTTATACACGCAGCGTCATCATTTTATAAACGTAAACGTTCAATACAAATTACGGAAGGCAAATTCTTGATGACACAAATTGGGCAAAAGTTAACTATAATCTCGCCAGTGGTCGATAGAGCTCCGCTATGCAAAGTACCTTTTTCCAGGCGTGGACCCTAATGGCAACTTATGGTAAAAAGTCAGACAGGATTATAGTTTTAAATTAATTAGAGATCGCTTGTGGCCGAAATTCGATCAAAGTTTGACAACTCAGATTGGTCGTAAAGAAAACAGAATTCATATGTGTATAATGTTACGTATGTCACATGAATGTAGTGTGTGTAATGTTTATTTTCATTTATTTAATGTATAACTAATGCATTTTATTTAACCATGGTCCTACGAACAAACTTTTTTTGATTAATAACAAGCTGAATTTATGTAGACAGCTTAGTTTTCTTTTCTATTTTCGAAAAATCTCGAATCGTAACTAATAAAGTTATGGGGCTTTGTAAATTTTGATTTTGTGAAGAAAAATATTTATAGCAATAATTATTTTTCGACTTTAATCGCTTGATTATATTATGATAAACACGATGAAAATTTTGTCCTACACATTCGATGGTTTTTCTGACAAGTTCTCCACCCAAAGTTTCGGAATTATGAGGTTTTTAAATTGATATTAATCAATTTGAAAACAACCTAGTTTTCTCACAACAGCTTGTGAATTATTATTGTAATTCAAGGATAGCATTGTCCTACACGTAAAGTGGAAACTTTTCTGAGTCCAACAATCTAAACTTTTCTTTTTTTTATCTATCTTTGTTAGTAACCCGATTAGAAGTTTTTCAAAGATAGAAAAGGTAGTTGTCTCATCAAAGTAAACCTGTTTACAAAAATTCAGCTTCTTATAAATCAAAAAAGTTTGTTTTTGGGAATATGCTCTTATTATTTTTTGGAGTATTAGTATGTAAATTTTAACTGTGCCAAATTTCATTTTCCACCGTTCACGCAACTGTCTTAAAAAGGGGTCTAAGGTTTTTTCGTCATGTATATAGTATTTCATAGACAACCCAATTACATAACATCTAATTTAAACAATATACGGCGGCAATTTGTTAACTAAGGCGATAAATGTCATGCCATAATAATAAAGAAGATATTTTATATTCGGCGTAAGGCATTTCTTAAAAAGTATTTATCTTTAAAATTTTACGAAGCCATTTGTATACAGACGAATTATTGAATGTGCGTGCGAGTGAATAACGAAAACTGACCGATCCGAAAGGGGTATACAGGTAGGTCAATGACATTATCATTATAATATTATTATTGCACTCAGCGGCGTGGCTGTGTTATTATCGGTTGAAAGAAAATATACGGCTCAATTAACTTCAATCACACTTAGTATAAAATTCATATACTAAGTTGATATAAAAAGTATATATGATTATAAAGAGAAACCTTAATTCTTCAAATTATGTATAACTTTAAGCCCTTGAAGAGAATTAAGTACTCTAAAAAATCTCGTTGAAAAAAAATTTTGATGGTCGTCAGTTCATTATTTTATGTCTGTGAATACGAAATAGGTTGATTGAGTTTATGAATTCACTTTATTTTACTATCAATATTATCTAATCCACTCAGAATAGATCCCTATTGAAAATCACTTCATTCGGATCTGTTTTTTAAATAATTTAAAGAAAAAAAACTTTTGGATTTTCCAAACTTTTTGATTTTGTAGTCGCCGTTTCCAATCTTTTTCACCCGACATTTTGCGTCGACATACTAATATTTGAAATATTATTTATGACTAGCTGTTGCCTGCGACTTCGTCCGCGCGGACTTCGTTTACTCCGCACTGCTCCTCCCCTGTAGGTGATAGCGTGATAATATGTAACCTATATGTTGACCCGACCTGTTAGTAATTAATATTCATGCAAAATTTAAAGTAAATCCATACAGTACTTTGAGTTTACCCCGGACATATATACAGACAAACAGACAAACAGACAAAAATTCTAAAAACTATATTTTTGGCTTCGATATCAATTGTAGATCACGCCCCAAGTACTCTTTTAAAAAAATATTTAATGTACAGTTTTGACTTTTCTACGATTTTTTTATACGTATAGATTAGTAAGTTTGATGAGTGAAATTTTATCTATCTATATTTTCAAAATATCTTTAACAATCTCATAAGGTTTTTAGTACGCGTTGTTTAGACCTTATTTCAAAAGCGCCAATTTATGATTTCGTATGCATAGTGTGAGAAAAGTAAGAAAAGTATTTTCATGCCCGTACTCCCGAAAAGGTAGGCAGAGGTACAATAAGTGCACCCACGACAAGCCGAAGATACTTAATCCTTCATACTGTACCTAATGGGCGGCATGCCTATCGTTAACCAGGCACTTATCCAATCCCGCACGATGCCGTTTTAATCAAAAAACTCAAATACACATTTTTAATTTTGTGAACCAGGAATCAAACATTCTCATGTGGTCTACACCGACACTAAATCACTAGACAACAGAGGGGAAAGTAGTCCTATTAATATACCTCGACTGTCTATCGGACTGTCTGATAGTTAGAGAGCTATATCGCTTGAACTGAAATAGGCAGACGCCTGAAATTTTCACAGAATGCTTGTGACAGAAAAAACACAGAACATATGCTTCTTTTAGCATCGGTGATCTATGACTCTCAGCGTTCCATTACGGCGCTTTCGAGAGATTTTATCGATTCTGCATCGCGGTTTTTAAATTCCCGCTACGTATGTAGATAAAGAAGTTACTGATTTTGCCCCGATTTCAATAAATCGAGGTTTCACCAGATCTCCACATTTTGAGGAACCTTTTCCAACTATTTTCGCGATGACGTCAGTATGTATGAATGCGTGTGTACGTGCGTGTATGTGTGTGTGAACCTTGACCGATCGAAATGCAGTGGATAGCATTCAATTGGATTCCGGTCAACTTAGACTTACTGAAAATTCCAACTAATTCGGTCCACGAGATTTTGTGAAATTTTCAAAAAACCAAAAAACAATTTTGATAAAACATTTTTTTTAATATACTTAACTTGCAGATTAATGTACCGACTAAGTTTAAGTTTAATTTAGGCTACTTTTTTCCGAAATTTTTCATCATACTGTAACAGACTTCATCTATCCCTTAAGAGGTTTAGTGCAATAAAAGAAAATAATAAGAACCTATACTATTTTTTTTTTAATTAAAATATGTCAGTGTTAGGTTTAATAAATAATATCAATGGAATTAAAGACAAAAATAAATAAAAAAACTAATTCTCAATAATATATAAGACCTAACATATAAACATATAAAACCTTAAAAAGGGGGAACGAATATGGAAAAATATAATGACGGGATTTTGAAAAAAAAGGGAAATGGAAAGAAAACGGGGGATTGGTTTTAAAGTTCTGGACGTTATAAAAGTGATTCTTCGTTTGAGACAATAATATAGATATATCAGGGATATTCCGGAGTGTAAATAATAATATAAATACTCTTAATGTGAGAAAAGATAATTTGTAAAAAATTTATTGATCAAAAACCGTGAGTATGTAGAATAGAGATTTATTCAGGGATTACGTATGTACTTATGCAACTTCGTATTTGATATGGTAGTCGTTGAGTTTATTTAAATCTAGCAGTATTGGTAGAATGTAGTTTTATTAGAAGGTAAATCTTTTGAATGTTGACTATACAATTTTAATAAACATATTACCGATAAATATGTGATTAGGTTTACAAGAATGAAATTGTGCAAAATGTTGTGTAAAGGTGGATCGATCCTTGACTGAGTGAAGAATGTTTGTTGTATGAAGAAAGGAAATTATTTATTTTAAGGAATAGCTGTTGAAAAGATGTTTAATAACATAGGAGAAACGTGGACTTGTTTGCTTTATAGAAATTGTGTGATATTATTATTAGGGAAGTCTATTTTGATTTTAGGAAAATAAAACCATAATTTATGCTGTTATTTAAATGTTCTTTTCTTTCTATAAAAATGTGAGCAATGGTTGTGGAGCAATTGCTGTCTTACAGTTTTGCAGCAGGGCTGCTAATCAAGACGCAGGATAAATCGGAATTCTAAACAACACAGGTGATGTAGTTTTCCAATTTAAATTAAATTAAGTTTGTATAACTATACAAGACTAAGTAATGGCTTTACTTTATCAAATTTCAGTGCTTGACGGATAACAGTTTATTAATTAATTAGGAAATGGATTTATGGACTTAATTATATGTATATAGATTTTCATCATCGGTATTTAAAGGAAACCCATTGCCTTTAGACACTATTATTATTATACCTATACCTTGCAAGTGACTAAGATTGCTATGTTTGTTAATTTTCATATAATATAAAGAAAAGGCTTTATATTATCAAATTTCAGGACATGTTGGCAAGACAGTTTATTATTTAACTAGGAAATAGAAATAAATGACTTAATTACTTTATATTATACCTTTATCGTCGGCATTTGGAGGAATCCCGTTGTCTCTAGACACTTATTATTGCATCTATACCTTACAATTGGCTAATATTGCTATGTTTGTTTATTTTTCACAGGAATAAGTAATGGCTTTGCATTATCAAATGCCAAAAGCATGTTGGCTAAATAGCTTATTAACTAACAAGGAATAAATTTATGTGCTTTAATTGTTTATACTATACTTTTACCATATGCATTTGAACTATCATTATTGCAACTTTACCTTACAAATGGCCGATATTGCTATGTTTGTTTATTTTTCATAGGAGTAAGATATGGCTTTGCATTACCAAATTCAAAAGCATGTTGGCTAAATAGCTTATTAATTAGGAATAGATTTAAGTGCTTTAACTACTTTATACTATACTTTTCATCATCGTCATTTTGAAGGAATTCCATTGTTATTAGATACTAATACTACTGTACCTGAATTAATATTATCAACTAGTTTCAACGTACAACCCACAACATTATAGAAGCGAATTCCGTTGGATCACTAGATTTTCCCGGGATAATAAATAGCCTATGTGTTAATTCAAGTCATCAACTATCTGTGTGTAAAATTTCATTCAAATCCGTTTCGTAAGTTTTGCGTGCGTTTTTATCTTTTAAAATCTACTAACTGGAGATAGCTACCACATATCTCTATAGATGAGGTCCGGCTAAGGAAGTTCTTAGAATAATTTCCATAGTACAGTTGATCCTGCTTGTTATTTAAACTTTAGGGATCGAGAGCTGATTCCTTTGCAGTCTTCGAGGCCGCGTGGGGGTGACTCCCTAGCTGTCGTCGGAGCTGAATGCAGAGTTGCTGTAGGTTTGTTGCAGAGTTGGAGGTATGTCAAATACAATTTTAATTTTAAGGTTCTAAATTGTTATAATTTAGGGAAGTTATAATTCTTCATGAAGGAACAATTAGGTGATAGGATAGGACGTGTTGATATTATGTGGAAGAACTGATGGTTTAATATATTGAGGAACTAAGGGGATATTTTGTTTATTATTGACTTTCAATTTAAAACTAGGTGGTTCAAACTTAGGAAATATTTATAATAGAAACTTTCTCTAGTTTAAATGTTAGTTTGATTTAATGTTTAAAATTGGATTAGGAGGAAATAGGATCTTTTAGGAATTGAAGGCAGAAGGACTGTTACTGTAGGAATAATATATTACAACCAATAAGTGGGGGCATAAATCTACACAAAATTCACACGAAAACCTACCTTAATATGAATTATTAAAATTATGAAATGTTAATACGAATTATTATATCCTATTATAAAACTAAATATTAACTAATACGTAAATTAATTGCATAGGCCAGTCTTTTAAAATCAAATCTTCATAAAACATTATTTTATTTACAATCAAATTTAAAACCGAGTACAAATATTAAACGAGATAATCACAAACTAATACAAATTACTCTCTTCGTGTCTAACAAAGGAATAATTAATATGAACTGAATTGTTGAATTAAATTTGGAGCGAAAATCTTAAATGACTTTAATAAAGCTTCAGGGAGTTAGAGTGCAAAAGAGGAATGAATGAACTTTAATCCAAACGTATTATGTTTATTTAACCATATTTTGTATAAATTATTTACTTAATTTAATTATTTATTTATTTATTTTATTCTTATTTTATATTATTTATATAGGGATTTAGGAGGATAGAAATTATAATACTAAACTTCTTCATCAAATTAATTCTTTTGGATAATTGAAATATTATTGTTTATAGTGACAGTGCATAACAGATCTTTTAGTAAGATAGGAAGTTTACTAAATAAATCTGAAATTAAGGTTAATTACTAATTTTGGATTAGATATTTTTACCTTTTACCTTGGTAAATAGATCATGTCATCTTCATCTCTGGGGAGTATCGACTTTACGAAGGCAACAAGTTGTGCTGGGTGTATCTATATAAAGACACACATGTAATGTTGTCATTATGGTCATCTTCTCTTCACCAGTGCAGACACACGGTTAATATGTCCCTCTGTCGTGAACAAGGTGTTTGGGGCGATAACCCAGATATACACCCAACTATACCGCCAAGCAAAGTTGATCCATTTTCATATCTAATCATCTCAGACATGAACTATTTTACATAACTAGAGTTATTTGTCTAAATTGTTTATCTGTATATATTCATGTATTAACCTGGATTCCATGATTGAATCTCTACATCATAAGGATTGTACAAATGAACTTTACTTATGATTATTCGGGTGGATAGATGTTTCATAATACTGTTCACTTAAAGCAACAATAGATCTAATAAGCGTTGATTTCTAAAAGTTCAGACCTTATTAAATTCTGAAATTTGATTAAAGAGAAATTGAAATAAGAGTAATAGAACTCTAATAGTCTGGAGAAGACATAAATAACTTAGTTTCATAGAAAACGAGTATAAGACGAATTGTTTGGATTCTGACTAAGATGTATTGAGTATTCAATCACAATATTAAAGAGTTCAAAGATCTTACTAAATTTCATCTATAACTTCAAATTCGATTAATAAGTAATATTTCATTGCTTGTGGTGACTATAAATTATTAGGGTTATAGGAGGAAATTTGACTATAATATCTTTAGAACAAAGGTTAATTTCTAGTTCAGTAATAATTTATTTTAATTATTTGGCTTTTTGATTGGACCATACCTTCGTCACAAGGTAGTGTCGGCTTTGCGAAGGCATCAGGGTTGTATGCATGTCACATGCATTGTGTATATCTATATAAAGACACACATGTAATGTTGTCGTTATGGTTATCTCCTCGTTACCAGTGCGTGGTACTCGGATAAGCCCTACCGCAAACAGTGTATTCAGAGGGTTAACCCAGATAAACACCAACTATCTATCGCCTAGCAAAGTTGATCTATTTACATAACTAATCAAATCTTCAACCAGGTATGAGCTACATCACAGAGCTGGATATATTAAATTGCTTGTTTTAATGTATTTTTATACATTAACCTGAGTTCATTTGACTTTCGTCATTAGGATTATCTTAATTGATTTTACTTATGAAATTTTATGATTTGGATTATTTAAAGTTCATTGGGAGCAATGATTACTTTTATATATGTTTATTTATCACGTACCGGCTAATAATGTTTCGGTATTGTGATTGAAGACTATATATTATCTTGTCTTAGGTTTGTCAAGTAATTGTTAAAACAAACTTGCACAAACTTTAATTGTATACTTGAGAAACATATTTATTATTTGGCCTTTTGACTGTGCTCAATACAAATGATGCACCTTTGTCATGCCAATATTTATTTATTATTTTGTTACTGTTTGTTACTAAAATAACAACAGTATATATTTTTATCAACATTTACTTACTTCAAGTCAATGCTTAATTGTATACTTGAGAAATATATTTATTATTTGGCCTTTTGACTGTGCTCAATACAAATGATGCACCTTTGTCATGCCAATATTTATTTATTATTTTGCTACTGTTTGTTACTAAAATAACAACAGTATATATTTTTATCAACATTTACTTATTTCAAGTCAATGCTTAATTGTATACTTGAGAAACATATTTATTATTTGGCCTTTTGACTGTGCTCAATACAAATGATGCACCTTTGTCATGCCAATATTTATTTATTATTTTGTTACTGTTTGTTACTAAAATAACAACAGTATATATTTTTATCAGCATTTACTTACTTCAAGTCAATGCTTAATTGTATACTTGAGAAATATATTTATTATTTGGCTTTTTGACTGTGCTCAATACAAATGATGCACCTTGGTCATGCCAATATTTATTTATTATTTTGTTACTGTTCGTTACAAAAATAACAACAGTATATATTTTTATCAACATTTACTTATTTCAAGTCAATGCTTAATTGTATACTTGAGAAACATATTTATTATTTGGCCTTTTGGCTGTGCTCAATATTAATGATGCACCTTAGTCATGCCTATACTCATCAACTTCTAAACAATGTATTCACATATTTGGACATTAAAACTATATGGCTATCACTTTGTGACCCCACAACAGTAATGCCTATCTGCCATTAACTTGGCTCTTCATAATATATTGATTTTCTCTTTGAGATTAAGGACTTTAGTTCCTTTTAGTTTCAATATATTTCTGGGGAATACGCTAGGAAGGCCTTCAGCCGGCTTGGTATTCACACATGTGAGGCGAGGCGGCGCCTCTTACATATCCCACAATAATAAAATTGCGGCACTAAAGTGCTTTACAACTCCCAACCTAAATATTACGACAACTTTGTCCATATATTCCATACTACCGTACTTCTTTCCTTTAGATGAAGTCAATGTAATTATTAATATCATCATATCGCTCTCTTAAGCTATATATTTTATTATGTATTTTATGTATATATTTAATATATTATTCCCTTCCTTAAAGTCAAATATCTTTATTATGTATTTATGTATTTATATAATATATTACTCCCTCTCTTAAGCCAAATATCTTCAATATATTAAATTTTAGTCCTTTAAATCAATTTATAGTATACATTTCCTGATAAAGTATGGTTGTTTATAAGAGATGAAGTGTACCTTTGAAAAGAATGAATGGGTAAACTATATAACACAAAATGAGTCCTCAATTTAACACTAGATGAATCATTTGGCCAGATAATATGATTATAACTCTGTTGACTCCTTTATAAACGAAATATAACAGACAATTTTGTTATATTTAAAATGTGAGTTTAGAGGGTCTTCGGGAGAGTTCGTTACAATACGTAAATCATAAGTTTCAAAATGATATCTTTTTTTGGTTTAAAACAGTAGCACGTGTTACGTGTCGTTAACAATAACGAAAAATATACTGATTTGGCATAAAGGTATTTGTTTATCTACATTGCTATTAAAAGATAACGAATAATATAGCAAAATATTCGAAAAAATATTTTAAAAAACCAAACGTGTATTCGTATTTTCCGACATGTTACAGATTATCGACAATTTTAGGCGATAACTTTTTTTTTATAGAAGAGGGGGCAAACGAGCAGGAGGTGCACCTGATAGTAAGTGATCACCGCCGCCCATGGACATCCACAATACCAGAGGTCCTGCAGTTACGTTGCCGGCCTTTTAAGAATGAGTAAACTCTTTTCTTGAAGGCCCCCAAGTCGTATCCGTTTGGAAACACCCCTGGGACCAATGGGACTGATAGCTTAAAGTGCTCGTCATTGAAGTACGGGAGTGATTATACACCCCCGCCGAACTCTGAGCTGCTACTGAGATTTTAGATTTTTCGGGAAAAACCTTGAGAAAAAGCTTAGTAATACTTTTGCCCAACCCAGTGATTGAACCCAGGACCTCATGATTTGAGTCAAACGTCTAGACCTCGAGGTAGACTTTCTTTTCTTTTAGATTCTTACGTTAATTACTTTACATTACGTCTACAAGTCCGACTCATATTCTGTTTGTCAGATTGAACGGTTTTTACTTACGTTTGAGTTTCTTGGCCAGCACCTTGGTGTGTTGATATTGATACTGTAACATTAAAAAATCATGCTAGATCATTGACAATCTACACTAGACTATTAATGTTTAATTTCCTGCACCAAATTGCTTGTCAATAATTTGAGGCGTGGGTAAAATTAACTTGGTTTTCCGATTGGCTAATTCAAAATCGATACTTTGTTGTGCGTATACTCACCGAATTGGTGAGTACTAATTCTTCGTTTTTCAATTATTCAAACTCACCAAATCACTAAATAGTATAAAACAAAGTCGCTTTCCGCTGTCTGTCCCTAATACCTATGTATGCTTAGATCATTAAAACTACGCAACGGATTTTGATGCGGCTTTTTTAATAGATAAACAGATTCAAGAGGAAGGTTTATATCTATAATACCATCCATTATTTAGTAGAGAAATACTGCGTACAGCGTAATGGACTGTCGCCCAACTGATGAGTACATGAAGTACGAAACGCTTTGTCATAAGCTAATGATGTTGAGTTTCGGCTTACGCCTAGACCAACAGAGAAATAATGTTGTACTGTTGTACCCGGCAAACATTGTTTTGCTAACAAAACAACGTTTGCCGGGGCAGCTAGTATTCTATAAAAGGAATTTGAATGATAAAATAACGCTTGCCTGGTCATTTTTTTTTTACATTATTAGATAGCAAACAAGCAGATGGGTCTCCTGATGGAAAGAGTCAACCATCGCCTATAGACACCAAAGATGTTAATGGTGCGTTGCTATCTTGTGGCGAGGTCTAATGACACATGCATAAGTTTACCGGCTACCTTACCCTCCAAACCGGAACACGACAACGACAAGCACTGACGCTATTGCGGCAGGAATAGGTAAGGCGGTGGTACCAGACCCGGGCGAGACAATGCAGAACTCTACCACTTAGTAGCCACGATGGTAGTGACTCGATAGCCAATCGGTCGCCTTTTACGACCTGCCTGGCAGAACGGCAGTTGGTCTATTCTACAAAGGAGGCCGAGACCAACACGGTGTAAAGATACGGGTCAGATGGTATTAATATAGATTAGTAGGACTAGTAAAATTAGTCGAATCAGCGGGATTAGTAGGATTAGTTAAAAAAACAGAAGATTGCGAGGCAGTAAACTTACCGTATAATAAAAATGATATAATCCAAAACATTTGGTAATATTTTACACCAAACTACACAAATTTACATATACAGCCCATTTTATGTCATAGGATTGCATACAGTAGATAACTCTTCTAATGGAAACAGATAACAACTGTCTATAAACACGAAATATGTTAATATGCGTTATCGTTTGTATGGGGGGATCATAGTGTATTATTCTTTTTTTCTTTGGTTCACTTACAATATATCGCACCTCCGCTCAAATAGTGCCACAAGTCAAAAAAAAAACGATTCTCGAGCATTGATATAAAAAAATGATATAAAAAAGCACACCATTTTAAATTGTGCGCTCATTTCAAATAGAATCGCGTCGGCCGCGTCACTGTCAATTTTATTTATTTTCGTACATTGCTTTGTAAAAACAACTATAAGTCTTGCACTTAAGGTTGGATATGCAAAGACATATGTTTTTGCCATATCTATAACTACTCAAAAGAAATTAGGGACACTTGAGTGTCAGTTTTGTTGCGGACTGTGCATCTAGGGTTTTTTATATCAATGTTCTCGAGCAAAAGGGGTTTAAAGTTGCTCCTGTCTATTTTTTTCGCTTTTCCGCCCAACGCCACTAACGTCACTAGAGCCGTTATAGTATCAAATCATTGAAAACAGTAGTAGATCACCATTCAATTTAAAACTATGGCATAATACGATACAGATGGTACAAAAAAGTGATTTTTACGATTTTTTGAATTGTTACACTATTTGAGCGGAGGTGCGATATGTTTAACAATAAATTAAACCGAGAAAAGTTATGCGTGGTCATAAAATCAGTGAGTGAATAATCAATCATACCTTTTTCATACACTTTTCGGCGGATTTTTTTGTTTAAACATCATATGAGACAAGTCTCAAGGTATATTCTAATAAAAGAAGAATTATTAAAATCGGATCACTCTGTACTAAGTTATGCATGGTCATACATTAAAATCAGTGAGTGAATAATAAATCATCTTCTGTTTTCGTACCCTTTTGGGTGGATTTTTTTTCAACCTTATTTGTGGCAACCTTTGATGTATATTTTGTCCAATTTAAGAATAGTGAAGATACTTTTCTTTTTTTAAGAATAATAATTAAAATCGATTCGCTCTATAAAAAGTTATGCATGGTCATATTTTAAAATCAGTGAGTGAATAATCGATCATCCCTCGTTTACGGACACTTATGATTTGAATTTAAAAAAACTCAAATGGGACCAGCCTCGGGAAATACCCATCCCAATAAAAAAAATGAAAATCCAACTACTCCATAAAAAGTTAAGCGTGGTCTAACATAAAAAAATATGCGTTGAATAGACAACTTCCAACTTTCTCCATTTTTTCTTCGATGGAAAAAAATATACGCGTTGAATTACGAACCGTAAATTCATTTTTTAAATATTAGGGCGAGGGCCTTGGCCTAAAGGGTAACCACGAACCACTTGAAAATTAAGTTATACATACATATACACACACATATACACCTTTATATAGCTTTAGAAGTCCATATCCTCCGTAGCCTATATCTATACATATACTAAAATCGTGGGAAAGTCAAAACTGTACATTGAATATTTTTAAAAGAATACTTGGGGCGTGATCTACAATCGATATCGAAGCCAAAATATATTTTTTAGAATTTTTGTCTGTTTGTATGTTTGTCTGTATGTATGTCCGGGGTAAACTCAAAAAGTACTGCATGGATTTACTTCAAATTTTGCATGAATATTACTAACAGGTCGGGTCAACATATAGGCTACATATTATCACGCTATCATCTAGCGGCCAGGTGCTGTGCGGAGTAAACGAAGTCCGCGCGGACGAAGTCGCTGGCAACAGCTAGTATGTAATATGCGAACGATTGTTTACACGTGTCACTATTAGGTATGTGACTAATATGTGGGGGAATTCCGCAACGTATCGCACAAATGGTACTGTACTCGCTGCATTACCTATTACTATCATATTAGCGTCAGTCTTGTTACTCTCGTGTTTCTATTTGGAGGGTAAGGGTAAGGTAGCCCGTAACCTTTGATCTTGCCATACGGATAACAACGCATAGACCGTTGTCCCAGGAACAAACTTTTTTTTTGATTAATAACAAGCTGATTTTTTGACGAGACGCCCATCTTTTTTATATTCGGAAAATCTCGAATCGGGTAACTTATAAAGTTAAAGGTTTTGAAAATTTTGATTCGGTGAAGAAAAATTATTTATTAATAACAATAATTATTTTTCGACTTTAATCACTTGATTATATTATGAAAAGGACGATGAAATTTTTGTCCTACACATTCGATGGTTTTCTGACGGGTCCTCCACTCTAAAGATTCGGAATTATTAGATTTTTAAATTGATATTAATCAATTTAAAAACAAACTAATTTTCTCACAACATACAGCTTGTTAATTATTATTACAATTCAAGGGTTAATTTGTCCGACACGTAAAGTGGAAATCTTTTCTTAGTCCGACACTCTAAATTATTCTTTTTTGTCCATCTATATTAGTTACCCGATTCAAGATTTTTCGAAAATAGAAAAGATGGTTGTCTCGTCAAAACGAAGCTGCTGACAAAAATTCAGCTTGTTATTAAAAAAAAGTTTGTTCTTGGGACCATTGTCACGCACGATTAACAAATTTAGTGTTTTTATGCGATAGCCATGTCTTTTTATCAATAGAGTACGTATTTGCTATCTTATGTTACAAAAAAAAAACATTTTTTACTATAATATACGCAATGCCACTTTATCACTTAATGACACTAAATATCACTTTAAAAGAATACATATACTTTAATACACAAAACACGAAGTATCAAAGATATAAACAAATAATACACTTAGACAACTAACGTTATCACTTCACAAGATGAACTTTAGTACTAAGCAAATATGTGAATAAAACCGGATTTAAGTAATATTAAAACGGTCAGAACATCCTCTCGTAAGGTTTTTACATACACAAGACAATTTTTTCGCCTCTGTGGTCTAGTGGCCCAGCGTTGGCGTCGACCACATGAGTTCCCGGGTTCGATTCCCGGGTCGGGCACATAAAAAAAATGTTTTTTCAGTTTTCTAATAAACACAAAGTTGTCCGGGATTGGAAAGTGCCCGGTTGGCGATAGGCTTGCCACCTATCACATTGTGGGACCAAGTATCTTCGGCTAATCGTGGGTGCACTTGTTGTGCCTCTGCCTACCCCTTCGGGGATACGGGCGTGAAGATACTTTTAAGAAAATTATTTATCGTTTTAACGTTTTATTAGAGAAATATTACTAATGATTCGTTGTAAAAAGTCCAGGTGGTGGCCACTTAAAAGAGTAGGGGTCGAGAATAAAAACGTAGGGGTTCATCATAATTATCACATGTTGCGATTTTCGCGGGCGAAGCTACGCAGTCCAGCTAGTGTTTATCATGTAAGAACTGCAGTGCAGTCCGCTACATTTCAATTTTTTCATTGAATCCCGCGGGAACAACTTTTTTTTCGGGGTAGTAGTAACCTTTGTGCTATACTGTCATTTTCTACACGTGTGCCAAATTTTATTTTAATCGGTTCAGCCGTTTTTGCATGATTGGGTAATAAACATCCATTTATTCTAACTGGATGTTTCGCATTTATAATAAAAATATGAATATAGATAAGTCGATATATTAATTTTATGGCTGCTTCCATTATTTTTAACTGAAAATGGACTGTTTGTAACTGAACTTATTTCAGCACGTGTGAAATGTGAATCCCACGAGCACAAATGCCAAAATGAGCACGCACCACACACACAGGCGCCAAGACAATTGGGGCGCCGCCAACGAAATTATTTTTTTACTATTGTTATCAACCGCGCTTGACAACTACTAGCCGGCCAGATGTGCGGCACACCTGTGTTATGACGTCATAATAAAATAGATAACGAATGGTATAAATAAGCGGGGAAATAATGTTTTCGATTCATTGTAATTCTATCGTTTGTTGAGAGCGTTACTCTGCCCAAAATTATATTGTGCGTGTAAAAGTGATTCAAGTGTTTTATTCGGCCAAACTGCTTCACGTTAATACTACTTACACACCAACATATTTCGTCTTATAGATTTTGTAGATTTAAAGGTTTCGCAAATAGGCGCTGTGAGGGGTCGGCGCGGCCCTGCACACATGTGCACCTTTTATAGATGCGATGACGTTTGTTTTTTTTTTGTGGCAGAAAGAGGAGGAGTCAAGGTTAAATGTATTAGTATTGATTGATTTTTCTAATGCTTTTAACGCCGTTGACCATGACGTTTTAATTGTAGTTCTCACTCACCTTAGCCTTACGGCCTCTACTCTAGATTGGTTTTGTTCATATCTTCGGGGACGTCGGAAAGACATTCGGAGCGCGGGTGTTTTTTCCGATTGGTGTGATGTAAGTGCCGGTGTCCTGCAAGGCGGTATTCTCTCTCCGATTCTCTTCTCAGTTTATATAAATTTAATCACTCTCTGCTTGAAATGCTCTGTACACCTGTAACCACCTGTACGCTGACGACTTGCAAATTTATACCCATGCTGAACCTAGTAGCGTAAATGCAGCTATCGATATGATTAACAATGATCTCTCTCACATTAACGAATGGTCTCGTAAATTTGGCATCTCCGTAAATCCAATGAAATGTCAAGCTATTATAATTGGTAGTTCACATCGGGTTTCAAAACTAAATTTCGATTCCATTAATTCAATATATTTTAATAATATTACGATTACGACCTTTCAGTAGCTCGGTGAAGGATCTAGGACTTATTATTATCGAGGTTGCCTCCAGTTACCGAGGTTTGTCGGAAAGTCACTCTGACTTTAAGGTTGCTTTATCGGTTGAAAAATTTTCTTCCTACTAGTACTAAACTTATGTTAATTCAAGCCTTGGTATTAACCGTAATAGATTATGGTGTTGTCTGCTATACTGATTTAAATGAAAACTTTCTAAATAGGTTAGATATTATCCTTAATATTTCCATTAGATTTATATTTAAGCTTCAAAAACTTGATCTTGTTACTTCCTACCGATCCATAATCAAATTACATCCTTTTTGTCAGCGTCGCGAGATAAGAGTACTCAGTACTCTTTTCTCTATATTGTTTGATCCCTCTGTACCATCCTACCTTAAATCTCTATTTCAATTTCAGTATGCCAGCCACTCTCAGCATCTTCGATCAGCCGATACTTTCACATTACATGTGCCTTTATGTCGCACTAATTTTCTTTCCTAATCTTTCTCATCCCAAGCAGTCGGATATTGGAATACTCTCCAAACAGATATTAGAAAAAATAATCCTAAATATTTTTTCAAGCGTCGCGTCGTGTCAA
This sequence comes from Apodemia mormo, assembly GCA_036924255.1. Taxonomy (NCBI): domain Eukaryota; kingdom Metazoa; phylum Arthropoda; class Insecta; order Lepidoptera; family Riodinidae; genus Apodemia; species Apodemia mormo. The sequence goes on along the minus strand of JAUPFN010000028.1, from coordinate 903,236 downwards.
AAAATTATTAATTTAGAAATAAATATTTTATATATTATAAAAATAGCTGCAGCGTGCAGCCCGCTGTATTATACACAGTTTTTGGCGCATCCCGCGGGATAATCTCATTTTTCCGGGATAAAAAGTAGCTTATGTGCTATTCCAGGTCATCAGCTACCTGTGTACCAAATTTCAATCAAATCCGTTCAGTAGTTTTTGCGTGATTGAGTAACAAACATCCATCCAAACATCTATCCAAGCATCCATCCAAACATCCAAACTTTCGCATTTATAATATTACTAGCTGTGCCCGCGACTTCGTTCGCGTGGAAAAAAATCTAAAATAAAAACCCGCATAGTTCACGTTCCCATGGGATTTCCGGGATAAGAACTATCCTATGTCCTTTCTAGGGTCTCAAACTATATTTGTACCAAATTTTATCCAAATCGGTTCAGTGGTTTGGCCGTGAAAGCGTAACAGACAGACAGACAGACACAGATAGACAGACAGACAGACAGACAGAGTTACTTTCGCATTTATAATATAAGTATGGATAATATAGAAATATAGATGTAATAAGTATGTATTTCTATTTTATGTGTATCTGTGTATCTTATCTGTAGTTTATTTCAGTCATATTCAAATTTGAATATCTATTTTTTTACATTGGTAACCATTTAGTTTTAGCTTGTGTTAATGTTAATCGAATAATTCTATGCACCTACTAATATCCATACTAATATTATAAATGCGAAAGTAACTCTGTCTGTCTGTCTGTCTGTCTGTCTGTCTGTTACGCTTTCACGGCCAAACCACTGAACCGATTTGAATAAAATTTGGTACAAATATAGTTTGAGATCCAAGAAAGGACATAGGATAGTTTTTATCCCGGAAATCCTAGGGGAACGTGAACTATGCGGGTTTTTATTTTAGAATTTTTTCCACGCGAACGAAGTCGCGGGCACAGCTAGTTGTTATCTAATTAAGTTAGGGTGCCTGGTAGAGAATACCACTTAGCATTAAGCCATCTTTGTGCATTGTTGTGCATAAATTTAAATAAATAAATTAAATAAATAAAAGTGTTGCCAACCATAATATTATAAAGAGAAGAGATTTGTATATTCAACACTCTTTATCGTCGGCACTTGGTGAAACATCATATTCATACAATATTTTATATCGATAACACTTGTACTGTTTCACAAAGTTTTTGTGAAACAGTACAAGTGTTATCGATATAAAATATTGTATGAAGAGATTTGTATTTTAGTTTTTTGTCAACCGGCGATAAACAGAGGAAGTTCTCAATGTGACGCATAGGTAAGTATATTTTTTAAGTATGATCCTTAGCGGTGAGTAATCTTTATTCTCGGGATGAATTTATTCACTTATTTCAGCTCCAGGCACGGATATAGTTCACCTTATTTATTTCTTTATTCCTTGGGCTCACTTCGTCCTTTTTTTATTGCAGCGTATCATATTTTGTGATCGATTCTTTAAATGAACGTTTCTCTATACATTTTTCTTGACCCCACCAATTCTACAGTAGCCTACTCATTTGGTCAAAAAAAGGAGTGGAAAGTTTTCCGGGAGTCTTGGAAATTGATTATTTTATGGATTTCGGTATGCTCTTTTCGAATTTCAACTATGCCACCTCGTATTTACACCGTTCGCGCCGCCATATTGAAAAAATTGCGCCTAATAACTGTTTTTTGGGAATATCTCCTTTCGGACACATTTTCCTTCACCTTTCACCTTCGTCCGTAGGAGAACACCCGGAATCCTGTATTCCCACACGTGATCTCTGGGTGGTGCTAATCAAGTGATATGTTGGGAAACAAATGTCGTGGCTATAAGGACCACTCATCCGCTGAAGTCGTGTCGCCAAGCATCCGTTTTCCGTCACGTTAATGCTGATGTACCCATAGTGAAGACGGGTCGAATTAGTCAGAAATGGCTAGACTGATATAATAAACATAATGTTAAAAAGAACAACATATCGAAACGAAAAACGTCCATAGTGTTAACGAATATAAAAGACTGACAAACCAAATTACACTTAATGCAGAGAGAAAAGAAAGAAGGACATTCAGAAAGACTGCAATGACATAGAATATTAGAAAGATTGCAATGACGTGAAGAAAGGAAAGATAGATGTGGCGTATAATATAATTAGAGATCTTAGTATAAGAAAAATAGGTACACACACATTAGGAATATTCATGATAATATACACTTTAAGACTAAAATCTGTTGTGAAACTTAGAGATTTCATTATTTATTCTATAATAGATATAGACTGTCTATGATCGAATTTCGACCACAGGACGATTACTACTTATTATAATTCTGTTACATACTCGTTATACTAATTGTGAAAGATGAACCCCGATCTGAAAGGCCTTCGACGTCCACTACTGACGAAAATATTAAAAAGTACTTGATTTAATTATGGGAGAGATGTTAATTCTACATTACCCTAACGCTCCACTTGACGCGTATAAAATTATTGGACTGATCTTAAAAAAATATTTTACCATTAGAAAGCTATACTATCGAGAAGTAATCTAAGTAATTTTTTACTCGATTGCACAAAAAGAAGTAGTTATATTGGATCACGTTAACGAAGTTGCGAATAAAAGTTTGTTACTTACATATATAAACGCTAGCGGACTCATAAATATCTGCTTTATTTATTTACTAGCTGTGCCCGCGACTTCGTTCGCGTGGAAAAAATTCTAAAATAAAAATCCGCATAGTTCCCGTTCCCGTGGGATTTCCGGGATAAGAACTATCCTATGTCCTTTCTTGGGTCTCAAGCTATATTTGTACCAAATTTTATCCAAATCGGTTCAGTGGTTTGGCCGTGAAAGCGTAACAGACAGACAGACAGACAGACAGACAGAAAGACAGACAGACAGACAGAGTTACTTTCGCATTTATAATATTAGTATGGATTGAACAAAATAGCTACTGAGTTGTAAATCTATATTTGTATAACGGAGTATCTCGAATGAAGACTTGTGTAACCGGAATGAGTTCTTGATGCTTAATACAAGGAAAATCAGACACGTATAAATATGATTAATACGGTACGATGTGTCCTATTAGAAGAATAACAAACGTTAAAACATTTACAATAACTTATTACGTGTGTAATACGTGTCAAATAATGACTTGAATATTTTCGAATTAACTTTTTAAAGTGGAATAGTAAAGTTTGAATTGTTTTATTTAAAATGTACTATTTATTAGATGTATTCATTGTATTTGTAATGATTTAACTTGTTTGTAATGGTTTTATTCATCAAAAGAATATGTTTCAATTGAGTTATATTAGAATAAGTGACAAAATATGGCAACACTAGGCGTCATCTTCCTATTCGTTAAAGTTGTAAAAGCTAAACGGCGGGACAGAACGCGGCAAAATGGCGCGTAGTGGGGCTTACGATATGAGAGACCTCATTTTCAGCGGCAGACGGTTCTGAGCCATGAGCTCGACAACTTGTGAACACTCAAGTCTATAATTGTAATGTTAAAATAGTCTGCAAGAAGTACATTAAAGAAATATCAAGCTTGTATTATATTTTATTCACGAAAAATCAGACGTGGAAGTAACCTGTGTGCCCACAAGTCTTCAAAGGTAATCCAGCACTTATATACAATAATGTATTATGTATTATAAATATATTACGGGAGTAGATTATTAAAAAGCATATTAAAATGTGCGATAGCATAAAATAATTAAAAATTCAAAATTGTACATTTTTCATATTAATAAATCAGGGTTACATGTGATGATAAATACAAGTACTTTGAGCCTGCTTTGAAGAATAAATGGCGTGCAAAAAGAAAAAAATATATATTTATTTTTATATAAAATTACAAATTACGTTTAAATACTTTTAAAATCAATAAAACTCAAAAAAAAAGAAGTCAGAATAGATTTAAAAATTAATGTCAAATGAGAATTGAAATAAATTATATTAGAATTAGAAATTGTTATTTTAAAAGAACATGCGCTATAGTAATTGTGATTACATCAAAAGAATAAATATACTCCTATGTCCATCCTTTACATCTTTAACACGTGGTCGGGGCTACTCTCCGATCGTGTTATTCCTGTACCCATCCTGTACCTAACACGTGGTCGGGGCTACTCTCCGATCGTGTTATCCCTGTACCCATCCTGTACCTTAACACGTGGTCGGGGCTACTCTCCGATCGTGTTATTCCTGTACCCATCCTGTGTTTAACACGTGGTCGGGGCTACTCTCCGATCGTGTTATTCCTGTACCCATCCTGTACCTAACACGTGGTCGGGGCTACTCTCCGATCGTGTTATCCCTGTACCCATCCTGTACCTTAACACGTGGTCGGGGCTACTCTCCGATCGTGTTATTCCTGTACCCATCCTGTACCTTAACACGTGGTCGGGGCTACTCTCCGATCGTGTTATTCCTGTACCCATCCTGTACCTAACACGTGGTCGGGGCTACTCTCCGATCGTGTTGTTCCTGTACCCATCCTGTGTTTAACACGTGGTCGGGGCTACTCTCCGATCGTGTTATTCCTATACCCATTTTATACACCCTTAACATGATTAATTAATTTATGCCCAAAGATAGCATTTGAGTTTATTTGTTACAATTAATCAAATCTTCAAAAAAAATAAATAATGATAGTAAAAATTTAAAATAATTTACATGTCACTTCTAGCTACAAACAATACATGATCGTAGCCGCAGTATCATCCGATGGAATGTAATAGTATTTTGTTAAAACTACCCACATGTTTGATAAGTATTTCTGAGAACCGAGTTACTGTTTAAAAATTAATATTATTGGAAACTCAAAGTACATACAAAAGCATTTCGAGCGTTCGGAAATAACATAACTTCAATTGTCTTAATAATATAGTTGTGTCCTGCTATACGTGAAATAGTATGCTCGATGAAGTTAAGTTATTTCAATTTTACATTGTAAAGTAAAATATATTTGTGTGTTCTATACCAAAGCATAGATTTTTGAGCAGCTTATAAAAAATTAGAGTATTTCAGTTTTTGCGCAGTCGTATATTTTCAAAACGATCGTCGATTTTGATCTTTTGAATAGCACTCGACTCAATTATTTGTTCTAAAACCTTGTATTAACTTCAAAATTGATTGAATGGAAAACAACGAAATAATGTCAGTCATGTATTAATTTTTAACAAAAAAAATATATCGTTGATAAATTCCAAACGAATTGAGCAAAGAAAATGAGTAAATCCTATTTACGTTATTTGACTCAGTTTTTGAGATCAATTTGAAATCAATCTGTTTACTAGTAATTGTAAACAATCTAATACTTGAAAAGCTATAACTTTACACAACTTGATTCGGTTTTCATTTTGGTAGGGCAACTGCATCAGTTTTTAAATATTTTAATATTGTAGACATTGCAGAACATTATATATATTCAATTTTTATTCAAAGAAATTTACTCTGATTGGAGACAAACATTGATTATAGCGCCAATCATTAATTCGTGACGGTAATGGAAAACAAACTAGATGTTTCACTAAATGTGGATAAATATATAATTATATTAACAAATAAGCCATGTAGGTGTGCTTGTTTAGAGAAAGAGCCGAAACCATGTAGGTGTGTTTCGAGATATACTGAAAATAAGCCATGTAGGTGTGCTTGTTTAGAAAAAGAGCCGAAACCATGTAGGTGTGTTTCGAGATATACTGAAAATAAGCCATGTAGGTGTGCTTGTTTAGAGAAAGAGCCGAAACCATGTAGGTGTGTTTCGAGATATACTGAAAATAAGTCATGTAGGTGTGCTTGTTTAGAGAAAGAGTCGAAACCATGTAGGTGTGTTTCGAGAGATTACAAATGAAATATTTGGGTGTGCTTAGTTTGGCGAACTAACTGAAACCATTCGCAAGGCGTGCACCGTAGATGAGGAGACAAAATTAGAATGATGTAAAGCAATAGATAGTCTGTATGAGCAGCTCGAAGATTTCATTTATGCGTACTAGAGAGAAATTTGAATTTAAGTGTGGCGGTAAGCGATTTAAAAGTAATGTACCATGTACGAAAGGTCCTATGTTCACGGCGTTCAACAAACGTCAGCCACTAAAAATGATTACAGCAAAATGAGATACGGTCAAACTTACATAAACAGAAGGATTGGGTAATGTGATTTTTCATGGACATCAAATCGAAACTTTATAATTGACTAGCTGTTGCCCACGACTTCGTCCGCGCGGACTTCGTTTAATCCGCACAGCTCATCCCCATAGGTGATAGCGTGATAAAATGTAGCCTATATGTTGACCAGACCTATTAGTAATATTCATGAAAAATTTGGAGTAAATCCATGCAGTACTTTTTGAGTTTACCCCGGACATACATACAGACAAACAGACATACAGACAAACAGACAAAAATTCTAAACTATATTTTTGGCTTCGATATCGATTGTAGATCACGTCCCAAGTATTCTTTTAAAAAAATATTCAATGTACAGTTTTGCCTTCCTACGATTTTATTATATGCTTTTTATATTTTATTATATTTGATATCGGATATCAAAAAATATATATTTTATGAAATTATATATTGATGGATACTTTCAGATAAACCCGACGAGCTTTATTCGAAAACCATTCAATACGCAATTGGCGTAAGATTTGGAATCGTAGATATTAGTATCCATCTGATAATATAGCAATTTTAGTTTATCGGCGCACCCACTGTGCTGTCGCGTCATTTTGTCTCGTTGCAAGATATATAGGTAGTTCTAGCTTAGACTAATATCCGATTTACAATATCGTAACGATGTACAGTTTCAATATCTATACATTTTGTATCGCCTACTCCTAGTAAACATAATATAAGGCGAATTGACTGATAAGAAGCCTCAAAGTTTTGGTTGTATAGTTCATTATGACAATATCTGATCTTATAGGAAAATGCGTTATTCTTAACTAGTCATTCCAATTACATATACACATACTTAAAGGCCGTCCACGTGGACATATTCAAAGCTGCAAACACAACACACACGTACATAGACAAGAGGATTTAATAAAGAGTTTGTACTGTTATCAATATTAAATTTCAGCAATGGCGGATTCTTCGGCGTCTGAATATAAAGCGCCGTTATCTCTTACCGGAAGTCAGATCCAGAAAGCTGTAGAGCTGATGTCGTCGTTGCAATCACCGAGTCAAAGTCGAAACATATCGCAGGCGGAAGTCCCAAAAGAACCTTATATATTGGAGTAATCGTGGGAAATGTAAGAAAATCGACACCAATAATATCGAGTGTAAAAAGAAGATTCAAAGACGTAGTTATTATTTATTCGCGGGAAATGCTAGAATTATGTCAAATTACACTAGTTGACCAGCCAATTAATTTCGATTGTTACTCAATGTATGAAATAAAATGTTTTCAATAATGTGACGTTATTTCACATTGGATTATGTTTAGTTAAATTCATGATTTATGTATAGATGTGACATATATTTATAAAATAGACAGTACTTGTTTTGCATAACGGATGACCTATACTTACGCCGTGTTGGTCCCGGCCTCCTTTGAAGAATAGGCCAACTGCCGTTCTATCAGGCAGGTCGTAAAAGGCGACCGATTGGCTATCGAGTCACTACCATCGTGGATACTAGGTGGTAGAGTCCTGCTTTGTCTCGCCCGGGTCTGGTACCACCGCCTTACCTATTCCTGCCGCAATAGCGTCGGTGCTTGTCGCTGTCGTGTTCCGGTTTGGAGGGTAAGGTAGCCGGTAAACTTATGCATGTGGTATTAGACCTCGCCACAAGATAGCAACGCACCATTAACATCTTTGGGTCTATAAGCGATGGTTGACTTTTTCCATCAAGAGACCCATCTGCTTGTATGCTATCTTATGATATAAAAAAAGACGTGTGGCACTAGGAGACTGCCGCGGTAAAGCTATTGCATAGCATTTTTTATCAACTTATGCAATTACAATTATATATTTATTTTATTTATGCAGTATTTTTTTTTCTTTGTTTATTCATATTTAAAACACTTTGTACACAAATTATACGAGTACAGATATTCACTGTTGTACGTAGATGATTAATACCTATACACCTATATACTTTCTCACAAACAGCTGATTACGGTAGTTTTCCAATACAACCAATGCCACCTAAAGGTGGGTTGCTGAACTAAAGAGACAAGCTTGATATTTCAAAAAGTCATTAAAAGTTCTGGTATTTATCGATAGATGGAAAAACCAAAAAGTATCACCGCTGTGCCAATCGGAGTGGGGGGTGTTAGGTTTTTTCGTTACGGAATTTCTGGATTCGGTCTCCACGATCAAGGCCCGCGATAGAAGCTATGCAATAGCTTAAAAACTCTTTGTTCTAGTAGACCGGTTGAAGTCCTGGGTTCGATTCCCAATTAATTTTAAAATGTGTTTTTGTATTGTTTTCTAATATAAAAAAACATTGCCCTAATAATCTAATCTATACATATAATAAAATCGTAGGAAAGTCAATGTATGTCCGGGGTAAACTCAAAAAGTACTGCATGGATTTACTTCAAATTTTCAAAAATCAGAGAAGTATGGTCTCTTACGTGCGTATACGGTGTTACTTTTGTAGGTACGGCGAAATTTTCACAGGCTGTTCAAAATCGATAATACGTTCGATTTATGAAATAAAAAAAATAATTTAAAAAATTCAAAATTTAATTTTTATCCGACACAAAAAACAAAACGCATAGATATAATTTTAATTACGCAAAATTCGAACTAAAATATTCTAGTGCCTTCAACCAAATAAAAATAACCGTTTTTTTTTTTATAGAAGAGGGGGCAAACGAGCAGGAGGTGCACCTGATGGTAAGTGATCACCGCCGCCCATGGACATCCACAATACCAGAGGTCTTGCAGTTGCGTTGCTGGCCTTTTAAGAATGAGTAAGCTCTTTTCTTGAAGGCCCCCAAGTCGTAACCATTTGGAAACACCCCTGCCGGGAATTGGTTCCACAACAAAGTAGTGCGAGGCAAAAAGTGTCGAGAGAAACGCACAGTTGTGGATTTCCAGACATCGAGATGGTGAGGATGGAATCTCAAATTTTGACGCGATGTCCGATGATGGAATTCGGCGGCAGGAATTAATCCAAATAAGTCGTCGGAACACTCTCCATGAAAGATACGATAGAAGACACAGAGTGAGCCAACATCTCTGCGCAATGCCAAAGAGTTGCTCAACTCTTTGGCATTGCGCAGAGAGAGATTGGCGTTTCGAAATAGCCAGGAAGGAGCTGGTACTGAGGAGCTCCGGCCCAGAGATGAGAACAGTACTCCATGTGGGGCCGAATTTGAGCCTTATAAAGTTGAAGGCGATGGGCCGGCAAGAAGTACTGCCTCGCTCTGCTGAGCACACTGAGCTTTTTGGAGGCTAGTTTAGCCTTACCTTCCAAATGACCGCGAAACTGAACGTAATTCGATATGTCGACTCCCAGAATCCCGATACTAGCTGAGGCTGTCAGGAGAGTATCCTCAAATCGAGGTGACACGACAAAGAGTGTCTTTAACGGAAAACACGCAAAGCTGTGTCTTTTTGGGGTTAAAAGTGACCAGGTTTTGACGACCCCATTCCGAGACATCGGTTAGTCGATTCTCAACTTCGGACACAAGCTTGTTTCGGCTCTCTTCAACGTGTTCCCGAGAAATACCGCTTCGGCCGGAGTATGTAGCATCACCAGTACTGTCATCTGCATAGCAGTGTATTTTGCGAATTCGCATCATGTCATTGATATGCAGAAGGAACAGTGTCGGTGATAGCACGCAGCCTTGTGGAACACCAGCATTGGTAGATTTAAGGTCAGAGCACGCACCGTCAACTACGACCTTGATGCTCCGATCAGCCAAAAAACTGGTGATCCACTTGCATAATTTCTCGGGAAGCCCATAGGAAGGCAGCTTCGCCAGAAGCGCTTTGTGCCATACCCTATCAAAGGCCTTCGCTATGTCCAAACTAACTGCAAATGCCTCCCCCTTGGACTCAACTGCTTCCGCCCACCGATGTGTTAAGTATACAAGAAGATCACCAGCTGAACGGCCGCGACAGAAATCGTACTGGCGGTCGCTAATCAGCTGATGCTCTTCTAAATACCTGAGGAGCTGCGAGTTGATGATTGTCTCCATAATTTTGGAGAACAAGGAGGTTATGGCTATCGGCCGATAGTTAGACGGATTAGAGCGATCTCCTTTTTTAGGGATGGGATGCACTAAAGCTGTCTTCGATGAAATCGGTACTACGCGGAGTGAGTAGGAGAGCCGGAATAGGTGTGTTAGTACCGGCGCCAGCTCTGGAGCACATGATTTAAGTACAATCGGAGGGATGCCATCCGTTCCACTCGACTTATGGACGTCCAAGGATAAAAGTGCTTTACGTACGGAAGACTGCAAGAATTTTAATTCCGTCATAGAACTATAGCACTGCGGGATGGTAGGCGGTGCATTTCCTTGGTCGTCCAGAGTCGAGTTGGCCGCAAAGAACGAGCCCAAAAGATCGGCCTTCTCCACTACGGTATGGGCCAGAGAGTCACCATCTCCGTGTAAGAGTAGAAGAGAGGGCTGTGAGAAATTCCCCAAGACAGCCTTGGCGAGAGACCAGAACGCACGAGTTCCCGAAGGAAGGCGAACTAATTTCTCACTAATTCTGCCAATGTGTTCAGATTTTGCCTTGGCGATAGCTCTTTTGAAGAACCTCGAAGCGGATTTGTACTCCTTACGTAACACGCTGGTTTTTTCATCACGAGATGTCGACGCTGCAGCCCAAGCCCGGTAGCATTCCTGCTTTCGGCGTGAAGCCGTTTTGCAGGAGCGACCAAACCAAGGCTGAGACTTACCACCAACTGGTACCGCAGAAAACGGAATGAAAAGTTCCATGCCCTGCAGTACCACATCAGCGATAGAGTCAGCGATGACACTCGGATCATCCAGCGAGAAGCACATCCGCCCCCATGGGTAGGACGCAAAAAAATACCGCATCCCGTCCCAATCTGCTATACTACTCCCCCGTCCCAATCTGCTATATAGCTGACCTTTAGTGCCAAACGCGACGACAGCCTGCAAAAGGAGGCCGTGATAGGCGCGTAACCGGCACTTTACTCCGGATCAGGCAGTGGTCTGACGTACCAAGAGGGACGTCCACAGATACCTGATAATTGTCCGCATGGGAGGTCAGCAGAAGGTCCAGCAGTGAAGGCGTATGATCGTCCACATCGGGAATTCGCGTAGGCGTGGTTACGATATCCTCTCTGACATAAGCACAAACTCCCGCCCGGGGTACAAATGAATGCTCGAATTTGTACCCCGGGTAGGAGAGATATGAGGTATCAGCCGGAGAAGATATCTGCGTCTCAGTTAAAAAGAACAGAGCCGGCTTAGCCGTCTCAAGGTGGTAGTGGACGGCATTTAGGTTTGAGTGAAGACCCCTAATATTAGTATAATCCACGTGGAGTGTGGTAGAGGGTGCCTTTCGATGTCTGTTCGATTTGCCCCGAGCAGCGAAGTTTGACAGCGCAATTTTGCCCCCCAAGAGTACGCAGGGCAGCCTGGGCATCCATGATTAGGCTGATTATAAACCCCTGAACATTGATGTCCAGAGAGGGATTCTCCACCGCTTACGCTAGTGGTACCCCCCTGGGGTAAACTACTACCTTTAAATTGCGCTTCCATAGTGTTAGGGGGAGGGGGGAAAGGGCCTCCGGGAACCTCACAGACCAAACAAAACGCAACAGCAAAGCTGTTACTTTACGTTGGTTTTAAGTGAGGTAGTGGTATAGCCCCGGTCGTGCCGACCCATTCAGCTAAGCATGGCACTACCACTTTTTGCTAAGCATGGCACTAACACTTTTAAAAAAAAAGTACTTAAATAGGTAAATGTAAAATGACACACTGCCAGCATTACAGGGTTATTCACAAGACTCATGCATTCACACACTGCATGAAATTCATGATTTTAATGAAATATTTTTAAACGAATCTTTTTATAGTATCTTGTAATCATTTTACAATAATAATTTAAATTCACTTTCAATTCAATATTTAGTATCTAATTTTAAATTATTTTTTTCAGCTCGTTCCCGGATCCCCGCTTCATATTGCTAGAACTGATAACAACAATAACTGCATATTCCATTTAATAGGAGTATCCATCAGAGAAAATTGTCTGGTTACAGGAAACCTGTACTTCTTTCGGATTTCCAAATATATCGATTGGATCGAATCTATCGTTTGGGGTAAGGAGTTCAACATAAATGACACCCCGCAGAACCTAACGCCGGATCCGTCCTTGAATACAAGTTATAACAAGCTCTGACGGCACTCCCCGAACTTCTGTAAAGCCTGGTTTACATTATGTTAGTGTATTAGTCGAGTGGAGAATACTTTGGTTGCTAAAACAAACGCTACTGCCAAAAAATTGCTCGAACTTTAATCAAGTGAAGTTCACAAGTGAAATATGATTCAGAAGATGAACATTATAGAAAATGACGCGCGTGCAAGCATAATTCAACTAACTCACGATCGCCTGCGACTAAAATTCGATCATAAACTGAGTGCTAAGTGCGAGTTTTCCTTTTCGCATTCGATCGTGAGCGCGTTTGGACTTTACTAGGAATTTGTATGTGATTAGTACAGCGCCACCTAGTGGTAAACTGGTTTCTCACGTTTACCACTAGGTGGCGCTGTACAAATCACATACAAATTCCTAGTAAACTCCAAACGCGCTCACAATCGAATGCGAAAAGAAAAACTCACACTTAGCACTCTGAACAATAAAATCTTATATATAATATCATGTATAATACATGAATGTAGTGTGTGTAATTTTTATTTTTATTAATTTAATGTATTTATATTTTTTATTTAAAAGTATTAAGTTTCTGCAGTCCTCCGCAATGCGAACTTTGACTGTACCAAATTTTACATTCCGCCGTTCCAATTTTATACTCCAATTGAGACATGTTTAGTTACTAAATTACTTGCTACTCGACTAAGACACTAGTCTAGTCAGAACGGAGCTTTAAAGTGTAAAGATTCTAGAGCAAGCTTTTGATTTTTTAAAGATGTATTTTTGCAAAATCTTTTAGCAAATTTTTGCAAATCTGTAAAATATATTTTTACATACCAATTTTGTGCGATTAAAACTACGTATGTACCTACCTGGTAGACTCGTTTCAAGTGAATTAACTTAGGAATCAAATGTTAATGCTCAAAGAGCTTACTCATTCTTAAAAGGCCGACAACGCAACTGCAAGACCTCTGGTATTGTGGATGTCCATGGACGGCTGTGGTCACTTACCATCAGGTGCACCTCCTGCTTGTTTGCCCCCTATTCTATAAAAAAAATCAAATTTTTATACTGAGTCGGAACGACGTTGTTATACTGTGCTATTTATGACTATTAAATATTATTTTTTAAATAAAAAAATTAACAACAAAAGTTTTAATTTTATTTACTCTTATACAACATTAATGTACTCTAACATATGAATTGCTAATCATAAAATCAAATGGTTTTATTAGTAAATATAATTAACACACACACACACACAGATTTTCATGAAATTTGGCAAATCTGGGGTCAAACATAGGCAATTTTTTTTTCAGAAATCAACCCCTAAAAGGCTAAAATAGGGGATAAAAGTTGTATGAAAATCTATTTAGACGACAGGTTAATCTACTCGCAGGCGAAGCTGCGCGGGTCAGCTAGTATTATATAATGACGTCATATTTCATTTGGCGTAGAGCATTTTCTAAAACGTATTTATCTTTGTAATCTGACGACGCTGTTTGCATACGAACGAATTATACAGACTAAGTGGTGAGTTATCTTCGATACTTCTGAAGAGTACTCGGTACTCGATTCTCGTTAAAATGAAATAATAATATTAAAACTTAATTTTTGACCAACATTTCTCTAAAAATAAGTGAAATGTGGATATTATACTCTCTAAGCACAACACGCTAGTCGACATTAAGGACACGCCGCCGCCACCCACGCCCTCAACCTCACTACATCGACAACACATGCGTCCGCACGGTGTCCAAGAATGAAGCAGGTAAATATAGGATTCTCGGTGTACTATTTACTAAGTTTACTAAGAATTATTTTAATATTTATTTTTAATGTTATTTTTTCTTATCATATATGATCGCCAACTATCAGATCTTTAAATATTGAAGGTAATTCACCAGTCAATCTGTATAATTTTCTGCGATAAGTATATAAATAAAACGCGTTTAATATTTTAATATTTTTAATTAATTCATGACTCCCCTGGCCATACAACAGATTCAATCCAGTCGATATACTTAGAAACGCGAATGAAGAACAGATTATCTTCAAGTTTACACCCATCATACTCATTATAACTCATGACACCAATTACATGAAAAAGACAGTCCTTGCTAGTAGTAATGACTTGAAGTGGAATCCCTCCTGTAAGCTGAAACAAGAAAAATAGTCAGTTGTAGGATCTACTGACAGAAGTTGATACTTAGATAACCCTATGCTCAGCTGCCTAAAAGTTAATGAAATCTAATACATAGAAAAAAATATACCGTCGTGATACGTTTTTGGTGCAACACGTTACGCGACAGTATAAATTTGACTAGCGTGACATTTATGCGAACCTATAAATTTTTACTCTGATAAATGTCGCTTATTTAAATCGTTTTTTTGTCCTTTATTATAAAGTTTTAATTTGGATCCTTCTACATTTTTGATTGATATAAAAAGGGGGGTTAAAACACAAAACAAAATATGCAAGTAAAACAGTACAAACGTCTTTAAAAAGTAATAACGGATTCACATGCTGGGCCCTTAAGCCCCTTTCTTCAATACTTGAAAATTTTATTCATATATATTGAATTATTTGTATTCATGTAAATTCAATATGTTTATATTTATATAATTTTATTATATATAAATGTGTTTTAATTATGTGTTTTAAGCTATTGCATAGCTTTTATCGCGGGCCTTGAGCGTGGAGACCGAATCCAGAAATTCCGTAACGAAAAAACCTAACACCCCCCATTCCGACCGGCACAGCGGTGATACTTTTTAGTTTTTCTATCTATCGATAAATACCAGAACTTTTAATGACTTTTTGAAATATCACGCTTGTCTCTTTAGTTCAGCAACCCGCCTTTAGGTGGCATTGGTTATATTGGAAAACTACCGTAATCAGCTGTTTGTGAGAAAGTATATAGGTGTATAGGTATTTATCATCTACGTACAACAGTGAATATCTGTACTCGTATAATTTGTGTACAAAGTGTTTTAAATATGAATAAACAAAGAAAAAAAAACGTGTGGAATTTTGAAACTTTAAGATTTAAAAAAAATGTTCCTTTTTAAAATTAATTGCTATTAAAAAGTTACCGTTGATTTTTCATATAGGCTTATTGTGCAATAAATTAATTTGAGAAATTCAGCTCACGCTATATTATTGTAGCACTTTGAGGCCGATCTCATTTAATCTCCTTTTTGGCGTAAAACATATCAAAAATCGTTGTTTTAAAATTCGATGAAACAAAATTCCATCACGATAAAGAAGCAAACGCATAAATGTATAGAAGTAAACCAGTGAGAGAATGAGATAGAATACATTACACAAATAGTATTGTTTTCAATATAATAAAAAAATCTATTGATGGAACTATTCGGAACTAAAACCAGTTAGGTACAAACAGTACAACCAAAAAGATTTTACTGCAACTTTTTACTTCTAAAACACAGAAAATCCTTATCCTCGATACCTTTAATTTATCTCTTTCTCTCTTCCTTTCTTTTTTACTCCAATCAAAAGATTAACTTCTGCGTGTGAGCTTACACTCAATGATTTTTATTTGATTTGATTATACATACCGGACACGTTACATCTGAAGAATGAAGCGGCTTTTCAACGCATACTTGCAAAGGGATATCTGAGATGCTTGTTTGCGTCATGTTCTGGCACTCTTTGTACTTCACTAAACTCAATGATACTTTTGCAAACTCAGAACCATAAGTGCCTAAATGCAACATTAATAATTTAATATTTTTTAATAAAACATAACAAACCTTTAGAGTAAAATGTACTACGTACAGTAGCGGTACGAATAGGTTCGTCAGTTTTCAAATTGATTCATTTAACCAGCTGCGAGTACATATGATCTTTTGAAAATTTGCTCGATAACATGGTTCAGACTTGCTTGCATCAACACTATTTCCTTATTTTATCTTGTGTATATGATTATTATCTAAAGAGATGCTAATGTATTTTTAATTAAAACCTTTTTATTGATTTAATCTGCCATTAATATTTATGATAAAACTATTGTCATGGTTAATGTCACCGTTGTTAATTCTAGATTTCTAGTTTTATTCAATATTTTATTGCAAAATAAATTTGCAATAAATATAATATCCTTTATTTTCGTAATGTCATAATAATGCCGAGACCTTTAAGAATTGAAGAAAGAGCATCAATAATTACCGAACATGAAGCTGGCTACAATATCAGTGAGATATCACGTCGTCTGAATGTGACCAGGGATAGGGTGAGATTCTGGATAAGGAGACACGGTGAAGAAGGTGTACTCGTAGGTCACCGTAACAATAATCCTGGCCGCCGTCCTATTCTCAATGCTGCACAAAAAGCTGACATAAGATGGTAATATGAAGCGAACGGCTTTACATCAACTAATCATTACGCCAAATTGTATGGTGTTAGTCAAAGAGTGATAAGAAATGCATTACACTCAATGAGATTACATTACAGGCGACACGCAAAAAAAGTTGCTCCGACGCCTACTCATAAGCAAGCACGCTTAAGGTTTGCACTTATTCGAACTTTGATTGGAGCACCACTATATTTACAGACGAGAAAAGTTTTATGTCAAGCCAACATGGAAGGCTTCATTTTTGGAGATATAATGGTACGAGATATACCGAAGACCATGTAGTGCCGAATTTTAATTCTGAGTGAATCTCGGCCAATATGTGGCGGTGAATGTCAGCGGATGTAGTGGGTGAGCTCGTTCTTCTTCTTTCAAGAGCAAACATAACACATTATCTGTCTGTATTGGAAGATAGTATGCTACCAAGTGTTCGCACCGTGTATCCAGCCAATGAGGTGCCTCAGATCATCTATGTTCATGACAATGCTCGCACGCACACCGCTCGTATTGTAAATAAGTGGTTCATCCGGCATGGTGATATAGTGGTGATTCCCTGGCCAGCAAAATCTGCAGATATAAGCCCCATAGAAAATCTATGGGGTTTAACGGTTCAGCGATGGGAAAACGAAAATGAAAGGACAAAAGAGGCCATAGAAAACCACTGCTGAACTATTTGGGTAGACACAAGAGGGTCAAATCTATGCTCTCGTCTCGTGTGTTCCATGAAAACTAGATTACAATGTCATTGACGCTAATGGTGGTTATATCCGTTATTAATATATTATATTTCTTTGTTTGTAGCTTTTATAGAAATTTGCTTGTTTATTTGGCTAGTTGTCAGTTCTATATATGATTTTTTTGAGTTAATCTTCCTCTTAGTTTCATTTCAATTGTGCATTATACCTATTATGATAATTGATACGCCATCAAGAGCCTCGAATCATTTTCAAATTAGCAGTAAAAGTTAAATCTATTCAATTGAGATGAACTTCATTTTTGATAGAAAACGTCACATTTATTTAATGTTAGTAGAACTGTTTTTTGTACTGGTATGTTGGCATGATTGATTCGTACACTAGTGCAAGCGAAACTAGATCTTAAGATGACGAACCTATTTTTACCGTGACTATACTAGAGAAGATATGTTAAATAGGAGTGGTGTCCCATTTCGTTAACAACACTCTGCAGCGTTGAAATAATAATAAATCGTCTAACCAAAGTCAAAATTTGTTCAGCGCTGCAGCGTATAACAGAGTATGTAATACACAGTGCGTAAGGGACGGTCTAATAAAAATCGAAACCATAGATTAGGACCATAATTTCGAACCGGAAACTGTTGAAAATTTATGGTGTTTTTACCCGTTTTATCGCTTATAAGCAGGGTTGCCAATCTGTGGGGAATTTCCCAAACTGCGGGCATTTTCAGCCTGATTGGTTAATTTGTAGGGAAAGTGTTTATATAGGGGAAAAGGTGGGGAAATTACACATTTAAACTAGAACAGAACTATTATTACACTAGAAGTAATAAAAACATTTTAAGAAGTAAGTATAATTTATTAACTACCGTATATTTAATTCAACTTTAATTTAATTCATATTTTGGTAAGAAGAATTTATAATTGATTTTATGGCAACGTTTTACGCAGTGACGGATATAGCGGAACCATAAAAAACAAGGTGGTATAAATATGAAATTTATATTATCCAAAAAATATTTTACTGCAAAATATGGTAAAACCTGTATGTAATTTACTTTTCTCTTTATTTCATACGTTATGGATTTGTGGGGAATTGGGATAAATTTCTCCCCTCACATTTTTAGGATTTTCGTCAAAAGCCATTGGCAACCCTGCTTATAAGACACCAAAGATGTTAATGGCGCGTTGCTATGCCTGTGGTGAGATGACAAATCACATTCATAAGTCTACCAACTATCTTACGCTTCAAACTGGGACACCATAATGACAAGTGTTGACGCTATTACAGCAGGAATAGATAATGTGGTGGTATCATATATCCGAGCAAGATTTTATATATTTATATATATATATATATATATATATATATATATATATATATATATATATATATATTATATATCATCAGATAGCAAACAAGCAGATGGGTCTCCTGGTGAAAAGAGTCAACCATCGCCTAAAGACACCAAAGATGTTAATGGTGCGTTGCTATCTTGTGGCGAGGTCTAATGCCACATGCATAAGTTTACCGGCTACCTTACCCTCCAAACCGGAACACAACAGCGACAAGCACTGACGCTATTGCGGCAGGAATAGGTAAGGCGGTGGTACCAGACCCGGGTGAGACAATGCAGAACTCTACCACCTAGTAGCCACGATGGTAGTGACTCGATAGCCAATCGGTCGCCTTTTACGACCTGCCTGGCGGAACGGCAGTTGGCCTATTCTGCAAAGGAGGCCGGGACCAACACGGCGGAAAGATTTCTTTGAATGATAATAATATTGTTTGGCAAATTACACTAATGATTTAACCCGAAATGCAAATTAATTAATTGTCATAAGGGTATAAGTCAACGACACTAATGTATAAATAAATAAATATTCACAGGACAAACTACACTTACTGATCTATCCCAATGTAAGCAAATTATTTGCTTGTGTTATGGGTGTTAGTCAACGATACTAATACATAGAAACACGTATATAAATACTGAAATATCTATACATATAACAAAATCGTAGGTAAGTCAAAACTGTACATTGAATATTTTTTTAAAAGTATACTTGGGGCGTTATCTACAATCGATATCGAAGCCAAAAATATAGTTTTTAGAATTTTTGTTAGTTTGTCTGTATGTATGTCCGGGGTAAACTCAAAAAGTACTGGATGGATTTTCTTCAAATTTTGCATGAATATTACTAACAGTTCGGGTCAACATATAGGCTACATATTAACACGCTATCACCTACGGGGAAGAGGCAGTGCGGAGTAAAGAAACTCTGCGCGGACGAAGTCGCGGGCAACAGCTAGTATTTAATAAAAACCCCAACCCGGAAATACAAACGTTTATGCTCACATAGAAAATGTTGTCCCCGTCGGAGATCGAAATCGAGTCCCAGCGATTGCCTAGTCAGGTTCGCTAACCACTCAACTAACAGGGCGGTCGTGTATGTATATGTATATGTGTATAGAAATAGATTTGTAAATACTGAAAATAATAACACCCGAATTCAGAAATGCAAACATCTATGCTTATCACACCAATGCATGTTCCTATCGGTAATTGAACCCGAGCTCCATCAATTGCGTATTTAAGATCGTTAACCACTCGACCAACGAGGTGGTCTAGACCATTTTTCTGATTAAGCTAATACTTTGGTCGAGTTTGTCTTCTATCGTATCTTTCATGGAGAGTGTTCCGACGAGTTATTTGGACTAATTCCTGCCGCCGAATTCCATAATCGGACATCGCGTCAAAATTTGAAGTTCCATCCTCACCATCTCGATGTCTGGAAATCCAAAACTGTGCGTTTCTCTCGACACTTTTTGCCTCGCACTACTTTGTTGTGGAACCAATTACCGGCAGGGGTATTTCCAAACGGTTACGACTTGGGGGCCTTCAAGAAAAGAGCTTACTCATTCTTAAAGGGCCGGCAACGCAACTGCAAGACCTCTGGTATTGTGGATGTCCATGGGCGGCGGTGATCGCTTACCATCAGGTGCACCTCCTGCTCGTTTGCCCCCTCTTCTATAAAAAAAAAAAGAGTAGCAAGTAATTTAGCGACTAAACATGTCTGAACCTCAAAAATTTAGTATAATAAATTAATGCATTTAGTTAAGTTGAGCCATTTAGTTCTATTTATTTGGACGAGTAGCGTCCTTCTCCACGTCCCACTTTGGTCGAGTAGCGATATAAGTAATTTAGTTTGTTGTTAGATACAGACATGTTTAGTCGCTAAATAATAAGTGATTTAGCGACTAAACATGTCTGAACGTCAAAAATTTGGTCCAGTAAATTAGTGCATTTAGTTGAGTCATTTAATTCTATTTATTTGTACGAGTAGCGTCCTCCTCCACGTCCCACTTACTGGCTCATCGATTAAACAAGTGTTTCATTTTAGCCGAATTTATTAGTTGAAATATGTTGTTTTGCACGTATCTGCCGTTTAAAATTTTCATCTTGCAAAACACAGCTCGACCAAATTGTAAACGATTTTTACTAGTAGCTAATTACTCTTTGCTCGACTAAACACTAATATTTTTAGTTGAAACTAGTTTATCACTCACTTGTACTTTTATTTCACTATTATTATACACTAAATTATTTAATTTTTTCGACCGGTTTCGCTTTTTAAAGCATCTTCAGGACGTAATATTCTTTAAAGTAATTCTGTAAAGAATATTACGTCCTGAAGATGCTTTAAAAAGCGAAACCGGTCGATAAAATTAAATAATTTAGTGTATAATAATAGTGAAATAAAAGTACAAGTGAGTGATAAACTAGTTTCAACTAAAAATAATGGAATTTCACCAAGTGCCGACGATTGAAAGTGTAAAATCTAAACACTAATATAGTGTGAACTAGCCTTAATATGAATCAACTTCTTACCAGACCACTGTGACACATAAAATCCAGTCGCAAAAGCTTTAAAATAACCATCAAATAGCTTCTTTTTCCAAAGACAAGCCGGTCTAAACTTCATACTTAGAGGCACACTACTTTCTAACTCCAGTAAAGCGAGAACAGCGTTGTTACTGACTGGATCGTATTCAGGATTAATGTGAACGGCCTTGACAACTTTCTGAAAACATTAAAATCATTGTATGTGTGTTGTAAATATTTTCAATCACTGTTGTTATTTTTGGAACGAAGTTCCTCATCGCGCGTTGTGAAAGGGGGGGCTGGACGGAAAAAAATCTCACGAAAAGTTGTCACGACACTTTTTTCTATGGTAAGCTATTGTAAGCTGTGCGGCGTGCGCATGTTACTCTGTCTGTCTCTCTCTCTCTCTCTCTTATAGAAAGCAAGCCAGATTTACATTTTATTACAATTTAAAATTTTATTACAATCCCTTTACTAATTAATCGAAAGGAACTTCGTTCCATCCGGGTGTCTCACTTTCTCAACTTCTCTCAACTTTTTTTTAACTTCCTCCTACGTATGTAGATAAGGAAGTTACTGATTTTAGCCCAATTATCGAAAATTCGAAAATCGAGTTTTCACCAGATCTCTACGTTTTGAGGTCCTAGGAACCTTTTTCGACTATTTTCACGATGACGTCAGTATGTCTGTATGTATGTATGTGTGTATGTAAATATCTCATAACTTTTGAACGGCTTGACCGATTGAAGCGCGGTTGATGGCATTCGATTGGAAACGGCTCAACTTAGAATGAAAATTTGAACCAATTCGACCCAGGAGATTTTGAGAAATTTTATAAAACCTCAAAAAAATGTTGTCGAAACGATATTTTTTTAAAATAACTTCCAGTAAATTAGTACTGATTGAGTGCAAAAACTTAATCAGCTCTATTTCTCAAACAACTACGTCTAATGCATAAATTGCATCAAAATCGGTTTATCCGTTTGGGAGTAATCGTTAATGAAAAATTTGAAAAAAAGTGTTTTTTTGACATAGCTTCGAAATTTTTCAACCAATCATTTTTTGTTATACTACGATATTTTAGTACTAAGAAAACTACGTCAAATGCCGACGTTTCAAAAATCAAAGTCACCCTAAGGAAAATCTGTACATCTATACGTATAATAAAATCGTAGGAAAGTCAAAACTGTACATTGAATATTTTTTTAAAAGAATACTTGGGGCGTGATCTACAATCGATATCGAAGCCAAAAATATAGTTTTTAGAATTTTGGTCTGTTTGTCTGTATGTATGTCCGGGGTAAACTCAAAAAGTACTGCATGGATTTACTTCAAATTTTACATGAATATTACTAACAGATCGGGTCAACATATAGGCTACATATTATCACGCTATCACCTACGGGGGAGGAGCTGTGCGGAGTAAACGAAGTCCGCGCGGACGTAGTCGCTGGCAACAGCTAGTATTAATATAGAAATATAGATTTTCCCATTTATATCCTCAAATTCACTTATCGATAGATTTTTTTTTTAATTTATTGGAACGAAGTTCCTTACGGCAGGCTTGGAGGGGATAGGGATTTTGCTGTGCAACCGAACGGAAAAAAATGTGATAGTAAAACCGTAAGAAAAAATGCGTGGAATAAAAGCGTTAAATGAGACGTGCGCAGGCGCGACAGTCGCGTACACAAGCGAGTAGTGCCGTTTAGCCGAAGGAAGTTCGTTCCTACCTGGTGTCCCACGACACCACATAATTTTTTTTTGAATAAATAACAGTACATTTAACTTATATATAGTAGTATTTAAAAAATCACAAAAGTTTAAATAGGTACCTCAAGTCTGTTTTCAGAATCCACAGGTAAATTCGAATCCCCCAATCCAACTTTTAGGATCGTATGATTCCCAGACAATGTTTTCTTATCGTATATTGTTAGTACATATCGATCACTAATTAAACTGCCGTAGATCATATTACTTGTATCTGAGTTATCCTCCAGGTCAGACTCCTGCGATTTTAAAATTTAAGAGTTTTAAATTCCTTTCTTTTTGCAGCAAACATAATATCTTGTTTCAATGTGCATCATATCGATGCACTTTTCGTTGTAATTTTATAACTCAAGACCGGGCTCACCTATCCAAATCAAATGTTTAGAATTTGTTCGGACTATTTAGCAGATGGTTTATGTGAAGTTTGCACAAAATCGGAAGAGCGGTTCGTCATTTATCACATTTTTAATATTTATTTAACTTTATATGTAGCGAAGCACATACCGGGCCGCTAGTATATATATAATTATTTATTTATTAAAAAAAACAAAAGCAAAAATTTAAGGAAATAAAATGAGCAATGTTTCATGCGCCATATATCTCTCAAGATAAACAGCTGGTACCAGTGTTCTGCGGGCGCGACGAGCCAGACCAGTGTACACTTTGACGTGAAAAAAGAAAAAATCATAAAACGTAACTTTTGTATTTCCCACAAAAAAGAAGGCAATCCTTGCAAATGCAATGAGTTAGCACATTCTTTAGATAATATCTTCAGGTATATCGTGTAATTTTTGAAAGATTGTTATTTAACAATCAATACAAAAAAACGTGATTAAACAAATCAGTTTTTTCTCATTTATCGTGATGCCTCGCCTTAAACGCTAACATTCTTGAACTAACTGTGCCCACGACTTCGTCCGCGTGGAAAATTTTCTTAGATAAAATTAGCTAAGCCATTCCTTAAATTCGTGGTTTAAAAGAAATAGTCATTCAATTCAAACTTTCACATCCATACTAATATTATAAATGCGAAAGTAACTGTCTGTCTGTCTGTCTGTCTGTCTGTCTGTCTGTCTGTCTGTCTGTCTGTTACGCTTTCACGGCCAAACCACTGAACAAATTTGGAT
This sequence comes from Apodemia mormo, assembly GCA_036924255.1. Lineage (NCBI taxonomy): Eukaryota > Metazoa > Arthropoda > Insecta > Lepidoptera > Riodinidae > Apodemia > Apodemia mormo. Next base: position 879,058 of record JAUPFN010000028.1, on the reverse strand, counting down.
AAAATTTGGTAGAAATATAGTTTGAGACCCAAGAAAGGACATAGGACAGTTTTTATCCCGGAAATCCCACGGGAACGGGAACTATGCGGGTTTTTATTTTAGAAATTTTTCCACGCGAACGAAGTCGCGGGCACAGCTAGTTAATAATATTTATCTAATCTATAATAATACCTTTAAATGAGCAATTCTTGTATTCTTGAATCTCGGAATCGGCTCCAACGATTTTCATGAAATTTAGTATATAGGGGATTTCGGGGGCGATAAATCGATCTAGCTACGAATCATTTTCAGAAAATGTCATTTTATTCGTGTTTTAAAGTCCCAATTAAAACTGAAAAATATGACTCTTGCTGACATCTATTGGCGATTAATAATACTATTTTTTGGATTGTAAGTTATTCCAGCAGATGGCGTTGTTAAGTAACACGAAGTCAATGAGTGTTTGCTTTGAGGTTAGACTAAGAAAATCAATTGTTTATTTAGGGGATTTTCGGGTCAAGGAATCGATTTATCAAGGTTCCAGGTCCAAGACAAGCTCGGTTCCAAAGATATGGGTATGTGAGAAACCGAGCGAAGCTCGGTCAACCAGATATTAATTATTATAAACAAGGATTACATATAGGTAAGTAAGGATTATAACCCACCTCCTGGTTATTGGGTATCCGCATGGCATAAATCGCAACCACATGAGAAAACTCATCCTGGGGAACTATTTCTACTACATTGTTATTATCATAATTGCATTTAACAGGATTTAATGATGTTTGAGAAGAATTGTCAAATATCTTTTGTCGGTATTCTTGACATTCTGTAAAAATAAAATAGAAATAAATACAAATGAACTACACAATTATTTTATAGACAAAGGTGTTATTTTGTGGAAATCCATAACTCAGACGAAATTAAAGTAATTCATTTGCAAAATTTCCGCGACTTTATATGGAACTGCTTTGATGTAACTGAAACGAAAGATAGTGTTAGGAATGTGGAAAACTTATACAGGGCCTGAAAAACAAAGAAGATGCCAGCGGTGTAATAGTCCACCCACGTCTATCAGACTTTCTTCCACGTCAAATGCAATGGCAATGACACAAATTATGTACTCAACGCACGTTTCACTGCGTAACTGAAGCATCTGTAGGAGGGTAAAATAGCACTTCACCCTATTCTGGGGTTTCCTATATTTTTAAGGTCTTGGATAAGTTTTTCCCATTCCTAACACTACTTTTTGTTTCAGTTGCATTACAGTAATTCCATATAAGATTTCGCGAAATGTTTGTAAATTAAATACTTAAATTTCTTGTTAATACAATTATCTTCATTCTTGTTATCTGTGTCGCCCTCGCCTTCTAAATTTAGATATAGTTTTGTTCCATTCAACTTAAAATACTTCGATTTAGCGGAAAGCTTCAGGGATGGCCTACGTGCGAAAGTATCTACCTCTCGTTTTCAATAGTTTTCAAAATATACTATTCAAAAATCAAATAACTGTTATTTTTATAAATTTCTTGTTAATACAATTATCTTCATTCTTGTTATCTGTGTCGCCCTCGCCTTCGTCACCTTATCATTAATTTCAACGTAGTCATTCTATTTTATAAAATATTTTTCTTTCTGATCGACATTCAACGGTGATTCTATTAATGTTACAGCACAAATATCTATTAACAAATTATATGATAAAAAACTATGTTTCAGTTTAAACATGGACAGTAAAATCTCTTTTAAGATTATACAGGCTCATTTTTCAATGTTATTAGATAGAAAACAAACAGAGAAAAACAAACCGTCGCTTATAGTCACCACAGATGTTGATGATGCGTTACAATCCTTATAATGGGGTCTTAATTCCACATGCATATGTTTACCGGCTACTTTAACTTCTAGGGAGCTAATGTGCTAATGTCCGTTTTCAATAGTTTTCAAAATATACTTTTCAAAAATCAAATTACTGTTATTCTTTAAAAAAATCTGATTTTTGAACTCCGAAAAAGATCTAAATTTAGATATAGTTTTGTTCCATTCAACTTAAAATACTTCGATTTCGCGGAAAGCTTCAGGGATGGCCTACGTGCGAAAGTATCTACCTCTCGTTTTCAATAGTTTTCAAAATATACTTTTCAAAAATCAGATAACTGTTATTTTTATAAATTTCTTGTTAATACAATTATCTTCATTCTTCTTATCTGTGTCGCCCTCGCCTTCGTCACCTTATCGTTAATTTTAACGTAAACCTTTTATTTTATAAAATCTTTTTCTTTCTGATCGACATTTGATGGTGATTCTATCAATGTTACAGCACAAATATCTATTAACAAATTATATGATAAAAACTATGTTTCAGTTTAAACATGGACAGTAAAAACTCTTTTAAGATTACAGTCATTTTTGAATGTCATTAGGTAGAACACAAGAAGAGAAAAATAACCCATCGCTTATATTCACCAAAGATGTTGTTGATGCGTTACTGTCCTTGTAACGGGGTCTTAATTCCACATGCATAAGTTTACCGGCTACTTTAACCTGTAGGGAGCTAATGTGCGAAAGTGCGAAAGTTTCAATAGTTTTCAAAATATACTTTTTACAAAATATACGAAATTTAGATTTTTGAACTCCGAAAAAGATCTATATTTAGATATAGTTTTGTTCCTTTCAACTAAAAATATTTCGATTTAGCGGAAAGCTTCAGGGATGGTCTACGTGCGAAAGTCCTACCTCCCGTTTTCAAAAGTTTTTAAAATTCATTATTTCAAAAATCAAATAACTGTTATTTTTATAAAATTTAGATTTTTGAACTCCGAAAAAGATCTAAATTTAGATATAGTTTTGTTCCTTTCACCTGAAAATACTTCTATTTAGCGAAAAACTTCGTATTTTTTGTTTCTTTATACTAGCGTTCGCCCTTTGGTTGACATTCGACCGTAATCTAGTTTGACTAAACTAACTAACTACAGACTTTCCCCCGTTTTGGTCTGGGCCCCCTTTGGAGGCCCATCAGCCGTTCTGTCAGACAGTTCGTAAAAGTCAAACGGTTAGATATAATAATTGTAGACACCTTAGTAGATATAGTAATATGTAGTTATAGAATAACTGTGTAGGTCAGCTAGTTACTCAATGTTTCTGTAACACTTACTTTTATCACTGATACGTAGGCGCTCTGGTGCAATTCTGCAAAATAAATATATTGTATAAGGGACTAGCTATAAAAAGCGCCTTAGCCGCGTCATAGAATACTGAAAGCTAACAGAGGTCAATGTTCCATACAAGTAATATTCGAGCATAGCACACAGAGACACCTCTCACGGCCGCGATATCTCGGACTGGTGCGGAACAAACCGTCCCGAACCATTCCGAGATATCGCGTCCGTGAAATGTGTCTATGTGTGCGTTGCTCGAATGTTACTTGTATGTACATTGACTGCTGTTACTCGATCTGCAGCACTTTTGATCTGATCCGGGATACACCATTTAATGATATGAACAAATAGAGATTAGTTGTCGAATGCATCTAAGCTGCGTGCTCGATCCGCATATCTATAGTTCATACCAAGATAACATATTTTTATAATTTTTTATCTGTCTGTTTGTTTCATCTGAAAGCTGAAATTTTCACACATGTATTTCCGTTGCCGTTATAACAACAAATACTAAAATAAAATAAATTAAAGTATTAAGGGGAGTCCCCATACAATAAACGTGTTTTTTCGTATTTTTTTGCTCAGTATTAATAATGGTTACACGTAGACGCTTACAATTTTCACATAATATTTAGTTGTATATTACTTTTCAAAGTAAATCGATACTAATATTATAAATGTGAAAGTCTGTCTGTTACGCTTTCACGGCTAAACCGCTGGACCGATTTTCATGAAATTTGGCATTAAAATAGTTGAACATCTGAGGTCAAATATAACCTATTTTTTTTTCAAAAATAAACCCCTAAAAGGCTGAAATAGGGGGTAAAATTTGTATTAAAAGCTATCTTGACGACGTTAATCAACTCGCGGGCGAAGCTGCGCGGGTCAGCTAGTAATTAAATGAAAAGAAATATTAGATTAAAAATTTAAATTTTCACAAATTATGTGTTTCCATTGCCGCTATAACATCAAATACTAAAAATAAAAAAATTAAAATATTAAGGGGGCTCCCACACAACAAACGTAATTTTTAAGCAATTTTTTGCTCGATCTTAATAAACAAATAGAAACTTAAATAGAGATGGTGAAGAACCCTTCGTGCGCGAATCTAACCCGCACTTGGACTGATTTTTATATATCGCTAGCTGTTGCCAGCGACTTCGTCCACGCAGATTTCGTTTATTCCGCACAGCTCCTCCCTGTAGGTGATAGCGTGATAATATGTAGCCTATATGTTGACCCGACCTATTAGTAATATTCATGCAAAATTTGAAGTACATCCATGCAGTACTTTTTGAGTTTACCCCAGACATACATACAGACAGACATACAGACAAACAGACAAAAATTCGAAAAACTATATTTTTGGCTTCGATATCGATTGTAGATCACGCCCCAAGTATTCTTTTAAAAAAATATTTAATGTACAGTTTTAAATTTCCTACGATTTTATTATATGTATAAATAAGATAGAAAAACAAAACTATCGCCTAAAACAAGGATGTTAATGGGGTGTTGCTATCCATGTGGCAGGATAGTAGAGCTACATACATAAGTCTTACCCTACCTTACCCTTCAAACCGGAACACGACAATGATAAGCATTGACGCTATTACGGCAGGAATTGGTAAGACGATCGTACTGAATACCCAGGCGAGACGTTAAAGAATTCCACTATATAGTAGTCACGACTATAGTAGCATGTATAGCCAATTATTAGCCTTTTACAAATTTCCTGACAGAACGTCAAGAAGCTTAGACTAACACTTCTTGCACAAATCGTTAAAGATTTATAAAAATACATTACTTGTTGCATAATTCCACATCTTCATCAGATCCATCTGCACATTCATTTATCTGGAAATAATACATAGACTGTAACAGGATTGCTTTAGATATCATTAGCATAAGTCGCACATTTGTATTTTCAATTTATGTGCTTTAGAATTTTTGAAGTGAAAACTCTATATGGGCGTTAGATTATATTTAGGAGACATTTTTGATAGAAAATAATATTGATTCGCGTCAGCAATATGCTAATGTTTATCAGTTAAAACGTCTATAGGCGCATTCGACGATTTCTAATAAGAGGAAATCTTCAGCAACATGCTAATATTTATGAAGAGAAAAATTCTATAGGCGCGTTAGACTTAGACTATTTCTAATAGAAGTAAATCTTCAGTAACATGCTAATATTAATGAAGTGAAAACTTCTATAGGCGCGTTAGACGGTTCCTAATAGAAAGAAATCTTATCTTTTGTGTCAGCAACATACTAATATTTATAAAGTGAAAGTGAAAGAAAAAGAAAGAAAGAAAGAAAAGAAAATTATGGGTTTGCATCAGCAACATGCTCATGTTTAAGGTGAAATTATGAAATTTTGATTTTTAATATTATAAGCAGTTTGAAAATTCTAATTACAATTTTTAGTTATCACTTCAGTTGGCAGTCCTCACGACTGCCTTAGTTTTTTAGAGTTCCGAAATAAACTAGGAACCCTTATAGTTTTGCTATTTTCGAACGTCCGTCTGTCCATCCGCCACACCGTCTAGCTCAGAGATCCTTCGTATTAGAAAAGCTTTAATTTGGCATGAATATACATATTAATCGCCTCTGTGGTCTAGTGGTCCAGCTTTGGAGTTGACCACATGAGGTCCCGGGTTCGATTCCCGGGTCGAGCACTTTAAAAAAAAAGTGTTTTTTCAGTTTTCTGAGAAACTCAAAGTTGCCCGGGATTGGAAAGTGCCCGGTTGGCGATAGGCTTGCCACCTATCACATTTATGGGACCAAGTATCTTCGGCTAATCGTGGGTGCACTTGTTGTACCTCTGCCTACCCCTTCGGGGATATGGGCGTGAAGATACTTTTTTATACATATTAATCACTGCAACAAAGTGATAATATTTTTTTGAAAAATGGTTTTTTTTAGGGTAGCTTCTGTACATGTAAATTGGGGATTTTAATTTTTTTTCTTGTGTACCCCATTGTGTGAGTTATCGTTGGATAGGTTTTTTAAAAATATGGTAGGTTTTTCACAACAATTTTTCGATAAATAGACTCGTTTGTGAAATATAAGCTTTCAAGGATTAATTATCTTGGGGGATACAGATAACATTACTGTCATCAATATCTAAAACCTAATTATATGCTGGATAGCTAAAGAGTCAACAAAATTAACCGAATTCTGACTATAATGCTTCGTGGGGGGAGAGGAGAATTTGCCAACATTTCGAGGTAACTTCTTTGCATTTAGGTCTGGCACATTTCACGCATCACTGGTTATATTACTCGTTATAAAATAATTCACATGTCACACCAGTTATATGCATTGAAACCGTCTGTTCTATATAACGCGAGTGTGATTTAATTTCACGCTGGCTAAGCTTCTACTTAAGCTTGATTAGCATAATTCCATCATATGAGAGAGACAGAGCAACAATGTTTAAGTGATTAAGTGACACCGTGCCACCAGCTAGAAGAGAGATGATTTTTTCAGTCTTGTGTTATTTTACTTTAATAATGACTTATAAATTGTAATCGTATAAATAGCTCAATATCAGGTCATGTATGTCGAAATAATACTTTGACATATAACAGATGGAATAAAATGCACCCACTCCACTAATAAAATATAACGGTGATTTATCACGCATGATATAAAAGTGACAAGAAATAAATAAATTAACGACGTGTTAGTGAAATAAAAGTGGCTATAACTTCCTTCTCTAGTTGCGTTACATAATTTTCATATAGTATTTTGCTTTGGAGCAGATATGCCGTTCGTTTCTTTCAGCAACTTTTGTTAAGATTTATTGATTGTGTAAGTAAAAATAATAATTTTAATTGCTTATAGTAAATATATATAGCGTTTAAGTGAAAAAAAAAATGATGTGGTGTCGCGGGACACCAGGTAGGAACGAACTTCCTTCGGCTAAACGGCACTACTCGCTTGTGTACGCGACTGTCGCGCCTGCGCACGTCTCATTTAACGCTTTTATTCCACGCATTCTTCTTACGGTTTTACTATCACATTTTTTTCAGTTCGGTCGCGCAGCAAAATCCCTATCCCCTCCAAGCCTGCCGTAAGGAACTTCGTTCCAATGAGTCAAAAAATATTAATAAAGCCAAATCAAAATATGAGGAATGTACAGCTTCTGAAAGGGATTTTAAATAGCAATCTAATGATACCTATGGAACTTTATATAAAATAGCGAAGTAGTGCCGAGAATTTAATAGATGAAGGGTTCTAACACGATCAATGACGGCACCTAATTGTTTCTTTCAGAATATTTGTTAACTACAAATAAACCTTAACGAAATTAGTAATATTCAGAATGTCTGGTCACCGTACGTTACACTAAAGAGTCTAGTCACGATTTCAGTACATCGCCGTTTTGAGCAATGAGCTAATAATCGCTGTGCTGGGTGTCCGTACTAAATATTTTTATTGGAGAGTTAGGTCAAGATTTTAATACTTATTTTTACATATTCGATTTTTCCCGTGTTGGTCCCGGGCTCCTTTGAAGAATAGGCCACTTATCACATTTGTGGGACCAAGTATCTTCGGCTAATCGTGGGTGCACTTGTTGTACCTCTGCCTACCGCTTCGGGGATATGGGCGTGAAGATACTTATGATATAAAAAAATCGATATTTTCCTTCAGTATCTACAGTCTATCAGTCAGCCTCTAGAATATAAGTATAGATCTAATAACAGAACATCAAGACATTACCCCATTGCACGTAGATCCTTGATCTGCGCAAGCCCCATAAGCGCATCGAAACAGGAAAGATGGACAAGTCTTTTCGGAGCATGTTGCAATGGTTTCGTCAGAGCCATCCAGACAGTCCACTGCGCCATCACAGCTCATAAATGCTGGGATGCTGTCTCTATTAGCACAATCGAACTTCTCCCTGGAGAAAATGATCCTTAGCTAAAGATATATAATGTATTAATATCCTTTTTTGTCTCTTTTGTAAATCGTCCCATGCGACGAAAAGAGTTACATGAAGACATAAATCAAAATTAGTTTTATTGTGCTATTGTAATACGTTTTCCCTAGGCTATATTCCCATATTTTAATTTTTTTCAAATTCGCTTTGGTTCACGAGATAATTTTGCCGTAAACAAACACAAATCGACAGGCTACCACGAAAAGGGAACCATGTTACACATAAATAATTATACGTGGCGCACCCGCGTACGCACAACCGTTGCATCGTCACTTGTCACGAGACTTCTTCGAAGGAGTCTTTTTCGTGTTATTGCTTTTGTTTTGTGGTGGCTCATATTATTAATTCGTGTTGCTTCTATTTCCTAACTTCGAGATATTAATATTACCGAAAATGAAACCCCATCGGTCAAGAAAGATATTAAATCTTATATTGAACAAATCTAGTAATGACGAAATCCAAGATAATTTGCCGCTAATTTTAGTGGATTTAAGTTAATACAATGCTGGTAAGTCAATAATCTTTAAACCTATTATTTTTAATCGTAAATATTGATGATATGTTAATTTTTAGTTATTCCTATAACACTCGTGTCTATTACAACGCAAAGAGTCACATATGTTAATGTTTTCATTTTCGTCGGAAATGTTTTTTTTTTCCTCAAAACAACTTATTATAGAGAAATTAACTGCTCTTTCAGCCATCAAGTTCAATATCATGATAAACAAAAACACTGTAAAAGTACATATTAAGTGGTTATAAATCTTTTTTCGCCGGAAATAGTAAACACTCTCAGAGTTGCATGTGCACATGTAACCAGGCAGGCTTATCGCCAACCACGCTCTTATCCAATTCCGGGCTACATTGTTTTATCGGAAAACTGAAAAAATACTTAGTTTTTAATTGATCGAAGCAAGAATTGAACCCAAGATGAGAGACGTGGTCAAAACTGACACTGGACCACAGGGACGTTGTTTATAAGACTTCTGAAAATCCTAAAGAAACAATCAATCTCCTTGTCACTCAGTCTCATTCTTGTAAAACACTATTTAAATCGGTCTCATATCCACTTGACCCCTAATTTTTGACCTGAGTATCCACTGGACCCCTAGGTTCCTTAAGTGCTCACTCGTCACGTAGAGAGGACAACTTACATCTTAAAGATTCATTTAATAATAGCTACAGCGTACAGCCCGCTGTATAATAAAAGTTTTTGGCGAATCCCGCGGGATTACCAAATTTTTCCGAGATTAAAATTACTCTATGTGCTATTCCAAGTCATCATCTACCTGTGCGCCAAATTTCATTCAAATGCGTTAATTAGTTTTTGCGTGATTGAGTAACAAATATCCATCCATCTATCCAAACATTTAAACATCCAAACTTTAGCATTTATAATATTAGTAATATTAATATTAATCGGTTGGCGATATGCTTACCATCACATTGTGGGGTTAAGTACCTTCAGATAATCGCGGGTGCATTGGTTCTAACTCTGCCTATCGCTTCAGGGATTCGGGATGTAGATACTTTCTAAATTAATAGAAATAAACGATTCTGAAAGTTTTCTCCGACAAACGTTTCTCTGCCGAATGAGCCGCCGACAGAATGTTTTGTTTATTGTTTTTTTAACGACAGAACCTTACAACTATGAACGTTTCGTCATCAGAACGATTCATTCATGTGCGAACCGATGACTGAATTTTCCTGGGATCAAAAGTAGCTTGTGTGCTATTCCAGATCATCATCTATCTGTGCGCAAAATTTCATTTAAATCCGTTTATTTTTTGCGTGATTGAGTAACAATCATCCATCCATACAAACATTTAAACTTGCGCATTTATAATATTAATATAGAATATAGATTAAACATTGGTTTCTCTATTCGAGTAAATTTTGAGTAATTTATCTTTTATTATCAATATATTAATTAAAGAAAAAATGAATTTTGTAAATTATAGAAATAAGCTGTGATGTGAAATAATGTTTGTAATTGTATCATGTAACTATAGTCAAAAAAAAAAACAAGTCCGCTGAGTTTCTTCCGCCGGATCTTCTCAGTATGTGGCCGCGTTCCGATCCGGTAGTAATTGTAAAAAATCGACTCACAAGATTTTTAGTTTGATGATAAATAATTATAATTTTAAAATATTTGCACACCATATCATGGTAGAATATGTTGGTAACTTAATAAAATTTTAATAACTTGTAACTCCCATATTCTGGTAAATAAATTATTTCTTTCTTTCTTTCTTTCTTTCTTTGACGTGTTAAATATTTATCGTGACATACACATAAGAATAAGATAAAGATATTATATCTCGCGTCCAAGTCGAACAAACGTAATTTTCGCAATCGAGATGTATCTCGCGATAATTATCCTGAGCCTACAGGTGACCGCTAGTGAACTAATTATTTACATACAGATACTTTCCAATCAGTGATGCATGTTGGATGACCTCTGTAAAACTGGTTGGTGATTTGAGATTGCACAGTTTTTCACCATCTAAAGATGGGGGACTGACTGAGACGATTCCACGGATGTAGTGTCGTTCGACTCCATTGTCTTGGGTAGGAAATGTCAACCCACCTCCACTGTCACCTTTGCACAGACCTGAGCCTGAAAGATTTAACAAGGAAATAATGAATTTTTAACAATGTATTATACCATACCGAACCCGCCTCTGTGGTCTAGTGGTCCAGTGGTCAACTCCAAACCACATAAGGTCCCGGGTTCGTTTCCCGGGTCGGGCACATAAAAAAGTGTTTCTTTCAGTTTTCTGAGAAACACAAAGTTGCCCGGGATTGGAAATTGCCCGGTTGGCGATAGGCTTGCCACCTATCACATTTGTGGGACCAAATATCTTCGGCTAATCATGGGTGCACTTGTTGCACCTCTGCCTACCACGGGATATCGGGGATATGGGCGTTTAGATGCTTACTTACTTTATTAAACCGACAAATAGTTATGCGTAGTCATATATTAAAATCAGTGAGTGAATATTAAATCACTATCTGTTTTCGTACCTTTTTAGGTAGATTTTTTTTTGAAAAATAAAGTCTCTCCAAATTAGGTGATCATATGTATAGTACGTTTAACAATTAAAAGATTCAGCCAAAAAATAACATGCAGGGGACAAAAATGTTTTGATTTTTTACGAATAAAATAATTTCAATAATAAATAATAAGGCCGCCGCCTCACAGATATAGGGCGAGGCTTACTACTCACTTTAACGTTACAAGTGGATTATTTTATGCATAACTGAATAAAGCATTAGAAAACAATTTTTTTTTTCGTGAAAATCAAAAAGTTTTATTCTCTTAAATCACATTTGTTTTTGGCTGGAGGTACTAAACACTACGTTAAAATATAATCACCTATTTTGGAAAAACCTTATATATGGGACAACCCTTGGGTTAAATTCTATCTACTAAAAGAAGATTTATCAAAATTGAATCACTCTATAAAAAGTTATGCGTGGTCAGACATTAACACCAAAGAGTGAATGAACGAGCAATCATCCTTCGTTTACTTATTCTATACATTCTAGTCATGATGGAAATTACTTTTTTTTGGGTAATGTAAAATTTGTGTTGTAATGATTTTTCTAATTTGCACGCCATGCAATGTAAAGCGTACATTACCCGCACTTGTTGCACCTTGGAACAAACTATTTACTAATCTGTGGTGGAACTCTCGAACCAGCCGCTTGAATGCAAGCCAAGGAAAATATATACGATAACTGGAATTATTGCGAAGCAATAATTGAAAAATAAAAATGTACTTTATTGCGTTACTAATAAAGTTGACATTTATTTCTTACTTAACATAGGGGAAAAACGTTCTAAGCAAGACAGCGACAAGAGTGGATGTTGTCCCTTTCTTGCAATTGCCAGGGTAAATAAAACTGTCTGATGGTAGATTTTTATATATTCGGTAATCGTTAAATCCCTTTTATTCATGTACTTCGACAAATACATTAACACAAAATGTATTGTAATTAACATAGTGAGTTCTAAACTGTGCTTATTTTAATTATTACTTAATTACATATGCAATGCAAAAACTGTTTCTCGAATTAGTAGAATTACTTAGTAGTAATTTGCAAACTACGCATGGCTGTACTTATATATGGCTATTGGCGTTTTATTTAGTAGAAAGAGACACACTCCACCCATGTCGTGGTACTCTTCGGAACGATTTTGAAGCGCATGTGAAAATTCCGGGTAGAATGTAACTTCCTTGATGCAAGCATAGCATGCGGCGCATAATACACATTGCTTATCTTGTGTATTTTCTTGTTTTTTTTTAGAAAAAGCACTCAGAATCATGGTCTGTATATTGTCCGATTTTCTATTAATATACTATGTTTATATAGTGTCTTGGGTCAGCTGTAAGATATCTCTTATTAGGGATAAGCTCGCCTTTTGTAGTGTTTTCGTTTCTTATTCTTTGTTATGTATTTTTTCAAGTCAAGTGGTTACCGAACCAAACTATAAATTAAGGGAGCTCGGCTTCAATTCCCGTAAAGGACAAACATTTGAAAGATGAGTACAGATTTCTGTATTTCTTGGTGGGGTGTTTATTACGTATGTTACAGTATTTCTATGTATTACTTTCGTTGACTAACACCCATCACACAAGCAAACAATTTTCTTATTTCGGAGTTAGATTGATTCATGAAACTTGTCCAGTGATATTCGTTAAAAATTATGACGTGTACAATAATAAGGTACTGAATAAAAAAATATATTTATATGTATAGTATAGTATTTAATATATTTATATGTATAGTATAGTATAGAGTTAGATTGATTCATGAAACTTGTCCAGTGATATTCGTTAAAAAATGATGACGTGTACAATAATAAGGTACTAAATAAAAAATATATTTATATATATACGAACGAACCATTTGCATAGCCTGCGCAAAACTTATCACCAACTATAGCCTCTCGAAATGTTGCAGGTATCTTTAGGATGCATTCATCGTAGGTAATAAAGGGCACATCCATCCCTTTAAGAAAAGGCGACTCTGAACCAAAGAATCCTGTTGTCAAGCCCCACCCAGCTACCTGAAATTATTTGAAGACTACATATGAAAAACAAGTTCATCCATATTCTTCACCAAATACTCCAAACAGTTATATTTACAAACCAGAAAAAAATATAGAACCTTTTTACGAAAATCTGTAAGTCTGTTGACTCTGCAGGCCATCTTTGAAACTTCCCGGTAATGCAATATTTTAAGCTCAAAAAAGCAAAATATAAACATAGATTTTTAAGCTTGAAGAGTTCAAAAATCTAGTTTGCAAAATGATAAAATTTTAATTTTTGAAAATATGTATATTATCAAAATGACGTGCGATTTTGAACTATCGAAGGTTAAACGCAATTTGAGCTTTAAATTGTTTTAATAGCTACAAAGGCTTAAAAATGTCACAGAAATATCTAAAAAATCTTTTTCAATAATTTCCGCTATTGTCTCAAATCAACTCAAATCAACCGATTTTAATCCAATTCACAGTATTTACGCAGTTTTTTAAGTAGATGATCAGATTTTTAAATAAATCTGTATTAGTTTAAAAGTAATGTTAAAAATACGAAGTGAGTTTACTGCGAACAGAGTAATTTTAATATTTGAAAAGTTGAATTTTTAAAAATTTGAATCAATTTTCTTTTTTGAAACGATTTTCGACGTAAATTTTAAAGTACTAAAATAATGCAGAATATCAAAAAATGATTGGTAGGAAAATTTCGAAGTTATGTCGAAATAATACTTTTTTTTCAAAATATTTCGTCAGTGATAACTCCCGAGCGGATGAGCCGATTTTGATGCAATTAAAGTATTGTACGCCGTTTTTTGAAGAGTAGAGCTCTTTACATTTTGTATTTAATTGGTACATTAATCTGGAAGTTATATTAAAAAAATAATGTTTCGCCTAAAATTTTTTGAGATTTTTTTCAAAATGTCTCAAAATCTCTTGAACTCAATTGGTTCAAATTTTCAGAGAGTCTAAGTTGAGCAGAATCCAATTAAATGCCTTCAATAGTACATTAGTAGTAAATATAATAAATTTGAAAGTAAAACTATCATGTTTAAGTATATTTTACAAGTTTATGAGTAATAGTCGACCAACTCATAAAATGTTTAAGAAATTTTTATAGGCGGTAAACCTTAGTGCGTATATGCACTCTTCTTAGTCCGCATTATTGTGATGGGCAATTTCAGAACACTATACTGCATGTGGCCCAACACGTACTTTACCAATGTTTGAATGTTAATACGCAAATTTTCTTGAGATTTACTATGTGGTTTAGCAATATTCTTTTTTTACTTCTTATTATTAGTTAAATATGACCAATAACTATCATTTCCTACAATATGTACATTCTTTTAGAAGTCAATCAGTATATTTTTAAAATGTAAGATTTGAGTATATATTACTAAGATCATTGTCAAATATATATATATATATATATATATATATATATATATATATATATATATATATATATATATATATATATATATATATATATATATATATATATATATATATATATATGTATGTATATATATATATATATATATATATATATATATATATATACATATATATAATATCAAATATCAATTTTCAAGCATATTATACATTCATTCTTACCTTTCCCAAATTATTCGCCTTCAGTTGATCTTTATTAAAGTTTTTCCGAAAGTCAATACATACAGGTCGAATATATGGGTGATACTCGAAAGGTGTTTGCACTGTTACGATTGCCAAATCATTTTGATAGTTCAGTTCAGCGCCGAAGAAACGACTGGGCAATTCTATACTTTTGACCTGAAAAGTGATGTTTAGTTATATATTAATTACTATCACTTTCTTTGAAGACTAGAAATACTCCTAATATACTTTTCCCCGTGTTGGTCCCGGGTTCCTTTAAAGAATAGGCCAACTGCCGTTTTGCTAGGCAAATTGTAAAAGGCGACCGATGGGCTATGCGCGTCACTACCATCTTGACTGCTAGGTGGTAGAGTTCTGCATCGGTTCAACCGGGTCTGGTACCACAGCCTTACCTATTCTATTACAGTGCTAGTCACTGTCATGTTCCGGTTTGCAGGGTAAGTTAGCTGCTAAACTTATGCATGTGGCATTAGACCTCACCACAAGATAGCAACGCACCATTAACATCTTTGGTGTCTATAGGCGATGGTTAACTGCTTGTTTACTACATTATGATATAAAAAAAAACTCAATAAAAATTTAGAGATCTAAAGAGATTATTTGAGAGAAATCTAAAGAGACTATTTGGCTCAGAAATGTATGAAGTTACTCCAACTCTCATAATAACATTCAGAGAGTTGCGTGAATAAATTGGTAAATAGTCACAGTTATAACAAGACAAGCAAAGATTTGACAGACATAATAACATATGACCTAAATGAATATAATTTTTATTTAATTATCCGTTAATTATATATTCATCATAACCTCGAAAATAATATTGAGTAAATGTTTAAATCGCCTTATTATTATGTTATCTTGAAAATAGTTAAATTAATCAGAAGAGTCCTTATGATATAAAAAAAGTATATTTATCTTTTTTATGGAGAAGAATGCAGAAGTCTAAAATTTATTTTATTACAAAATATAAATCTAGTAATATTTTACTTAACTACGATTGAAATTCGATCAGAGGATTGTTACAAATTATGTGAAACATTAAATTATGAGAAATTATTTTATTTAATTAAAACGGGCAGCAATACTTTTTTACAGAAACCTGTTAAGTACAACGATGATAAAACAATGACAAATCTAGCTAATGCAAGCTAATAAAATGATCTAAAGTAAGAATGACTAAGGCAGAAGAATCAGACATTTCGACTTTTATTTAAATACATTCTGATTATAATGAGTAGGAAAATCAATGTCGATGGAGAATTCCGAACTTAATATGATTCAGGAGATGGATGAGATCGACCTCAAGTGCTATCAATAATATAGCGTTAACCGAAATTATAAAATTAAATTATAGTACAAAAGCCCATATTTAAGCCCAAGGGATACTTTTTAATACCAAGAAAATTTTAAAAAGTAATGTACCTGGAAGCCATAAAAATAATACAACTTGTACGCTTTTTCTTATTTCTAAATTAAGCAAAGTTTTTCTTTACTACCACAAAGTTTACACCTTATATTTATGATCAACCAAACAAGTTAGAAATATGTGGGATAGGTACCTAACCATTAAAACGTAGCAAATTGGAAAGTATTGCTATAGTCAAAACTTACAACACTTATAAAAATGCTAGTCTAATATATAATTTTTTTGTTATTTTAAATTCATTTTATAACTTTTAAGTGGTTAAAATCAAATTATCCTCATGATGAGATATACAGAAACTTATTATATCTGACGAACAAAACTAGTTATTTTACAAATCTCCGCGAACTTTTTAGTGTATCTTTGTGGAGTTACTGAAAGGGAAAACATATAAAAGCGGGGTAAGAAATGGAACAAACTCACCGTAGGTCTGAAAAATAATGAAGACCCCTGCGGTAAAGTTATCCACCCCTGGTCCACCACATTTTATAGCACGACAGCACCAAACACAAAAGCATAAAATTTACGCACTCAACGCACGTTTCACTTCGCAACCGAAGCAACTTCAGGAGACACGAACACTACTACACTCAACGAGAGCCGCAGTAGTAGTAGTATTATATCTAATTTGCGGATATATTGTGACGTCAACGGCTTAAATAGTATGTAATGATTGTAAATTTAGGTAACATAAATCTTTGAAGGTTATATTTGTGAATTTAAAAAAAAAATTATAAAAAGTGTCCATGATACAATTTACATTTTAGAAGAAATTAACAATGCAATCCAATAATATAAGCATCTGTCAACATTTGTTTCTTCAGAGGCGAATTTTCTATAGACCTTCATCATCTTTCTTACTTACATCAGAAGTTTGTGCAAATGGTCTATCGTGAATATTATCCCATTCCCGGTAAAGTTTTCCAACTGCTACTGCGTAATAAATCGCTGGTAATTTGTGCTTATCTTCACTCCAAAAACAATGAGCAGCTGAAATTTAGAATTTATATTATCATGCGTTTTTCCCCGTATTGGTCCCGGGCTCCATTGAATAGTAGGCCAACTGCTAACTTACGAACTAACTTACGAACGCACAATTTTAAATTGTGCGCTCATTTCAAATAGAATCGCGTCGGTCGCGACACTGTCAATTGTATTTCTTTTCGTACATTGCTTTGTAAAAATAACTATAAATCTTGGGCTTAAGATTGAATATGCAAAAATATATATTTTTGCCATATCTGTAACCATTTAAATGAAATTAGGGACATTTTTGAGTGTCAGTTTTGTTCGGGACTTTGCATCTTGGGGTTTTTACATCAATGGGTTATATCAATTTAAATAGGTACTTGATGTTAGAAGAAGTAAGGCTTGCTCGATTTTTATATCAAATTTCGTTACAAATATTCGTTTTATGGTATCAATTTCACTATTCAGAAAATGTTTACCTGTCTGAAGGTTCAGTTATAACTTAAGTTATTACTTAATAACTTATAACGGCTCAACTGACCGCAAATGATGCTATAAATGAGGCTATAAATATTTTATCGTACATAAATTTTCTCCTTAGCGGGGTAGGCGGAAATTAGTATAAACATATTGTATTCAATTTTTAAAACCTTAAAATTTAGAATATATAGAATTAATCTTCAAACCTGACAGTACAACAGATTTACTGATAATAGTTCCCCCACAGATCTGATTATATGAAGAATTGCTTTTTAGATAGATCCCTGCATGCCATGGAGCTTCTCCTCTTTTGATGGGTTCTCCACCTACCATCAAAGGTGTGATTTGGGGTGTCAAAATACCACATTCTGGAAAGACATTAAAAAAAAACTTAAATAATAATTTAAGTAAACATTCAAATTCAAAATTCAAATTGTCGCAATAGAATTTGAACCCTAGCCCTATTGATTCATAGTTTAGGTTCCTGTTTGCTTGAGCAAGGATAGCATGTTACTGATGCCAATCCATTTGATTTCCCCTCCCATAAATCGTCTATCGCGGTAAAGCAGTTTTTACTTCAAAAAATATTAGCATGAGTAAATTGTTTTTTTTTTCTCTTATTATTTTACAGTGTAGCATGCAAGAAGGCGGTTTCAGGTAAGGTTGTGGTATTACAACTAGTATTGTTTAAATAAACTATTTTATGATAGCGCGTCATAGATTATAAACTATATTTTTCTAGCGCGCTATGTTATAGACTATATTATAACGTGTAACTGGAACACTGATCGCGCGAGCCGGCCGAGATAGCACGTGACTCATCATAACCTCATAACAGCGAGCGATGACTGAGCGCTATAACGCTATAAACTATGTTATAACAATTAACATCTAGCGTTTACGGCCTAGCGGGTTACTCGTTAGATCGCGTGTTCGTAACTTCGTAGGTTATAATGTTATAACTACAGCCTAGCTAGCCGCTAGGTATATACCGTAGCGTTATGTTATAGCGCCTAATGCGAATCTAAATAGCCTACGCTATACGTTGAGTATATACAGCGCGCTATAATATAACGCTATGCGTTATATTAACCACCATCAATTACAATCAAGCGTGACATTGCAGAACTCTGGCACATAATTTGCAGCCATGATTCTTTGCTATCCTCGTAGCGGAATCTTAATGTAACATTATGAATAACAAGTATAGATTAAAAGAAACCTACCCTCCAAAGTTGAATACGACAATGACAAGCATTAACGCTCTTGCGATAGGAATAAGAAAGGCAGTAGTACCATATACCCAGGCGAGATGTTGCGGAATTCTACCACCTTGTAATCACGATGATATTGATAAGTATATTCATTCGGTCGCCTGTTACGAACTGCCTGACAGAGCAGAAAATGGTCTAATCTTCAAACAGAACCCGCACAAACATAGATAAATGTTTACAATAAGAACACGTAATAACCAATTGGAGTATGAGGTAGCCGGTAGATATATCTTTGTTTTCTATAAGCCCCGTATTGTTCCAGGCTCTTTTGAAGAATAGGCCAAGTGCCGTTCTGCCAGGCAGATCTTAAAAGACGACCGATTGGCTATAAGTGTCACTACTATCATGACTACTATGTAGTAGAGTTCTGCTACGTCTCACCCGGGTATTTGATACCACCGCTTTACCTATTCCTACGTGTTAGCAACCGCGCTTAACGACAAGTACTAGCCGGCCAAATGTGTGGCGCACATGTGTTATGCATCTGTTATTTTGAGATAATGACGTCAACAGTGAACAAAATATATAACTAAGAATGGTATAAATATGCGGGGATAACATGTTTTAGATTCATTGCAATTCTATCGCTTCTTGAGGTTGTTACTCTGTCTAAAAATTATACTGTGCGTATAAAAGTGACTCAAGTGTTTTATTCGGCCAAACTGCTTCTTGGTTATATACGGCAATAGCGTCAATGCTTGTCTTTGACGTGTTTCGGTTTGGAGGGTAAAGTAGGCGGTAGACTCATACATGTGCATTGCCATCCCGTTACACAAATAGCAACGCACCATTGACATTTTTGATGTCTATAGGCGATAATTCCTCTTTTCTATCTACTTGTTTGCTATCTTATGATATAAAAAGCGGTGGTTGTCTCTTGCCAGAGCTATCTGCTCGTTTGCTATGGTATAAAAAACATTACCTGATAGACACACCGGCGTACTGTTCCAAGATCCATCAACACAGTGCATTGGTGACAACTGCCTCTCACTGTAGTAACTCGGATAGACGCACTTGGGGATAATCACTGTGCCTTCCAGTTCCATTTTCTCACATTCTCTAGTTTTCTTGTAGTTTCTTGGGTTTGATATGAGGCAGTGATACTCCACACCAACACTTGGCTCCAATTTACAAGCACCTGATTAATACATTTTTATTGAAAAAAAGTTGTGACTTGTGACTATGTCATGGATACAGTCGTGTATTTTTAACGTGAATACGTCTACGCAACGGGTAATATTTGGCGATGGTAACATTTTTTAATCGTCGTACATGTGCCGTCTTTGCTCGGTTCGGACGCCTTCAACTTTCTGCGTTCTCAGCACTCCTTTACTTTTTTGTATGGAGATTCATGGGTATAATTAGATTGCAGTTTAAAATCCCTTTCAGACGGTATACATAAGGAACCATGTATGTATTTTGGTTTGGCTTTTTTATCGATAACATTTTTTTCTAATTTTTTCACTTACCATTATTTTTTAAAGCTTAAAAAATACCTCTGAGTGGATTTTATTTCATCGGTATTATAACTTTGTATTTCTCTGTGTAAATGCAAGCGATGTTAACAACCTAAGAAATTGCCTTGAAAGGCGTATCCAGCTTAATCCGTCGACTATACCACAGAATACTTAGAAACTAACAGAAGTCAATGTTACATACAAGTAATATTCGAGCATAGCACACAGAGACACCTCTCACGGACGCGATATCTCCGACTGGTGCGGAACAAACTGTCCCGAACCATTCCGAGATATCGCGTCCGTGAGAGAGAGTTGCTCGAATATCACATGTATGTAGATTGACTACTGTTAGTGTCCAGTATATTGTGACTATACCATGACGAGTCTACAGTACCAGGCGAACCTCTAGTACAAGTATTATGTCCGCATGATATCAACAAATGGACGTATTTTTTGGGGTCATAGCTCGTACCCTATGACCTTGTGATAATAAAATCTCGCGAATACTTAATACTGTGTACACATATTTAAAAAGTAAAATTTATGACAGTTGAGATAATAAAGACGTGTGGCACTCGGAGACTACCGCGGTAAAGCTATTGCTTAGCATTTGTTATCAACTTATGCAATTACAATTATATATTTATTTTATTTATGCAGTATTTTTCTTTGTTTTTGACGTGACAACGTCTTATAATTCGATAGAGCTGGCTGCACGCACGAAAAAACATGACTCATGCGGCGTTACCTCGCTCTGAGGCGTTCCGTAAATGCTACCATTCCATTAGTATTTTCTTAAGACGTTGTCACGTTCAACTATCGTCTGTAAACCAACTTTACAGACAACCGATTTTTTTTTCTTTGATATTTGTAGTGTTTGTTGTTTAATCTATGGTAACAACATGGTTGTCTCGGGTGCACGGGTAGGGGGGAACAGTCGCAGACGCGGACGCGGTGTGATGGTGTTACTCCTGCTACTGGTGTCGTAACGAGCCATCCGAAACCATAGTAAGAATAATTATTACATTAATTGTTGCGCCACTTGATATCGGTGCACTACAAATGGCGACGAGTAAAAGGTTTGTGCAAGATATTATTTTAAGAGAAATAGGTTTTTCATATTACGTTAGGTAGTATGAACTTGTAGGAGAAAAATTTAAAGTTTGTTTACATTCGTTTGTTTTAATCGAATTATAATAATTCATTCCCTTTTAATCATTAGAAAAAGTGGATCTCCAATATTAACAAAGGGAGGTAAATTTTGTTTTAATAAAAAATTATTCAACCCTTTTTCAAATACACATACACATGTATCGCTTACATAATATTTAAATTACATAATAAAAATACCGCGCAATTCTGTAGCCGCCATTTTATTTTTCAAAAATAAATAAAACATTTTATAATTTTTAACATTTTCAAGGCAGGAAAAAGTAAGTTTATATTTAAATCCTGAGTTTTATTATATTAATAATTATAAAAAAATAACGGACATGTATTACGCCTACTATTCACTATGCGTAGTAAAACATACAGGTAAAAGTCTAGCAAGGATATCAATGCCATATTTTAATAGGTGCGAGGTATCTACGCGTATAATTATGGTAAGCCACATATTTTTAAATCATATTAGGCATGTATCTAATGAATTATTAAGGATTAACGGAATCTTACCGCGATTAATGGATAAATTATTTTCCCGAAATCTATGTAATGGCCATTAAATGGTAGTTTAATTAGATTATATTTTTATTATAATATACTTGCTTATATTTATGATGACTGTATCAATGCCATACTGTAGTTTAATATATGTACGTGGTACGCGTATTGTAGTCACATATTTTAAAATCATATTAGGTATGTACCTAATTGATTATTAAGGATTAGCGGGATCTACCGCGAATAACTAATTCATAAATTAATTTTCCCGAAATCTATGTAATAACCATTAAACGATGGTTATTTAGACTTTATTTTTATTATAATATACTTACTAATACCAAAGTATGGACTTTATTACATTATGTGTCACGAAAAGTAACTACAGAAATATATGTAAGAGCAATGACCTCTTGGTTTAATAGTTAATTGGCGACAATTCTTGCTGATTTTTGGGTCATAAAAAAAAATGATCTGGTGTGGGTGATATTCAGTTACATAGAACGGTGTAATACATGCCCATAAAATGAAATATTAAGAGTAAGTGCGTCCGTGATTAACGTGAACGTGATTTAAAGTTTTAAATACAAGAATTCCATCGCCATGACTAATATGCAAAATAGAGACTTATTTTAAAAGTTTTGGTAAAAATAAAATTCAACACTTAGTAGATGATATTATTTGTATGTACGGGCAGTACGGGCCCTTATGAAATTGAAAACCGTGCGTTACTGTTTATGTGTACGGGCAGTACGGGCCCTCATGAAATTGAAAACCGTGCGTTACTGTTTGTGTTTACGGGCAGTACGGGCCCTCATGAAATTGAAAACCGTGCGTCCCTGTTTGTATGTACGGGCAGTACGGGCCCTCATGAAATTGAAAACCGTGCGTCATTGTTTGTGTGTACGGGCAGTACGGGCCCTCATGAAATTGAAAACCGTGCGTTACTGTTTATTTGTACGGGCAGTACGGGCCCTCATGAAATTGAAAACCGTGCGTTACTGTTTGTGTGTATGGGCAGTACGGGCCCTCGTGAAATTGAAAACCGTGCGTTACTGTTTGTGTGTAGGGGCAGTACGGGCCCTCATGAAATTGAAAACCGTGCGTCACTGTTTGTGTGTACGGGCAGTACGGGCCCTCATGAAATTGAAAACCGTGCGTCACTGTTTGTGTATACGGGCAGTACGGGCCCTCATGAAATTGAAAACCGTGCGTTACTGTTTGTGTGTATGGGCAGTACGGGCCCTCATGAAATTGAAAATCGTGCGTCACTGTTCGTGTGTACAGGCAGTACGGACCCTCCTGAAATTGAAAACCGTGCTTCACTGTTTATGTGTATGGGCAGTACGACCCTCATGAAATTGAAAACCGTGTGTTACTGTTTGTGTGTGTGGGCAGTACTACCCTCATAAAATTGAAAATCGTGCGTTGTTATTTATGTGTATGGCCAATACATGCCCTCACGAAATTATAAACCATGTTTAATTACAAAACTAAACAAATATATATATAGCTTTATTCAAAGATAGATGTTTATGATGTTGCAATTAAAACACTTAATGTTTTATTTTCTTCCTAAAGAGAATAGAATTAGCAACAAACATATTTATATTGTTTCGTATTATACTATTTCGCAAAATAAAGTAAAAAAAAATATATCTGAAAAATTGTAATTAGATTGAGAAATCGAGCAAACAAATTTATGGTTTCGAATTCAGAAGAACAAGTAATTGATAAATTGTAGAAATATAATTATCTCAAAACTTAGAAAAAAGTTACCTAGCAGTGACATTAGATAAAATAATTTTAGAAGCTGATACCCTAGAAACTGGTTATTACTAATTGGAAGTGTCTACCACAGACCACATGAATAGTAATGGACATGCCATTGGGAAGGTAGCGTATCGCCGCGCACGTCAGCGGGCGCTGCTATCACTGTCAAAAGTGTCATGCATTTCTAAATATATTGTATCGTAAAAAAAAAAAGAATTGAGCCATGTCGTACTATTTTGTTTTACCGAATGAGATGACAAGGTTTAAAAGTTGTCCTTGTAATGATTTTATTTCATCGGTAAGTGGCGTGACTCTGTGTTTCTGTATGTGAATGCGGGCTACGCTGACAAACTGGGAAATTGCTTTGAAAGGCGTATCCATTTAATTCGTGGTGCCTACTTATTGTGTAGTTAATATACTTAACAATCGCCAAATTAAACCATGTTTAAGTAAATTAGGGAACAAAAAATGGGATGGTGTGAATATAGCATATACACCTTACCAAATCAAGGATGTTTGTGCAAATAAAAAAGAGCCATTCATTTGGTAAAGTAGGACATTTTTGTTTATTGTGTAGAACTATGAAATCCAAAAACGGAAACTGGAATACAAGTAGAGAGAAGATAAGAAACAAAAACAAAACATTGTATCGACATATTCATTAAGGTTTCGACATGAATGATGATTCCACAATTGAATTTGAAATGGGAGGAGTCAAATTAAAGTTATTAATTAATTCTGAGTTCATATTAAACTTTATAACAGACAAAACTTGGACTATTGTTAAAAAAAAGAAATCTAACCAAAGAAAGGGAGTTTTAAAAGCAGGCATTGGAGTTAATAGATCACACAAATTCCCTAGCCATTTCCAAAATTTTTGGTCACAACTTGACCGTCGTATGCCAATACCCGTAGAAAAGAAACTGTTTCATAGTGACATAATTGAAGAATCCTCACAATAGACTTCACGAGTTGTTCCAATAATTAAGCATGATAATGCCTTACGGTGTGTATTGACATGAGGCAAATTAACATGGCAACATTGAAAGAAAAATATTACCTACCTTTTATGAATAACTTATTACCCAAGATTGAAAAAAGCTCAATTAATTTCAAAACTTGAAATTAAAAAATACCTTCCATGAAGTGGAAATTCACACAAATTCCAGATATTTAACATAATTTATAACATAAAACTAAAAGGGTTTTATCGATACAAAAGATTAATATGTAATTTTACTTGTGCACTTAGGTGAAATTGTTTAGATAATAAAAAAAAATGTTGAAAGGCTGGATTAAATGAAGTAGTTAATAAATTTTGTAGATTTTATTTTAGTTATGGAGTAAATGAGTATCTGCTTGATGAACAGTTGTCGAATGTATTGGAAACCATGAAATAAAACAATGTTCTTGTGAATCCGGATGAATTTGTATTCAATGTGCAAAAAAAATCGATTTTCTTGGGCATGAATTACATATGGTATGCAATTAAATGGTGCTAAACCTAAGTATATTACTAGCATGAAAGAATTTAGTGTTTCCAAAACTATAGAAGAACTATAGAGTTTTTATAATTAGCTAGTAACTGACTACCCAATCTTGCAACTATTATGAAACCATGAAAGATATTTCGGTGAAAATAAAAACAACAAAAAAGCGAACATAGAAGGGTTGCAGAAAGAGGACCAGGATAAATTCTTTTATAGATTGAAGAAATCGTTAGCTACAATAAAATTGTGATGCTGATGATAAAACAAACTATTGCAGATGCAAGTCATATCGAAGCAGGAGCAGTATAAATTTTAAAACGTTAACAGGGGTTGAGTTATTGCTTATGGCAATGAAACACTTACTGAATTATATAAAACGTTAATACAGTTATAAAATAAAAAATAGGTATTCAGTATTTGTTAAACATTCCAGTAATTTTGGTCGGAAAAAATTATGTTAAAGCCATTAGAATTTTTATTTGGGCTAAAATCAAAACCATCTGCGTCAATTGACCGCTGGGTATTACGGTTACAAACATGTTTTAATGTAAAATATTTACAAACCAAGAAAAGTAAAAATTGCTGATCCTCCGTCTAGGCTTTGTGCATATTTATATAAACCAACAGGAGATATTAAAGACTACATACATTATACATTATACACTAGAGAAATCTTGTCGATGTACCTATTCATAGTAACAAATTCAACCAGTAGCCTAGAAATAAATCAAGTCAATATAGGAATTTGCAGTAATATTTGGAATCATTTCAAAAAAGAATATACAAATTTTGAGCCCGAACATTGTTTTTATGATAATATTTTATTGAGAGTAAGGCGGCGCAAGCATGCCATCCAGGAGAAAGTTAATGAAAGGCCACTTAAGATAAAAAAAATGGCGGCCACGTATACATAAAAATGTTTAAACAATTATTAAACAGTGCAAAGGACATATTTTGGTTGAATTGTCAACTCCTCCGGTACCTATGAAAGGAAGAAAACTTCCTATATCATCACCCTGGATGGGTGTTGCAATAGACTTACTAAAACCAATACCAAAGTACCATAAGTTACCAAATGTTATATATCTATGTGTTATTTATTGACTTCTATAGTCGCTACAAGAGAATAGAATTTACAAAATTAATTACAAACTCCCAAATTATAAATTGTTGAAAGAAATTCAGTCGTTTTGGTACGCCGTTTCAACATTAAATAAAAATCGTGTACAACTCGTAAGTGACGAATATAAAGGAGATTAACATAACCCTAACAAACAAAATGGAAAGGTGAAAATTTTGAAAATTAGTAGAGGCCAAAATTATAATTTAAAAAGGAGTGTCTGGGAGTATTTGATCATGTACAATGGTAAACAGGCAAATCTCCGGTTGAAGTATTTTATAGTGTACAACATTGAGATAAAATTTTATATTTATTGTTACATATGTAAAAAAAAGGAAACGGGTATGGAACAAAAGAAAACACAGGAAGATCCAAAATTATCAGAAGATAAAATGTACCTGAAAGAATTAGGTTAGCGTAGGTTAGGTGTAAACTGACAGCAAATTTTATAATAATGTAAACATAATGCAACTCCACGTGTTGTAGAGCAAGCACAAGGTGGAGACGGACACGAACTTGAAAGACATTATGAAAGAGGTTAAATGGAATAACGGATTGTAATTCATTTAAGACAGATTGGAAGTGAATGGAAGACACGGGACAAAGAAGATAACTATACTCACTTAATCGGAATACAATTAAAAAAAAATTGTACTAATTGTTGTTGTAATTTTAAAAAACAAAAAAATAAATAAGGAAGGGATGTAGTGTTTGTTGTTTAATCTATGGTAACAACATGGTTGTCTCGGGTGCACGGGTAGGGGGGAACAGTCGCAGACGCGGACGCGGTGTGATGGTGTTACTCCTGCTACTGGTGTCGTAACGAGCCATCCGAAACCATAGTAAGAATAATTATTACATTAATTGTTGCGCCACTTGATATCGGTGCACTACAATATTAATTCAAGTTACACTTTGAGCGTGGTGACCGATAAAAAAACAAATTTTTTTTCTTTTATTAAATAAATGAGATGTTAATATTGTTCAAAATATTTTTATTATCTTTCAATACATGTCGGTTCTTCAGGAATATTTAATAAATGCACTTTGTTTATTCATATTTAAAACACTTTGTACACAAATTATACGAGTACAGATATTCACTGTTGTACGTAGATGATAAATACCTATACACCTATATACTTTCTCACAAACAGCTGATTACGGTAGTTTCCAATACAACCAATGCCATCTGAAGGCGAGTTGCTGAACTAAAGAGACAAGCGTGAAATTTCAAAAAGTCATTAAAAGTTCTGGTATTTATCGATAGATGGAAAAACTAAAAAGTATCACCGCTGTGCCGGTCGGTGTGGGGGGTGTTAGGTTTTTTCGTTACGGAATTTCTGGATTCGGTCTCCACGCTCAAGGCCCGCGATAGAAACTATGCAATAGCTTAAAAAAATGATGAGTATGAATTATCATTTTTTTACAAAATTTGGTTCGCTTTGTATCTTTTACCGTATGGTAAACGATGCAGAGCGAACCAAATTTTCTGGAACGAAAATTGGTATGTATTTAGGTATGACATGAAACAGAAATGAGTAATAAAATATCACTTGCGTTAGTGATATTTAATCTCTCATTCCTGTTTCATGTCTTCTTTTATTCTATTTGTTTCCATCTTAAGCCTTTTGTCATAGATTTTGATTCTATTATTTATATTTATTTTTTGTATCATAAAATGCTTGTAACATTTTTATTTTTCTCAATTAAATTTAATGTTTTATTTAAATTTAAGCTGACTAAGCTCCATCCATGTTTTATTATTGTGTAAATGACTTTGTATCAATTGATATATTTTCTGTCTATTAGAGATCAAAATAAAGTAATAGGTAAAGTAGTTTTTATATTTACAAAAAACATTACAAAAAATCGCTTGAAAAATAATAAATTTCTAACTTGATTTTTGGTTATTACGATATATTGGAACGAAGTTCCTTACGGCAGGCTTGGAGGGGATAGGGATTTTGCTGCGCGACCGAACTGAAACAAATGTGATAGTAAAACCGTAAGAAATATGCGTGGAATAAAAGCGTTAAATGAGACGTGCGCAGGCGCGACAGTCGCGTACACAAGCGAGTAGTGCCGTTTAGCCGAAGGAAGTTCGTTCCTACCTGGTGTCCCGCGACACCACATCATTTTTTTCTTATAACGAATTAGATCTAAATAGTATCTAAATAGAACCACTAAACGCCCCGTTGGTCGAGCGGCTAGTGAACCTAATTACGAATCGATGGGGCTCGGGTTCGATCCACGACAAGGACAAACATTTGTGGGTGAGCATAGATGTTTGTATTCTTTTCTGGATGTATATTATGTATGTAACAGTATTTATATATGTATTTCTATGTATTAGTATTACACAAGCAAATAGTTTGCTTACTTTGGGGCTAGATCAATTTGTGTAATTTGTCCAGCGATATTATTATAAAATGACCTTTATAATAAAAACAGTACTTAAATGAGAGAAATGCATCGTAGAACAACACAAAATTCAATTTTATAGCACTAAAAACAAACTAATGACTGTGACACTGCTATTTAAATAGACAAATTAGAAAAAATCGATTAATATAAAAACTGATTATTTTCTTAAAAAAATTGATTATTTTTTAATCGATTTCTAAATGTTACAACACAAAATCGATTTTTATGTACAATGTCATATCCCTAGTTTGAGGTTTCATACTTTCATACAGATAAAAATCAGTATAGTGGTTTAAAATAAATCTTTGTTAAACAATTAACAAACATTATTAATAATTAACATTATAACAATACAGTTTTTAGTTTTTACAGTATAGTGCTAGAACAAGCACCTGTCAAAAATTATTACGTTGCAATACGTTTACTGTACTCGATTTTTCTTAAAATTTTGTCCTACTTTCCCAAGCATATTGTGCTTATATTATGTTACTAGAAGCGTGATCTAACTTTGTATAGTGACATCTGTGTTAGCGGTATCGCAACATTTGAACAATGTCCTAGCGATTGCCTTCTGGTCAAAATTAGATCTTATTTCATTGTCTCAAAAACGGCAAACGTTGTACTGCCTTTTGAACTACCCTTAATTTTTTCCATATTTTCTCATCTTTTAAACCTTCTCTTGACTTCAACAATTAACTCAAAACCAAAATTAGCCAAATCGGTTCAGCCGTTGTCGAGTTTTAGCGAGACTAACGAACAGCAAGTGATTTATATATATATATATATATATATATATATATATATATATATATATATATATATATATATATATATATATATATATATATATTCGATTCGTGGGCCGATAGATAGCACTGCACTAACTGCTCGGCTTCTCTTCTTGTGCACACCAATAAGACGTACTAGACACACTCCTTTGTTCTATATCAATACCTACAATACTACATATGCAGCAAATTGTGCTATTGATAGGCTTAAAATCACATTTAACAGAAAATTTGCATGTGCCAATCCATTCTGTATGACTAAAAAAGAATTTAAAAACTTTAACATGAAATCTATTAATGAAGACTTATAAACACGCGCACATACACACACGCACGCATACACGCACATACATACAGACACACACACGCACCGTATCTCCGTAATGTAAGAATGCGAATTTTAGTATATTGTGTAAATTTAACATGAGTCTTTATTTTTAATGTATTATTATTTTTAATCTATTTAATTTCATTTTATATTTTCAATTTGAAGTGTTACATATTTATTGTCTGTTTTTGTTGTTAAATTTTAAACTATCATTTTCACTTTCATTACTTGTGTTTTTGTGTGACACGTTTAGTTATTATTATTTGTTATTATTATTCATTTGCTTACATATCTTCATACCTGATCCCTTACGGGGTAGGCGGAGTGAACCGAGTACCATTACCATTTGTCACGATCCTTGCAGTTCTGACTACTGTCCTACTATAATTACTAATATATAAAAAAGGAAATAATTAAGTTAGCCAAAAATACTTCCCATAAATTCAACTATAAATAAATTATTGTTACAATCAGAATTATTGGTGTAACACCTGTTTTTCGGAAATTAGTTGGAAATGACAGACAAACAGATAAATAACCTTTATATTTACTGATTAGGCTTTTTTGTAAAAGTTAAATTATGTTGAAGCGCTATTTGATATTTATTGTGTCGTTTGCTGTGTTGTATAAGTCCTGCATATATAATGTAAATCCATAACTGGCCGTAAGCCCAAGTTACGCTTTGTATGTAGGTATTTTGTTGCTAAGCACTGTGGATTTTGTAAAATAAATAAATAAATAAACAAATAAATAAATAAAATAAGGTTGTTTTTATTAAATTGATATCAATTTCAAAATCTCATAATTTCGAATGTTTCGAGTGGAGGACTTGTCAAAAAAACCATCGAATGTGTAGGACAAAAGTTTTCTCATGCTTTTAATAAAAGCAATTAAAGTAAAAAAAATAATTATTATCATTAATCAATAATTTTCTACACGGAATTAAAATTTTCGAATCCCTTAACTTTATTAGTTACCCGATTCTAGATTTTTCGAAGCTAGAAAAGATAAGCGTCTCCTCAAAACCAAGCTGATCACAAAAATTCAGCTTGTTGCGAAAAGCAGAGCTTTGTAAGGGCTCGCAAAGTCATACTACTTAGTGATATTGTTAAAAAAGTATTTTTAAGAGAATTACATCTTTTAATGTATGGACTTTATTAATAGTTATCTAATCAAAAAAAATCCAGCGTATTTTTAACCAAATATTATATTCGCATCAAAGGCGTCGTCAGGCTTCGGTCTAGGAGAGCGCAGGAAAATAAAACTAAAATAAAAAAAAAACATGTTTCTAAGACTAAATTCTTTTAGTAGGTACTTACAAGAAAAGTTCTTTAAAATTTTCTTGATTTATTAAAAACACGATTTTTATTACTATCAATGTTATCTACACAGAACAAATATAAAGGTTATCTATTAACATTTGACACCATATTTTCCGGTCTACCTATAATATGTAGCAGCTCAGATACATCTCGCGTCACCACTTCGCTCTTAAAATCTAATATTGGTAGAAACCAATTTTTATTTATGGTAGCTTTCTTGTAAAAGATTTTTAAAGGAAAAACGAGTTTTGAAAATTAAACTTGATCTTATAAAGAAAAACACATTTTTAACATTTCGCTAAGATAAATAGTTTGTTTTTTATAAAATCGGGAAGTTCCTGGTTTCACATCGATTTTCAAAAATGTTTTATTAATATGTAGAGAAAAAAGTTAATAAGATTTTGAATTCAATCGGTATATTAGCCTGAAAGTTATTTCAAAAATATTAAGTTTGCTAAAAAAATAGTAGTTTTAAT
This sequence comes from Apodemia mormo, assembly GCA_036924255.1. Lineage (NCBI taxonomy): Eukaryota > Metazoa > Arthropoda > Insecta > Lepidoptera > Riodinidae > Apodemia > Apodemia mormo. Next base: position 847,287 of record JAUPFN010000028.1, on the reverse strand, counting down.
ATAGAAACTGATTAGTTTTTGTACTCAATCGGTATATTAATCTGAAAGTTATATTAAAATAATCTGTTTCAATTTTATTTGAGTTTTTTCAAAATTTCTTAAAATCCCTACGGCCCATTTGATTCAAATTTTCAGGAAGCTTAAGTTGAGTGGAATCCAATCGAATGCCATCAACTGCGTTTCGATTGGTCCAGTCGTTCAAAAGTTATGAGATGTTTACATACACGCATACACACACACATACATACAGAGTACAGACACACTGACTCTTCACGAAAATAGTCGAAAAAGGTTCCTAGGACCTCAAAATCTAGGACATCTGGTGAAAACTCGATTTTTGGAAATTGGAGCAAAATCAATAACTTCCTTATCTACTTACGTAGCGAGAAGTTAAAAGGTACAAGTGTGTTAATTAACAGATTAATATTGTATTAAAATAAAGTGAATGAAAATGAATTAAATTAATTAAATCTACCACGACAAAGCTCAAACCTAAAAATGCAATATTTTTTCAGTAAAATATACCACAAAAGGCATAGATCGTCGCCTTGTGTAGCTTTGGAGCATTTTAACTCGTTAATTTTATAATAGATGGCATTAGTAGTAATAAAATTCTAATAAAACATTTATCTTTTTTTAATTTTTACAAAATGGTATTTTAATGGTATATCATATATAGACATAAATTTAAACTACCACGTCAAAGCTCAAACCTAAAAATACAAAAATTTTTCCGTAAAAGGTACCACAAAAGTGCATAGAAAGTGGCCTAGTGTAGGCCACTTTCTATGTAATAAAGAAAACGTGTGTGGGAATACGGTCTAATGGTTCTTTAATTGTTCTGCTGAAAAATTTTGAGACTGAGACTCAATAAAATCTTTGAAAGTGCTTTTTTCGCTTCCTTATCTAAATACATTTTTTTGTCTTGCATGTAATTTTCCCTCTTCCCAAAAATGCCTAATCTATTGGAGGAAGAATCGATGATGGCTGGAGGTAGTCAAATCATAGTCCCTCTAATTTTTTATCGACGTTGCTATTCAATGTCTGATCTAGCGTTATCCTAGAGCAGTGCAGAATAGATTATACTATTGTTTAACGACTAATTTACCGTTACGTCTTGAAATTGTTGACAATTCGCTGTAATTATTCTTCTTAGGAAATGCATCCGTTCTAGCATCTTCAGGAGAAACGAACACTACCTTACTCTATGCGAGTGTAAGTAATACGCATAGAGTAAGATAGTGTACGTTTCTTCTGAAGATGCTTCGGTTTCGAAGCGAAACGTGCGTTGAGTACGTATATGAATTGTGTGCTTTTGTGATTGGTGCCGGCGTGGTCGTGGTTGTAAAAGTGTGGTGGATGTGGGCGGATAAGTGTGCCGCTGGGGGTCTTCGTTTGATCTGAACCATCGGTGAGTCTTATCCATTTATTAAACCGACGTCTCTCTTTTCGGCACCATCACGGAGGACACATAGAACAGTTCGCGGATAATAGCAAATTTAATTAATTTCACCTTTTTATTCATGGATTTCCGCAAAGTAACGCCTGAATCAATTAAATAACTTATACTTTTAAATAAAATGCTTTAAAATATAATGAATTATTAAAATATACATATATGGGATCTCACAAAAATAATGCAAATCTTTAATACTTCGCTATCACTTTATTATAAAACTAGCAACCTGCCCGCGGTTTCACCCGCGTAGCTTTCGTTCCCGTGGGAATATCGGAAAGGTTTATATATTAAAACCTTTGAAAAAACTGGTTTCTCACGTTTACCACTAGGTGGCGCTGTATAAATCACATACAAATTCCTAGTAAACTCGAAACGCGCTCACGATCGAATGCGAAAAAAACTCACACTTAGCACTCTGTTGTCCATAAGTCACCAGAGCTCTGATTGGTCATTTGATTGACCAATTACGTGAATATAGTAATAAAGTAGTCAGTTGAGCAATATTTTCATGACCTAACGTATATTCCAACTCACGCTCTGGTGTTAAATGCGCAACTTCACACTAGTTAAATATATTTATAAATATAATACAATATACAGACTGACTGGTGAGTTACCTTCGATACTTCTGGAGATTTCTCAGTACTCGATTCTCGTTAAAATGATGTAATAAAATAAGGGGCTTAATTTTTGATCAATATTTCTCTGAAAATAAGTCAAATGTAGATATTATACTCTTTAGTATGCGCTAGTTGATATCAAGGACACGCCGCCGTCACCCTCCGCTATTTTCTGTTGTTAGCTCTCTGAGCCACACGTACATATGCGCGGTGTCCGAGTATGGCGCAGGTAAATATAGGATTCTTGGTGTTCTGTTTACTAAGTTTACTAGGAAGTATTTTATTATTTATTTTTGATGTAATTTTTCTTCATCATATATTCACCAGTGAGTCTGTATAAGTTACTAGTCCAGTAGTAACCTAACACATAACACACGCTACATTTATGAGACATACATGATATTATATTTACATGTAATTAACTATTTTCTTTCCGGTTAAAATACAGTCGCCAAACTAAATGAGATTTTATAGTTAAGTCTATGGCTGAATTTTAGCCACAGGCGATCGCTAGAAATAGAAGACATACTCACGTTTACAGACAGGTGATGTGTAATTATTTATCCATTCTCCCTCATAACAGAGAAGAGTCTCTTCTCCCATGAGCTTATATCCAGGGTTACATGTAACCTTGAGGGATATTGAAGCACATCGACTACCTGGTGGTAAGTCTGGCTTAACGGACACGTAATATCCATTTCCTGGTGGACCTGGTACGACACATGTGCTGGAAAATAATTATATTAATATAATGACAACGATTGCCTCGAAAAAAAAATCAATTTAATTTGGAACTCTCCTCCCTCATGTGCTCTCCCATGTGACTTATGTAAACCCACTGAAAGGGGAAAAAGTATTGTGAGGAATGAAATATACTCACTGAAAGTCCGAAAAATAAAGAAGAACCCAGAGGCATATTTTTCAATAAAGATTATGTCATTTTTCACCACGAACACAAAACAAAAACACGCATTATACTGAAGGAACATTTTACTTTAGGGAAAAAAAGCAGTATTTCATTCAACAAGAATAGAAGTAAAGCCTGAATCTATAAAATATCTGACATTGATCACGTTTTTAGTGGATCTGATCTATGATTAGCTGAAAGACGCATTGATTTAATTGAATTAAATTTTCGTTTTGATAAGGTGTTTTTTTATTAATTTAACTATAGGTACTGCTTGCAAAGGACAGTCGGACGGACGGACGTGCGTCAAAACGATGAATTTGGTCCATAATTATTAAATGGAAACCATTTGAAATTCTATGGATGAAAAAAAATATCGTTAGAAATTCGTGGGCGAAAGTTTTGATTTTTTTGATGATTTTTTCCCCTTGTATAATTTGTATTATTCTAATAATCCACAGCGCTTATTCTAATAAATAGTATTCTTTACGAAAAAATACAAAATAAGCCACGTTCTGCGCGAAATAAATAGCTGGTTCGAGAATTCTGCGACGAATTAGAATATTGTACGCTAGTCTGTAGTACGTAACGTGAGAATAAAAAAACCATGAAACGCAAATTTCGCATGACTAACACACAAAAATGGCATGGATTTTTAATTTTTCGTCAGACTGTCCCTATATGGTGTAAAGTTGTGTCTATTTTTCCTTTTATTCTTAGAATTGTCTTCGTCCTCCTGAATAATATAACTTCTGTCTTTCTGATAGATAGATTGAAAAATACATGTGAAATTACGTTACTTGTTGCTGTAGTTTTTCAGTCCTGTCGCTTTAGTAGATTGAAAAATGCATGTGAAATTACGTTACTTGTTGCTGTAGTTTTTCAGTCCTGTCGCTTTACATAGTAAAGGTGCTAGTTAACATTTCTATGAAACATTCTAACTCTGCCATACAGATAGCAACGCACACTTACATATTTACTATTTATGGATAATGGTTGTCTCTTTTCATCAGAAGAGTCATCTGCTTGTTCGCAATATTACGATATATAAAAGTGTTGTACAGCAATTTGCATTATACGTAGTAGTAAGGTAGAAAAAACCTCGATCTATCACTCTGCTACTAACGCTAACAGCGGTAGATCGTATTACTTGTGCGTTGAATGAGCATGCTCATTCAACGCACAAGTAATTGTTTTTTACTTATTTATTTATATATGCAAAAGTGTTTTATGGTTTTTTCTTATTTGCAAATTTTTAAGCTATTGCATAGCTTCTATCGCGGGCCTTGAGCGTGGAGACCGAATCCAGAAATTCCGTAACGAAAAAACCTAACACTCTCCACTCCGACCGGCACAGCGGTGATACATTTTAGTTTTTTCATTTATCGATAAATACCAGAACTTTTAATGACTTTTTGAAATATCACGCTTGTCTCTTTAGTTCAGCAACCCGCCTTTAGATGGCATTGGTTGTATTGGAAAACTACCGTAATCAGCTGTTTGTGAGAAAGTATATAGGTGTATAGGTATTTATCATCTACGTACAACAGTGAATATCTGTACTCGTATAATTTGTGTACAAAGTGTTTTAAATATGAATAAACAAAGAAAAAAAAATACTGCATAATTAAAATAAATATATAATTGTTATTGCATAAGTTGATAAAAAATGCTATAATAGCTTTACCGCGGCAGTCTCCGAGAGCCACACGTCTTTTTTTAATGTTGTGCATATTTAAAAATGTTTGTTTTAGACAACGACGATGAAAGTCAATATAGTAAATCTATGCATATAATAAAATCGTAGGAAAGTTAATGTATGTCCGGGGTAAACTCAAAAAGTACTGCATGAATTTACTTCAAATTTTGCATGAATATTACTAACAGGTCGGGTCAACATATAGGCTACATATTATCACGCTATCACCTACGGGGGAGGAGCTGTGCGGAGTAAACGAAGTCCGTGCGAACGAAGTCGCGGGCAACAGCTAGTTTTAAATAAGAAAATTAAATAATTGCTTGCTGTTTCTGCTATGTTTTGTATTGAACAGAAGCGCTATATTATGATATAGCGCTGTGTTACGCCGTGTTGGTCCCGGGCTTCTTTGAAGAATAGGCCAACTGCTGTTCTGCCAGGCAGATCGTAACAGGCGACCGATTGGCTATAAGAGTCACTATCATCGTGACTACTGGGTGGTAGAGTTCTGCATTGTCTCGCCCGGGTCTGGTACCACCGTCTTACCTATTCCTGCCGCAATAGCGTCAGTGCTTGCCACTGTCATGTCTTTGGAGGGTAAGGTAGCCGGTAAACTTATGTATGTGGTCTTAGACCCCGCCACAAGATAGCAACGCACCATTAACACCTTTGATGTCTATAGGCGATGATTGACTCTTTCCATCAGGAGACCCATCTGCTTATTTGCTGTCTTATGATATAAAAAAAAAAGTTTCGTATTAAACAGAAGCGCTCGTTACCCGCGGATTCGCTCGCGCATGTTTACTTAAGAACTTATTTAACCTTTCTTTATAAGCTACTTCGCTTATTTTACCGCCTTAAGGACGGAATTTTGAAAAACGCTTAAATACGTAATTCATTATTTTTTGTACTCAATTCATAAGAAATTTCATGCAAATATGTCCAGGGAATAAAAAATGTCATACAAGCTTTTGTCCCCTATTTCACCCCTTTCAGGATTGAATTTTGAAAAATTCTTCCTTAGTGGATGCCTACATCATAAAAGAAATGCATGTGCAAAATTTCAAGTTTCTAGCCCTAAGGGCATTGATATAAAAAACCCTAGATGCACAGTCCCGAACAAAACTGACACTCAAAAGTGTCCCTAATTTCATTTAAGTAGTTATAGATATGGCAAAAACATATGTCTTTGCATATCCAACCTTAAGTGCACGACTTATAGTTGTTTTTACAAAGCAGTGTACGAAAAGAAATAAAATTGACAGGTTCGCGACCGACGCGATTCTATTTGAAATGAGTGCACAATTTAAAATTGTGCACTCATTTTTGGAGGACGTTTTTGACACACTGATTATTATGTATCTTGGGTTTTTTATATCAATGCCTAAAGGTTTGGCCTGGGCGTTGATACATAAGTCAGTCACGTTTGCCTTTTATACATATAGTAGACATGTGTAACACTGCGCTGCGCCGCGCAATTGCGCTAACTCAATTCACTGAGCGGGTGTGTCAACTCACTTATTCAAAATGTGTTAGCGCACGATGCAGCATAGTTATACCACAGACTACTTAGAAACTATACGCAGTGAACTCTCATTCATGTGCACAATTATCATGAGTCATGACTCTCATGTGTCGCAACTCACTCTTTGAGTTACCAATGAACCAACGCAATTCATGCGCTGTGCGCTGTTTGTTTTAAGAATCAGAGTGCTAAGTGTGAGTTTTTCTTTTCGCATTCGATCGTGAACGCGTTTCGAGTTTACTAGGAATTTGTATGTGATTTGTACAGCGCCACCTAGTGGTAAACTGGTTACTCACGTTTACCACTAGGTGGCGCTGTACAAATCACATACAAATTCCTAGTAAACTCCAAACGCGCTCACGATCGAATGCGAAAAGAAAAACTCACACTTTGCACTCTGTAGCGTGGCGCACGTTTCGTTCGCTGCTCACTTCCCGTCACTTGCGGGCCGCGTCAGATTTATCGCGCCATGGCGCAATTTGAGTTAGCGCAAAGAGCCGGCGTAGTACACTGCGCTTGAGCGCAATTAGGAAGTTCGCTGAGCTACCCATGTCTAATATATAGATAGTGCTTCTGTTCAATTCAAAACGTAGCAGAAACAGCATGCAATTAGCTAATTCACTTGTTTGCTACCTTGACTTTTATTGTCCTTGTCTAAGATATATTCTTTTAAATATGCTCAAACATCAAAAGAGATAGATTGCAAATATAATTATATATTTATTCCAGAGAAATTTGCAAATTTGAGAAGAAAACCAAAAATTTTCGTTTACTTACAGTGATTCTTCTTCTGCCTGTAGTCCCGGTACTGCTGTAGAAATTATTTTTAGTGTATTTTAGTTGACTAATTTATTATTTATTTATAGTTATTGATTCAATTTTAGTGTAGAACAAAGTATATCAGCAAAAAAGCAAATTTAAATGTACAGATTGTATGTTGCAACAGTCATCCTTACAAATTTTATGGCATTACAATTATATTCTCCAGGTGAAATAAGGCCGTGACTTTTGCCACATTTATTAATTAATTTTTTTACCAAATTTGCAAAATTTTCTTTTTCCAGGATCTTTCTATGAAAAACCCAAGTGATAACTTTACTTCAGCGTAAGCCTCACATTCACCAAAGATAGTAACTTGAAGTATCAAAAGTGCATCACACTAACCTACCACTTGAACCTACAAATCACATGCGTTAACGGTCTCATGACTGCGTAAAATGTCCATATTTGATAGGGAGTAAGTAAATAAAAAACAAGCCCTTACATTGTTTCTCGCGTTTACACCCAGATGGTGCTGTACAAATCCATACTAATATTATAAATGCGAAAGTAACTCTGTCTGTCTGTCTGTTACGCTTTCACGGCTAAACCACTGAACCGATTTGGATAAAATTTGGCACAAATATAGCTTGAGACCCAAGAAAGGACATAGGATAGTTTTTATCCCGGAAATCCCACGGGAACGGGAACTATGCGGGTTTTTATTGTAGAATTTTTTCCACGCGAATGAAGTCGCGGGCACAGCTAGTCACATATAAATTCCTAGTAAATGCCAAATGCAATCACGATTGAATGCGAAAACAAAAACTCGCAATACTGTGTTCAATGCCGCAAATTGCATCAAACTCGGGAGTTATCGTTGATGAAAAATTTTGAAAAAGTAGGTATTTTTGTGATAACTGAGATTTTTCAACCAAGCAATTGAAAAACTGCGTCTAGTGCCGTTTCAAAATTTAAAATCAAGTCAGGTTACTAAAAGTTACAGCTTTTACACACGAAAAGTATCTTGTTTAAAATAACTGATTTCACATTATTAAAATAACTTTTAGGCTATATACCAATTGATTTAAAAATCTTATCAGCTTTTTCCTTAAAATACGTTGGAATTTATTAATTAAGAATATTTTTGAAAAAAGTTTTTTTTTTATACTACTTCGAAACTTTTCAATCTATCGAATATGCAGACGCAAAATAGATTAGTAAGTATAATTAATTCGTCCCGTGAATATTTATTTATTATTATTTATTACTAGCTGACCCGGCAAACATTGTTCTGCCTTTTTAACTACTCTTATTTTTTTCTGTATTTTCTCACCTTTTAAACCTTTCCTAGACTTCAACAATTAATTCAAAACCAAAGTTAGCCAAATCGGTTCAGCCGTTCTCGAGTTTTAGCGAGACTAACGAACAGCAATTGATTTTTATATATATAAATATGTTTGAATTGAAAATATCTATGCTTATAGTTTTTACTACTTAAAATACCTCAATTGAGCGGGAAGTTTGGGGGACAGCCTGCAGACTCGACCGTTTTTCAGATTTTTCAAGTCACGCCCAAGGAAGTTTAAAAATGTATTATGATGGTTACATTTTAATATAATACAATGTCTGATGTTGAAGATGGCAAAAATCAATCTAAATATGTAATATTTCGGATTACTCCTCATAATACGTAGATAGGTAAAAAAAATGCAAAGCGTTCCCAGTTCCCACACTAAACAATACCAAAAGGACAAGTCAACTTACCAAACAATAATAAATAAATACTAAAAAACATTTGAGAAATATTGTTTACACACACAGTTTAATTTTACAAAAGTGTTTATTATATTGTTATTTAAAATAATAATTTATTGTAATAATAACAAAACCTGTAATTAAATACAAAAGTTTTTATATTGCTTTGAGTTAAGAAGCGTAAGTCCACTGCGACGCGACGCGACGTTAATTTGAAACTGATTGCACTATTTGCGCTCTATCAGTATTCTCCGTGGCATCCTTAGCGATTATTTTTTGTTTTTTTACTAGATATACCAGTTTCTTTATCGCATCGTATTACTATAAATAAAGATCAAGTAAGTTTAAATAAATACACTGGCCAAATTACATGAACAGGTTATCGCCTTTTTATCAATATTCAACTGTAATTTTATTAATGTACTTTAATCCGAGATATAAATTAAAGGATGAACAAACGAATTCATTATTTTTAGACCTACGGTAAGTTTGTTCCATTTCTTACACCGCTTTTATATGTTTTCCTTTTCAGTTACATCGCAAAGGTACAATTAAAGTTCGCGGAAAATTGCAAAATAACTAGTTTTCTTCGTCTGAATTTGATTCGTCTGATTTCCGCAAAGTAACGACTGAATCTATAAAATATCTTAAAAAGAATGAACAAACTATGATCAAAAACTACTATAGTCTTTTCTAAGTTTGATCACAGACCATAATAAGAAACAAAGTATATATCGCTGGTCCCGGTGAATAAAGCGGTAAGTGTCGATTACGCCCTTTTTAATATTATTTGATTTTTGGCTTCTCTGGGTACCAATCTATCATTCCTACTTTTATCAGTTTTTAAGCTATTGCATAGCTTCTATCGCGGGCCTTGACCGTGGAGACCGAATCCAGAAATTCCGTAACGAAAAAACCTAACACCCACCACTCCGACCGGCACAGCGGTGATACTTTTTAGTTTTTCCATCTATCGATAAATACCAGAACTTTTAATACTTTTTGAAATATCACGCTTGTCTCTTTAGTTCAGAACCCGCCTTTAGATGGCATTGGTTGTATTGGAAAACTACCGTAATCAGCTATTTGTGAGAAAGTATGTAGGTGTATAGGTATTTATCATCTACGTACAACAGTGAATATCTGTACTCGTATAATTTGTGTACAAAGTGTTTTAAATATGAATTAAAAAAAAAAAAATATAAATAAAATAAATATATAATTGTAATTGCATAAGTTGATAAAACATGCTACACAATAGCTTTACCGCGGCAGTCTCAGAGTGCCACACGTTTTTTTTTTATTAATATTTCTATAAAATAAATGACAATAACATAAAGCTTTATTGCATGGAACATTCTCTTAAAGCTAAGCTATGTATTATTGCATTATCTTAAGGAACGTGACACAAAACGCCGGTGAACAACATTACACTCAATTTCTGCACATAAAGAACAGCTACGGATACAAATTTCCTTGAAGAAGGTGGTAATTGGCTGGTACGTTCAAGATCGACAGTGAAAATTACGACATATTGCATACTAGCTGTTGCCAGCGAATTCGTCCGCGCGGACTTCGTTTACTCCGCACTGCACCTCCCCCGTAGGTGATAGCGTGATAATATGTAGCCTATATATTGACCCGACCACTTGGTAATATTCATGCAAAATTTGAAGTAAATCCATGCAGTACTTTTTGAGTTTACCCCGGACATACGTACAGACAAACAGATAAACAGACAAACAGACAAAAATTCTAAAAACTATATTTTTGGCTTCGATATCAATTGTAGATCACGCCCCGAGTATTCTGTTAAAAAATATTCAATGTACAGTTTTGACTTTCCTACGATTTATAGATTTACAGTCCTAAATTTCAGTGATTGTTGTATTTATAAAGACGTTAAAGTCGTTGCAATTGAAAAGATATCGTCAATAATTTGTATTATACATTTTTTTCAATTATTTCATTAAATATTTATACAACAATTATTTTTAAAACTTTAAATTGGCATAAAATTATTTTTTTATTTGAGATATTGAACGTTCGTTTTGGATCACTATACGCTAAAATATAAATTAGCTTCTTTTATTTGTCGTGTAAAATGTGATTTTTGATATTGCCGCTTGTGACCAGTGGAACCAGTGATATGTGTGCGTGTCTCAAACATATGATACTTTAATCATAATCAAAATAGTACAGTTTGTAGGGAGCGGTCTGCGAAAAAGTAAGATAACATACAATTTTACGACCTCATCATTAATTCATTTCTTTTTTTGTGAAAAAATTTGCGTTTTTATGATTTTTTTTCGTATTTTTACGTCACGCAAAGTAAAGATTAGTTGTGCCAAATCATCGTACCCACGGATTAAATGGATATGCCTTTCAAGACAATTTCTTAGTTTGTCAGCGTAGCTTTGCAATTACATACAGAAATATAGAGTTATACTACTTATCGATGAAATAAAATCACTTCGAGGGTAATTTTTAAACTTTGTATTCTCATTCGGACTATAAAACACTACAACATGTTATGTTTCTATTTTTTACAATATAACCTACAAACGTACGAAATTTTTTACAGTAAATCTTAGCGTTAAACTCAAAAAGGAATGGGAAAGTAGAAATGGGGCGAAAGTACAAAGGAGAAGAAGCATTCGGAATCTTTGGACGTGGCATAATATATGCAATTTTCCAAGCTACCGGAAAGAAACTGGACGTTAAGGAAAAATTAAATATATAAACGAAAATTGGAAGAACTTCAGAGAGAATAAGGACAATCAATCACACGTGAGCACACACCGTCACTACCAATAGCCGCGGAGTCTAATATTCGTCACTTTGAAAGACACGCTAGGTATGTACAAAACCAAAATCGCATGTGTTCTTTGATCATTTAGTCTATGGACAAACGGAGACAATGAAATAAGATCGAACTTTGACCAGAAGGCAATCGCTAGTACATTGTTCAAATGTTGCGATACCGCTAACACAGATTTCACTATACAAAGTTAGATCACGCTACTAAATAGTAATACTAGCAAAAAGCTGAGCTTTGTAAGGGCTCGCAAAGTTATTTATGAAAAGTACATCTTTTAATGAATGGATTTAAGTTATAATTTAATAATTATCTAACCTCAAGAAAGCCCGAGTATTTTTGCCCAAACATAAAACAGTTTATTCCCATCAAAGGTATCGTCAGGCTTTGGTCTACAGAAGGGCACAGGAAAATAAAAACAAAATAAAAAAACATGTTTCTAAGACTAATTTTTTTAATACTTGCAAGAAAAATTCTTTGAAATTTTCTTGATTTATTAAAAACACGATTTTTATTATTATCAATGTTATCTACACAGAACAAATATAAAAGTTATATACTAAAATTTTACACCATATTTTCTGGTCTATCTATAATATAGTACGGCCTACCTATAATATGTAGCAACTCAAGATCCATCTCGCGCCACCATTTCAATATTAAAGTTTAATATTGATAGAAATAAATTTTTATTTTATGGTAGCTTTTTTGTAAGTTTTCAAGGAAAAATGGGTATTAATTATAAATGAAAGTTGATCTTATAAAGAGAAACATATTTTTAACATTTCGCTAAGATAAATACTTTTTTTTTCTAAAATCGGGGAGTTCCTGGTTTCACATCGATTTTCGAAATCAAATTTTTTTTATTTAATCAACTTAAATATTTTTAGGATTGTAACGTATTAACAACACCGTAGCCAGTTGACAACTGTTTTATTAATAATAATCTACAACTACCATCACAAGGATTAATATTGGACTTACCTCAGGGACGAAGAATGGCGGTGGAAACTCAGCGAATAAATTTTTCACATTTTTCTCTCAGAGAAACCCTCGGGGTTCGATTCCCGAGTCAGATGAATCAAAAATGTGTTTTTTCAATTTTGTAATAAAAACAAGATTGCCCGGGATTGAGAAAGTGCCCGGTTGGAGACAGGCTGGTTACCTATCACGTTGTGGGACTAAGACGTATTTTCGGCTAATCGAGGATGCACACGTTGTACCTCTGCCTACTCCCTTCGGGGATACGGGCATAAATATATCTTTTTTAGCTTTTTCCCCTCGGGCTAAGATTGGAAATTAATCTCAATACAATATTAATCAATTAATAAACTTGTACTGTTTCACAATAATCATATTGTGAAAAATCTGTAAACGGTTGACATTGCAGCCTATCCATGAAACTTCCCGCTAAATTAAGGTATTTTAAGCTCGAAAAAGTAAAAAATATAAGCATAGATTTTTCAGTTCTAAGAAATATTGAAATGTTCTAATTGCTAAGTCACAAAAAACAGCAAGAAAACACAAATGAACCAACGAAATAATCATACATGTAGTCTATTTTGATGAAAATGCCAGTATATTGATTTTTGAAAAACTGTATATTTTGCAAACGATGATCAAATTGATCAAATTTCAAATGGTCAAATTCAAATGGCATTCAACTCAATTTAACTATTGCTTTAGCTAAATAATCTGTAGGTTAAATATTTCGATGCAATGTCAAAAAACATTTTTTTCAAAAACTTTCGTCATTGATAGATCCCAAATAAATTGACCGATTTTTATCCAATTAACGACACTTGACGCAGTTTTTAAAAGAGAAAAGCTGATAAGATTTTGAAATCAATCGGTATATTAGCTTGAAAGTTATTTCAAAAACATTAAGTAAGTTTGCTAAAAACAACGTAATTTTAATATTTTTAGTACTAAAATATCGTAGAATACTAAAAAATGATTAGTTGAAATATTTCGAAGTTATGCCGAGAAAACACTTTCAAAATGTTTGTCAACGAATACTTTCAAGCAGATAGACCGATTTGATACAATTTATGCATTAGACGTAATTTTTTTTAAGAACAGAGGTGATTGGTTTTTGTACTCAATCATTAACCTGGAAGTTATATTAAAAATAATCTATTTCGCCAACATTTTTTTGAGTTTTTTCAAAATTTCTCAAAATCCCTTGGGCCCATTTGGTTCAAATTTTCAGAAAGTCTAAGTTGAGTGGAATCCACGAAATGGCATCAACCGTGTTTCGATCGGTCCTGCCGTTCAAAAGTTATGAGATGTTTACATACACACAAACACATACATACAGACACACACACACATACGAACACACTGACGTCATCGCGAAAATAGTCGAAAGAGGATAGGACTTCAAAACGAGGACATCTGGTGAAAACTCGATTTTTGAAAATCGAAGCAAAATAAGTTACTTCCTTATCTACATAATATCTATCTAAACATAAATTTTTTCAGAGCTCAAAAATCTAAATTTTGTTATAAATGACAGTAATTTCATTTTTGAAAAGCTGTATATTTTGGAAACGATGATCGATTTTGATCTTTCGAATGGCATTCAACGTAATTTTTAAGCTCTTAAATGTTTTCTTTTCTACACAATCTACAGGCTGAAAAATGTCTAAGTAATATAAAAAAAATTTTTTTCAAAAATTTTCATTATTTTAACAATTTTTAATTTTGCTTCATCAGCGCTCATTCTGCCTCGTACCTTATTATTGCTACGTCGTAGTCCATGCCATAGAATGAGTGAGACACTAATACTTCAAATAGGTTAATTAATCTTCAAATAGGTTAATTAACAGGTGAATAATATTTAATTATTAGTCAATATAGAGGTGTTTTAACTAAACACGTTTGCATGAGGTATGTTCAAGCATATCTTTCAAGTCTGGGAGGTTAAGGCTGCTCGAACGCGGTGCGTATTTTGTGCGAACAAACGGTGGTTATCAGTTCGACATGTATTGGCAATATTTTACACAAATATACATAAAATGAGTATAGGAGCTCATCAATTTCTAAATTACTGTCAATATAAAACTGAAGTATTAATTAGGGCGAGCGAAGCGAGCCCTACACTAGGCCACTTTCTATGCACTTTTGGGGTACATTTTACTGAAAAAATATCGCACTTTTAGGTTTGAGCTTTGACGTGGTAGTTTAAATTCATGTTTAGATATGATATACTATTAAAATACCATTTTATAAACATAAAAAAATTGAATATACATGTTGTATTCCAATTTAATTACTACTAACGCCATCTATTATAAAACGAATGAGTTAAACTGCTAACGAAATCAGAAATCAGAAGTACTATAATCAATAAAACTTTTTACAAGTTATTTTGACGCGTCAACATTTTTTTTAAACTACTACCGGATCGGAAACGCGGCCACACACGACATGAGTTAAAATGTTAACGAGTTAAAATGCTACTTTCGTCTGGTAGATTTAATTCGTTTTCATTCACTCCATTTTAATACAATATTAATCTATTAATACACTTGTACTTTTTAACTTCCCACTACTTATGCAGATAAGGAAGTTACTGATTTTGCTCCGAATCTCGAAAATCGAGTTTTCACCAGACGTCCACGTTTTGAGGTCCTATGAACCTTTTTCGACTATTTTCACGATGACGTCAGTGTGTCTGTATGCATGCATGTGTGTGTGTGTGTCTGTATGTAAACATCTCATAACTTTTGACCTGGACCGATCAAAACGCAGTTGATGGCATTCGATTGGATTCCACTCAACTTAGACTTCCTAGACTTGAAAATTTGAACCAAATGGGCCCAAGGGATTTTGATTTAAAAAAAAGTATTTTCAAACCCGTATCCCCGAAGAGGTAGGCAGAGGTACAACAAATGCACCCACAATTAGCCGAAGATACTTGGTCCCACAAATGTGATAGGTGGCAAGCCTATCGCCAACCGGGCACTTTCCAATCTCGGGCAACTTTGTGTTTATCAGAAAACTGAAAAAACATTTTTTAAGTGTCCGACCCGGGAATCGAACCCGGGACCTCATGTGGTCGACGCCAACGCTGAACCACTAGACCACAGAGGCGATTTTGATAAAATTTAGAAAAAACCAAAAAAAATCCCGATTTAAGAAAAAAAACTATTTATCTTAGCGAAATGTTAAAAATGTGTTTTTCTTTATAAGATCAACTTTCATTTTTAATCCCCATTTTTCCTTGAAAACTATTTTACAAGAAAGCTACCATAAATAAAAATTGATTTCTATCAATATTAGGCTGTAAGAGCGAAGTGTTGGCGCGAGATGGATCTTGAGTTGATACATATTATAGGTAGACCATACTATATTATAGGTAGACCAGAAAATATGATGTAAAATTTTAGTAGATATCCTTTATATTTATTATGTGTAGATAACATTGATAATAATAAAAATCGTGTTTTTAATAAATCAAGAAAATTTTAAAAATTTTTTCTTGTAAGTACTAACGGGGCGAGACAAAGCAGAACTCTACCACCTAGTCACGATGGTAGTGACTCGTATAGCCAATCGATCGCTTTTTACGACCTGCTTGGCAGAACGGCAGTTGTTCTATTCTTCAAAGGAGCCCGGAACCAACACGGAGATCCTCCTAACAATAGATATTACTAGGTAGTATAACTTTGCGAGCCCTTACAAAGCTCTGCTTTTTGCTAGTTCTTTACTAATTATTAAAATCTTATGGAATCTTTAGAATTGTTAATTATTTAACATGACGGTAGTCGAAGAAAATAAAACACTATAAAAAGGTCTGTCAGACATGTTTTCGAGGCATTCGTGTTTAAGAAATTGAGAAGTGAAGTTGCTTAATGTACAATAATAAAGTGTAATAAGTTCTATATTTTGTATTGAATTAATTAATTAATATTAATATAATTCGATATTCCGTTATTTGATGTTTAAATTAATAAACCTTATACCTTTTACCAAATGGAGCGAACATATGTATGTATGTAACACTAGCCGCAGCGTGCAGCCCGATGCATTAAAAAAGATTTGATTAATTCCGCGGGATCACCTAATTCTTTCGGAATAAAAAGTAGCTTATGTGCTATTCCAGGTCATCATCTGCCTGTGTGCTAAGTTTCATTCAAATCCGTTCAGTAGTTTTTTCGTCATTGAGTAACAAACATCCAAACTTTCGCATTTATAATATTTTATTTAATACTAGCTGCACCCGCGACTTAGTCCACGTGAAAAAATTTTGAAAACAAAGTAGCCTAAGTTACTTCCTGTTACATCAGCTATCTGCTAGTGAAAGTGACGTCAAAATCGGTCCATCCATTCCAGAGATTAGCCGGAACAAACATACAGACACTACCGATAGACGAAAATTGTAAAAAGTGAAATACACTAATTTGATAAAATTATTCCATTTTACAATTTGCAAAATATGATTTTTGTTAATTTATATAATTACACGCTTTTTTCACTTTTTTTTTATTAGCTTCACCTGTATGTTTGTATGTTTGTTTGTAACCGACTCCTTTGGGCGCGATTTTGACCCACTTTAAACGGCCAGATTTCGTTCAAACTTTGTAGATTTATCGAGGACCGATGACAATACACTAATTTTATAAAATTATTAGGTTCACCTGTATGTTTTACACGCTTTTTATTACACGCTTTTTTACACGCTTTTTACACGCTTTTTATTAGCTTCACCTGTATGTTTGTATGTTTGTATATTTGTATGTTTGTTTGTAACCGACTTCTTTGGGCGCGATTTTGACCCGCTTTAAACGGCCAGATTTCGTTCAAACTTTGTAGATTTATCGAGGACCGATGACAATACACTAATTTGATAAAATTATTCCATTTTTCAAGTGGTAATAAAAAAAAATCATTTTTTTTATTACCACTTGAAAAATTTTTACTCCTTATAAAATATTTATATTAGATGCTTTAGATAAAAATTGCCTCTTAGGTAGTAAATTTTTAATAAACTACAAAACTTAAATGGTTAAAAAAAATAGTTCTGATAAAAGAATAGTAGCCCGTACAGGAAGCCCCAGAGTTGAACGACGGGGCCATGCCTGGGACATCATTGGGAAGCCCATCTTGGCAAACCTATATTGTCCTATGCCCGGGCCATAACTGGGCAATCAGCCTTGGCCATTCCAATGATTACGCAGGCTTGGGCCAAGACTGAATAACCTAGCCTTGGCCAAGCCTAGAGTCACCCTAACTTGGGCCAAGTTTGTGTAACCTAACCTCGGCCATTCAATGGCGATCCGGACTTGGGCCAGGACTGAGCAACCTAGCTTTGGCCGACTCGATGATTACCCGAGCGTTAGCCAAGACTGGGATGCCTAGCCTTGGCCTTTGAATGGCAACCCAGACTTGAGCCAGAATTCGACTACCTAACTTTGGCCATTCAATGGGAAATCCAAATTTAATTAATCATTAAGTAATAGAATTTGGAACAGTATATATTTAATACTTAACGAATATTTGATAGTAAATGCTAAAATTGAAAATTTATTATTTCAAGAAAACAATTGTATATCGCC
This sequence comes from Apodemia mormo, assembly GCA_036924255.1. Taxonomy (NCBI): domain Eukaryota; kingdom Metazoa; phylum Arthropoda; class Insecta; order Lepidoptera; family Riodinidae; genus Apodemia; species Apodemia mormo. The sequence continues at coordinate 829,182 of JAUPFN010000028.1, read as the reverse complement.
AAAATTGATACGGTCTTAAAAAAAATTAAAGTATTATAATATGATATTAAAAATATACAGAACGATTTAAAAAGTCTTAAGTAAATGTAAGAACTTGATTTTTGCTTTTTTTAAATTAATAAACATTTGTAAAAAAATAGATAATTTTCATCAAAACACAAAATTAAATAACATAAATTACATAAATAATAAACCGTCACACTCTGTCACCCTATAGATTTAGCTTATATGAATGGTGAGATATGTGTTTTTTTTTTTTTTTATATATATATCATAAGATAGCAAACAAGCAGATGGGTCTCCTGATGGAAAGAGTCAACCATCGCCTATAGACACCAAAGATGTTAATGGTGCGTTGCTATCTTGTGGCGAGGTCTAATGCCACATGCATAAGTTTACCGGCTACCTTACCCTCCAAACCGGAACACGACAGCGACAAGCACTGACGCTATTGCGGCAGGAATAGGTAAGGCGGTGGTACCAGACCCGGGCGAGACAATGCTGAACTCTACCACCTAGTAGCCACGATGGTAGTGACTCGATAGCCAATCGGTCGCCTTTTACGACCTGCCTGGCAGAACGGCAGTTGGCCTATTCTACAAAGGAGGCCGGGACCAACACGGCGCTCGTAAGGAGTAGGGGTTAGACGTCGATCTGGCAAGCGCGCGGCTCGGGTTTGAATCTCGGTTAGGGTAAATGCAATTTTCACTTTATTTCTATAATTAGCGAAAGTTAGGTCTATATTAAGAGTTAAGCCATCTGAACTTGCGTTAACTTTATATCAAAACCGAAATAAATTATTGACAAGTAAAAAATTCCTTTTTTCAATTTCAACTAACAACTATTTATTTTATAGGTGACTGAAAATAATTTAACCGTTTCGTAGAATATTACTATTTTATTTCAGAGAATTCAATTTATTCGAAATTGGGTTCTTAATACTAATTTGGTTTCACATTAAACAATTAAATTCTTAATATATTCTGTAATCTACTTTTTTTAGTAAATTTTATAGTGGTGAATAAGCCTGGGCTTGCTTTGGCTTAAAAACTTGGGCCAGTCTTGGTTAACATACTTGGGCCAGTCTAGGTTAATAATCTTGGGACAGTCTTGGTTATCATGCTTGGGCCAGTCTAGGCAACCAAGCTTGACACCCTGTTATTACTCCAGACTTCTACCAAGGCTGGGCCAAAGCGGGTTTACAAACATGGGCCAGAGATAGACAGCATTGCGCCAAGCATGGCCCATATCTGGCCCCGTCATATTGTCCTATATGGGAGTACGACAGGAACGCCTTGCACACTTACACCCACACACACACACACAAACATGTCTACCGCGGCACTCGACTAGGTATGCGCATTAGAGTTTGCAACAGTGTCTGCGCATATAACTTAGATTTCACGAGCCACGAAGAGTCCGCCACCGTCTCTATGACTGAGTTTAATTGACTGAGTAAAAAAATGTACATAATATTTATAGATATAGATATATCACCATCCATGTTAATTTTACATGGATATATATCAATATACAGTCTTGTAGTTTTCGTTTTTTATTAATTATAATTAAACGATACTGAATTAATTAACCATTCGCATTTGATGATCTACAATTGTCAATTAGAATTTAAAAAAAATAACTCAAATAATTGATTTTTTCGTAAGTTACAGTGTTTCCGGAGTTTCATACAAGACGGTCAGGAAAATTTTTTGACCTATTTTGATATTTTTTTTTCCGTTTCTATTGCACTAAATTAATTTTTAGCAAGTATAGAATTAATCTCCATTAAATTATCTTGACAATAGTATGAAAAATATCTTGATTCCGTTAACTAAGAAGGCTACAATACTAAAAATAGTTGCCAAAATAAGGCGAAAAAAATCTTTCGATCGTAAAGCACTCTCTGATGCTTCGCATCATGAGTTATGCAATAGTTTAAAATTAAAAAAAAAACAAGCTATTATAAATAAACCAAACTAAAAAGTAGAAAATAAATAATAGTTAAAAAAAATTAAAAAACACGCATTTTATAGAAAACCGAACTAAAAAATAGAAAATAAATTTTAATAAATTTAAATTAAGAATATTGTTAAAAATTTCAATAAATATAAATTAATAACAGTGTGAATAAAAAAAAATATTTTATTTTAAAAAAGCGTGGGGTGCTTTTTAAGATATTATCGAAATGATAATCACTCTACTCATATCTGTCAATAAAATATTTATAACTATTGACACCATGCACCCCACGCTTTTTCTTAAAGTATTTTTTTTATTCACACTATTATTAATTTATATTTATTGAAATTTTTGACAATATTCTTAATTTAAATTTATTAAAATTTATTTTCTATTTTTTAGTTCGGTTTTCTATAAAAGGCGTGTTTTTTAGTTTTTTTAAACTATTATTTATTTTGAGTTTACTCCGGACATACATTGACTTTCCTACGATTTTATTATATGTATAGATGAACACCATACACAAAGAATCGTGGCAAAAGCTAATTGCTACGTCTAATTACTTGTGGTAGAGTCTGCAGTTGACTTAATATCAAGGACAACATCAAAACCGGACTTCGCTACGGTTATAAGGCAATGACTGAAGAGCGAAGACATTCGTCGTAATATGTTTACGAGAATCACTCGCATTTTATGTTAAGCAATTATAATAATAAAATAAAACAAAACAACTTATTGTATTACAGAAATACTTTATTAATTATCAATATTTAAAGCTTTTTGGTTTAGTCATTATTAATGTTTTGATTTTAGTTAAGTGTATAACTAACGTTGACTTTTAAGTGTTTTACGAAAAGGTAAGAACTGAAATTAATTAAATTCGTCGTATAATTTAATCATCTTAAACAATTTTAGGTTAACTTTGTTATTTATACCAGTTACGACTTACGGTAAAAAGACAATAATTAGGTTGTGTGGAAAGTGCCGTTCGGGCAATCCATACTTTCATACTAATATACATATAATATAATTTATATCTATCTATACCTTTTTCTATATCATGAGATAGCTAACAAGCAGAGGGTCTCCTGATGGAAAGAGTCAATCATCGCCTATAGACATCAAAGATGTTAATGGTGCGTTGCTATCTTGTGGCGAGGTCTAATGCCACATGCATAAGTTTACCGGCTACCTTACCCTCTAAACCGGAACACGACAGTGACAAGCACTGACGCTCTTGCGGCAGGAATAGGCAAGGCGGTGGTACCAGACTCGGGCGAGACAATGCAGAACTCTACCACCTAGTAGCCACGATAGTAGTGACTCGTATAGCCAATCAGTCGCCTTTTACGACATGCCTGGCAGGACGGCTGATCTATCTATACATATAATAAAATCGTAGGAAAGTCAAAACTGTACATTGAATATTTTTTAAAAGAATACTTGGGGCGTGATCTACAATCGATATTGAAGCCAAAAATATAGTTTTTAGAATTTTTGTCTGTTTGTCTGTATGAATTTCTGGGGTAAACTCAAAAAGTACTGCATGGATTTACTTCAAATTTTGCATGAATATTACTAACAGGTCGGGTCAACATATAGGCTACATATTATCAGGCTACCGCCTACGGGGGAGGAGCTGTGCGGAGTAAACGAAGTCCGCGCGGACGTTAGCTTCGTTGCTAGTAATAAATATGCGAAAGTCTATCTGTCTGTTTGTTACGATTTTACGGGTTGACTACTTAACTGATTTTGATAAAATCTGATAAGGTGATAGTTAAAAATCCGAAATTAAACAACAGTTACATTTTTAACTTCTCGCTACGTAAGGAGGCAAGGAAGTTACTGATTTTCGCCCGATTTTCGAAAATCGAGTTTTTACCACAGATAGACGGATGGACGGACGGACGGACGGTCGGTCATAGCGAAACTATAAAGGTTCATAGTTTATTTTAGTTAATTTAAAACCCTAAAGAAGTCCAAATGAATATCCGCAGACGACAAGAGAATATTCGGTGTTTATTTTCCTTATTGCATTATCAATAGTTGCTCATAAATATGTTAATGAGGAAACTTGTAATATAATTAGTTATATTTGACTCTAGCGATCTGTTTCTTTTTTGCACGGATAATCGAAGAAATATCTCTATTTTTAAATTGCCGCTAAGGGAAGTTGCTGACTATACGCCGACTTTGCAAAATCTAGTTTTCGTCAGATTTTTAGGCCTTCCACTCCACTTTAAGGCTTTAAGCTCTAGGAAGCTTTTCCACCTGACATCATCATAGATGTCAGCATGTGTGTATGAATCATATGTGTGTATGGGTTGGTTTGTCTATGTGAGTAGTAAACCTCTCATAAGCTGTGGAAAGCTTGATCGATCTAAATACGGTTGATGCCATTTGATTTGATTACAATAAACTTTTTAAAAATTTAAAATGTTTTGTTTTGGCAGATTATTAGAAATTAAAAAAATATATGAAAAAACACGCTAAAAGAATGTTTTTAAACTAACTTCCCAAAACGAGGAGGTTATCGATTCGGCTGTATATTTTTGGCTGGCTGTATGTTTTTTTTTGTTATCGATAGGAAAGCGCTTGACAACGATCTCGCCTGATGATAAGCTAAGATGCGGCCTAAGATGGAATGCGCTTCCCTAAAAGGTACCTGTTCACTCTTCTCTTGATGATCTCTTGAAGTTTGTTACCCTAGAACTCGGTCTTTATGAACTCATTGTGAAAAATTCTTAGTTTTTGGGTGGGTATACTTCCCGTTCCTTCTCTACTTTTCCTTCTCTATTTCCATTTTAGAAGAGATGTAAAAGAGAAAATTTAGCCCATTTCTTTTACGTTTAAAATTAAATTGTTTATAATAAGCCATATTTCAGTTCTAGTAAGAGTATTATTTAAATCATCGTAACACTGATTTTTTCGTTTAACTTTCTTTTACTTCTTTCTTCTTTTTCTCTTTCACTCATATCTAATGAGTGACGTATCATTATTATTATATTATATCGTCATCGACAAAGGTCATTAATATAAATTAAGAACAAAAATGGTTCTAACACGGATCCTTGAGGCACACCAATTAATAATCTAGAACTCTCGGAATGTAAACAATTGATACGAATTTTTAAATTCTTTCTTTCAAATACAATTCAATTATTTTCAAGACATTTCCTATTAAGCCATAATATCTTAATTTTCTTAATGTTATTAGTACATTATTAAATGCGTACTTAATAAAAAATAATTTTACAAATAAATACAAAGGATAGAAACATATTCTACTAATTTTAGTGAAATTATAGAATGACAACATTTAGTTCACTGCATAAAATAGATTATTATATTGAGAGTAATCAACTTACAACTTTTTGATTTAATATTTTAATCTAGGTCATAAGATCATAGTTTTTAATTTTAAAATACGAGGGTGGATTGAAAAGTATTCGGCTTAACCAAGAAAATAAACACATACTAAATCAGTTATATTTTTATTTTTCTGCATAATCACCATCAAGTTCGATACACTTTTGCCATCTCCCAATTCAAAGCATTTAGATCGTTGAAAAAAAATGATTCTTCCTTAGAGTCAAAATATGCATCTACTGCTGTTTTGACTTCGTCATTTGTCGAAAATCTTTGACCTTCCAAGTGCTTTTTTAAGTAAGGGAACAGAATGAAGTCTGACGATGCCAGATCAGGTGAATAAGCCGGATGCGGTAATAGTTCAAAGCCACAATTGTGGATTTCAGCCGTTGATTGCACAGAAACGTGAACACGGGCGTTATCTTGATGAAACAGGGCTTTTCTTCTGAGCAATCCTGGACGTTTCACGCAGGAAATATACCCTCTCACACAAAAGAAGAATTTTCAAAATCAGTTTAAAAATTACCGAGTTATGGGGTAATAAACATAAAACAACATACAGCCAAATTGATAACTCCTTTATTTTGGAAAGTCGATTAAAAACTGTTGAATACCGTTCAAAATATCAAAATCGATTATCGCGTTCAAAATTTACAGCTTCAAAAATTAAAATTGCATCATTTCCCAACACTATTCTTAGATATTTCGTAGTAAGAAATGCTTTGAGTGATTAGAAATTTAGTGAGTTTCAGAGATAGACTCAAAGGTCATCCAGTCCATAGATTTTGTTACCTCTGTTATTAATAATAAATTGTTATTTTCCAGATTATTCAAATACAACGATGTTGTTAATACTAACACTGTTCCTGATATTACACAGCACTTTTAGTCAAAAAGGTAAAGTCTTCATTTTACTTTGCATCATCTAAATTTATTTTAGGTTATTGCTAACTTTTATACGAAATAATTGCACAAAACTAATCAAAGTATCTTCACGCCCGTATCCCCGAAAGGGTTAGCAGAGGTACAACAAGTGCACCCACGATTAGTCGCAGATACTTGGTCCCACAAATGTGATAGGTGGCAAGCCTATCGCCAACTGGGTACTTTCCAATCCCGGGCAACTTTGTGTTGATCAGAAAACTGAAAAAATACTTTTTTATGTGCCCGACCCGGAAATCGAACCCAGGACCTCATGTGGTCAACGCCAATGCTGGATCACTAGACCACACAGGCGACAACTAATCAAAAAATATTCAAATCAAAATATTTATTCAGATAAATAAATTTTACATTACACTATATTATATAAAATAACATATATCTATCTAAACTAGGTTGAACTGTGTTTCAAGCGATAGGAGATACAATAATTTTAATAATCTATAATATATATAAAAATCAATCCCTATTTTCCTTGGTCACGACATCACGCCTGAATGGCTGGACCAATTTAGGTATTTTTTTTGTTGCCATTGTAATTGTAAGGAGAAGTTTCTTATAAAAGAAAATATTAAGAAAATTGCGCGGAAAATTAGAAAATTTAAGAATACTTAACCACCATATAAAGTTTAATGTCATTTGGGCTGTGTGGAAGGACAATCCCGTAGTCTTAAATACATTACGTGTCACTTTGTTTGTCCGCTATGGATTCCTAATATGTAAGGCAAAACAACGTTTGCCGGCTCAGCTAGTCACTGATAAGATTAAGTGAGCATATTTTATAATGTTATTAAATTGATCTCTCAAATTTGAGTAATAATACAACTAAGGAAAAACAGAATCAGTCATTTAACAACAAATGACAAGAAGATTTTTTTTTATTATAGGGAGGCAAACAAGCAGACGGATTTTCTGATGGTAAGAAATTCCGTCGCCTATAAACACCAAAGGTGGTAATGGTGCGTTGCCAACATGAGGCTGAGATCTTATGCCTCTTAGGTAGGTAAGTTTACCGGCTACCCTTCAACCGGAACACAATGACAAGCAAGTCATTATGGCAGAAGAAATAGGTAAGGCGGTGGTACCATAAACCCGGGCGAGTCGTCACAAGACTCTGTCACCTAGTCGAGGTCACGATATTAGTGACAGATAAACCATAACTCGCCTTTTACGAGCCGCTTGGTAGGTAAGCAGTTGGCCTATTCCACTTAGGATCCCGGGACCAACACGGGGCAAACACAGTTAAAGTGTACACTAAGTATTTAAATACATTTCAACAGATGAAAACACGGATAATGTTCTCAATTCGATGAGTACATTTTTTTGGAACGAAGTTCCTTATCGCGCGTTGTGAAAGGACGCTAGACGGCAAAAATTCTTACGAAAAGTTGTCACGACACTTTTTGCTATAGTAAGGTATTGTAAGCACAGAAATATCCAGCTGCTTCCCGTTAGCTCGTGCATTGAAAATGAAAGAGTCTATCTACTATTTGATTGAGTTTACTTTTTTTCTAGTGCCAAATGTTCGACATTTATACAGAATTTCGGCCGAATGTCGAATTTCGACCAAAAGTTGAATTTCGACGGACAGTCGAATTTCGAACGAGTGTCGAATTTCGATCGGTTGCCGAGTTTCGACCGCTGGTCAAATTTCGACCGGGTGCCGAAATTCGACCGTGGGACCGTGGGGAAAAAATTCTTACGAAAAGTTGTCACGACACTTTTTGCTATAGTAAGGTATTGTAAGCTGTGCGGCGTGCGGATGTTTCTCTCTCTCTCTCTCTCTCTCTCTCTCATAGAAAGCAAGCCAGATATTTTAATTTCTATTTTGAACATTGAACAGTGTGGTGTCGCGACGATTATTTTTGTTGAGTGTATACAGGTTTTTGTAAATAATAATAAAAGGAACTTCGTTCCATCCGGGTGTCCCTTGTCACCTCTCAAGTTTTTATGTAATCACGCATAACTTTAAAGAAGAAATGATGGTATATAATTTGTAAAATTTCGCAAAACCTTATATGGAACTGCTGAGATTCAACTGACATAAAAAGGAGTGCAAGAAATAGAGAAAACCTTTCAGGTCTTGGATTCAACATTTCAGTTTGTTCTATTCCTTGCATTCCTTTATGGATTTAAATTATGGTTTTCCGCAATGTAACGCCTGAGTCTATTAAATGTCTTATATCATAAGATAGCAAACAAGAATATGGGTCTCCTGATAGAAAGAGCCAACCGTCGCCTATAGACACCAAAGATGTAAATGGTACGTTGCTATCTTGTGGCGAGGTCTAATGCCACATGCATAAGTTTACCGGCTACCTTACTCTCCAAACCGGAACACGACAGCGACAAACACTAACGCTATTGCAGCAGGAATTGGTAAGGCGGTGGTACCAGACTCGGGCGAGACAATGCAGAACTCTACCACCTACTACCACAAAGCAGTTCTTTTTTATTGGAATAGATATACGCCCGAGCGTGTTAATTTACTTTTGATTTTTTTACGTTTTTAAATCCAACTATAAGGGTATATACACAAGAAATGATTGTTCAATCACTGATTGTAATTACCTAACCACGCCGAACTTTTTACAGAGTGGTCCAATCTTGATAATTCTTTTATTGATATTATATTTTATTTAATATATCCCGGAGGCATTGATATAAAAGAGAAAGATACGTTACGTTCTTATATCGCATTCACTAAACTAGGCTTGCCAGAATACATATACACCGACACTCACTCAATCTGTTATCACAATCATAAACACGGAAACAAAGACAGAGATAGGGCGGATACACTCGTACGAGCGAAATAGTATTAGTCACCGACCGCCTTGTCGTCATGGTTATCATTTTTTTACCAACGTTTCTCGCCTGTCTCACTTTTGTTGGCTGTTCTCATTTTCAAACACACATTCACAAGATTGCTGTTTTTTTCGGGTTCAAAACAATAAATCCACGTTTCGTCTCCTGTGACAATGTCATAAACAGCATTAGAATGTCCGTGGTCGTACTTCAGTAGCATCTGTGAGCACCATTCCACGCGGGCCCGCTTCTGCTCCAACGACAACAAAGTTTCCGAACTTTCAATTCTTCGTGTAAAATTTTCTGAATTTGGCTCATACCATTGGTTATGTGCTCTGTGGCTCATACCAATCCCCAATAGTCCTCGAATTGTCTCATAGGTAATCCGGGGGCTTTCTTCAATTAACCGCTTAACAGTAGCCACATTGTTTTCGTTGACGGCAGTTGAAGGCCGCCCTTCACGAAATTCGTCATGTAAAGAAACTCGATCTCTCTCAAATTCAGCAAACTATCGCTTCACGGTGCTCAAAAAAGGTGCTTCTCTCCTAAAAGCATTTTGAAGACGAGCGGCACAGTCTTGCGGAGAAAGAGAACTTTTAAAGTCATAAAAAATCATCGCTCTAAAATCTTTTCGAGTTAATTCCATTTTCGTTTCGTATGTAGAACTTTTATGTGTGATAAAAAACAATTGACAAATCATTTCCCGCCAATTGTTTTTTTTTATTACTAAGAAGGTTGCAACGTTTTAAAAGTATAACATTCGAAATTCAAATAGTTCCGATTAGCTAGAGGTGCAAAACTTATAGTGTGCCCCATGTACTTTAATTTGACATCAAAACTTTATATCTTACGTTAGCTTAGGTATCAAAGTATCTTCATACATCCAAATCTGTTTTGCGGTTTAAAAATTAGACAATCCCAGGATATTATCCTCATAGTTCCCGTTTACGTGAGATTTCCGGGATCAAAATTATCCTATATCCTTTCTCGGATCACAAACTATTTACTCTAAAAAAATCTCTAAACATACACACACACACAAACACACACACACACACACACACACACAAACTGTAGTATTTTTACTCTTGGGATTTCCAGATCATAAGTTTTGAGAACAATTTATAACGAAATATAATAAAAAACGTACCTACATTTTATGACTTAAGTGGTTTTGATTAGCAGTTTTATCTTATTAATAAGACAATTTTCCTAATAAAAAATACTTCTTGCAATCAGGTTTTTACCGCGATTGATTTTTTGATTATCCTTATATGATTATACTTTTTTATATCATAGAATAGGGAAAAATTCGTGGTGTAGGGGTAACCTAATCCCGGGTTCAATCTCCGGGTCGGGCAAAAGTGTTATTAAGGTTTCTCGAGGTTTTCTCGAAAATCTAATCCTCAGTAGCAGCTCAGAGTCTGGCGGAGTGGTGTATAACCACTCCCGTGTCTCGGATGAGCACGTTAAACTGTCGGTCCCGGTTATCGATAGAAATAGTCGATAATCGTTAACATGTCGGTTAATGCGGCGATGAGGATCACCACTTATTCGTTGGGTTTCCTGATCAAAAGTGACGACCATCACCTTTATACCTCGTGAAAGCGCGTTGTTATCCTCGTGGCGGGAAGTTTGCCTGCTAACTTACCCTTGAAACCGGAACACGACAGTGACAAGCGCTGACGCTACTGCGACAGAAATAAGTAAGGAAAGTAGTACCAGCCGGGCCGGGCCGGCCGGGCAAGATGTACCCAAAAAATTCATGGTTTTCTTGTAATCGTCACCGTGCTCTGCGATAAATTTCCGAACTTCGTTTATATTCACAGGATAAGGGTATATAACTTCTTCAATTACACCCTTTTCAAGATTTGCGTATGTAGTAGTGTAGTATATATATGTATGTATATGTATGTATGTGTATATATATATGTATATATATATATATATATATATATGGGTCATTCCATGCCAAATCGACAAATTTATTACCTGACCCCCTTCGATTTTGCTAAAAATTTTCTATCTTTTTCTACCCCCCGAAAGACATTTTTCAGAATTTTTTCAAATTTTTTACCCGACTCAAAAAAAGTTATGAATTTTTGAAAAAAACCCCTCTTTTTTTTTGAAAATGCTATAACTTTTTCAAAAATTGACCGTTTGGGAGCTTTTTTTTTTAAATTTTTCTTTTTAAATGTAGTTTAAAAAAAAAAATACAAAAAAATGTTCAGAAGCCCAGATATATGAAATATTTTGGTGTTTCCGAAAAAACCGTGATTTTCTCAAAGTTGGACCATTTTTTTATTTTTTTATTTTTTTTCTAAAAAAACTTCAACTAATTCCGCAGTGATCCGCTCATATTTCAGGATGTGATCGCTATCGCTTCTAATTTTTTTTACGGTTTAAAAAAAAAGTTTTTTTAGAATTTAGTTTATTTTTTTTAACTTTTAGGCCAAATTTTTTTAGCTTACTCGCGAAACTTCAGAAGTTGAAAAATAATGTATCTTTCGAAAATTTTAAGTCGTTATCTTCCAAAATTTTTTTTTTCTTTAAATTCATACTTCCAACCTCATATTTCTACATAAATAAAAATCACTTTTTTTACTTGTCCTGAAATCAATGTATTCATATAAAACATTTTTCTCTTACTAGGTTCTAATATTTATTGATTTATTTATTTATTTATTCATTAATTAATTTATTTATTCACAATAACATCTATTCTTTATGATAACATCTATTTTTTTATTTCTTTTTACTTAATGATTGTCTTCTTTTTTTCACTGTGCTATGAGTTAAAGACTGATCCGAAAAAGAAAATGACTTAACTTCCACCATACCATCTTCCAACGGCAAAATTTTATGTATTTTCTGTGTTGCTGGGATGGTTTTGGCATTTTTAAAACGATCTTCTAGTTTGTCTTTCATCAGATTGTAGGCGTCAACTGTTGAGAATCGCACATTTATATTCGCTAAATTTTTTGAGACCCATTCAAAAAATTGTTCAGGTGTTAATATTTGCTCATCAGCTGGTAATTGCAGACTTGCTCTCGAGGCCCTCATTTTAACTGCCCCACCGACTCCGTCACAAGGCCCTTTGCCGTGAGCCGTTGCAAAAAAATTCCATTCGACTGGTACACCAAAATCTTCACGATAATGGGATAAATTACTAAAATGCTTATAATTTTTATACTGTTGCGGTGCACCATCCGAAAAAAAAATATTTTGGAGACTGTGGGCGACAGAGATTTGATGAAGTCGAAAATAATTCCAGAATAAACATGGACAGCAATAGAATCATGGTTTAAGCAGTCTGAAATTATAACCATACTCTGATGAGTTAGTTGATTATTAACCTTATAATAAATAACGACTGTGTAAACTGTTGCTTGATCGTTATTCCAATGGAATCCCGGTGCAGCATCTTGAACAATAAACGCATAATTTTCAGCAAAGTCAACAATTACTATGAATTCGTTATCGGTTATCGATTCTTTTAACGCTCTTAGATATGCCGATTGTTCTTTTGCAATGAAATTATGTGGTAATAGACCAACAAGCTTATCACAAAAATCATCAACAAAATCGGAAGCATTTTTCAGCGTTGTTTCAAGAGTTACTTTTGGGGTAGACACCCATTGTTTGTAACGAATTTCATCAATTGCATGATTATCCATTTCTGTGAAAATTAATTGTTTTATGTTGTCAATGCCTGGACAATTTAGACATGTATTGAAATAGCACTCAGTCTTGGGATTTTCACAGATAATAGCATTTACACAGTCGCTGTAAGTTGTCAATGGCAAATTCGAACCTTCTGTTAATCGACTTAATTTACCTCCTAAAATCATTAATTTGACATTCTGATGAATAGAACAAACGCAAACTGTATGAGTCCCCGAACCACCAGCTAAGATACAGTGTTTTGGACGTAAAGATGCAAATGACGAAAATCCGATTTTAATTCCGGGAAATCTTGATTTAAATATCTTATGTAACTCCTTCAAATTACAGAGTACTAAACGTTTTTGCATTTGAATTTTCGTACCATCATCATTACGCAATGAAACAAAATCTTTTTTCCCTGGCATAGGACTGCTCATTTCATCGTCATTATAAAAATTTATAACAGCCGATGACACTTCAACAGATAATCCATGGCCTGAAAAATTGACTGTTATGATTAAAATTATAAATAAATCCTTATAAATAGTTCAAACTAAAATTAATTTGTAAGTCAATATCTCACCCATTTTCTTTTCAGGTATTGATAATATTCCTTTATCAGCTTCAAGATTTATTGCTAATCGCGCCATATACGTAGTTGTGCCCATTACTTCAACAATCTTCTCAATACTCCAACTTGACGGCATAAGAGTCAAAATTTGTAAACGTAACGATTTGGTCGTATTGGTATCATGGAACTTTTCTCTTAATTTTTTAATTATTTCAGCAGCATCTGTGTCGCTGCATTGAAAATCTACAGGATTTGGAATTCCTAATGCCTTTTTCAAACTATCAGCAACACGAGAAACTTTATTGCTTAAATACATTTCATCATTTACTCTTCTAGCTAGCAACGGAGATTGGTTCAATAATAATAAAGCTTCATTTATGGTCGGACGAGTTATTTCCAGACTGAGTTCAGATAACGACGAACTACTTTGCTGAATGTGTGATTCTCCATCACTTGTTGTTGGATCTAGAAAAAAATAACTAATAGAAAATACAAAGAACTAACAATGATAGTTGAACATCGAAACATAAAAGCTTCAAAAATACCTGTCAGGTTATTGCCTCCGGAATTATCAACTTCTATAGATCCACTAACAATATTTTCATCATTCTCAAAACGCTCATCGGGTTCATTGTCATCACTTTCATCAGAAAGATTTTCAGCGTAATGTTGAAGTAATTTTTTATAGCATGAACTACATATTCGATCATCAGTTGACAAATTGTATCGACTAGCTAAATTTCGTGGTACATTACGCAAAGATAATGTTTTTCGATGGTTCTCCAAATTATGTGGATTACAACATCGATCGTGAAACTTTGGCATTGTAATCACCTGTAAACAGAAATTCGATAAAAAGAACTCTCCGTCAAACTGTGTATATTTATTTAATAATGTTATATCTTCGTGACACTTTGAACACATCAACGATACAATTATTCTTTTAACATAACCTTCATTTTGACAGAATAAAATAGAGATGATCTCTTTTTTACCGATAAACGACAGTTTAAAAATTATCGGCTGAGGGTATTTTTCTCCACACTTCAATAGTGCAGTTGTGATTTTTTAATACAAAAAAATTAAACAAATATGAAACAAAAACATAATTATCACTTAATTTGAAAAAAAAAAATTTGGAAGATAACGACTTAAAATTTTCGAAAGATACATTATTTTTCAACTTCTGAAGTTTCGCGAGTAAGCTAAAAAAATTTGGCCTAAAAGTTAAAAAAAATAAACTAAATTCTAAAAAAACTTTTTTTTTAAACAGTAAAAAAAATTAGAAGCGATAGCGATCACATCCTGAAATATGAGCGGATCACTGCGGAATTAGTTGAAGTTTTTTTAGAAAAAAAATAAAAAAATAAAAAAATGGTCCAACTTTGAGAAAATCACGTTTTTTTCGGAAACACCAAAATATTTCATATATCTGGGCTTCTGAAAATTTTTTTGTATTTTTTTTTTTAAACTACATTTAAAAAGAAAAATTTAAAAAAAAAAAGCTCCCAAACGGTCAATTTTTGAAAAAGTTATAGCATTTTCAAAAAAAAGAGGGGTTTTTTTCAAAAATTCATAACTTTTTTTGAGTCGGGTAAAAAAATTTGAAAAAATTCTGAAAAATGTCTTTCGGGGGGTAGAAAAAAATAGAAAATTTTTAGCGAAATCGAAGGGGGTCAAGTAATAAATTTGTCGATTTGGCATGGAATATATATATATATATATATATATATATATATATATATATATATATATATATATATATATATATATATATATATATATATATGTGTATGTATTTATATACAATCCAGCGACCATCTCCTAGATGTTACAGTTCTGCAACATCTTGCCCGGCTCTGGTACCACCGCCTTACTTATTTCTGTCGCAGTAGCGTCAGCGCTTGTCACTGTCGTGTTCCGGTTTCAAGGGTGTTAGCAGGCACTTCCCGCCACGAGGATAGAGGATATATATATAATATCTGGTTACATTTTATTGTAGACTAGCTGTTGCCTGCGACTTCGTCCGCGCGGACTTCGTTTACTCCGCACTGCTCCTCCCCCGTAGGTGACAGCGTGATAATATGTAGCCTATATGTTGACCCAACCTGTTAGTAATATTCATGCAAAATTCGAAGTAAATCCATGCAGTACTTTTTGAGTTTACCCCGGACATACATACAGACATACAGACAAACAGACAAAAATTCTAAAAACTATATTTTTGGCTTCGATATCGATTATAGATCACGCCCCAAGTATTTTTTTTAAAAAATGTTCAATATACAGTTTTGATTTTCCTACGATTTTATTATATATATAGATCTATCTCTCTATCTCTACTCTTTGACCATGCATCAAGATTAGGATAGTTTTTATATCATTCAACCCCCCCCCCCCCTCCCTCGTTCATAAATACTTTAAATACAAGTAATTTGTATGGCAAAACAATGTTCATATTTACAAAAAAATGATGGAATGGTGGCCAGAAAAATGTCATCCAAAAATTCTTTTATACCTAAAAAGAATTTTTAGACGACATTTTTCGTTTTCCCGTGTCTCTTCGATGTCATCTGTATCTTTGAGCAATAATTTTTTTTCAAGGAACGTTGGTGCCTACAATCGTCTGCCCAAATTATGTGCCCAAAAATGCTGAATCTGATCTCGTTTTTCAGCTGGTGATAGCTGCGTGGAAGAGCACACAAACACGAGAGGAGTCTGTACTCCCGCAAGAGAATGTGATTCTGCAAGAGATGATTACCAGTAAGTTTGGTTGAAGATTGAACTAAACGTTCAGCATGGAATCACCTTTTGCTGTCGCTCCATCCTTTTCTGTCGCTTAGAATTGCTATGTGCTAGAACGAACAAGGCAGCAAGAACGCTACGCCTCGTAGATTCCACGGCGTCCTATCGCATTTCCGCTATATTTTTTCGATTTAACTAATGGAAATTCTAAACTAAAGAAAAGGTTCGTTTGTCTGTTTGTATGTTTGTCCGTTTGTCTGTTTGTCTGTCTGTCTGTCTGTTTATCTTTTTGTCTGTTTGTCTGTATGTATGTCCGGGGTAATCTCAAAAAGTACTGCATGGATTTACTTTAAATTTGGCATGAATATTACTAATAGGTCGGGTCAACATATACATAGGCTACATATTATCACGCTGTCACCTACGGGGGAGGTGCTGTGCGGAGTAAACGAAGTCCACGCGGACGAAGTCGTGGGCAACCGCTAGTTACATATATATCTATAATCTATATGTATATATGTATATTACGTCCTGAAGATGCTTTAAAAAGTGAAACCGGTCGAGTAATGTATTAAAAAATATGTGTAAAAGTGAAATTTATGTACAAGTGCAATAGTAAAAGTGTGTTTTCTTTTTATATCATAAGATAGCAAACAAGCAGATGGGTCTCCTGATGGAAAGAGTCAACCATCGCCTATAGACACCAAAGATGTTGATGGTGCGTTGCTATCATGTGGCGAGGTCTAATGCCACATGCATAAGTCTACCGGCTACCTTACCCTCTAAACCGGAACACGACAGCGACAAGCACTGACGTTATTGCGGCGGGATTAGGTAAGGCGGTGGTACCAGACCCGGGCCAGACTATGCGGAACTCTACCACCTAGTAGCCAATTCGGTAAAATAGTGAAATTCGGTGGCAGGAATTAATCCAAACAGTACCTCGGAACATTACTATAATAGACAACCCCATATTGGTCCGGGCTGCCTTTGAATAGGCCTTCTGCCGTTCTGCCGTTCTGCCAGGCAGTTTGTAAGAGTCGAACGGTTGGCAGTATGTATAGAATGAAAGAACAGTGATTGATATAAAAATTGTGATTATTTTGCATTTCGTAAAAACTTTCTGTATTTTCAGAAATAATGGTATCCGTCCAACATTCTGCTCCTATAACTTCGAAAACGCATTAGTATGCTGCAGAGGAAGAAATAACATTTTACAAACAGGGAATAGTCAATATAACAAGTAAGAATAAATTAATCTGTGTGTACAGGCTGTCCCGTAAATCGACGTCAAGCCGTAAACCCGTTATAGGCCAAGTTATAATATTTATCAGTAAAATAAAAAAATCCAAGTAATTAAAATAATTTAAAATCGAGAAAACTATTAAATTCGAATCATTGGTTTGAGCAAAAAGCCTCATTTCCTTTCAAGTCGGAGTCGTTTGATTTAAATTTTAGGCACCAGTTTTTTACATTACATGTATACATAAAAAATAACAAAAAAGTAGAAATTTGTAGTGCCGGGAACTAAAAATCTATCACAAGATGTTGATTTTTAGAATTTTTGTAAAAACTTTTTTAATTTTTTTAAATATTCCTGACAACTATTATAACTTGGCCTATCACGGGATTACGGCTTGACGTCGATTTACGGGCCACTCTATAAGTCGCAGGCAATTTGTATGACTCGTAGTTATAAATACATGGTTATTATCAAACGTCCGGCCAAATTTTAAAGTTAGTAACTAAATAGGTATTGAATTGAAAATGCGCTTTAATAATATTATTTTAATTATTATTAATAGTAAAATTACTACCAGATAATATTCGTTTAAAAATATCTCATTGAATTCATGAACAAAACTCGGTGCATGCGAGTCTTGAGAATGAACTCTGTAATTCTGGCAGTGTGTCATTTTACATTCACCTATAATTACGATAGTAACTATTATGTAATCTGTTGCTCTAACTACATATTCCCCGATCACTTTTAATTTGGTAGAAGGCACTAAAATATTTAGTTCAAATTTTGCATAATTGAAATTACATCCATGCGTTTTGTTTTATATGACTGATAAAAATGAAATTTTGAATGTTTTAAGTTATATTTTTCATTACATCAATTGAACATTTTTATCGATTCTGAACACTATGTGAATCTTTGGCTAGATGGTTAAAAGTATTCCTGTATGTATATGTCGCAGGCAATTTGTATGATTCGTTGATATACAGGGTTATTTAAAATTAACGCATCACCTCTTGCAGGCATCCTCTTTACATAAATCCTAACAACATTTGTTTTACCACTTTTTACAAATCTTGATAAATATAACAAAAAAAGAAAAACAAAAAAATTCTTGCTCCCTCCATAGTCTGAGGTCAAGTTCAAAAGTCCATCACCGTCGCTGCATCACCCCACAACCCCGCGCCCCTCTGCACGTGGCGATTGTCAAGGCATACCCACGCGCAGAGTAAATACTAGTTCAGAATATCAATATATAATCAGAATAAATATATTTTTTGTATGGAAAACTCAAATTTTAAAAATTATTAATTATAAAAAGTCGTAGAAAAAATGTTGTTGGGACTGATTTCGAGAGACTGCCTACAAGAGGTGATGCGTTAATTTTAAATAACCCTGTTTAAACGGCATCATCATTTTATACACGTAAGCGTTCGATAAAAATTAGCGTAGGTAAGTTGTTGATGACATAACTTGCATTAAAATTAACTATAAACTCGCTTCATGAGTGTGGCACCTAAAGGCAACCTAACAAACCTTCTTTGTAAGGAAATACTTGTCACTGTCGTGTTCTAGTTTAGACAAGGATTTAAAAATGTTATGATTTCGATATGTTTGCTGTTTCGTGATTGATTCGCCGCGTTTCATGCTGTTTCGTGATTGGTTCGCTAACTAGCGCTAGAAGACAACGTCATAATATCATATACCATAACCAATCACGACGACGCAAACATATCAATATTATAACGTTTTAAATCCTTGGGTTTAGAGGATAAGGCAGCCGGATAACTTATGCATGTGGTATTGCCATCCCGCCACATGGATAGCAACGCACCATTAACATCTTTGTTGTCAACAGACAATGGTTTCACTTAGTTTAAATCTACTTCATATACCTTAAACTGGTCCAGTATTTATAAATGACGAAAATTGAAAAACGTGTATCTTTGATATTCCGACATTTTTCAATTAATCTATTTTGTAGCTAAAACAGCATTTTAGAGCTCAAAAATTGCGTTATTTGCTATTCTGAAGATTAAAATCAATCATCGTTTTCGAAATGTACAGTTTTAAAAAAATATAAATATTGTCATTTTTACAAAATTTAGATATTTAAAATTGAAATATCTTATGATATAAAGAATTAAAAAAACACTATAATAAATATGCTTAGGTTTTTGCTAGTATGACCTGCAAGTTCAAGTTGTGACAGATTTTTTAGTAACAAACCAGTAATTACCAACCAGTAATTTCGACCAAAAATGGTACTTATCCAGCTTTAGTAAAAAAAATAGAATAATCATGCAATAATTTGTAGAAATTGTAATACATTTATACACTAGGCAACTTTCTATGCCCTTTTGTGGTACCTTTTACTGAAAAAGTAACGCACGTTTATGTTTGAGCTTTGACGTGGTAGTTTAAATTCATGTCTAGATGTGATCTACCATTAAAATACCATTTTATAAACATTAAAAAAATAGAAGATACAAGTTGTATGAGAATTTTATTACTATTAACGCCATCTATTATAAAACTAACGAGTTAAAATGCTACAAAGCTACACTAAGCGACGATCTATGCCCTTTTGTGGTACATTTTATTGAAAAAGTATCGCACTTTTAGATTTGAGCTTTAGCGTGATAGATTTAATCTATATGCTATTCCAGTTCATCATCTACATGTGTACCAAATTACATCCAAATCAGTTTTATAGTTTTGGAGTGATAAAATAAGAAACGTATATCCAAACATTCAAACTTTCGCATTTATAATATTAATATATTTTATTTATATTACAAGATAGCAAACAAGCGGCTGGGTCTTCTGATGGAAAGGTCAACCATCGCCTATAGACAATGGAGAATAATGTTAATCGTGCGTTGCTATCTGTAGCGAGGTCTAATGCCACATATATAAGTTTACCGTCTACCTTATCCTCCAAACCGAAACACGACAGCGACAAGCACTGACGCTATTGCAGCAGGAATAGGTAAGGCGGTGGTACCTGACCCGGGCGAGACAATGCAGAACTCTACCACCTAATAATACAGACTAGTGTAGAATATTAAAACTAAAAGCATCTTTTCTTTTTTTTTCTATAAAAGTAAAGTTTTTTTACGAGTATGTAAAACTTAATTTTTCTTGCAGCAAAAAACCTGCAAACAATGGTGGTAATCGCAACAAAAGACGTCTAAGCGAAAGGAGTAAGTAACAATACAGTTAAAAAACCAACTAGTGCGAGTCGAACTCACGCACGTAAGGGTTCCGTACTATTATCTATATGAGAAAATCACGTTTGTTGTGAAAATTGTGTTGATCACCTCGTTGGTCGAGTGGTTAGCGACCATAACTACGCAAGCGACGGGGCTATGGTTCGATCTCCGACAGGGACAAGCATTTGTGTGACGTGCATAAATGTTTGTATTTCCGGGTTTGGGTGTGTATTAAATATATTCTAGTATTTATATATTTATTTCTATGTATTAGTATCGTTGACTAACACCCATAACACAAGCAAATAATTTGCATACTTTGGGGTTAGATCAGTAAGTGTAATTTGTCCCGTTAATATTTATTTATTATAATGTAATATTTTATCACTTAAGCACTTGTACTGTTTCACAACAAAGCTATTATCATCATCAGGGCAATTTATACTTACGAAGTCTTGTTTTTAAGTATAAATTGCCCTGATGATGCTTATGTAAGCGAAACCGGTTGGAAATAAATTATAATTGCTTTATTGTGAAACAGTATAAGTGCTCAATTGATAAAATATTACATTAAAATGGAGTTTCACCTCGTGCCGACGATGAAGAGTGTAGAATTTTTTTTATTATTATTTATTATACTGTAAACTTATTTATTTTACACTTCGTGCGTGAGTCCGACTCGCCCTTGGCTGGTTTTTTTTACATTATATGTGTTGTTTGCGTTGCGTTCGTTGCAATAAAAAAAAACAAGAGCACAAACAAACACTGACAAATATACATTACTTGAGGTATTTGCTAATTGCTTTTTTTATATCATAAGATAACAAACAAGCAGATGAGTCTCCTGATGGAAAGAGTCAACCATCGCCTATAGACACCGAAGGTGTTAATGGCGCGTTGCTATCTTGTGGCGAGGTCTAATGCCACATGCATAAGTTTACCGGCTACCTTATCCTCCAAGCCGGAACACGACAGTGCAAGCACTGACGCTATTGCGGCAGGAATAGAATATGCTGACAATTCATTTTATTATTGGTTACTAGCTGTTGCCCACGACTTCGTCCACGCGGACTTCGTTTACTCCGCGCAGCTCCTCCCCCTTAGGTGATAGCGTGATAATATGTAGCCTATATGTTGACCCGACCTGTTAGTAATATTCATGCAAAATTTGAAGTAAATCAATGCAGTACTTTTTGAGTTTACCCCGGACATACATACAGACAAACAGACAAAATGCGCAGTAAACGAAGTCCGCGGGGACGAAGTCGTGGGCAAAAGCTAGTTTATAATAAAATAGCTGCAGCGAGCAGCTCCATGCATTATAAAATAAAATTCCGGAATGAAAATTGGCCTATGTGCTATTCCAGGTTATCATCTACCTGTGTATCGAATTTCATTCAAATCCGTTCAGTAGTTTTAACAAACATCTATCCATCCAATCATCCAACGTTCCAAATATACAAACTTTCGCATTTATAATATTAACTAGCTGTTGCCCGCGACTTCGTCCGCGCGGACTTCGTTTAATCCGCACCGCTTTTCCCCGTAGATGATAGCGTGATAATATGTAGCCTATATGTTGACCCGACCTGTTAGTAATATTCATGCAAAATTTGAAGTAAATCCATGCAGTACTTTTTGAGTTTACCCCGGATATACATACAGAAAAACAGGCAAAATTCTAAAAACTATATTTTTGAATTCGATATCGATTGTAGATCACGCCCCAAGTATTCTTTTAAAAAAAATGATGTGGTGTCGCGGGACACCAGGTAGGAACGAACTTCCTTCGGCTAAACGGCACTACTCGCTTGTGTACGCGACTGTCGCGCCTGCGCACGTCTCATTTAACGCTTTTATTCCACGCATTTTTCTTACGGTTTTACTATCACATTTTTTTCAGTTCGGTCGCGCAGCAAAATCCCTATCCCCTCCAAGCCTGCCGTAAGGAACTTCGTTCCAAAAATATTCAATGTACAGTTTTGACTTTCCTACGATTTTATTATATGTATAGATATAGATACTAGCTGTACCATCCAACTCGCTGCATTATAAAGTTTTTGGTGAATCTTGCGGGATAAACAAATTTTTCCGGGATAAATGTAGTCCATGTGCACTTTAGGTTATAATGGACCTATGTATATGCCAATTTTCACACTAAACCCTTCATTAGTATTGGCGTGATTGAAAACATCCATCCATCCATCCATACATCTTAATATCCAAATTTTCCCATTTATAATATTAAGTAGCTGTTACCTGCGGCTCCGCCCGCGCATATTTACTTTAGAACTTATTTAACCTTTCTTTATAAGCTACTTCCCTTATTTTACCCCTTTATCGATCGAATTTTGAAAAACGCTTAAACATGTAATTTAATTATTTTTTTGACGTGACAACGTCTTATAATTCGATAGAGCTGGCTGCACGCACGAAAAAACATGACTCATGCGGCGTTACCTCGCTCTGAGGCGTTCCGTAAATGCTACCATTCCATTAGTATTTTCTTAAGACGTTGTCACGTTCAACTATCATCTGTAAACCAACTTTACAGACAACCGATTTTTTTTTGTAATCAATTCATACGAAATTTCATGCAAATATATCCAAGGAATAAAAAGTTTCATACAAATTTTTGTCCCCTATTTTAGCCCTGTCGGGATTAAATTTTAAATAATCCTTCCTTAGTGGATGTCTAAACATAAGAGAAAAACGTGGGCGAAATTCCAAGTTTCCAGAACTAAGTGTTTGGCCTGCGCGTTGATACATCAGTCAGTCACTTTTGCCTTTTATCTATATCTATATATATGTAAAAATCAATTGCTGTTCGTTAGTCTCGCTAAAACTCGAGAACGGCTGAACCGATTTGGCTAATTTTGGTTTTGAATTAATTGTTGAAGTCCAGGGAAGGTATAAAAGGTGAGAAAATATAGAAAAAAAAATTAAAAGTAGTTAAAAAGGCCGAACAACGTTTGCCGTGTCAGTTAGTATATTATATAGATCGCTCATTTGGAGCGAAAGTGACATAAGTGTAAATTATTAAATTTTACTCTACGCTAGATTGTAGCCGTTGTCACCCATTATTTGCGCGTCAAAACGTAATATTTCCATAACGTATTTTCGCTTTCTAGTGGGTATTTTAGGAATATATGTAACATTTTATGCTCAAAGTAGATTATTATTTGGATAATTTTGGTGTGATTAAGTCAGTTTCGCATTTTTTTGCAGTTATGTCACTGTCGCTCCAAATGAGCGAGATATAGATTCTAACAATATAACGGATTCTCACCAAGCGCCAATGAAAAAATGCATAAAATAGACTTGTAAAATACAAAACAAGTAAATATTGTTATTTCAGAATGTGAAGAGTATAGTCGTGGTGTGGTGGAGGAAGTTGGTTTTATCCCGCTTATACCAGACCCTGAACAAATGTCTGTATCCGCTGCTAAGTGTGACTACACTGGTGTGGAACTCATAGTGGGTGGAGAAAATGCTAATCAAGGAGAATTTCCACATATGGTAAATTTTCAAATTTTTGGAACGAAGTTTTAGCTGAGAAGCTGAAGCGAAAAATATAAAACAAATAAATCTTTAAACCGGTTGAAACTGCAGTCTGTCCCTCAAAGTTCCCGCTAAATTAACGTATTTTAAGCTCAAAGGACTAAAAATTATAAGCATAGTTAGTTGTATGATATCTGTGGTGTAATGGCCCGGTGTCGGAGTTGACCATATGAGTCCCGGGTTCGATTCCTGGGTCGGGCAATTTAAAAATGTGTTTTTTCAGTTTTCTGATAAAAACAACATTGCCCGGGATTTGGAAAGTACCCGGTTGGCACCAAGTTGGGACCAAGTATCTTCGGCTAACCGTGGGTGCACTTGTTGCACCTCTGCCTACCCATTCGTGGATACAGGCATAAAGATACTTTTTTTAGTTTTTTTTCTGTTTAAACTTCTAATTTGTTAAAAATTGAAATAATAAATATTGATTTTTGAAAAACTGTATATTTTGGAAACGAAGGAACGAACGGCACAATTATCCACCCACATAGACAGCACTTTCACCCACGTCGGCACCAAGCGTAAAAACACGTAATTTACGCACGTTTCACTTCGGAACCAAAGTATCTTCAGGAGAAACAAACACTACCTCACTCAACGCGAGTAGAAGTTTTTATGAACCTGTGCTGCTTATATATATTTGTCATTGACGCTAAATAGCTTAAATGTTCATATTATGAAAATATAAAAGCCCTCTTCTTAGTCCGCATTATTGTGATGGAACTTCGGAACCCTATACTGCGCGAGGCCCGACATGCACTTTACCAATTTTTACTTTTTGTTTCAGGCTGCCATTGGTTGGGTAGATTTAGAAGAAAAATACCAGTTTCTATGCGGAGGCAGTTTAATAAGCTCCAGATTTGTTCTCACTGCTGGACACTGCATCAGGAACCCCAGGATGAGAAACCCTGAACCTGAAATTGTGAGACTTGGAGACCAGAATCTGGATCCAGCAGTTTCTGATGGTGCTACTCCAATCGATGTAAGTATAGGAAATTGATAAGGAGCTAGTTCGCCTTGAAAGCAAAGCATGTTGATAGATAATTTAATATATTAATATTTTTTTCTGAAATGTAAATTCTATCACACTTTTTACAATACACAAAAAGCCTTAAAATATTAATATTACTTGAATTCATAATTATTACATACTATTTTAAGCTATTCCCGTCACAATATATCGTCAACATAGATATAACACGTTTTTAGGGTTCTGTAATTAAAAGGTAAAAACGGAACCTTATTACTAAGCCTCCGCTGTCTGTCTGTCCGTTTGTCTGTCATCAGACTGTATCTCATAATCCCTTAATATTTTCATTTTTTTTATTTTCAGTATTTGTTGTTATAACGGCAATGGAAATACTTAATTTGTGAAAATTTCAGCTTTCTAGCTGTCACGGTTTATGAGATACAGCCTGGTGACAGACAGGCGGACAGACAGACAGCGGAGGTTTAGTAATAGGGTTTCGTTTTTACCTTTCAGATACGGAACCCTAAAAAGCATTCACATTCGATTTGTTTCTGGACTTTTAAGTACATTCCTTTTTAACATTTACTTGCTATTAAAAAGTGTTCGTTGTTTTCTAATATTGACTTATACATTAAATTTCAGGTTTCTAGCTATCAAGGTTTATGAGATACAGCCTGGTGACAGACAGACAGACAGATGGACCGACAGACAACGGAGGTTTAGTAATACGGTTCCGTTTTTACCTTTTAGGTACGGAACCCTAAAAACAAACAACACAGATTTACATCCAACTACTATTTGAGAGTAGCAATTCATTTATAAAATACTAGCTGTTGCCAGCGACTTCGTCCGCGCGGACTTCGTTTACTCCGCACAGCACCTCCCCCGTAGGTGATAGCGTGATCATATGTAGCCTATATGTTGACCCGACTTATTAGTAATATTCATGCAAAATTTGGAGTAAATCCATGCAGTACTTTTTTAGTTTACCCCGGACATACATACAGACAAACAGACAAACATACAAACAGACAAAAATTCTAAAAACTATATTTTTGGGTTAGATTTCGATTGTAGATTACGCCCTAAGTATTCTTTTAAAAAAATATTCAATGTACAGGTTTGACTTTCCTACGATTTTATTTAGATTTTATTTAGAAGAAAGAAAGATCTATTTAGAAGAAATATCAATGATAGCTGTATTGTCTGCTATGTAAGCTATTGATAGATATCCATGTAAGCTGGATATCAATGAGCTCCAGATAACAAATCTGGAGCTCATTGATATCAATTAACGCTGTATAAAACACTTTTCAGGTACCCATCAAAAAACCCATCCACAAGCATCCTCAATATGCTCCACCCTCCAAATATAACGATATAGCTCTTTTGGAACTGGTGGCCGATGTTGACTTCAGTGCTGACGTACGACCTGCGTGTCTTTGGACTCAACGTACATACGGCGGTCATACAAAGGCAGTAGCTACAGGATGGGGAGTAACTGATCCAGGTAACACTAATCTACATAAAAAACAAAATAAAAAAAGGTCATTTGATTTGGGATTTTTTAATGACGAAATTTTTTGAAAAAAAAAAGTTTTTGACATTACTTCGACATTTTCATTTTATAGATCGTGTAGCTAAGAGAACATTTTAGGGCTCAAAAATTGCTTTGAATGCAATTCGAAAGTTCAAAATCGATTATAAAAAAAGTTGAGAGGTGTCAAGGGACACCCGGATGGAACGAAGTTTCTTTCGATTAATTAGTGAAGAAATTGTAATAAAATTTTAAATTGTAATAAAATGTATATGTGGCTTGATTTCTATAAGAGAGAGAGACAGACAGAGAAACATGCGCACGCCGCACAGTTTACAATAGCTTACTATAGCAAAAAGTGTCGTGACAACTTTTCGTGAGAATTTTTTCCGTCTAGCCCCATTTCACAACGCGCGATAAGGAACATCGTTCCAACAACATTCCTATTTAAGACTTAAAATATATATTTTTTAACAACCAATTACTTTCTGTTATTTTTAACAAAATTTAGAATTTTGAACTCTGAAAATAACCTATAATTTGGTAAAGTTTATGTTCTTTTGAGCTAAAATACTTCAATTTAGCGAGAAGTTACAGGAATGACCTGTAGAGTAAACTAGATTACAGATTTGAACTGAAATGAAATAAAAAATATTTATTATAAAAATTAGTTAAAAGTAACCAACATATTCTTCCATGATATGGTGTACAAACATTTAAAAATATCATTATAGTCAGTAGTGCTTGAAGCAATCTACAAAAGTTAAAAGAAAAAATAATTTAAAAAAATCTGTAAACTGGTTGAACCTACAGACCATCACTATAAGTTCCTGCTAAATCGAAGTATTTTAAGCTCAAAGGAACATAAACTTTATCAAAGCATATATTATTTTCAGAGTTTAAAATTCTAGCTTTTGTAAAAAATAACAGTAATTGATTGTTAAAAAAAATATATTTAGTATAATAAAAAAGAAATATTTTGATATTTAATTTTGATCTTTCGAATTGCATTCAAAGCTTTTTTTAAGCCCAAAAATATTCTCTTAGCTATACGATCTATAAAATGAAAAAGTCGAAGTAATGTCAAAAACTATTTTTTCAAAAAATTTCATCATTGAGAAATCCCAAATCAAAAGACCGATGTTGATCCAATTTATAGTACTTGACACAGTTTTTTAAAAAGAAATTGTTTAAAAAATAGATAACTCCTGAACGAATGAACCGATTTCGATGCAATTTATACATTGAACGCTATAATATATATATTGGACGCAGGTTTTTGAGGAACAGAGCTGTTTAAATTTTGCACTTAATCGGAAGTTATACCTGATAATGTGGAAGTTATATTAAAAAAAATACTGTTTTGCCAAAAAAAAATGAGGTATTTTCATAATTTCTCAAAAACTCCTGGGTCGAATCAGTTCATATTTTCAATAAGTCTAAGTTGAGCAAACACCAATCGTGTTTCGATCTATCAAGTTGTTCAAAAGTTATACATACACACACATGCACACACATACATACATTCATACAGAAATACGTCGTCGTGAAAATAGTTGAAAAAGGTTCCTAATACCTTGAAATGTGGAGATCTGGTTAAAACTCGATTTTCGAAAATCGGAGCAAAATCAATAACTTTCTTATCTACATACGTAGCGGGAAATTAAAAATAATATAATTCAAAACTAAAGTGCGATCGAAGGAAAAACTTGTAAGATAGATCAGCTTGTCTCATACGGTTTTTCCGAATAGCTTTGATATTGGAATTTTTATGAGGATCAACAAATTCCTTAGAATCGGACATTGGCGAATAATATTTTGTATTGTAAATGCCCAAAGACGATAGTGACTGCTTTTCATCAGGTGGCTCAGTGACTCGTATGCCTGCAAATTCAATAAAATAAATATAGTTGTAAGTATCTTCATGATACGTATGTGAGTGAAACTGGTTGGACTTACAGGTACCCGAGAAACGTCAAGTGAACTCAAAAAAGTGTCGTTGTCTCTGTTAGACGACCGTTACTGCGTCGAATTGTTGAGTGACAAGTCTAGGAACTGGCTTCAAGGTTTCATTTCCTCTCAATTGTGCGCTGGAGAGCTTCGAGGAGGAAAAGATACATGTCAGGTAAAGAAACTTTTATAATAATTACCAGCAATTTCCTGTGGCCGAAATTCGACCATAGACTAAATTATAATCTCTTAAGATTAATAAACTTTTTAAAGCGTGTTGTCAAACGTTTTACACGTGCAGTCTATGGGTGACCTATACGCGAAAAGCGCCATACACACTAAGCCCGTCGGGCCGCCGACTCAGTCCGCCGACTCAACCCGACGGCTTTTATTAAAAGCATCATGTCGGCAACATACGCCCGCGCGTGTTTTCCGCCGACATTTTGGCGGCTTTGCAGAAACCAAAGCTTAATTGCGACTTAATAAACTAGGTCGAATCCAATAGCTTCGTTTCCTTTGGGGGGATCCAGCAATAATTTCCATGAATTTTATGTATGACACAACCTCTTTCGGCGCGTGGCAATCACTATAACTGTCAAATAAGTTCCACAACTCACGCCGCCCACATGTCGCAGACAAACTTTTCCGACTTGAAATGAGTAAAGCCCCCCACTAAAAAAATTGCCGACATAGGTCGGCCGCCCGGCGGGCTCAGTGTGTATTGCGCTAAAGGCTTACAACGACCTACACATTCAATATAATAATAGTTTAAGAATGCTGATGGGGTTACCACTTTTTTGTAGTGCATAGATGTTTGCTGAGGCTCGTTTAGATGACTTTTACAGCATCATTAGAAAAAGAACTGCATCTGTTATGACTGGAATGCGTGGGAGCTCCAACAGTATTCTAAAGATACTAGCAAAAAAATAGGAAAATCCCTTTATTGAACATTGGACACACTTGCATGACGCATTAAATTTAAAATAGTGATAAATTAAATATGTGATATGACAATGAAAATATTTTTTACGTAAATTATGTAACCTACTAATGATACTAACATTATATGGATTGAAATGTGTGAAATAAAAATTTATTATTATTATTAACAACTGGCTTTAGCAGTAAAGAAAGTAGTATTCATATTATTTTTATAACATGTACATCGCATGAATGTTGTGAGTAATGTTTATTTTGATTAATTTATTTATTTTTCAATTTAATGTATTTTTAATGCATTTTATTTAAAGATATTAATACAATATACATACTAACACTACTCCATTGTAGTCCCAGGGATCTTGGACTATATTATATTTCAGCAGTCCTCCGTAATGTATATTTTAACTGTGCCAAACGTCATGCTCTACCGTTTGCGCAATTATTTAAAAAAAAGGTTACAACATTTTCTCTTCACATATCTATAGATAATCGCCTTATGATCAAAACTCGACCGTATATCTGGTAATTTTAAAGCACAAATATTTAATTAACAAATTGTAAGATAAACAAATATTACTCAGGTCAACCAAAGACTAAACATTTAAATCTCTTTTAAGTTTTGAACCATAAACAAACCAGATTTCAAGCATAAACAAAATAGTGTACGTGTGTATTCGTGTTTTAACTTTTTAAACATTGGCATGTTACTGACGCGAACCTTTGATATTCCACTACTAAAATCATCTAACTGCCTATAAAAGTTTAAACTTCATAAAGATTAGTATATTACCGACACAAATATATAATATGTAATATGCTAATGTTTATGAAGTTTAAACTTCTATAGGCAGTTAGATGATTTTAGTAGTGGAATATCTAATAGGTTCGCGCCAGTAAAATGCCAATGTTTAAAAAGTTAAAACACACAAATACACACATACACTATTTTGTTTATGGTTAAAATCTGGTTTGTTTATGGTTCAAAATTTAAAAGAGATTTAAGTGTTTAGTCTTTGGTTAACCAGAGTAATAGTTTGTTTATCGTACAATTTCCCCCCACCAAAAATCATCAAACGCGTCTTTATAGAGGAAATTTCAGTTTAACGAAACTTCGCATATTGCTGAAGCGAACCCATAAGATTTTCTTCTAACAAAATAATAACCTAACATTCTTATACAAGTTTCGACTTCATAAACATTGGCATGTTGCTGATACAAATCCGTAAGATTTTCCCCTACCAAAAATCGTGTAACGCGCTATTTTTACTAAGCATTTAACACTGATTTTTACTTCAAAAACTTATTTTTCAGGGTGACTCCGGATCTCCACTACAAGTCGCATCACGTGACAACAAATGCATATTTTACGTCATAGGAGTGACGTCATTCGGTCGTCGATGCGCCGAGTCGGGAACACCCGCAATATATACTAGAGTGTCCAGTTATTTGGACTGGATAGAATCTGTTGTATGGCCGGGGGAGTAAATATCAAATGTCGCCAGTTATTCAGATGATCTTTCATGTGAAATGTGGTTTTATGAAATATATAAGGAAATACATATCATTATAATATATTTTTTAATTTAAATAACTTCCCTCAATGATTCAAGCTCCCTTTGAAGAATAGATCGACTATTTGGCCTGTCTATATGTATAGTCCTTTCAAAATAGGTGCTCATATTTGAACACAGCATTCAGTACGTCTAACCAAAAATATCCAGCCAAAAAATAATATGATTCGAGAGCCTAAAACTATTATTTACGTTATAAAATAAAATTAATTTGTTTTATAACGCTTTATCCCTTGCATAAAATAATCCACTTTTAACGTAAAAGCGAAGACTAATTAATCTACTCGTAAATAGCCTCGTGCTTTTTAATTATTTTATTCGTAAAATCCAAAAAATCTTACGGCCAATTGCACCAACATTATCATAACTTAAGAAAATCCTAAATAGTATGCTGTCACTTTTTATCTCAAACGAAAAGAATGTGACAGCATGTCACTAAAGGCTGTTCGAAGTTAAGACAAGGTTGGTGCAATTAGCCATTAGTCACCTGAATGACATTCTGTTTTTGGCTGGATTTCTTTGAGACGTTCTGAACGCTGCGTTAAAATATGATCATTTATTTTGGAAGCACCTTGTATATACTTTTTAGGCATCTCAGGCAAGAAAAGGCTTACGCGTGTCCTAGCAGAGTGACTTCTCACCTTCTTCACCGTATTCATCAGGGCCCATTTTGTTTGATGGAACACTCTGCCATTCTGCCAGATATCTCGTGAAATGCGAACTGGCTATTTGCTGTCTAGTTCAATAGTAAGACATTTTTAATGAAGTGTGTTTTGAGTGATTCTAAGTTCAATGCTGGTTTATTTAATTTATTTATTTATTTAATGCTTTATTGTACACAGTTAAAATAGAAGTAATACGTAGAGACTTATTAAAACAGACTGTACAATGGGCGAGCTTATCCCCAATAAAAGAGATCTTCCAGCTGACCCGAATAAGAGTAAACACAAAATAATCGAAATGTAAAAATAGTGTACAATAATCATAAAACTAGATACATATGAATATAAGTGTTGATACATTAAATTTAGCCACATAATATTTAAAAATGAACAACAATCAATAGAAACTAAAAAAAATACTACGTAGACCCAGCAAGAAAAAGTTCTCTTAGACTTTTTGGAACGAAGTTCCTTATCGCGCGTTGTGAAAGGGGGCTAGACGGAAAAAATCTTACGAAAAGTTGTCACAACACTTTTTGCTATAGTAAGGTATTGTAAGCTGTGCGGCGTGCGGATGTTTCTCTGTCTGTCTGTCTCTCTCTCTCTCTCTCTTATAGAAAGCAAGCCAGATATTTTCATTTCTATTTCGCATTGAACAGTGAGGTGTCGCGACGATTATTTTTGTTGAGTGTATACAGGTTTTTTGTAAATAATAATAAAAGGAACTTCTTTCCATCCGGGTGTCCCTTGACACCTCTCAAGTTTTTTTTTTGAAAATTGGAAGAGGTTGACTCATACGAACCTTGGGCGCTAGTGGGTTCCATAACCTGACAGCTTGAACATGGAAAGAATTTGATAAAAAAATTGAACTATGTGGGGGACATTTTAAGACCATTGCTAGGTAAAAAAATACTTAAAAACGTCCTAATGAGTAATTTAAATTACAAGTTACATAGTATATATCACGTTGGGGCGCGCTGACGCAACTTTATATATGAAGGCATCGTGGGACGACGCGGAGAAGTCCCATGATGCCTTCACTAGGTACTTATGAACTTTTAAACTAACACGTTCTACTATCATTTTCAAAAATATATAAACGGGTCAATAACGCGTACATATATAGAACTTACTTGTAAAGCTCAACGTTTCGGCCAAGTTACATTGACCGTGGTCACGAGCAGACCGCAGACCACGGTCAATGTAACTTGGCCGAAACGTCGAGCTTACAAGTAAGTTCTATATATTATGTACGCGTTATTGACCCGTTTATATATTTTTGAAAATCATAGGTACTTAGTTTGAGTTTTCAAGATATCTTATTAATTAACCAGATAAAATTGGAAATCTTTTACACGAATCAATACTTATCACATTTTTGAATTTTTTAAGATGTCTTACTATTGAACTAGGGCCGCGATTATGTTACTAACATCGTGACTACTTCATGCTAATTTTACAATGTATCACCTGGATTGTGGTACCACCGTCTGTGCTTATTCCTGTTGCAATATCTGTGTGCTTGTCACCCCCGTGTTCCGGTTTGGAAGGTAAAGGTAACGGTATACTTTTTTGCCTCGCACTACTCTGTTGTGGAATCAATTACCGGCAGAGGTATTTCCGAACGGATACGGCATAGGGACCTTCAAGAAAAGAGCTTACTCATTCTTAAAAGGCCGGTCACGCAACTGCAAGACCTCTGGTATTGCAGATGTCCATGGGTGGCGGTGATTACTTACCATCAGGTGCACCTCTTGCTCATTTGCCCCCCCTTCTATAAAAAAAAACATGTAGAATTACCACACCGCTACACGGATAGCAACTTTAGTCATTATCATCTTTAGTGTCTATTGATCATCTCTTTCCAAGAGAACCATAGTTATATATAGAAGTATTTCTATAGGTTTTGATTTCCTTCTGAAATCGCAATGGGTGCAATGGATTCAGTAGCTGTTTCTAAACTAATTATTTTTCGCTCTTATAAATAATTCTGTGACAGGTTGTATATAGGCATAAATATTTAAAAACTCGTAAAATACAGACTCCATATTTTCGCAATGAATTTCCATTGTATTGTCATCGTTCAAAGCATTTAGTTATTTATCACTAACTCACCCTAAAGAGATCGCAAATTATCTAATACCTTTAAATAATTATATATATAATTATAATTATATATATATATATATATATATATATATATATATATATATATATATATATATATATATATATATATATATATATATATATAATTGGAATCTCGGAATCGGCTCCAGCGATTTTCATGAAAGTAACAAATTAGGGGTTTTTCGGGTCAAGGAATCGATTTATCAAGGTTACAGGTCCAAGAAAAGCTCGGATCCCAAGATATGGGTATGTGAAAAACCGAGCAAATCTCGGTCAACCAGGTACAGAAAAAAAAATATTTATTCTATAGGAATCGATTTATCAAGCTTTCAGGTCCAAGAAAAGCTTGGTTCCCAAGATATGGATATGTGAAAAACCGAGCAAAGGTCGGTCAACCAGATATTAAGATATTAAACAAGCAGATGGTTCTTCTGATGGAAAGAGAAACCATTGCCTATGGACATCAAAGATGTTAATGATGTGTTGCTATCCGTGTAAGTAGATGATAATGCTACATGCATAAGTTTACTG
This sequence comes from Apodemia mormo, assembly GCA_036924255.1. NCBI lineage: Eukaryota > Metazoa > Arthropoda > Insecta > Lepidoptera > Riodinidae > Apodemia > Apodemia mormo. The sequence continues at coordinate 794,810 of JAUPFN010000028.1, read as the reverse complement.
GCATTCTGACCCTCCAGTGAAAAGTATTGACGCTTTATCAGCAGGAATAGATAAGGTGGTGGTACCCAGACCCGGGCGAGACAATGCAGAACTCTACCACCTAGTAGCCACGATAGTAGTGACTCGCATAGCCAATCGCTCGCTTATTAATTGCCTGGCAGAATAGCAGATAAGATATTCTTTAAAGCGGGTCCGGACCATTAAATTCTATTTTTTATTCAACATAAACTTTTGTATTCCTGATCGTATCACGTGAATATACTCTGGCCATTTAATTTGGGTCAAGTCACAAGGGAATTTCTTTTTATCTCCTTCATCCAAGCTCTTCGCCAAAGCTTGTGATTGTTCGGTTTTAACAGTAAAAGTTTTGCGTGTATCACCTTTTATCATATATCTCAACAGCCAGGCTCGTCTTTTTGATGACATGTGCCTGAAATGCGAAAAAATTTTTTAAAGTAACGAGTATAACCCAAACTTGTATTACACATCACTACATAGTATAAAATAAAGTCGCTTTGTCATTCCCTATGTCCCTATGTCCCTATGTCCCTATGTATGCTTAAATCTTTAAAACTACGCAACGGATTTTGATGCGTTTTGTAATAGATAGATTGGTTCTTGAGGAAGGTTTTAGTATATAAACCTTACCGATATTCCCACGGGAACAAAAGTTACGCGGGTGAAACCGCGGGCAGGTCGCTAGTGCTGTATAAGTAAAACTTTTGATTGCAATATCAAAGAACGAATGAGAGAAAAAAAAATATTGTGTAAGAATTGAAATGAAATTTTTGGTGTTTTCAAGCAATATGGCATACCTTGGCTTTTTTCCTTGTAATATTAAACTAAAATCTGCTAATAGCGTTGGGATGATTTCACGTATAAAGATCAGAATATACATTAGCACTTCTGACTGTGTAAGTATGAACTTTTTCAATGGTCGCTTATCTGAAAATAAATGAATTAATTTTAAATCAAACCTTTCAAAATAAGCAATGTCTTTAATGTACAAGCACGCGTGCGTATCAAATTGTGTATATATACAATGTGAAAAAGTTCTGCAACATTTGGTTGCAGGTTGATACCATCGCCTTACTTTTTCTGACGAAATAGCGTCAGTTCATACGTTCGTAAGTACGGTTAGTCTAGAAAAACAAGTTAATGTTGATTACATTACTTTGATTACGCTTAACACAATCATTTACACATCACATTACAATCACCATCATGATCTTAATTTTATTATTCTCATCTCAGATCACTTTGATTACATTTAACACAATCACTTATTATGTACAATCCATATCATCATCTACATTTATTATTCTCATCTTATATCACTTTGATTATATTTATCACAATCCCCTATTACAATCAACATCATCCTCATTTATTATTCTCATCCTACATACATTTGATTATATTTATCACAATTCCCTGTTGCAATCAACGACATCAACCTCATTTATTATTCTCATCTTACATCACTTTGATTACATTTAACACAATCACTTATTACTACTTATCATCATCATCTTCTTCATTGCATTATTCTCATCTTACATCACATTAATTACGTTTATCACAATCACCTATTACAATCATCATCATTTTCATTTATTATTTTCATCTTACATCCCTTTAATTACATTTAACACAATCACTTATTATAATCATCATCTCATCTTCATTTTACTATTCTCACCTTACTTACATCACCTTTATTACGTTTAATGAGCTATTTTTGAGCTCTAAAATGTTTTCTTAGCTACATTTATACTAATATTATAAATGCGAAAGCAACTCTGTCTGTCTGTCTGTCTCTTTTTCACGCCTAAAACACTGGCCTGATTTGAATGAAATTTGATACAAAGATAGTTTGAGACCCGAGAAAGGACATAGGATAGTTAGTCCCAGAAATTTTACGATGGCGGGAGCTATGCGGGTAAAGCCTATTTTTTCTTATCTGTAATTCGTTAATATAAATAAACTTTAAATTACTTAGCTCATTAATGTAGGTGAACTTTAGATTAGCAACTCGTCAATACAAGTAAATTTAAATTACTGAACTCATTAACATTAGTAAACTTTTGATTAGTAGCTATTTAATGCATGTAAACTTTAAATTACGTAACTCATCAATGAAGGTAAACTTTATATAAGTAACTCGTTAACTTTAAATTGCGTAATCCATTAATGTAGGTGAACTTTGTATTATTAACTAATCAATATAATTAAACTTTAAGTTACGTAACTTATTAATGTACTTAGGTGAACTTTAGATTAGCAACTCGTCAATATAAGTTAATTTAAATTACTGAACTCATTAATGTAAGTGAATTTTTTATTAGTAACTCTTTAATGTAGGTAAACTTTAAATTACGTAACTCATTAATGTAGGTGAACTTTAAATTAGTAACTTGTTAATATAGATAAACTTTAAATTACATAACTCATTAATTTAGGTGAACTTAAGATTAGTAACTCGTTTATATAAGTAAACCTTAAAATTACGTAACTCATTAATATAGGTGAACTTTAAATTAGTAACTCGTTAATATAGATAAACTTTAAATTATATCACTCTTTAATGATGGTGAACTTTAGGTTACTTCAATTATTGACTTACGTAAACTTTAGATTACGTTACTCAATAATTTAGGTAATATAAGTAATAACTAACTTTTAATTTCAGAGTCTCTTGATCCAGCCTCGACAAAAGAATCAATACAAAACTTCCACGTCACAGGGTTTGCTAAACTTGTGCATCCATTATACACTAATACTTCTTTTGACCTGAAATAGAAAAATAGTAGATACTCAAAGTAGTTTATAAACAACTTAAAACTCTTGTTTGCCAACAGAAGCCAAAACTTATTACTTTTTGAAATAGGTTATTTGACCGTCCCGTTGATCGAGTGGTTAGCGACCCTAACTACGCAATCGACGGGGCTCGGGTTCAATTCCCGACGGGGACAAGCATTTGTGTGATGAGCATAAATGTTTGTATTTCCGGATTTGGGTGTTTTTAAATATATTCTAGTATTTATTTATGTATTTCTATGTATTAGTATCGTTGACTAACACTCATAACACAAGCAAATAATTTGCTTACTTTGGGGTTAGATCAGTAAGGGTAATTTGTCCCGTGAAAATTTATTTATTTATTTATTTATTATAGGGTAGGTAGGTGACCCTACCCTACCCTCTCTATGCTAGACTTACACTATTACCCTTATACCCTACCTTTCTCCTATTCTCCTTACACTACATTTACGATGGAGTGTATTCCTCTCATCACGTTAGTTAAATCTTAGTTGATGTAAGTGATTTTCAACCAACGAAAAACGGAGGAGATTTTCAATTCGACGCGTATATTTTTTAATTTGTATTTTATAGATTCAGGCGTTACTTTGCGGAAATCCATTGTTCAAACGAAGAAAACTAGTTATTTTGCAAGTTTTAACGAACTTTTAAGTGTACCTTTGCGATGTTACTGAAAAGGAAAACATATAAAAGTGGTGTAAGAAACGGAACAAACCTACCGTAGGTCTGAAAATAATGAAGACCCCAGCGGCACAGTTATCCACCCTCGTCCACCACACTTTATACCAAGACAGCACCAAACACAAAAGCACATAATTTACGCACTCAACGCACGTTTCACTTCGCAACCGAAGCATCTTCAGGAGACATGAACACTACTACACTCAACGAGAGCCGCGGTAGTACTACTTTTTTATTTGTCTTGAACTCTTCTTGTTTAAGAGCTTTTTAGGAGCTTTTGCTCAGGTGTCCTTCAGGTCGTGGGACGGCGGGCCTCCAAAACCCGCGGTGCAAAGGCGGGGGCCGGGGGCGGAGGCAGTCTCACACTCGAGCCGCGATTAGTGGCCCGGTCGTGAGTAAATTTATTTCCCCTGCGTTAACAAAAAAAAAGGTGACATATTATCTCTCCCCCATGGTTCTAAGCCTTGTCGTGGCGGGGGCTCAGTATTTGGGTTGCAATCCAGCACCTTGGAGAAGCTAATTGGACCGAGATGGGCGCTCTCGAACCCTTCTTGATGAAGAGGAGATATAGATGTGGAGCGCACTTTGCACGCACGGGGAGCTTAAGCTCAGGGGACCTTCATGGGATGGCGGGCCTTTAAGGCCCGCGGTGTAAAGGCGGAGGCTCTGCCCTCGCCTTCACATAGTGGACTAGGAAGGCCAACCTCGTTAAAAAATGGCCACGAGGGGATGGGCATTTGCCCAGAGGACCTTAGGGTCGTGGGGTGGCGGGTCTCCAAGGCCCGCGGTGCTAAGCCAGGGGTTCTGTCCCCACCTGCGCACGAGTGGGGACAGTTTTAAAATTATTTTTTTATTGAAATGGGTGGCCAAATAGGTGGCAAAAACTCAAAGGGTGGTCCCATTTAATTTTTCTTTAAAAATCTAACCTTAAGGGTCCGTAAACAAGGGACTATTGATTATTCACTCACTAATTTTAATGTATGACCGTAACTTTTTATACAGTAATCTGATTATGATAATTTTTCTTTTTAAGGGGACTGTCCCATACAAGTTTAAAAGAACTTCGCCCAAAACGATACCAAAACAGAAATAATTGATTATTCACTAACTAATAACCTATAAAAAATAACTAATAACCATGCAAAACAAACCAACGAAAAGTTATGCGTAGTCATACATTAAGTGTGACTACGCATAACTTTTCGTTGCTTTAATTGGATGTAGTTAAAAGAAAAGATCCAATCCACAATATGGTCAAAAATGAGTTAAGTGCACCAAACTGATGCTAAACATCAATACAATTTTCCAGTAAAAAACATCTAAGCAAAATAGCTCTCTATTACTTTATTCAACGTCAGAAGTAGTCCCCATGTATGGCACGTTAAAAAATTTAGAAATATCCTAATTCAAACTTTAATATTTCTAAACTGATTTTATGTGGATTGGATCCTTTTCGTATAACTACGTCCAATTTTTTGTTAAAAAGATATTATTTACCGAAAATTACTTATTTTTCATTTAAATAATCATTTTGGTGTACTATTTTGGCGCCATCATTGTGACGTCACTGTCTTAAGTATAGTAAAAGGAACTCTGTTCTAACCAGGAGTTTTTTATATCATAAGATAGCAAACAAGCAGATGGGTCTCCCGATAGATAGAGTCAACCATCGCCTATAGACACCAAAGATGTTAATGGTGCGTTGCTATCTTGTGACGAAGTCTAATCCCATATGCATAGGTTTACCTTATACTCCAAACCGAAACACGACAGTGACAAGCACTGACTCTATTGCGGCAGGAATATGTAAGGCGGTGGTACCAGACCCGAGCGAGACAATGCAGAACTGTACCACCTAGTAGTGAAGATGGTAATTACTCGCGTGACCTATCGGTCGCCTTTTACGAACTGTTTGGCATAACGGCAGTTGGCCTATTTTTCAAAGGAGCTCGGGACCACGGGGAAAAATATTCATAAAACACATCTCGATTTTCATGTTCTCAATAACTTGAGTATGAATGACTGAACTTCAAAAAAGAGTATAAAGCAGTAAAACAGCTGTTTTCTATATATAAATACGTGGAGAAAAAATTTTGGACCCCTTTTTAGGACAATGGTGCGAACGCCCGAATATGAAATTTGGCAAAGTTAAAATTTACATTGCGGAGGACTGCAGAAACTTGATATTCTTAAATACGAGTAGTATGCATTAGAAATACAATAAATTAATATAAAAAAACATCACACAGTACATTCATGTGACAAACATAATTATATACACGTGTACCCAAGGGCGGATTCAGACTTCGGATCCCTCAAATATGTGACCCCCCTGTCACATATTTGAGGTTCAGTCAAGATAAGCTCTAATCCTTATTTGTTTGCAATAAATCCATACACCTTTGGCTAGGGGTGTCATGACCCCCATGACCCCCCCCCTAAATCCGCCCTTGCATATACCTATTCTATTTTCATATATATTTAAAGTCAGCAGCTAAACTTTAAAGAAGTTTTATTGTTTAGTCTATGGTCGAATTTCGGTCAGAGGTAATTGCTAGTTCTAAACTAAAGCAAAAATTCCTTACTTATTTCCCCTCGCTGCAGCAACGATAATCAAATTACAGGCGTAGTCTACAGGTACCAGGTTACAGATGACGCTGTCGTCTCCAAGTGCTACTGTCACACTCCCAGCACCCGCATCACTAAAAAAAGATGGCGCTGCTATCCAGCTTTCCATCCAGCCAGGCAATGGAGGCCCATACATTGCTGTTACTGAAAAAATATAAGAAATGAGAGATGTTTTTGGACACTCAGTTAGAGTTCGCTATATCTAAGACTGTGATTGAGACTTAATGGAGGTGTCAAGTTTACCTGGATGGACGAGTCATCTGTATGAAAATTTCGATACGTTATCAGGGATTATTACCTTTATTATGATTATTAACTTCTTTCACAGTTGTGTGGTAATAATTTTCTTGATTATTAGAACTAAATTCGTTATCGCACAGTACAGACTTGTTAGATTGGGACTAGGTGAAAAAGCGTATGAAATTTCTGCCACGACTTTCTGACATGAGTCTTTTACCGCCACTGAACCACCAATCCATCATCTATGTGAGACGACTGTACAAGACTTGTAACAAAAAATTAAGAAAATTTAAATAGTCGTTAAAAAGGCCATCAATTGGAGGGATTGAGAAGAGGAAGAGAACAAAGGGAAGATCGGTGGAGAAAGAAAGAGAGGGGGAGAGAGGAGAACAGGTAAAGGGGGACGAAAATAAAAATGGGGAAAATAAAAACTTTGACTGCCTAATGTTCTGTGCCTTACCCCTATTCGATTCAGATCGTGATCGTGTTTTTTTAACTACCCGCTACGTATGTAGGAAGTAGAAAGAAGGAAACGACTGATTTTGCCCCGATTTCCAAAAATCGATTTTTCACCAGATCTCTGCGTTTTGAGGTCCTAGGAACTTATACCGGTTATTTTCACGATAACGGCAGTATGTACATATGTATGTGTGAGTGTGTGTATGTAAACATTCTGAGCAATCGAAACTTTCTTGATAGCATTCGATTGGGTTCTACCAAGACTCCTTAGAAATCTAAATCGATTCAGCTTAGGAGAATTTGAGAAATCTTGAAAAAACTTCAAAACTTTCGATTAAACTAACATCATTCAAATCAATGTATCTACTGATTGATTGCGACATCTTATTAGCTTTTTTCGGATCGTTTTTCCATTCAGGAGTTATCGTTGATGAAAAATATTTAAAAAAGTATTTTTTGACATAAGTTCAAGATTCTTCTTCTCAACCTTTCAATTTTTTAATTTTTGAAAAATAAAATTCTTCAAATACTGTTAAGACTAATATATCGATTTATTTAAAAATCTATTGACTGTTCTTTTTAAAACTGCGTTATGGATCAAAATCGTTCGATTTGTTCGGGATTCATCAATGACAAAAGTTGTTGAAAAAAATGTTTTTTAACATTACTTCGATATTTTTCAACCTGTCGAATATGCAGCTAATACATAATTTCAGATTTCAAAAATTGCGTCCAATGGCATATAGAAGATATAAATTGATCATCGTTTTCTACTCTATTAATATACTGTTGTTCTTAAAAAAAATACTGTCAATTTTAACAACAAACCTTAGATTTTTGAACTCTGAAAAATTGTATGCTTAGGTATAATTTATTAGTGTTATAAACTTTAATTTGGCGGAAAGTCTCAGGGCTGACCTGCAAGGTCAACCAGTTAATTTTTTTTATGTAATAAAATACCAAACAAGCAAATAAATTTCATGATGGGAAGAGAAACCATCGCCTATAGATACCAAAGATGTTAGTGATATGTTGCCACCCTTATGGTGGGGTCTTAATACAACATGCATAACTTTACCGGCTATCTTGCCTTCGAAACTGGAACACAATAGTGACAAGCATTGACGCTATTGCAGAAGGAACAAGTAAGGCGGACATACCAGACCCTGGTGAGACAATGCTGAATTCTACCACGTAGTAATCACGATGGTATTGACTGGCAAATCTAATCGATCACCTCTTACAAAATACCTGGCAAAACGGCAGAAAGTCTTCTCTTGAAAGGGAGACCGGACTAACGCCAAGAACCACAGAGACAGATTAGATAGACTTATAAGTCTTACCTTGTGCTGGGCGAACCATTATTGTAGGCATATCACCCCGCTCTTCGTCGAGAAGCGATTCTGCAAGCTTCTTAGAGAATGTATAAGTGTTAAAACTTCCCTCTGAAAATAAAAATAAAATTATTCATAGTAATTATTATAGTAAGTTATACAGCTTCGTCTACGAGTATATTTACATGTCGTCAAGGAGTTTAAACCAGAGATGCTATGAAGAAACCTTAATCCATTTCGTTATCTCTCGCTGCAGCGCTGAAATAATAATAAACCATCCAACCAAAGTCAAAATTGGATAGCGCTGCAGCAAAGCTTTTATGATCATATAAGTTGTGTATAATGAGGTTGTAAGTTCATTGTTAAAATTTATAAGTAAAATTTTATTTTCCTCTTTTTAGAGCGTTTAAATTAAAGCTTTTTTAAAAAGTTTTTTTTTGCTTTTAATTTATTTTTTACTTTTTAGTAATCGCTGGGTAGGTTTCTTAGTCTGTTCATCTCATTCAACGCATCATTGTTGTAAGATCGTTTCCCGGGTAATTTTGAATAATTTTAAAGCACTTCTGGAACAAGGGCTTAATTGAAAAAAATCAGGGAGACGAATGTATCTAGTGAAACTAATGGAAACAGTACCTGCAAGCGACATTCAGAACAATTATTGCAATATTCGGATAGTAGTGTAGTAAGAGTGATAATTATAGCGGTGTTAATAAGACGTGGTCGCCACCAATACAGCAATGGCCACAATTGCTCTTTCCAGCGTTTTGGAAACTGCTAATAGCCAAATTGTAAATCATGAAGTGTCACACCCAGAAGCCGCGAATCCGGAAATCGCAAAGAATAACGAACTTCCGGATGAAGCGAATACTGAGACACAGAAGCAATCTGAATCCTTTGACGCATGGAAGGATGCGGAGGCTATTGGAACAGAACAGGGAGAAGAAGGTAAGACGCAGGAGGTATTGCATCCTTCAGTCGGTAGCTCACAATTGCCAGCAACAAGTGAGAGGGAAGTCAGCATAGAAAGGGCGCAAAGTTTTCGTGACGTATCGGGCTAAGACCACGCTTAGATAAAAAGTATTATAAGATATAGTTACGAACTATAATTATTGTTATAAGGTCCTTCTTACCATGAAGCTGTATTATATCTGGAGGCAGCACTTCTAATACCTACTTGAAACACAATTTTAAATACAGCTGTCATCTTCTGAGGTCTTTCCCTCTCTTTCTAACACAGCTGTATAAAATGAGATGGAGAGACCTCATAGACAGGGATATAACGTAAATGTGTGTTTCAATTGATTAATATGAGTGCTAACTCCACCTGTACCTAATACTTCATGCTCCTAACTAAAGATGGAGGAAATATTTATGTATAGACGACATCACATGTGACGAAGCTGTGAGCGTCAGGTTGACAGATTTCACTCAGTCCGTGTCTGTCAATCATTAATGTGCAACAACCAGTATTAAACTACGAGCAATACGAGTACCGACTTTCATTGTTTACTTCCGAGCACATCATTGACCTTCCTAGAGCTCCATTTAGAAGGGAAGAGCAAATATACAACAGAATTCACCAAGGTGCCCTGAAGTAGTACGTTCATGACATCATATTACACCCCGATGCCACTCAGTCTTGACTTGGGTGCTTGGAAGAATGCGCCACCTATTTCAGGTTATAGCGTACTTGTGCCTGACGAAACAGAGTTCCGGGTTTGATTTTCGAGTTGTCCTTCTCCTAGACAGGTTGTAGACCAATGACGCCCATCCCGACAAATTATCAAATCAAAGTTAATCAATCGATGTTACAGGCTTTAAAAGTTTTTCAAACTCGCGTTTTTATTCTCAGCGAACCTTTTCATTATAGGAAAGCATAAAAAATTTCAACAGTGCGCCATATTGGATTTAAAGTGATGTCACATTATTTTTCTAATTATTTTCGGCAAGCCCTTTCATTTGATAAAGATAATGTAGAAGTGCATTAAAAATAATTCCTATTCCTATTCCGCTATCTTGCATGCTGAGCCATATTGGATTTAGAATGGCGTCACATTATTTGATACCCATATTGTAGAAGTTCATTAAAAATAACTATTCCGCCATCTTGGATGTTCCGCCATATTGGATTTCGAATGACGGCTTGTACCTTATCATGCATTGTCATCCAAAGAAAACGTGAGCTCAATCGGTTGAAGATATCTGCTTCAAAATTGAGTTTAAAGATTCCACCCAAACAAACATACATACATATGTATATAAACATAACATTGCAAGTTAAATAAAAGCTTTAAATTATTTTCGGCGAGCCCTTTAATTTGATACCCATATTGTAGAAGTGCATTAAAAATAACTATTCCGCCATCTTGGATGGTCCGTTATATTGGATTTAGGATGACGTCACATTGTTTTTAGAGTTGCTGTCAACAAGCCCTTTCATTTGATACACATATTGTAGTTTATTAAAAATAACTATTCCGCCATCTTGGACGGTCCGCCATATTGGATTTAGAATGACGTCACGTACCTTATGACACGTACCTTTGAAATTGAGTTCAAACATTCCACCCGAACAAACATACATACATACGGCTTTTAATAATAACAATTAGCATGGCGCATGCCTTGTCTAGTACTTTAGAAGTCTTTGTATTTGATATACGCAACCGCGCTTAACGACAAGTACTAGCTGGCCAGATGTGTGGCGCACCTATGTTATGCACCTGTTATTGTGAGATTAGCAGTGAAAGCGTGTCAGACAGACAGCCTTTAGCATATTATGAGCATGGATTCAAGTTTTTAACTTCCCAATGAGAAAATTGAAAATAATGCCAAAGTTGAGCGACATATATGGCGGCTCAGACAGACTTGCCTTACATCCTGCACGTTCATGCCTCTTTCCAAGCAAACACGCCGGTTTCGAAGAATCGACTACATATAATAAAATTTCAATAAATAAAAAGGTTTGTACATACTTTCCGTAATAGGGGCTCCTTCATATCGCAACATGCGTTCTGAAAACAAAAATATCAGATCAATTTACTAATTTTAATAAGTATAATATACATTTTTATGTATGAAGTAAAATTTTATACTCTTTTATAAAAATCACGTAGACCGTCGTATTTAAGCATTTTTTGGTTGGGATAGGAATCAATAAAAATTGTTTTTTTCACTTTTCATTGCATTGCATCCAAATTCTTTGCTACATTATTTCAGATAGATAGATTATATATGACGTAATCACGGGATTTATGTTCCGCAACATTTTCAAAAAAGTATACAGAGAAAGTTTCTAGACTCACCAAAGCAAAGCAATTCAAGAACTATCGAGAATGTATTTATCATTTAAAAAGAAAGTTACCCAACTACTATCGGGTGCGTGTTTATTAAGCTATTGCATAGCTTCTATCGCGGGCCTTGAGCGTGAAGACCGAATCCAGAAATTCCGTAACGAAAAAACCTAACACCCCCCACTCCGACCGGCACAGCGGCGATAATTTTTAGTTTTTCCATCTGTCGATAGATACCAGAACTTTTAATGACTTTTTGAAATATCACGCTATTCTCTTTAGTTCAGCAACCCGCCTTTAGATGGCATTGATTGTATTGGAAAACTACCGTAATCAGCTGTTTGTGAGAAAGTATATAGGTGTATAGGTATTTATCATCTACGTACAACAGTGAATATCTGTACTCGTATAATTTGTGTACAAAGTGTTTTAAATATGAATATTTTTATTGGTCACCACGCTCAAAGTGTAACTTGAATTAATATCAAAGAAAAAAAAACAAAGAAAAAAATACTGCATAAATAAAATAAATATATAATTGTAATTGCATAAGTTGATAAAAATTCTATGCAATAGCTTTACCGCGGCAGTCTCCGAGTGCCACACGTCTTTTTTATTTAACAAACAGTGTGGGATCCCAAGGTTTAGTAGTATTCTTTATGTATAGAACCTTAATAAGATACATAATCTATACATTAATACGTAAAGAAAAAACTTTGTACATTTTTTAAGATGGCGAACGTGAATTATGAAATTTGGCATAATTAAAGCTTACATTGCGGAGGACTGCAGAAACCATTGATATAAAAAACCCAAGATACACAATTAGTGTGTCAAAAACGTCCTCCAAAAATGAGTGCACAATTTTAAATTGTGCGCTCATTTCAAATAGAATCGCGTCGGTCGCGACACTGTCAGTTTTATTTCTTTTCGTACATTGCTTTGTAAAAACAACTATAAGTCTTGCACTTAAGGTTGGATATGCAAAGACATATGTTTTTGCCATATCTAGAACTACTGAAATGAAATTAGGGACACTTTTGAGAGTCAGTTTTGTTCGGGACTGTGCATCTAGGTTTTTTTATATCAATGGCAGAAACATAATATTTTTAAATAATAATATGTCTTAGAAATACACTAAATTAATAAAATGACATTAGAAACGATACATCCATGTGACTATATATATATATATATATCCATATACGTACCCAAAAAATTCATGGTTTTCTTGAAATCGTCACCGTGCTCTGCGATAAATTTCCGAACTTCGTTTATATTCACAGGATAAGGGTATATAACTTCTTCAATTACACCCTTTTCAAGATTTGCGTATGTAGTTGATACATGAACAAATGTCTGAAAAAAATTGAACCAATGCGTCTGCTACAACTGGCTAATACACAGACCACATAAATACTAATAGACACTCCATTGAGAAAGCAAACGCTATTACTGTCAAAAATTTCATACATTTGTAGGCGACATATTATATTGCGAAAAAATAGAAATAAACCATGTTGTACTGTTTTATCGTACCGAATGAGATGACAAGGTTTAAAAATTACCCTTGAAGTAATTTCATTTCACGGGTAAGTAGTATAACTCCATATTTTTTATGCAATTGCAAGTTACACTGACAAACTAAGAAATTGTCTTAAAAGGTGTATCCATTTAATCCGTGGACTGACATAATATAGCAAACAGGTGGCTCACCTGATGCAAAGATACACTCGTAATCTATAGACACCACACATACAGTTAATATTACGTTGCTATCCATGCTGCGAGATGGCAATGCCACATGCATAAGTCTACCGGCTACATTAATATAAAAAACCCAAGATGCACAGTCCCGAACAAAACTGACACTTAAAACTGTCCCTAATTTCACACAAGTGGTTATAGATATGGCAAAAAATTTGTTTTTGCATAACCAACCTTAAGCGCAAGTTTTATGGTTGTTAAGCTATTGCATAGCTTCTATCGCGGGCCTTGAGCGTGGAGACCGAATCCAGAAATTCCGTAACGAAAAAACCTAACACCCCCCACTCCGACCGGCACAGCGGGGATACTTTTTAGTTTTTCCATCTATCGATATATGTAACTATCTATCGATATATGTATCTATCGATATATATAACTTTTATTGACTTTTTGAAATATCACGCTTGTCTCTTTAGTTCAGCAACCCGCCTTTAGGTGGCATTGGTTGTATTGGAAAACTACCGTAATCAGCTGTTTGTAAGAAAGTATATAGGTGTATAGGTATTTATCATCTACGTACAACAGTGAATATCTGTACTCGTATAATTTGTGTACAAAGTGTTTTTAATATGAATAAACAAAGTGCATTTATTAAATATTCCTGAAGAACCGACATGTATTTAAAGATAATAAAAATATTTTAAACAATATTAACATCACATTTATTTAATAAAAGAAAAAAAATGTTTTATCGGTCACCACGCTCAAAGTGTAACTTGAATTAATATCAAAGAAAAAAAAACAAAGAAAAAAATACTGCATAAATAAAATAAATATATAATTGTAATTGCATAAGTTGATAAAAAATGCTATGCAATAGCTTTACCGCGGCAGTCTCCGAGTGCCACACGTCTTTTTTTTAAAAAGCAATGTACATACAAAAAGTAAAAAAAATGACATCGTCGCAATGACGCAATTCTTTTTGAAATGAGCGCACAATTTAAAATATTGCGCTCATTTTTAGAGGACGTACTATATTCAGTGGTTTCTCTGACGAGTTGTCCATATTAAATATATCGGAATTATGAGATTTTTAATTTGATATTAATTAATTTAAAAACAATTTTCTCACAACATCTTGATATTACAATAGCTTGTTGTTGAATTATTATTATTGTTCAATGGTAACTAATTATTATTTTTAATGGTAATTGTCCTACACATAAAGTGGAAACTTTTCTCAGTCCGACTCTTTAACATTTTCTTTTTTACCCAACTTTATTAGTTACCCAATTCAAGATATTTTTGAGAGATAAAAGATGGGCGTCTCGTTAAAAAGCGTAGCGTGGACTAATATATACGTGGGCAAAGTCGCATCGGCGAGGCCCCCTTCCGTTCGTTCCCAAAAGCTACTCAAAAACACACGCTAAGCTTGAAATAAGCGAAAAGCTATCGTGTCTTTATAACTCGTTAACCTAGGATCTAGGAGTTGTTTTGTTTGTATTTCAGATATAGAAGTGTGAGGCCAATATTTTTCAGGCTTTTATTTAATTTAAAAATAAACAAAGATTTTAAAGCAGGTAGTGCGAGGCCCCTTTAGGTGTGAGGCCATGGGCGAAGTCCCACTTCGCCCACGCTTAGCTACGCCACTGGTTACTGAGACCACGGCTTATCTAACTCGTTTCTATATAAAGGGGATTATATATGGTGGAAAGTCTCAAGAGAATTCAAAGTATCCCTCCTGTAAATCTGCAGCGTTCCAGTAAATCCCAAAATCCCCCGTCGGTGTCTTTTACTATTGCGTAGTCGTTTTTAAAAATAAAGTGATCAGTTTATTTAAATCTTACCTAATAATAATAATAAGCTTGGTAATTTGACCGCCCCGTTGGTCGAGTGGTTAGAGACCCTGACTACGCAATCAACGGGGCTCGGGTTCGATCCCCGACGGGGACAAGCATTTGTGTGATGAGCATAAATGTTTGTATTTCCGGGTTTGGGTGTTTATTATATATATTCTAGTATTTATATATATATATATATATATATATATATATATATATATATATATATATATATATTTCTATGTATTAGTATCGTTGACTAACACCCATAACACAAGCAAATAATTTGCTTACTTTGGGGTTAGATCAGTAAGTGTAATTTGTCCCGTGAATATTTATTTACTTATTTATTATTACCTCCAATTTACGCATTCGCTTTCCAAAATCAATCATATTCTTAGTGCCATCATAGTTCGCGCTGAAAATATTCTGGAATTTGTCATTAAATTTAACTGCCGCTCCAGAATGGATTACAAATGATACCTGAAAGATTAACATAATTCAATAGGAACATATTTTATATTCTCGCCTCTGTTTTAGTGATCCTGTGTCAGTGTTGACCACATGAAGTCCCAGGTTCGATTCCTAGGTCGAGCAAATAAAAATGTGTTTTTTTTGGTTTGCTGATTGTGATTGGAGTGACCCGATCGGCGATAGGCTTGCCACCTATTATATTGTGAGTCTAAGTGTCTTCGACTAATCGAGGATATTATTCCATATTCTTTGTCGCCAGTGTTCGGAATGGATGAAAACAGAATTTTGGAAAGAGTGGGATATCGTAAAATACTTATTAGAGCCTCGCTCATCGACGCAGAGTGGCTAATTTATCGGTTTTTTATCGAATACACTTTGGAGAGTGCGCTGCGGAATTGCACGACTTAATTCTGCCATCCCCGTTTTTCTACGATCGTCGAGGTGCACAGATTATAGAGATCGCCATATGATTGACGTTCCACGTACCCGAACAAAGCGGTTCGACTCAACATTCTTCATTCGAACCGCAAAGGACTGGAACATGATTCCTGAGTCTGTGTTCCCCGATGGGTACAATCTGGGGATATTCAAGAGAAGAGTGAACAGGTACCTTCTAGGGAAGCGCGTTCCGTCTTAGGCCTCACTTAGCTTACCACCAGGCGAGATTTTGGGACAAGCGCTTACCTATCGATAATATAAAAAAATGATGTGGTGTCGAGGGACACCAGGTAGGAACGAACTTCCTTCGGCTAAACGGCACTACTCGCTTGTGTACGCGACTGTCGCGCCTGCGCACGTCTCATTTAACGCTTTTATTCCACGCATTTTTCTTACGGTTTTACTGTCACATTTTTTTCAGTTCGGTCGCGCAGCAAAATCCCTATCCCCTCCAAACCTGCCGTAAGGAACTTCGTTCCAAAAATATAAATTTAAAATACTTAAATATTTAGTTAATCTATTCATTGGATTTGCAAAAGCATAGGCCTGCTATCCTGGTTTGTAAAATCACCACGTACCACCCTCTTACCTATTCCTGCTGCAATAGTACCTATGCTCGTCATTGTCATATTTCGGTTTGGAAGACAAGAGCTTTAATGTCTATAGGCAAAGATTACCTCCTTCCATTTGAAGAGCCATCTGCTTATATAAAGTAGCCACTTCACGCGGTATAAGCCACGTAGATCCCAACCTCTGTTTCATTATCATCCAAACTAATACAAGTTTTAACCCCGCTACGAAGATAGCAATGTACCATCAACATCTTTTGTGTCCATAGGCTGAGTCTCTTTTCATCAGGAGAGACATTTGATTCTTTGTTAATGTATATTTCCATCAGCGGAGACATTTGGCCGCTCCATGGGTCAAATGGTTACCGAACCTACTACCAATCGATGGGTCTTAATTCCCTACAGGAGCAACATTTGTATGATGTAAAAAATATCGATAATAAAAAAAAATCATTTGACATATTATACAACCATGTATACTATTTTCTTTACGATTAAAGTCTGCTAAACTTAAGAGATTTTATTGTTTAGTTTGTGGACGAATTTAGACCTCAGAGCAATCGGTAGTATAGTATTATATATAGTATAACATATATCATTTATGCTGTTTCTTACTTTATCTTCTAACTCTTCTTGATCAGAGGCTTTGATTCCTAGCTGTGGCATAACCAAATCGCCTTCAATTCCAATAACTTTGTTAAAATCTGCTGGTCTTGTAGTTCTGAGTCTATCAAATAGCTGCGAAATAAAGATTAATAATTAACTCACGTTATTTATGTATTCAGTCTAGTATCCTAGACTCGAAGCTAAGTTTGGGTGAAAACGTGATTGAAGTTTTTCTAAGGAAACTTTCGGTGATAATCCAGTCTAGTTAAAATGTCTTAGCAAGTAACAAATGAAAAAATGATGCAAATTTGATGTATTTTACTATTTTAAAACCGATTTTCATGCATTTCAATGCATTGGACACAATCGTTAAAGGAATAAAACTGTTTCTTCTCTCTTGAAGTAATTTAAAAAATATATTGTTTTGCAGATTTTTTTGAGGCTATTTTAAAATTACTTAAATATCCTGGGTCAAATCTATTCATACTTTCATGAAGCCTAAATTAAGCGAAATCCAAATCAATGCTACATTTTCGACGCGTCAAGTTGAAAATGATCTAAAATACTTAGAGTATGCGTTATTATTCTATGCTAAAATAGAGATACTGCTCTAAAATTATGTGCGATAGCTCATTGTATCCGAAATGACGCTATGAAATGTGCTAAAAGCGTATATTAGCACATAAAAAATTGCAAAAGTTATAAACAATTAAGGATGAAAAGCTATAGCTAATAAAACATTCAAGCGTAAACATAGGTAAGTACATGAAAAGTCTCAAAATATTATTCAGCGTCTACTCGCAAACAAAATTATTTATAAAGTACTAGCTAGCTCAGCCCTTTAACAAAAGGTTTATAAATATATGAACGTTGCAGTTGTTCATTTATAAATGATGTCATTTATTAATGAATGAGCGCCATTTTCTGCGGCGCTGTGTGTTCTGAAACCACTGGGAAACGGTTTTGTTTTCGGATAAATAAATATAGGACTACTACTGAAAACCAAAATTTAGCACATTCTTTTTTGTATTTAAAACTAAATATCACCATATAAAAATCATGTGGAAAATTATTATGAACAAATCACTTGTTTTAGAGATTTTTTAGCCTATTTTCGGAATTTTATATGATCGAGTAAAGTACATTTTATAATGTAATAAGTTAGTGCATTCCTTTGATAATATATTCAGATATATCGTGTAATTTTTGTAAAACCGTTTTTAACAATTAATACATAAAAATGTAATTAACCAACCCAGTTTTTAAGCTATTGCATAGCTTCTATCGCGGGCCTTGAGCGTGGAGACCGAATCCAGAAATTCCGTAACGAAAAAACCTAACACCCTCCACTCCGACTGGCACAGCGGTGATACTTTTTAGTTTTTCCATCTATCGATAAATACCAGAACTTTTAATGACTTTTTGAAATATCACGCTTGCCTCTTTAGTTCAGCAACCCGCCTTTAGATGGCATTGGTTGTATTGGAAAACTACCGTAATCAGCTGTTTGTGAGAAAGTATGTAGGTGTATAGGTCTTTATCATCTACGTACAACAGTGAATATCTGTACTCGTATAATTTGTGTACAAAGTGTTTTAAATATGAATAAACAAAGTGCATTTATTAAATATTCCTGAAGAACCGACATGTATTGAAAGATAATAAAAATATTTTGAACAATATTAACATCTCATTTATTTAATAAAAGAAAAAAATTTGTTTTTTTATCGGTCACCACGCTCAAAGTGTAACTTGAATTAATATCAAAGAAAAAAAAATACTGCATAAATAAAATAAATATATAATTGTAATTGCATAAGTTGATAAAAAATGCTATGCAATAGCTTTACCGCGGCAGTCTCCGAGTGCCACACGTCTTTTTTTTCCGTCGTTTGTCTCCGGTGCCTCGCCTTAAATCTTGACATTTTGTCAATTTTTGCGTGGACAGCTCTATTTAGGCCTGCCATTACTCGAGATAACAATACATGCTTTTTCTTAGTTATTTCATCATCATATTCAAAAGACCCAAAGTTTCACCCGCATAGTTCCCTTTTCCGTGGGATTTTTGGGATAAAAACTAACCTATGCCCTTTCTCGAGTCTCAAACTATATTTACACTAAATGTCATCCAAATCGGTTCAACGGTTTAGTCATGCAGTAGAGTCAGACAGACAGATAGAAAGAATTACTTTCGCATTTATAACATTAGTATGGCTAGATCTAGAATACTAGATGGTATAGTTCTGCATTGTCTCGCCCGGGTCTGGTACCACCGCCTTACCTATTCCTGCCGCAATAGCGTCAGTGCTTGACACTGTCGTGTTCCGGTTTAGAGGGTAAGGTAGCCGGTAAACTTATGCATGTGGCATTATATATAGGCGAATGTTGACTTTTTCCATCAGGAGACCCATCTGCTTGTTTGCTGTCTTATGATATAAAAAAAAACAGTTTCCTTCATATAGAAATTATAATTAATTGATGCAAGATACATTTGTTATGTGGTTATGGAAGAAGCTAACAGATAGCTTAGTAATATTGTATTAGAATTGTAGATATTTTCACACGTAAAAACGTGTGAAAATATCTACAATTCCAATACGATATTACTTACATAATTCATAACATCATTATAATATAATGGCTCTAAAAAACACTACATTTTCCAGCATTCATCATCAATGAAACGTAATTAATTAATAACGCCATTCCGTAGTAAAACAATGCAATAGCTAGGCACGCGGCAGCGTATCAAGCCAAGTTTAAGTAAAGTAACGTCTAGAGTCAAGTGTTAACCCCCTCTGCCAGCTAAGGCGTTTTGCAGACGACGGGGCGGGGCGGGCTTTTTGTCTGCGAAGCAATAAAGACCACGTCTGCCGTCGATGTCTGCAGCTGCCCTCGCCGCATACACAAAGCACACGACGGGCGGAGGCATTCAGTTCAGGACGTTCCCATACTGCAGGAGTATAAATTATTTGGTACCACAATTTCTTTTTTCATTTACGTCGTGATATTCTTTTGACGACGTATCATATATGGGCGATCTTTTCTGCACTTCAGCAATTAAATCATCTACATCAATGACGTCCATCACTAAAAAGCGCGTGGCGCGGACCACAAAGTACTTTGTAATATGGCGCGGACTGAGCTAGACTCCCTGCGCCGCCGTCTGCGTTACTGCATATAAACTGGTTTGTGTGATCCACGGCGGGCAGCCGCGGACATGCCGCGCCGCCAGTGCCCGCCGGCCACCTGCGAAGTATTTGCCCTGTGTGTGCGTTGGTAATATAGGATTCCGTTTGTGCTATTGTTCGCGAATTTGACCGGCCCGCCCCGCCCCGTCGTGTGCAAAGCGCCTAACAAAAAAAATGATGTGGTGTCGCGGGACACCAGGTAGGAACGAACTTCCTTCGGCTAAACGGCACTACTCGCTTGTGTACGCGACTGTCGCGCCTGCGCACGTCTCATTTAACGCTTTTATTCCACGCATTTTTCTTACGGTTTTACTATCACATTTTTTTCAGTTCGGTCGCGCAGCAAAATCCCTATCCCCTCCAAGCCTGCCGTAAGGAACTTCGTTCCAATAGCAATTATTTGAAACTTAATCTCTCACTCGACCGCCCCGTTTTGGTCGAGAGGTTAGTGATCCTGACTACGCAATCGACGGGGCTCGGATTCGATCCCCGACAGGGACAAGCATTTGTGTGTTGAGCATAAATATTTGTATTTGCGGGTTTGGGTGTTTATTAAATATATTCTAGTATTTATATATGTATTTCTATGTATTGATATCATTGACTAACACCCATTACGCAAGCAAATAATTTGCTTACTTTGGGGTTAGATCAGTAAGTGTAATTTGTCCCGCAAATATAAGGAACTTCGTTCCAAAAAGCTTTTATTTAAACGCTCTAAAAAGAACAAAACAAAATTTTCCTTTTAAATTTTAACTATGAACTTACAACCTCATTATACACAACTGATATAATCATAAAAGCTTGTCGCGATGATCAATGTTTAATTAAATTGACATTTTGGAACGAAGTTCCTTACGGCAGGCTTGGAGGGGATAGGGATTTTGCTGCGCGACCGAACTGAAAAAAATGTGATAGTAAAACCGTAAGAAAAATGCGTGGAATAAAAGCATTAAATGAGACGTGCGCAGGCGCGACAGTCGCGTACACAAGCGAGTAGTGCCGTTTAGCCGAAGGAAGTTCGTTCCTACCTGGTGTCCCGCGACACCACATCATTTTTTATTAATTTAAACTTAGCAGATTTTCCATAAATCAATACGTAGGTACTAGTTCATTTTCACAAGAAAATCTCAATCTGCGATTGGATTTAGAATAACGTTAGGTACCTTATCGTGCATTGTCATCCAAACTTAACGTGTATTCAAAATTTCAGCTCAATCGGTTGAAAATGTCTACTTCAAAATTGAGTTCAAAGATTATATCCGAATAAACATACATACATACATTGCAAGTTAAATAAAAGCTTTTAAAATAAGAAAAATATCGTAGTCTAAAACTAAAAATTACAAATAAAAAATTACAGTATTTTAATTTTTCAATAGCTATGTACATATTTCAAAATGATAATCAATTTTGATCTTTCGTATTAAACTGTCCAAACGACACTGTGCATTATAGCCATGCTCCCCGTTTTGGTCCCGGGCTCCTTTGAAGAATAGGCCAACTGCCGTTCTGCCAGGCAGGTCGTAAAAGGCGACTGAGTGACTATTTGCGTCACTACCATCGTGACGTGCGTCACTGCATCGGCTCGACCGGGTCTGGTACCACCGCCTTACCTAGTCCTGCCGCAATAGCGTCCGTGCTGGTCGTGTTCCGGTTTGAAGGGTAAGGTAGCCGGTAAACTTATGCATGTGGCATTAGACCTCGCCACAAGATAGCAACGCACCATTAACATCTTTGCTGTCTATAGGTTGACTCTTTCCTTCAGGAGACCCATCTGCTTGTTTGCTATCTTATGATATAAAAAAAAGACGTGTGGCACTCGGAGACTGCCGCGGTAAAGCTATTGCATAGCATTTTTTATCAACTTATGCAATTACAATTATATATTTATTTTATTTATGCAGTATTTTTTTTTTGTTTATTCATATTTAAAACACTTTGTACACAAATTATACGAGTTATTATATAGTTAGATATTCACTGTTGTACGTAGATGATAAATACCTATACACCTATATACTTTCTCACAAACAGCTGATTACGGTAGTTTTCCAATACAACCAAAGCCACCTAAAGGCGGGTTGCTGAACTAAAGAGAATAGCGTGATATTTCAAAAAGTCATTAAAAGTTCTGGTATTAATCGATAGATGGAAAAACTAAAAAGTATCACCGCTGTGCCGGTCGGAGTGGGGGGTGTTAGGTTTTTTCGTTACGGAATTTCTGGATTCGGTCTCCGCGCTCAAGGCCCGCGATAGAAGCTATGCAATAGCTTAAAATGCTTTAATGTGACAATAGATAAGAAAAAGGCAGAATGATGAAAAAAGACTAAAAGAAGTAAATATATCTATACTTACAGGTGCATTAAACATCTCTTTAAGTCGCTGTTCAATACTCGACTCCTTCTTTTTACGCATTAGCAAATATATGCTCTCAATATCTCTGCAGTTGTAAAGAAGAGATTCTATCAGGACCTGAAATTAATGAAAATGAAGATGTGGAAGTATGACACTATTAATTTGAAATAAAAAATGCATATACCGTGAAAAAAAAAATAAGCCCACTGAGTTTCTTCCGCCGGATCTCAGTGTGTGGCCGCGTTCCGATCCGGTAGTAATCCGGTAGCCCGTTTGCCCGTTTGCCCGTTTGTCCGTTTGTCCGTTTGTCCGTTTGTCCGTTTGTCCGTTTGTCCGTTTGTCCGTTTGCCCGTTTGCCCGTTTGTCCGTTTGTCCGTTTGTCCGTTTGTCCGTTTGTCCGTTTGTCCGCTTGTCCGCTTGTCCGCTTGTCCGCTTGTCCGCTTGTCCGTTTGTCCGTTTGTCCGTTTGTCCGTTTGTCCGTTTGTCCGTTTGTCCGTTTGTCCGTTTGTCCGTTTGTCCGTTTGTCCGTTTGTCCGTTTGTCCGTTTGTCCGTTTGTCCGTTTGTCCGTTTGTCCGTTTGTCCGTTTGTCCGTTTGTCCGTTTGTCCGTTTGTCCGTTTGTCCGTTTGTCCGTTTGTCCGTTTGTCCGTTTGTCCGTTTGTCCGTTTGTCCGTTTGTCCGTTTGTCCGTTTGTCCGTTTGTCCGTTTGTCCGTTTGTCCGTTTGTCCGTTTGTCCGTTTGTCCGTTTGCCCGTTTGCCCGTTTGCCCGTTTGTCCGTTTGTCCGTTTGTCCGTTTGTCCGTTTGTCCGTTTGTCCGTTTGTCCGTTTGTCCGTTTGTCCGTTTGTCCGTTTGTCCGTTTGTCCGTTTGTCCGTTTGTCCGTTTGTCCGTTTGTCCGTTTGTCCGTTTGTCCGTTTGTCCGTTTGACCGTTTGTCCGTTTGTCCGTTTGTCCGTTTGTCCGTTTGTCCGTTTGTCCGTTTGTCCGTTTGTCCGTTTGTCCGTTTGTCCGTTTGTCCGTTTGCCCGTTTGTCCGTTTGTCCGTTTGTCCGTTTGTCCGTTTGTCCGTTTGTCCGTTTGTCCGTTTGTCCGTTTGTTCGTTTGTCCGTTTGTCCGTTTGTCCGTTTGTCCGTTTGTCCGTTTGTCCGTTTGTCCGTTTGTCCGTTTGTCCGTTTGTCCGTTTGTCCGTTTGTCCGTTTGTCCGTTTGTCCGTTTGTCCGTTTGTTCGTTTGTCCGTTTGTCCGTTTGTCCGTTTGTCCGTTTGTCCGTTTGTCCGTTTGTCCGTTTGTCCGTTTGTCCGTTTGTCCGTTTGTCCGTTTGTCCGTTTGTCCGTTTGTCCGTTTGTCCGTTTGACCGTTTGTCCGTTTGTCCGTTTGTCCGTTTGTCCGTTTGTCCGTTTGTCCGTTTGTCCGTTTGCCCGTTTGTCCGTTTGTCCGTTTGTCCGTTTGTCCGTTTGTCCGTTTGTCCGTTTGTTCGTTTGTCCGTTTGTCCGTTTGTCCGTTTGTCCGTTTGTCCGTTTGTCCGTTTGTCCGTTTGTCCGTTTGTCCGTTTGTCCGTTTGTCCGTTTGTCTGTATGTCCGGTGTAAACTCAAAAAGTACTGCATGGATTTACTTCAAATTTTGTATGAATATTACTAATAGGTCGGGTCAACATATAGGCTACATATTATCACGCTATCACCTACGGGGGAGAGGCACTGCAGAGTAAACGAACTCCACGCGGACAAAGTCGCTGGCAACAGCTAGTCATCTATACATATAATAAAATCGTAGGAAAGTCAAAACTGTACATTGAATATTTTTTTAAAAGAATACTTGGGGCGTGATCAACAATACTTGGGGCGTGATGAAGCCAAAAATATAGTTTTTAGAATTTTTGTCTGTTTGTCTGTTTATTGTTCGTCTGTTCGTTTGTCCGTCTGTCCATCTGTCCGTCTGTCCGTCTGTCCGTCTGTCTGTCTGTCTGTCTGTTTGTCTGTATGTATGTCCGGAGTAAACTCAAAAAGTACTACATGGATTTACTTCAAATTTTGCATGAATATTACTAACAGGTCGGGTCAACATATAGGCTACATATCATCACGCTATCACCTACGGGGGAGGAGCTGTGCGGAGTAAACGAAGTTCGCGCCGACGAAGTCGCGGGCAACAGCTAATGGTAAAATATGTTGGTAATAATTAATATATTTTTAATAACCTTTGATACCCATATTCTTGCAAATAAATATCTTTTTCATTTTCCTTTCAGTTTCATTTTCATCGTTTATAATATCGCGGAGATGTGGACGATTTCTTAAAAAATTTAATATACGATTATTTCGACTCGAAATTAAACAATCACGATACATCTTAATCTTGTGTATTATAAATTATAATCCAATTTATTAAATAGTATTTTAGGCTTTAGCGATATGACATTGGACATTATAGTCTACTAATGTTCTCTAAATTAAAAATTTAAAAAACCCTCGAGATTCCGTTATCATCAGATCACCTTCCAGCTTCATCTACATCATTTCCACAGTGGGAATTTGAAAAGCTCATGATCTTTTAATGGGGATCCTTTTTTATTTCATAAGATAGCAAACAAGCAGATGGGTCTCCTGATAGAAAGAGTCAACCATCGCCTACCTAGACACCAAAGATATTAATGGTGCGTTGCTATCTTGTGGCGAGATCTAATGCCTCGTGCATAAGTTTACCGGCTACCTTACCCTCCAAACTGACTGACGCTATTGCGGCAGGAATAAGGATCCTGCTACAGAAGTTCTAATTCACCATGTCATTGCAATATCATGGCAGTATTCCGAATACCAAATTCCGTATCGACCAGGCCTGTACCATTTGCTTAATTCCTTTCATCCAATTGAAAAACCGTTTGTCTTGGAACGGCCGAACATTCATACATAGGTGAGAACCATTTCGACAGGGCTTCCATTAAAAAAAATTGGTCAAATGCGAGTAGTATTCGCATACTGAGGGTTCTGTACAAACAAATTAACCTCTTATATATCTTTTGGTAACTTTGAGTTTGAGTTTTTTAAGTTTCCACTACGTATATAGATAAGGAAGTTACTGATTTTACCCCGATTTTCGAAAATCGAGTTTTCACCAAGATGTCCACGTTTTGAGGTCCTAGGAACCTTTTCTGACAATTTTCACGATGAAGTCAGTATGTCTGTATGTATGTATGTGCGTGTATGTGTGTGTGTGTATGTGTATATGTAAATATCTCATAACTTTTGAACGGCTAGACCAATCGAAACGCGGTGAGTTTTCCGCGTTTCGATTGGTCTAGCCGTTCTAGTTTTTACTTCTGTAACGTCTACTTAGACTTCCTGAAAATTTGAACCGATTTGGTCCAGGCGATTTTGAGAAATTTCGAAAAAACATCAAAAATATTGTGGCAAAACAGTATTTTTTAATATAACTTCCAGATTTATAGTTACAAACTCCATTGCATTTGATTAGATTCCGCTCAACTTAGACTTTCTGAAAATTTGAACCAAGTCGGCCCAGGAGATTTTGAGAAATTTCGAAAAAACATCAAAAAAATTGTGGCGAAACAGTATTTTTTAATGTAACTTCCAGATTTATAGTTACAAACTCCATTGCATTTGATTAGATTCCGCTCAACTTAGACTTTCTGAAAATTTGATCCAAGTCGGCCCAGGAGATTTTGAGAAATTTTAATAATAATAATAATAATAATAATAATAATATTTATTTGCCTAAAATGTGTGTACAATAATAGGTGTTAGGAAAAAATGTAAAACGTTCTACATATTTAGTCAAAGTATTGACATGCAAATTATAACCAAAACATAATGGTAGTTATATATAATTGTAACAAATTATATTTAATATGTCAAGGGGATAATATTGTTATTTAACATTAATTTTAGATTCAGATTAGGCAATTTTATAAGATATTCTGCTTAGAAGCTCCATTTAAAATACATTACTTCTCAACCCTTATTCACCTATTGATTATGAATAGGTGACAAACTTATTAAATACTCAAACTTAATATACTTACTTACTAACCTACATGTTAACGTCAATTATTATGTATAATCAGAGATAAAATCCATGTCAGAAATTTAATTTAAAAATGTATATATATTAGTAATTAACTACAAAATTAAAATGTCAGATACATTATGTTAAATAAAAATTAAGCATTAAAAGTTATTCATTTTACTCACATTTTTAAATATATTTTAAGTTCAAATGTACAATTACACAAATAAAAATAAATATATTTTGCTATTATTAATTAATATCAAAGAATTCTTTTAAACTATATAAATTTTTTTGTAATAACCAGTTTTTTAAGACATGTAGTTGTTTTGTGACTGGTAATTCTCTTATTTGCCTTGGTAATTGATTATACACTCTTAGACACATAATATAACAATTTTTCGTGTACATACATGATTTGCAAGGAGGCATAAGCAGTCTAGTAGGGTCTCGATACCCAAGTCTTGAGTTATCTCTGGCCATATTAAAATAAGTCGGGTGTTTATTAATAAAGTTAACTATTTCCAAAATATACATACTAGTTAATGTCAGGATTTTATTGTTTTTAAATAATGGTCTACAGCTGTCCAATGGACCCGCATCAAATATTGCCCGTATGCATTTTTTTTGCGTTAAAAAAACCTTATTAATTTGACAAGAAGGCATCCATAATATTAGACCATATCTCAACAAGGAAGCTACATATGCATGATAAGCTGTCAAAGCAGCGTCCTTGCCTACGGTTTGTCTAATTTTTCTTAGTACAAATACATATTTATTTATTTTACTGCACAATTTTTCAACATGTGTATTCCAGTTTAAATGACAATCAATGTACATTCCCAGAAATTTAACTTCATTAACTTCAGTGATATATTGGTTATTATATTCAATTTTTAATTCAAGTCTATGTGTATTATGATGTCTGATTTGCATAAAACTAGTTTTATTTACATTAACATATAAATTATTCAGCTGTAGCCATTTAATTACTATTTCTACTGTTTTATTGAGTTCTGCTTGCAATGACTTATGATCACTATTTACTATAACTGCAATATCATCAGCGAACATTATACACTTGTATTGTAGTATATCAGGAAGATCATTGATATTTAGGACGAAAAAAGGTGGTCCCAACACACTGCCCTGAGGAAAAAAAAAAGGAAAAAAAAATTTTGAAAATACATCAAAAAAATTGTGGCGAAACAGTATTTTTTAATATAACTTCCAGATTTATATACCGATTGAGTACAAAAACTAATCAGCTCTATTCCTCAAAAAACTACGTCTAATATATAAATTGCACCAAAATCGGTTTATCCATTTGGGAGTAATCGTTGACGAAAAATTTTGAAGTGATTTTTCGACTTATCTTCGAAATTTTTCAACAAATATTTTTTGGTATTCTAAAATATTTTAGTACTAAAAAAACTACGTCAAATGCCGTTTCAAAAAATCAAAATCGAATCTAATTCTCAAAACTTATAGCTTTTCAAATATTAAAATTACGTTGTTTTTAGCAAACTTACTTAATTTTTTTTAAATAACTTTCAAGTTAATTCACCGATTGTCTTAAAAATCTTATTAGCTTTTTTCCTTTAAAAACTGCGTCAAATATCAATAATTTAATCAAAATCGGTCAATTTGTTTGGGATTTATCAATGAAGAAAATTTAAAATAAAATGTTTTTTGACATTGCATCGAAATTTTTCAACCTATCGATTATTTTGCTAAAGCAATATTTTAGATATCAAAAATTGAGTACCAAAAAATGCCATCATCGTTTTCAAAATATACAGCTTTTCAACAATTAATATACTGCCATTTTTAACAAAATAGACGTTTGAACTGAAAAATCTATGCTTATATTTTGTCGCCTCTATGGTCCAGTGGTCCAGTGTCGGAGTTGATCACATGAGATCCCGGGTTCGATTCCTGGGTCGGGCAATTCAAACATGTGTTTTTTTTTCAGTTTTCTGATAAAAACAACGTTGTCCGGGATTGGAAAGTGCCCGGTTGGCGATAGGCTTGCCACCTATCACATTTGTGGGACCAAGTATCTTCGGCTAATCGTGGGTACACTTGTTGTGCCTTCGCGGGGATACGGGCGTGAAGATACTTTACTATATTTTTTACTCTTTTGAGCTTAATTTGAATACCTTAATTTAGTGGGAAGTTTCAGGGATGTCCCGTAGGGTGAACCGTTTACACATTTTTACAACTGAGAAAAACCCAAATACGTATCTATACATATAATAAAATGGTACATACATACATACATACATACATACATATATACATACATACATACATACATACATACATACATACATACATACATACATACATACATACATACATACATACATACATACATATCTTCACGCCAGATCCCTTACGGGGTAGGCAAATAGACGAAAACATGTTAACATTTTCGTTGTCTATAGGCGATGGTTTTGTATTTACATGAGAGTTATCTTAACGCAGGCACAAAAGCAATAGATGAGTCCTTTACATACATACATACATATCTTCACGCCAGATCCCTTACGGGGTAGGCAGAGAGAACCGAGTGCCATACATCACGATCCTTGCAGGCTTGTTTCGCTTCCTCCACATTCATCACTCTCTTCATACACACACGCCGGTTGCGAAGACTCTTGACACCACCTTCGGACAGTACTCGATCAATCTGATCGTGGTATGTCAGTCTTGGTCTTCCCCGGTACCTGCATCCTTCCACATTCGCATTGTATATCTGTTTTGTTAACCTTTCATCTACCATTCTTTCTACATGTCCGAACCAACGGAGCATGCCCTTTCTCATCTTTACACCGACACTTTCTTTCAAACCTAATCTTTCACTTCGACATTACGAACCCGGTCCGCGAGTGTCACACCACATTTTCTTAACGACCTCATCTCAACCGCGTTGATTCTAGAATTTTTGTCTGTTTGTCTGTATGTATGTCCGGGGTAAACTCAAAAAGTACTGCATGGATTTACTTAAAATTTTGTATGAATATTACTAATAGGTCGGGTCAACATACAGGCTACACATTATCACCTACGGGGGAGGGGCTGTGCGGAGTAAACGAAATCCGCGCAGACGAAGTCGCTGGCAACAGCTAGTTTGATAAAAGTTTCAACTTGATTCCTCTACGCATTTTTGGGGAAAATGGTCTTAACAGATATATAGACGGAAAACGAGGTGTATGATCACATAAGGGTTCCATTTTTTCCTTATGAGGTACAGAACCCTAAAAATCGCTCCCAATTCGGCTCATCCATTTAGGAGCTACGATACCACAGACACACAGATGCACAGTAACATGAACTTATTATATCCTCGTTTTTGAGTAAGCAGTTAAAAATTATATATTTACTAGCTGTGCCCGCGACTTCGTTCGCGTGGAAAAAATTCTAAAATTAAAATCCGCATAGTTCCCGTTCCCGTGGGATTTTCGGGATAAGAACTATCCTATGTCCTTTCTTGGGTCTTAAACTATATTTGTACCAAATTTTATCTAAATCGGTTCAGTGGTTTAGCCGTGAAAGCTTAACAGACAGACAGACCGACAAAGTAACTTTCGTATTTATAATATTAGTATGGATAGTATGAATGGAGGCGTGTGGTACCCACCATTTATTAAAATTAACGATATTAGTAAAAGTCACACTCACACATAAATTATTGTTTATTGTTTCGTTCTAACATGTCCTTAATACTAGGCATGGAAATTATTGTTAAATTAGATTAATTGTAATGTTGTTAAAGTTAATTAATATTTAACAGTTATTTATGTTATAATATATCAAAAGTATAAGTATTAGAAGCAGTAAAACGAGAAGCTATCGAGTAAGCGACTAAAAGAAACGTTCTTTCGAATAGTTTTACTAGATAAATCTAGGTAACAAGCAAAAACAAAAACGTTGTTCGAAGTGTTAATGATATTGTTACGAATAATCTAGAAGCGTGTAGAGTTGGAGCGCGCGCGCGCTAACTTTCTAGAAATAAAGGAAAGAGATAGCTACTCCTATTGACAAATAAATAGTTCACCTGGGCTATGCCATAATGGACTCTGTGGGATATGGCATAAGGTTGAAAGTAGCGTGTACTAGGATTTATTACTCATAACATGTTTACGATAAGAAGTGGTTCATTGTTTCCCGATACATTTAGATTTTTCTGGATCCAGCTAGGACTTTCCCCTGCCTATAAATACAGAGATGTTGACAAACACAAGGCAGTTTTTATCAAGCGATCGAGAGCGATACATCCAGTGACTAGTGCGAAGCGAGAAGTGTTTTATTGTGTAGTGTTCTAAGTTCAGTGATAGTGCAGCCAGTGACTATTGTGTAAAGTGTATTTTAGTATTACGTTGTGTTGTGTTGTGTAAATACACGGATTTAATATAAGTGTTGTTTTCTTACAATTGCGAACCCGAGTACGTAACAATATTTTTAATTGGTTATTTTAGTGATATAAAAAAAAATAATTTTAATAGTATTTGATAACGTAAATAACAGTTCTTAATTGTTAAAAAAAATTAGAACGTAAAAACATTGTTTTAAAAAAATGTATATGCACAAAAAAAGACAAGCCCGCTGAGTTTCTTCCGCCGTATCTTCTCAGTGTGTGGCCGCGTTTCCGATCCGGTAGTAACTCAAAAAATGTTGACTCGTCAAAAGTGCCTGTAAAGGATAATTTGAATAAAAATGTTTTGAATTTGACTTTGACTTTGACTAATTAAAGTTTGACAAATGTCTCAACACATATTTATTGTCGAAAAACAGTTTTGTAATTACTATATTTCTATTTTATCATACACAAACACACATACACACGCACAAACACACACACACACACACGCACACACACATGTATGTGTATATATATATATATATATATATATATATATACATATACAAAATATATAATATATTGTCTGTATTGTATATGATAATACATTAATAGATATATGTATTTCAACGAGGATGTTTTTCAATCACAATCATTGTATCTATAACTTAAACAATGTAATCTTGAATTGGCCATATTTTTAAATTTATTCTTGGTGTTAATGTTAATTGTATCGATATTTGATTACTAAAATAAATAAATAAATAAATAAATTACCTTCCCGAGAAATCCTGTTCCACCGGTTAAGAAAACAGACTTCCCTGCATACGCGTCTGCTACTTTTTGGTATGTACTGGCATTATGGATGCTTCTGAAAACATTTTTTTACAATTTTTACCATAACATAGCAACAAAAATTCTAATTTTTATAATATCCACCTATCACATTGTAGGACTACACATCTTCGACCAGTGGCGTAACTATACCATCTGGGGCCTGTGGCAAATTCTTTTGATGGGGCCCCATCAGTAAAAATCGTCACGTTGCACTCAGTTTAATTTTAATAAACTTCGAGATTTTCGGTGTAGTCAATTACACGTACAATGTAAAAAAAGACGTGTGGCACTCGGAGCCTGCCGCGGTAAAGCTATTGTGTAGCATTTTTTATCAACTTATGCAATTACAATTATATATTTATTTTATTTATGCAGTATTTTTTTTTTCTTTGTTTATTCATATTTAAAACACTTTGTACACAAATTATACGAGTACAGATATTCACTGTTGTACGTAGATGATAAATACCTATACACCTATATACTTTCTCACAAACAGCTGATTACGGTAGTTTTCCAATACAACCAATGCCACCTAAAGGCGGGTTGCTGAACTAAAGAGACAAGCGTGATATTTCAAAAAGTCATTAAAAGTTCTGGTATTTATCGATAGATGGAAAAACTAAAAAGTATCACCGCTGTGCCGGTCGGAGTGGGGGGTGTTAGGTTTTTTCGATGGAACGCGCTTCCCTAGAAGGTACCTGTTCACTCTTCTCTTGAAGATCTCCAGGTTGTACCCGTCAGGGAACACACACTCAGGAAGCATGTTCCAGTCCTTTGCGGTTCGAAAGAAGAATGTTCAGTCGAACCGTTTGTCGTTTGTGAATGTCCACTATAATATGGCGATGCCTAGAATCTGTGCGCCTCGACGATCGATAGAATAAACGGGGATGGCGGAATTAATTTGTTGTACATCTGCCTACCATTTCGGAGATATGGGCGTGAAAATACTTTCCTTTTTCTTTCTATTTATTAATTCGTTAAGGGAAAACGTTGTAACCCTTGTTAAGAAAACTGCGCGAACGGTGGATTATGAAATTTGGCACAGTTAAAGTTTATATAGCGGACTAGCGGAGCCCATGACTTCGTCCGCGAAAAAAAAGAGAAAAGTAGCCTAAGTTACTCCCTATCACATCAGCTATCTGCCAGTGAAAGTCCCGTGAAAATCGGTCCAGCCTTCCAAAGATTAGCCGGAACAAACAGACAGACAGACAGACAAAAATTGTAAAAAATGTTATTTTGGTATATGTATCAGAAATCAGAAATACTTTATTCAATAAAACTTTTTACAAGTTATTTTGTTAGTTTACACCAAATTAGAAAGTTGCGCACCAAAAACGTAACGAGGTCATTCGTTCAGTAGATTTTACTCCTCATATTTTTCTCATACCGGGCGCCCTATATCAAAAAACCGATTCTTAAGGAGTAAACTCCAAAAACTGTTTAAGGTAGCTCCTCTACATGTAAAGCGGGAATGTTTATTTTTCTCGTATAGCGTATCGTTATATACGTTTTTGAAAAGTGAAGAAAGTTTTGTGATCACAATTTTCCGATTAAGGGGAATATTTGTGAAATATTAAGTTTTTTATCGCCTCTGCGGTCTAGTGGTCCAGCGTTGGAGTTGACCACATGAGGTACCGGGTTTGATTCCCGGGTCGGGCACTTTAAAAAAAAGTGTTTTTTCAGTTTTCTGAGAAACACAAAATTGCCGGGGATTGGAAAGTGCCCGGTTGGCGATAGGCTTGCCACCTATCACATTTGTGGGACCAAGTATCTTCGGCTAATCGTGGGTGCACTTGTTGTACCTCTGCCTACCCCTTCGGGGATATGGGCGTGAAGATACTTTTTATTAAGTTTTAAAATGATAATTATTGTTAGAGCCAAGTGTCTCCCCCTCCCCTCCCCCCACCTCTGCCAGTTAAACCGTTGGTATTAGAGTTGGTATTATCACGGTAGTAGTAAATATAATAAAGTTAAAAGTAAAACTATCACGGCTTAAGATCATATCTTAAGATATAAAATATATATTTCCGTATCTTAACATGCTAAGAGTAAAATACATATTATCTTAGTCGTGTGTGATGATTCATAGGATTTATATGGTGAGCGATTTTTGAAATATGCTTTAAAATCTATACTTCTATACTAATATTATAAAATTGTATAGTTTGTTTGTTTGATTGTACGCGGTAATCTCGAAAACTGCTGAACCGATTTGATTAGCCTATTTATCGAGGAAGGTTATCTATGAACAATGAACATATAATAAAATCGTAGGAAAGTCAATGTATGTCCGGGGTAAACTCAAATAGTACTGCATGGATTTACTTCAAATTTTGCATGAATATTACTAATAGGTCGGGTCAACATATAGGCTACATATTATCAGGCTATCACCTACGGGGGAGGAGCTGTGCGGAGTAAACGAAGTCCGCGCGAACGAAGTCGCGGGCAATAGCTAGTATATTATATTAGGGTATCTTAAGATCAAATATTATAGTATCTTAACCATGTGTGATGAACTTTAGAAGGCTTTATATATTTACCAGTAATAATTCAATTACTGGTGTATAATAAAATAATAATATAAATAATAAAATAATATATAAATATGATATAATAATATATAATATAAAATAATAAATTTCATGTTACGTAGTTATATGGTTTATACGCATTCTATTCTGTTTTTAATTCCAATAACTGAAGTATTATAATCTAGTATATGCAAATTTGACATGATTTTAAATATTTGTATATGTATGTATATGCATATTTTTATGTATGTATGTATGTTTACCTATCTATATTTGTATATGAATATTTAAATATGTATGTATGTGTATGATGATAATAATAAAATATATAAAGTTCAATGGCACCTTCACACCTTCATTCTGTTGGCCCAAAGGTTGACTGGTGGACAATGCCAATAGGCATTAAGTTCGCCTTTTGTACGAAAATGTATGTTTTTGGTGTACAATAAAGTTAAAATAAATTAATTAATTAATAAATAAAATGTACTTGAAAAGTTTTTATAGGTGGTGAGCCTGTGGTGCGGATATATCCGTCATTGACGTTAAATATGTCGAATGTTCATAGATGAAACAGTAAAAGCCCTCTTCTTAGTCCGTATTGCTGTGATGGGCAACTTCTAAACCCTACATTAACCCGACATACATATTACCAATTTACTTTTGGAACGAAGTTCCTTATCGCGCGTTGTGAAAGGGGGCTAGACGGAAAAAATTCTCACGAAAAGTTGTAACGACACTTTTGCTATAGTAAGCTATTGTAAGCTGTGCGGTGTGCGCATGTTTCTCTCTCTCTCTCTCTCCCTCTTTCTCTCTCTTATAGAGAGCAAGCCAGATATTTTCATTTCTATTTCGCATTAAACAGTCGATTATTTTTGTTGAGTGTATACAGGTTTTTTGTACATAATAAATTTTATTACAATTCCTTCACTAATTAATCGAAAGGAACTCCGTTCCAATCGGGTGTCCCTTGACACCTCTCAACTTTTTTTAATTAACTTCAAAGTTCAATTTTTCATAGCTTCAACGGTACATCAGTATAAGATTATTTTTGTGTTATAGCACTCACCCCGTGCTTGGGAATCTGGAAAAACCTTAAAAACAGCAAAGAAAAATATCGACACGCGGGATTTGAACCTGCGACCATTTCCCTAAAGCCGGGACGCTCTTCCGCTGAGCTAGTGTCGACAGGCTCGAGGCGGCGAAATTCTTCTTTGCCATATGATCGATTACGTCGATTGTACTGATCGCTAGCTATACATACGTATAACTAGTTAAATGAGTTCATCGTTACAGATGAAATTCACATTTATAATTTTGATCAGTACTTTCGTATTTCTAATTATTTTTGTGTTATAGCACTCACCCCGTGCTTGGGAATCTGGAAAAACCTTAAAAACAGCAAAGAAAAATATCGACACGCGGGATTTGAACCTGCGACCATTTCCCTAAAGCCGGGACGCTCTTCCGCTGAGCTTTTTTTAAGGTTTATCAGTATAAGATTTTAGTTTAATTAACTCAATACTTCCACGCATTCCCAAGATAAACAATCTTGACGAACAACATCATACTAGTCCTAAAGTGTATTCGTAAAGTGATCCTATAAGGGTTCTGTTTTTCCATTTCAGTTACGGAACCCTAAAAATGTTGCTTTGAATTCTGCTGAATAAATTATGTATTATTTATATGTCATTGTATTATTCCTTATTAAATTGGAAATACATTATTACTTCGGAAATAATTAAGTTTTTATCGATGCAAATTACATATAATCTAATACCTTTAAACGAGAAATTCTATATATATAGAGTAAACGAGCTTTATGAGGCATGCACTTTTTGTTTTTCCAAATGTTTGTAATTGTCAGAATAATATTTAAAATTGTCAAGAATATGTTTCAAAATATGAACCTTAAAGTTAAAACTTTAATATATCTTAAAGAAAAGATTATTCTTCTTTTTTACATTAGCACAGCCGTATGCGGTCGGGTTGGATAGCTTGTAAAAAATAGATAAACTTAAAAAACACATACCTTACACACAAATTAAAAGTCTTAACAATATTTTTACGACGATTTGACATAAAACACATTTTATTTAACATTTTGTGGAACTTGTCGCCTGGACGTTGTTGATTAAACTGAGTTGCGGTCACAAAGAATCTACAATCATTAAGTTTGTATTTATTATCATATTATTTATTCATCTTGTTAAAGAGCTTTATTGCAAGGACAAATAGCCTATGTAGTGTAGAAAGATACCAATGATATAAAAAAGTGAAGACGCGTTGTACGCATTTCAAAATGGCACCATGCAAGCAAGGCATTGCTGACTTTTATTTAGTCTTGCACTGCGCACATTACATATCACATACCCATATCTTGGGAACCGAGCTTTTTTTGGACCTGGAACCTTAATAAATCGATTCCTTGACCCGAAAAACCTCTAATTTGTGACTTTTCACATATATATATATATATATATATATATATATATATATATATATATATATATATATATATATATATATATATATATATATATATATATATATATATATATATATATATATATATATATATATATTATATCATGAGATAGCAAACAAGCTGATGGGTTTCCTGACGAAAAGAATCAACCGTCGCCTATAGGCACCACAGGTGTTAATGATGCGTTGCTATGCCACATGTATAAGTTTACCGGATACCTTACCCTCCAAACCGGAACACGACAATGACAAGTATTGACGCTATTGCGGCGGGAATAGGTGGTACCAAATACTCGGGCGAGACATTGCAGAACTCTACCACCTAGTAGACACGATGGTAGTGACATGTGTAGCCAATATGTCGCCATTTACGACCTGCCTGGCAAAACGGCAGTTGGTCTGACCTTCAAAGAAAACAGGACCAACAGGGGGGATAACTACAAGGATTTCATATTCTATTCTTCCCATCGCCGGCAAATGGTGAAATTCCGTTGTTGTAACACAATTGACTAATCACCCGTATTTTAATTTCACATCAAAACTTTATTTTTTGTAACTATCTACTTAATTTTTTTTTTTAATTCTGGGCGCGTATTCGATGCGTAACGAAAACTACATGTTTTTAAGTTTTTACCAGACCTATATCGTAATAATAATATGAACAAAGTATTCCAAGGATATTACAGCTTTTGCAAGATTGTCTTGATTATTCGATTTACTGCAGGTTAAAAATTTGATCGGAAAACGATTACGCGCGAGGATTTATAGTGTTTTTAAAATATTTCTTCTAAATAAATGAGTTTATATAACGGACTGATAAAAACAGTACATTGAGCTAATGCTCAATATACTGTTTTTTTTTTAATTTTACACATTAATTTAATTCACATGTAATAAATGTTTTAGGTTTGTATTGAAATACTTACTGGTGAAAACAAAATGTTAAAGTGAACTGATTTTGTAATTTTTTAATATTATTTTTTACTATTTAACAACAATATTTTTATCATTTTGACTCTATGTCACACCTTAGGACCATATATTCTGTTGAAAAATGCATAAAATATTATGATACATTACAATACTTGTATTCGTCTTGAAAAATAACGCCTATTTTCGTAAAACGCTATGCAGGGATTGTCTTCGTTTTAAAAAGCCGTTATCAAAAATTATATTCTTGCTCTGTAGTGCTCAAAATCAAGACTTAATCTTGCAAAAACTGTAATATCCTTTGAATAATCTGCTCATATTATTACGATATTCCTCTTGAAAAACTTAAAAACATGAAGTTTTCGTTGCAAATCGAATACGCGCTCTAAGTCGAGTGATATACAAAAATAAAATGTTGATGTGATATTAAAGTACAAGTGTTATAACAAGGATTTCAAAATACCACAGTATTTTTATCCGACAAAAAAATCGACGGTCCCTACGTATAAAAGGACATGTCAAAAATGTAAAAAAAGACGTGGGGCACTCGGAGACTGCCGCGGTAAAGCTATTGCATATCATTTTTTATCAACTTATGCAATTATAATTATATATTTATTTTATTTATGCAGTATTGTGCGTTCACCGCAAAAAAAAAACACCCTTTGTCGTATCACCTCGGTTCGAAGATACTCTCCTGACAGCCTCAGCCAGTATTGGAATTCTGGGAGTCGACATATCGAATAACGTTCAGTTCCGCGGTCATTTGGAAGGGAAGGCTAAACTAGCCTCCAAAAAGCTTGGTGTACTCAGTAGAGTAAAGCAGTACTTCATGCCAGCCCATCGACTCCAACTTTACAAGGCCCAAATTCGACCTCACATGGAGTACTGTTCTCACCTCTGGGCCGGAGCTCCTCAGTACCAGCTTCTTCCTCTTGATCGCATTCAACGTAGAGCGGTTCGAATCGTCGACGACCAGGCTATTTCTAATCGGCTTGACTCTTTGGCGTTACGCAGAGATGTAGGCTCGCTCTGCATCTTTTACCGTATTTATCATGGGGAGTGTTCCGACGAGTTGTTCGGACTAATGCCTGCCGCTAAATTCCACCATCGGACATCGCGTCAAAATTTAAAGTTCCATCCTCACCACCTCGATGTCTAGAAATCCACAACCGTGCGCTTTTGTCGACACCTTTTGCCTCGCATTACTCCTTTGTGGAATCTATTACCCTCGGGGGGTGTTTCCGAATGGATACGACTTAGGGACCTTCAAGAAACGAGCTTATTCATTCTTAAAAGGCCGGCAACGCAGCTGCAATACCCCCGGTATTGCGGATGTCCATGGGCGGCGGTGATCACTTACCATCAGGTGCACCATCTGCTCGTTTGCCCCTCTACTATAAAAAAAAAGTTTTTTTTTTCTTTGTTTATTCATATTTAAAACACTTTGTATACAAATTATACGAGTACAGATATTCACTGTTGTACGTAGATGATAAATACCTATACACCTATATACTTTCTCACAAACAGCTGATTACGGTAGTTTTCCAATACAACCAATGCCACCTAAAGGCGGGTTGCTGAACTAAAGAGACAAGCGTGATATTTCAAAAAGTCATTAAAAGTTCTGGTATTTATCGATAGATGGAAAAACTAAAAAGTATCACCGCTGTGCCGCTCGGAGTGGGGGATGTTAGGTTTTTTTCGTTACGGAATTTCTGGATGCGGTCTCCACGCTCAAGGCCCGCGATAGAAGCAATAGCTTAAAAAAATATATTACATATTATATGGCTTTAAATTTTCCAAACGCTCATATCTATATAAGAATTTTTCTTTTATTTTATGTATTTCACTACTTATAACATATCGAATAAGAGAACAAGAGTTATTACAAACAATAGGTGTCGTATATGCGGGTATCTATATTTATCGTTCTATACGGTGTTTTAAAATGCGCATTTTAACATTTAAACGCCGCATAAAGAGACATGTCTATAATGTATTTCTAATATTTTTAGATGGTGGTCTTAAGTTTTTTAAGGTATGGTTGTTAAGGTAAGACAGGGTCTGGCATGATAGTCTTATTGGCACACAACAACCATTGCTGAAGCCCGGTGTCTATGGATACGCAGATAGCACTGTTGTGGAGAGTTACGTATCCAGTGCGCGGGCCAGTACGGCACAGATCCAGTTTCTCAGAGAGGCAATGGTCGATCGTATCAACCTGTCCTTACAGGCAGTCTCCCAATGGGGCAATGCAATATGGTCCAGTTTAATGCAACTAAGACCCAGGCGTGTCTATTCTCCGCTAAACGGAGTCCGTTCCATCTATCCGTCTTTCCAGGGTGTGTCCATGCTGATAACCACCAGACCACCTTGAGCTCCTTGGTATCACCTAACGCCTACTCTCAACTTTGGTTCGTACGTCGAATCTAAAGCCCAAGTTGCCTCAAAAAAGCTAGATATTCTGGCGAAGGTGAGACAGTATTTCAGCCCGGAACAGTTGCTCGACCTTTATAAAACACAAGTCCGTTCGTGCATGGAATACTGCTCTCACCTCTGGGATGGATCCGCCTAATACCAGCTGGAGACACTTGAGGCGATAGAGAGGAGTGCTAAGAGGCTCATAAACGACGATGATCTGGTAGGCAAAAAACTCCAGAGCCTCGCTCATCGACGCAGAGTGGCTAGTTTATCGATTTTTTATCGGATACACTTTGGAGAGTGCGCTGCGGAATTGCATGACTAATTCCGCCATCCCCGTTTTTCTATCGATTACTGAGGCGCACAGATTCTAGGCATCGTTGTTATATGGTGGACGTTTTACGTACCCGGACATAGTGGTTCGATTCAACATTCTTCATTCGAACCGCAAAGGACTGGAACATGCTTCCTGAGTCTGTGTTCCCCGACGAGTATAATCTAGAGATCTTCAAGAGAAGAGTGAACAGGTACCTTCTAGGGAAGCGCGTTCCGTCTTAGGCCTCATCTTAACTTACCATCAGGCGGATCGAGGTCAAGCGCTTACCTAAATAAAAAAATAATAAAAAAAAAATTAAGGTATGGCATTTAAAATGAAATACGTTGTTGTTTTTCACAAAACATTTATATTGTTTTAATTTATTGAATTATGTTTTCATCTTTTTTTGTTTTCAGCGTATAAAGAGGTATCTCCGAATTGTCTGATATGAATGTCAATGTAAAAACAGTCATCTGTCAGTTTTTCCGGGAAAATATTATAAAAAAATTAATTCTTACTTAAATACTATTATGAACTCCCGAAATATAATAACTCATCGAGAGAGATTTAAACATTAATTACGCTCTGCTGTAAACCTCAGTTTTGACATGTCCTTTTATACGTAGGGACCGTCGAAATAAGGTTATTAGTTTCACGTGACATATTATGTGATATTGTTAACTAGCTGTTGCCAGCGACTTCGTCCGCGCGGACTTCGTTTACTCCGCACTGTTCCTCCCCCGTAGGTGATAGCGTGATAATATGTAGCCGATATGTTGACCCGACCTGTTAGTAATATTCATGCAAAATTTGAAGTAAATCCATGCAGAACTTTTTGAGTTTACCCCGGACATACATACAGACAAACAGACAAACACACAAACAGACAAAAATTCTAAAAACTATATTTTTGGCTTCGATATCGATTGTAGATCACGCCCCAAGTATTCTTTTAAAAAAATATTCAATGTACAGTTT
Organism: Apodemia mormo; assembly: GCA_036924255.1. Classification (NCBI taxonomy): domain Eukaryota; kingdom Metazoa; phylum Arthropoda; class Insecta; order Lepidoptera; family Riodinidae; genus Apodemia; species Apodemia mormo. The sequence continues at coordinate 753,274 of JAUPFN010000028.1, read as the reverse complement.
CGACTTTCCTACGATTTTAGTGTATGTAGATAGATATAAATAATATTTGACTAGAGCGTCCAAGTACATGTACTGAATTTCGTAAACATACGTCTGTTTGTTTGTTTGTATGATTGTTTGTTTGCCCACGAATTTTTCAGAAACTAAAAGTCGTATCGAGATAATTCTTCCTGAGTTAAATCAAGTATATTACAAATTAGGTAACAGTCTAAGTTTCTTCAAAATCGGTTCAGTTCAGGTTAAGTACGTTTAAATTTTTAACTTACTATTTTTTATTACAGATAGAATCACTGCTTTTTTTAACTTCTCGCTACGTAGGTAGATAAGGAAGTTACTGATTTTGCCCCGATTTTCGAAAATCGAGTTTTCACCAGATCTCCACGTTTTGTGGACCTAGAAGCTTTTTCCGACTATATTCACGATGACGCCAGTATGTCTGTATGTATGTATGTGTGTGTGTGTGTGTGTGTGTGTGTGTGTGTGTGTATGTAAACATCTCATACTTTTGAACGGCTGGGCTGATCAAAACGCAGTTGATGACATTCGATTGAATTCCACTCAATTTTCAATAAATTTGAAAGAAGTCAATTTTATTTTTTGACAAATTTTTAAAAACCTCAAAAAAGTTTTGGTGAAACCGTATTTTTTTAATATTACTTTCAGATTTATATACCAATTGAGTACAAAACTACGTTTAATGCATTGCATCAAAATCGGTTTATCCGTTTGGAAGTAATCGTTGACGAAAAACTTTGAAAGAAGTGTTTTTTCGACATAAATCCGAAATTTTTCAACCAATAATTTTTTGGTATTCTACGATATTTTAGTACTCGAAAACTACGTCGAATGCCATTTTAAAAATCGAAATCGAATCTTATTTTCAAAAGTCACAGCTTTTAAAATATTATTACGTTGTTTTTATCAAACTTACTTAATATTTTTGAAATAGTACTAAGCTAGTACACCGGCTTAAAAATCTTATCAGCTTTTTGGAACGAAGTTCCTTACGGCAGGCTTGGAGGGGATAGGGATTTTGCTGCGCGACCGAACTGAAAAAAATGTGATAGTAAAACCGTAAGAAAAATGCGTGGAATAAAAGCGTTAAATGAGACGTGCGCAGGCGCGACAGTCGCGTACACAAGCGAGTAGTGCCGTTTAGCCGAAGGAAGTTCGTTCCTACCTGGTGTCCCGCGACACCACATCATGTTTTCTTTAAAAACTGCGCTAAATACCTTTAATTGGATCACAATCTGTCAATTTGTTTGGGATTTATCAATGATGAAGATTTTTGAAAAAAAATGTTTTTTTTTTCAAAAATCTTCATCATTGCTTCGAAATTTTTCAGCCTATCGATTATTTATTTAAAACAATACAAGTATTTAAGATCTCATGCTATTTGAAAGATCAAAATCGATCATCGTTTCCTAAATATACAGCTTTTCAAAAATCAATATACTGCCATTTTTAACAAAACAGAAGTTTGAAATTAACCGAAAAATTCTATGCTTATAGTTTTTACTCTTTTGAGTTTAAATTACCTTAATTTAGCGGGAAGTTTCAGGGATAGCCTGCAGGATCAACCGTTTACAGATTTTTTAGTAGGGGAGTCCAAGAGAGGATTTTGCTATTTTTAACTTCCTATTGACCGCCCCGTTGGTCGAGTGGTTAGCGACCCTGACTACGCAATCAACGGGGCTCGGGTTCGATCCCCGACAGAGACAAGCGTTTGTGTGATGAGCATAAATGTTTGTATTTCCGGGTTTGGGTATTTATTATAAACTAGCTGAGCTTGCGACTTCACCCGCATGGAAAATTTTCGAAAAAAGTAGCCTAAGTTACTCCCTATCACATCAGCTATCTGCCAGTGAAAATTCCGTCAAAATCGGTCCAGCCGTTCCAGGGATTAGCCGGAACAAACAGACAGACAGACAGACACAAATTGTAAAAAGTGTTATTTTGCTGTATGTATCATGTATACATCCATATGCATTTACTAAAAAGCGAGTATTTTAATATTACAAACACACACTCCAATTTTATTTATTTGTATATTTTAATATTTATACATGTATTTCTATGTACTAGTATCGTTGACTAACACCCATAACACAAGCAAATAATTTACTTTGGGGTTTGATTAGTAAGTGTAATTTGTCCCGTGAATATTTATTTATTATCCACTCGACTCTCGTGGAGGCAAATATTAGACATTATGTATGACAATTGCGTGAACTGTCACTCTGAAGGCAAAATTTTACGCCGCTCGATTTTTTGAATTTTTGAATTTAAACTTTAAATTTCTAATTATAAAGTCTAATGTTGTATGAAAACCTCTATGACGTTTATTCTATGATAAAATATCTGTCACGTCAAATTCGTAAACTGACATCTGCTATTGTCGTTTATTATACTTCAGCCACTTTTGTTCGTTCGACCGGACCGTGTGTGTGTTATCGATTTTTAGTGGTATAAAACTGATTTTTTTGTTGTTTTACGGTGCATTTCTCTCATGTAAATATTGTTTTTATTAGAAAGGCCGTTTAATTATTCTATTTGGACATTTCGTTCTAAGAAATATATCGCGATAGCCAAAAATAAAGTCATTTAGAAATTCATTATTTTTCACGTGATTTTTGTAATATTTGTTTGTAAATATAAAAACTACTTTGTCGATTGCTTTATTTTGATCCTTAATAGCCAGAAAATATATAAATTGATACACAGTCTTTTACAGAATGAGAAAATATGGCTTAGTTGTAGAAAAGATTTTTTTTCCAACTAGTCGACCGAGTCACCATTCCCGCCAAAAGGCGAGTGATGAGACCTGGCGTTTTAATTCGCTCTTGCATGTCAAAGTTTCGAGATCAAAATCGATACCTAACCGTTTCCAAATTATACAGCTTTTCAAAAATCAATATACTGTAATTATTAACAAAATACCTAGATGTTTGAACTGCAAAAATCTATGCTCATAGTTTTTACTGTTTTAAGCTTAACATTTGCTATCTTTAAGGTCTTCTGATGGAGAGAGTCAACCATCGCCTATAGACACCAAAGGTGTTAATGGTGCGTTGCTATTTTGTGGCGAGGTCTAATGCCACATGCATAAGTTTACCGGCTACCTTACCCTCCAAACCGGAACACGACAGCGACAAGCACTGACGCTATTGCGGCAGGAATAGGTAAGGCGGTGGTACCTGACCCAGGCGAGACAATGCAGAACTCTACCACCTAGTAGCCACGATGATAGTGACTCGCATAGCCAATCGGTCGCCTTTTACGACCTGCCTGGCAGAACGGCAGTTGGTCTATTCTTCAAAGGAGCTCGAAACCAACACGGAGAGAATGGTCACTTAGGCGTAGGCGTACCGGCCAATAGTTACCAGTGCTAGGGAAGATCCTCGAGAAACTGTTCACTAGGAGGATCTCGTGGGAGCTGCACAGAGGGGGGGTTAGTGAACAGTCCACAGTATGGAGTCACCGCACAAAGGGAGGACAAAGATCTGGGACGTAAGGGGAAGATAGACCCGGTAGCATCGCTGGACATTTAGGGAGCGTTTGATGGCGCCTGGTGGATAGAGATATTGGAGCGACTGCACGCGAAAAGGATGAGCCCACAAATGTTGAGTCTAGTCGGCAGTTACCTGTTAGGAAAGGAACTAGAGCTGCGGTTCTCAGGGGAGAAAGCGAGCCAAGCGAACGAAAAAGGATGCATCCAGGGCTCCACGTGTGGTACCCTTTTTTGGAATATCTTACTAGATCTTTGACCTCGACTTCGACCGTCATGTGCATGTTCAGGCATTCGCAGATGATATCCTCATGATAGCATTGGGCAGCACGGGTGGCCTGGTCGAGGTAAAGAGTGAATGCAGCTTTGTCCAAAATACCCGCTTGGGGCACCAACAACAGACTCAGGTTCGCAGCTGCTAAAACATAAACCATGTTGGTGACGCTAAAACGGAAATTCACAGTATCTGTCCAACAGATGGGAGGAGTAATTTTGGAGTCAGGCAATTCTATCAGGGTACTTGGGCTAATAATTCACCTAGGACTTACATTCGGCCAACATTTGGATGATGTCATCAAAAAAGCCACCAGACTATATAAGATGGTAGCAGCAACAGCCAGATCCAGATGGGGCCTTAACTCAGAAATAGTGCGTCAAATATAGCTCGCAGTAGTAGATTCAACCTTCCTATACGCAGACATTGTGTGGGCGGCGGTCCGGAAGAAAACCTACCAGAGAAAACTCATAAAGAGCAGAGACTCTTTGCCATAAAAATTCTAAAGCACATAAGACGGTTTCCTTTAAATACAGCACACTTTGGCGCGCATCCTTCCACTGGGTCTTCGGGCTCAGGAACAAAAGGCAATCTTTGAGATAAAGAGGGGACGGCCACTAGAGGAGCGTCCTGACGCCATACTAGAGAGCAGGGTACACCCACACGACCACCTTCATCCTTCCTGACGCACAAGGCTGAAGTTTGGAAGAGCAACCTCCCTAGTGGAGCTCACGGACACAATGAACTGGCCGTCAGCATATACAAACGGATCTAAGATCGAGGGGAGAGTGGGTATGGCGGTGTCTCTCTGGGTGAACGGATCGGAGGTATAAAATATGAAAATGAAATTTAAATTAAGAATAGTGTAAACAAGAAAGAAAAGACGTGTGGCACTCGGAGACTGCCGCGGTAAAGCTATTGCATAGCATTTTTTATCAACTTATGCAATTACAATTATATATTTATTTTATTTATTCAGTATTTTTTTCCTTGTTTTTTTCTTTGATATTAATTCAAGTTACACTTTGAGCGTGGTGACCGATAAAAAAACAATTTTTTTTCTTTTATTTAAATGAGATGTTAATATTGTTCAAAATATTTTTATTATCTTTCAATACATGTCGGTTCTTCAGAAATATTTAATAAATGCACTTTGTTTATTGATATTTAAAACACTTTGTACCCAAATTATACGAGTACAGATATTCACTGTTGTACGTAGATGATAAATACCTATACACCTATATACATTCTCACAAACAGCTGATTACGGTAGTTTTCCAATACAACCAATGCCATCTAAAGGCGGATTGCTGAACTAAAGAGACAAGCGTGATATTTCAAAAAGTATTAAAAGTTCTGGTATTTATCGATAGATGGAAAAACTAAAAAGTACCACCGCTGTGCCGGTCGAAGTGGGGGGTGTTAGGTTTTTTCGTTACGGAATTTCTGGATTCGGTCTCCACGCTCAAGGCCCGCGATAGAAGCTATGCAATAGCTTAAAAATGTATTACATTGTAAAAAAGACGAGTGGTGCTTTTTGAGATATCTATTGACACTATGCTATAGAACATAGATAGAAATACATATAGAATATACATATAGAATAAACATATATAGAATATATATAGAAATTAGTTTTACTGAACATGTATTTTTAAATTGTAAGTTTGTGCACAATAAAGAGTTTTCATACAACTTTCAATAACTTCCCGCTACGTATGTAGATTACTCATTTTGCCCCGATTTTTCAAAATCGAGTTTTTATCAGATCTCCACGTTTTGAGATCCTAGGAATCTTTTCCGACTATTTTCGCGATGACGTCAGTATGTCTGTATGTCACATCTCACAACTTTTGAACGGCTTGACCGATCAAAACGCAGTTGATGGCATTCGATTGAATTCCGCTTAAAGACTTCCTGAAAATTTGAACCAAATCGGCTCAGGAGATTTTGAGAAATATTGATAAAACTCCAAAACAAAATTTTGACGAAACAGTATTTTTTTAATATAACTTAACAACTTCCAGATTAATGTGTCGATATCAGCTCTATTCCTCTAAAAACTAAGTCTAATGCATAAATTGCATATTAATTTTTTTAGTTAGGTTCTTATAAAAGCGTGTTTTTAGTTTTCTGTAACTATTATTTTTTTGATTCCTTTTATTAAGTGACATAAGTTACAAGCGAATACGTTCTGTTTACTTAGTTTCAGATAAATGTATAATGTCTTAATTACCTGTAATGCTATTTAAATAACCAATCATAAATGAGTTTTCCTCTAAAAACTACGTCTAATGCATAAATTGCATATTATTTTTTTAGTTAGGTTCTTATAAAAGCGTGTTTTTAGTTTTCTGTAACTATTATTTTTTTAATTCCTTTTATTAAGTGACATAAGTTACAAGCGAATACGTTCTGTTTACTTAGTTTAAGATAAATTTAAAATGTCTTAATTACCTGTAATGCTATTTAAATAACCAATCATAAATGTGTTTGTAAATTTACTCTGTACAAATTATGGAATCAAACAGATCATATTATACATACACTATCTTATTGTACAACACCAAATATTTGGCTACGAAGTAATAATGTAACGTAGTAACTACTGTATTTGTCTCAAAAAACATTTGATTTTATTTATCCAAGGATTTCCGCGTGTTTACTCCGACTCCTTTTAAGGGTTCCGTACGCAAAGGTTAAAACGAGACGCTATTGCTAAGACGTCGCTGTCCGTTCGTCAGTTTGTCTGTCGGTAAGTCTGTCTGTCTGTCCGTTTGTCACCTGGCTGTATCTCAAGAACCATGACAGTTAAAATTTGCACAAATTATGTATTAAACGCACAAATTATGTATTAAAATATTTAAGGGGAGCTCTCATACATCAAACGTGATTTTTTTGCAATTTTTTTCTCGAGCTTATTAACGACAACTGGTAGACGCTTAAAATATACACATATATTAATTAGTTATATCTATAAAAACGGCTGGACCGATAGCTGATGTAACAAGGAATAATATAGGCTACTTTTTAAAAAAAAATCCTACGCAGACGAAGTGGCGGGCACAGCTAGTCTTATATCACAATGTTAGTTACCATACCCCTCCGAAACAGCTTGACCGATTTTTATGAAATTTTACATGCATATTCAGTAGGTCTAAGAATCAGCTATTATATTTTTCATATCTCTAAGTGATAAAAGTGGCCCACCCCTAATTTTTTTGTTTTTTGACAAAAAAATTTTATAATGTGGCATTAAAAATACATACAATCCAAAATTTTCACCTTTCCATCACCAACCCCTATTTTTTAATTTAATAATGTATGTATATGGCAAAACAACGTTTGCCGGATCAGCTAGTATTTACTTAAGTAAAAATAAATGAATAAATTTAAATAAAATAAAAATTTAAGGGGGCTCAAATATAATACGTGTTTTTTTGCCATTTTTAATAGATTATGATACGGAAACCGGTTTGAAGGGTAATATAGCCGGTAAACTTATGCTGTGGTTATCTTCTTGTCTCATATAACCATGTGCTTGTTTGCTATTTTATGTTCCCATCCCATCTGCTTTTGTTTGCTCTTATGATATAAAAAAAGAAACTTTTGTATTGTTTCGATTTTGATTTCTGAAACGGCGTTAGACGCAGTTTTTCAAGTTCTACAATATTATAGTAATTCAAAAATTGATCGTCTGAAAAATATTTTTATTTTTCGTCAACGATAACTCCTTAACGAATAAACCGATTTTGATATAATTGGTCATTGATATATTGGCAATATATATGGCATTTCATATCGGCAAATAGACGAAAACATGTTTATATTTTCCTTGTCTATAGGCGATGGTTTTTTATTTACATGAGAGTAATTTCAATGCAGGCACAAAAGCAATAGATGAGTCCTTTACTCTTGTCCATAATGAACTTAATTATTATTAATTAAAAATATGTTTTATCTATTGCGTGTTTCTATTTGCCTACAGTCAACAATCTGGGTCTAATATATTTCGTGCATTGATATCGTATGTATCAAATAGTACAGGCAATAGAGAATTTTTTCCTGCACTAAATTTCAAATTATTTTTAAGCTATTGCATAGCTTCTATCGCGGGCCTTGAGCGTGGAGACCGAATCCAGAAATTCCGTAACGAAAAAACCTAACACCCCCCACTCCGACCGGCACAGCGGTGATACTTTTTAGTTTTTCCATCTATCGATAAATACCAGAACTTTTAATGACTTTTTGAAATATCACGCTTGTCTCTTTAGTTCAGCAACCCGCCTTTAGGTGGCATTGGTTGTATTGGAAAACTACCGTAATCAGCGGTGTGAGAAAGTATATAGGTGTGTAGGTATTTATCATCTACGTACAACAGTGAATATCTGTATTCGTATTATTTGTGTACAAAGTGTTTTAAATATAAATAAACAAAGTGCATTTATTAAATATTCCTTAAGGACCGACATGTATTGATAGATAATAAAAATATTTTGAACAATATTAACATCTCATTTATTTAATAAAAGAAAAAAATTTGTTTTTTTATCGGTCACCACGCTCAAAGTGTAACTTGAATTAATATCAAAGAAAAAAAAATACTGCATAAATAAAATAAATATATATTTGTAATTGCATAAGTTGATAAAAAACAGTAGCAGTCGTGGGACTGCCGATAGAAGTGAAAACGGAACTATTAAGTTGAGAGTAATTAAAACTATATGCAAAACATAGCTATAGATATACTATTATCATTAGCATGTCGGTGACGCGAACCGAGGATTTTACCCTCTACCAAAACGCTCAACGCGCCTAAAGAAGTTTTCACTTCAAAAATGCTATGCAATAGCTTTACCGCGGCAGTCTCCGAGTGCCACACGTCTTTTTACATTCTTTTTAAGTTAATAAATACATTCATGTACTTCCGTCTACTATTTTTTCAATTTTCTACTTTAACCTTTTCACCGCCACAGTCGGCTATACCCAACATATCATTTTGGACGTTCAAACGCCAATGTCGGGTAATGCCGACACAAACATTATGCAAAAATTAAACTATTAATGCAATATTTTTCGCTGTTTTTTTATCGCTTATAACTTGTCAACCAATGTTTATTTATTATATTGGTTACACTTTTTCCATTCGTCATTTATATGAAGTAAAAAATTAGATAATATAACGATAATCCCAAACTGATCACAAAGTCTACGCCGGTAGCGCCATTGTCGTGTCATGCCGACAGCTAGTGATGTAGAACATGCACGTAAGATTTTATTTAAATATTTCATCGCTTCTATGATTTTTAGAAATAATTGACAAATTATTAACAATTCTGAAAGGTCTGACAAATCTATATATATATAAAAGAAAGTCGTGTTAGTTACTCCACTTATAACTCAAGAACGGCTGAACCGATTTAGCTAAAAATTGGCAGGGAGGTAGTTTAGAGCCAGGAGAAGGACATAGGATATTTTAGAATTTTTTCCACGCGAACGAAGTCGCGGGCACAGCTAGTATTTAAATAAAAACAACAAACTTTTATTAGAAATAATACATAAAATCAGCAACAAATCAGCAACAGCTAGTATAGACATAAATTGGTTTTCATTAGTACTCCTCGGCAATTACGTGGCGTGTCTCTGGTAATTAAACGATCAGGGTCTTAAATACCTAGGTATTCTATCAGTTAGGTACTTTTGGATAAGAATAAATTAAATAGGTGTCTCAGTTTATTTATTCTCCGTTCTGTTCTCAATTTGCAAATATATATTTTTCTAAATATTCCTGCTCAGCCTTTTTCTTATATGGTCAGGCAGAGTCGAAAAGGAATATTGAGCTTGACGGTGGTCGTGGTGACGCTGACGGCATTATTAGTGGCGGCGGAGGAGTCACCATTTTTTGCCGCGATATTTTCCTAAAATCAAAACGCATAGCTGAATATAATATACCTAATAGAAAACGAAATTAGTATATAAATTACGCTGTTTTTGAGTACTTTTACCAAATAAGTACCTATTTTTAACCGACTTAAAAAAGGAGGAGGTTCTCAATTTGGCCGGTATATATTTTTTTTATGTATGTACACCGATTTCGCCGAGGTTTCTGAGCCGATTTACGTGATTCTTTTTTGTTTGATGCGTAATAGTTTCGAATTGGTCCCATAAAAATTTGATTTAGGTAGGTCCAGCAGTTTTTATTTTATGAGCATATTTTTATTTATTTTACCTATGTCAATTTCTTAAATCAAATTTCGCAAATAAATTTGGTCCACTTCCCGGTTGCCGATTAAGCTGAAATTTTGGCTTATGATGATTTTATAAAGTTACGCTCAGTCATTGAAAGAAGTCTTTGTGACGTCTGACGCACTGCCGCTAGTCGGTTCTCACGTGGCTGAGCAGACTCGGTTACTGCACGGTTTCGTATCACTTCTAATCTATGAACTCTCTGCTCGGCGAACTCCTTAGCTAAACGCTGCTTAATGAGACCAATTCTGTGAGCCTTCTGCTCGGCAGATTCGGTCGATAGACGCTCATTAATGAGACCAAGTCTATTAGCTCTCTGCTCAAAAGACTCATTCGCAAGGTGCTCTTAGATCTTACCGTGTCTAGAATTATACTGTTCAAAAGTTTCTTGATGTTAGTGTGATTTTATATATGCTTTCATGGCCAACAAACGTTTTTCAGGATCTTTAAGTCTCACAAGAACGTGATATTGTGTTTCGAAGAGCATTTTTACGGAGAGAGATCTATATTTGTTAAGGCGCGCAGTATCTGTTGTAGTCTACCCATAAATAGTTGACAATACAACAATACACTAAAAAGTATTAAATAAAAATAACTACGTTAAAAAAACCGACTTCAAAACAAAAAGTAAAGAATAATAAAGATTTAATATTAATTGAATACTACCTATTATTTATATGTGCTATTTACTATATATTAATAGGTTTGAAGTCGGTGCCAGCCTTAAACAAATAATAATATTTTAATCACTTAAATAAATACGAGAAAATTAATACAATGAAATGCCTACTTTAAAATTTAAGATGCGTAAATAAAACCTAATAAAGAGCAATTAAATGTTAATATTATAAGCAGATTCAATCAATACGAAGAATAATGAAAAAAATAATTACGAAAATGTATTCAACAGAATTCCTAAACTAAATGGTCATGTGAATTAATGTAAAATTATTAATTAAGCTAAAACGCATCTAAGTTTTTAGTTTAAAATGTACACCATATAATGGTAGAATATGTTGGAAGCTTAATTAATTTTAAACTACTCGTAACACCAATATTCTTGCAAATAAATATTTTCTTTCTTTCAAAAATTTTATATATTCAAGACGTCCGTCAACGACGTATGCCCGCGCGTGCGTGCCGGATTGGCTTGGCACCGACTTAAAACCTATTAGTAAATAGCGCATATAAATAATAGGTAATATTTAATTAATATTAAATCTTTATTATTTTTTAATTTTTTTGTTATAAAGTCAGTTTTTTTAACGTAGTTAATTTTATTTTGAATATAGATACCTACCCCACCATCAGCAAATAGGTGTATATGGAATTAAGTTAATGGGTATATAGGTAGGAACTATTCCAATAGTTCATTAAAATGTTTTAATATCTAAACTATAAGGAGTAGTTCAATAAATAAATAAATATCGATAAAGTACGAAATTTACTTTTCCAGCATTAATATTAGGTAAATTCTGTGGTTTCGAAACACCAATGTCGGCTTATCCCGACGACGCGTGATGTCATAAGGGAACTAGAGTTGCGCCACTGCTATTATAAAATTTTCAATTGAGTACGAACTCTGGTAATATTTGGGTCTAATTTTTAAGCTATTTCATTTAAAATTTTGTTAATTTGACTACTTTTTGAGATGATGTAAATTGTTTTAAAATAAAACAAGCCTATGTGAAAAATAAAGTTATTAATATTATATTTATATTTACATTGTATGCTCATGGTCACATCTCTATTTTTTCACAGTGTTGTTTATAATAAATCATGGTGGCACGGTTTTTTGTTTCGGACTGTGGCTGTGAAAAGGTAAACATAATTTCGTTATATAAACATATCGTTGTAAGCGGATTGTCTTTCTAATCCCATTATTTATCTGCACGAGTAGTACAATTTAATGCAGGAAAAACTCCTTTAGTTTTGTTTGTTTTTTAATTAGTTTGTTCGCTATCTTGTGATATGTAATATAGACATACGATGCCCTTGCCCGAAAAATACGAAGCCTAGCGTGTTGACTGTCGACAAACAAACTAGCAACAGATAAGGTAAATAGTTTAAAATGATTTCCTTCAAAAAACGTAGGTGACGTATATAAATTTTCCGTAAGAAGGGGAAAAGAGAAATGAGGGAGAGTAGTGAGAGGAGGGAAAGGGAGAGAGGCTAGGCAGGTGGGAAGGGGATTGTCTAAGGATGGGAGATGTTCTCCCCGTGTTAGTCCTGGGCTCCTTTGAAGAATAGGCCAACTGCCGTTCGTAAAAGGCGACCGCAAGGCAGGTCGTAAAAGGCGACCAATTGGCTATACGAGTCACTACGTGACTATTAGGTGGTAAAGTTCTGCATTGTCTCGCCCGTGTCTGGTATCACCGCCTCACCGATTCCTGCGGCAATAGCGTCAGTGCTTGTCGCTGTCGTGTTGCAGTTTGGAAGGTAAGGTAGTCGGTAAACTTGTGCATGTGGTATTAGACTTCGCCATAAAATAGCAACGCACCATTAATATCTTTGGTGCCTATAGGCGATGGTTGACTCTTTCCATCAGGAGACCCATCTGCTTGTTTGTTATCTTATGATGATTCTATGTATTAGTATCGTTGACTAACACCAATAACAAAAGCAAATAATTTGCTTACTTTGGGGTTAGATCAGTCAGTGTAATCTATCCCGTGAATATTTAAAAAAAAAAGTATTAAGTTAAATAAAGTTCTTTTTTAAAAAGAAATCCAAAAGTGATAATCATCATTTTCTCGGTTCTCTCTGCCTACCCCGTAAGGGATCTGGCGTGAAGATATGTATGTATAAATCCAAAAGTGAAGTCCTAGCAGGACGAAGGGTTCCGTACCATCGTCTTTAAAAAATACGAAAAAACATGTTTATTGTATACATTTTATACTTAACTAGCTGTTGCCAGTGACTTTGTCCGCGCGGACTTCGTTTACTCCGCACAGCTGCTCCCCCGTAGGTGATAGCGTGATTATATAGCCTATATGTTGACCCGACCTGTTAGTAATATTCATGCTAAATTTGAAGTAAATCCATGCAGTACTTTTTGAGTTTACCCCGGACATACATACAAGACAAACAGACAAAAATTCTAAAAACTATAGTTTTGGCTTTGATATCGATTATAGACCACGCCCCAAGTATTCTTTTAAAAAAATATTCAATGTACAGTTTTGACTTTCCTACGATTTTATTATATATATATATATATATATATATATATATATATATATATATATATATATATATATATATATATATATATATATATATATATATATATGTATATATATATATATGTATGTATATATATATATATATATATATATATATATGTATGTATATATATATATATATATGTATATATATATATATATATATATATATATATATATATATATATATATACAGGGTATAACAAAAATAAGCACTAATACTGAAGGAGCGTTCAGGATGTGTGGTTAGCTCTTTAATTATACATTTTTAATAAATAAAAACTATGAAATTTCTGAGAAAATGAATGTCAAAGTTTTTTTTCAAAATGATCTGTGGCAGCCCTGAAGTATAGCACGCAGTAACGTACGCGCACGGTTTACGCAGCTATGAAAGGTCACAATCATATGATAGATGTCAATGAACTGCTAGACGCACAACAAAGTACTAATTACTTGACAGAGTAAATAATGTAGATATTATTTAAAGAGTTTTTTTGTATTTTTTTCTACCAGGACTGATGTTGGAATAAACCCATGAGGGTCCTTAGTTTGATTACCAGGCTGGACAATTTGATTCATAGGTAACTTAACTGGGTTTTGATAGCCATAATTATTACATTATGTTAAAAAAAACACTGTCCGACTATTGGTGTCACTCGATAGCATATTACGATCATATTAAAATAATTATTAATTACTATACTCATATTCAATAAAAAAAATCTCATAAAATTTTATTAATCGTAAATACCTACCTAGTAGTCTCATACCTAGTTTACGTAAGGCAAACCTGCGGCTATTAGGCATTTCATGCAGGAAAATCTCCCGCCTGGCAACAAAATTATATCAGCTGTGTACCTAAAATTTATTGTGACCTGGATTATTATTTCTAACTCTGAGTGAAACTATTAGTTTGGTACATACATTCTAAAACAATCGTGGCAAATAATCCAATATAACTAATTAAGGTATCTTTTTGTTATGAAAACACATTACATAAATTACTTCATCACACAATATCCACCTTCAAAGTCAACTATTCACATGTGTTTTCAGTGTAGGTACCTAAATCTATTCCGTGATTCATAGGCATTTTACAATGTATTATCTGGCATGGTTTCAACTTACAAACTGTTTTAATGGCATAATACTTACCTCTAGTACCTACCCTGTTTGCTTCTAACTTCACATAACAAGGTGTCTAAATAGGTAATTAGTTTTTGAGCAGGTAAATCATAGCTATTATCACTTTTTTTACACACAATTCTAAAAACTTAGTAAAACTTTCTCGTTGATAACACGACACTTCGCAAAATAAATATGCATTATCATTAAGAATTAAGACACAACACAACCTTTTATAAGCATTTTTGACAAATAAACCTACGCATTGATTAGCCTAGAAGTCCTTTGATTTGAAGTATTACCGACATCGCGCTAGGCGTCTCAACACCAAGCGCCCGACTTAAGGCCTTGCTCACACACACTACTGAATATTTTCCGCGGGAATTTTAATTGCGCAAATTAATTTTCGTTACATATGAAATTTGACATGGCTAGCACTGCTAAAAAAATGTCAAGAATCGGAATGTTCCCGGTGAGTTGATAGGCTCGTTTGTCACTATCACTACATGGCTGATGGAACTTAGTACCAACCTAAAGTTTGTTTTAGGTGCGCCTCTTCTTACCTTTTTTATGTTATTGAGATAGGCAAACTAGCAGACGTGCCACCTGATGGTAAGTGGTCGACGTCGCTAATGAACAAAAATGGGATACCTGGGCTGGAACTAGCCCAGGTATTCCATTCATGTGTTAGAGACATAAGATGTTAAGATCCTGAGACATAAGATGTTAAGTCTCGGTGCCAGTAATTACAGTGCCTGTCTTGCCCTTCTCTCCGAAACACAGCAAAGCTATTTCACGGGAGAAATTGGCAAGACCTTTCTAAGTAGTAGTTATTTCAGGAAAAAGATAATTTTTGACTACGTTTTTTTGATTACATTTTAGATCAAAGATTTTATAAAATACTAGCCGTTGCTCGCGGCTTCGCACGCGTGGTTAGAGTTTTTTGTGAATGTCAAAAATAAACCACGCAAGCGAAACCAACGAAAACTATTGCTAATTTTAGCGATTGCCGGGATTACATATCAACCTGTTCATTCATTCAGAAAAATTAATCTTTTTCATCAAAATATTGTTTATCATACTGGAAATGAAAAAGTATTAAGTTAACTTTAAAGCCGCCGCCGGTCGTTTGTACAGGCCTTTAGAACTTACACGTGTTTTGCGGCTTATACAAAGTGCAACGAAACGCTTTGATTGGCGAAAAGACCACTTTCGGAAAGAGACAAGACACTCCCTTTTTTCTGCCATTTTGTTTTTATGTAAAATCATACTAATATGTAGTTCCGTATAGTTTTAGTCAACATTTTTGTCACTTTTATGATAAGAGTGATGCCGGTTTAGGCGTTTCTTCGTAAGGTACTGGGTTCGATTCTCAGTTCGCCTGGTAGAATGGAGGGTAATTCTTCTTAAGGCACTCAAACTAACACGGGAAATGATTTTTTTTTATTTATGGTGCAAGGGGTCCCACCACCACCTTCGGGACCCAAGACAACCTGACTGCTGTACAATGAAAGAGGTCCTGGCACCGGCTTCCTCCAGAGAGGTTCGGAGGTTAGACGACAGTCGCTACGGCAAACTCAAACTCGTTCCTAGCGCAAGCGTGGAGAATAACCGGAATAAACTCTAAGATGAAGAAGATTATTTTTAAATTTGTTTCACTGAACCCTAATTAGTTCGGAAAAGTACCTAGATAATTGTAAAGGAATTTTTATTTTTTTATTCAGTTGCCGTTTGTCTTTGGAGAGCGTAACTATTGCTATTATTGCCGATTTTTTATGAATCTTACTTAATACCCATTGATTGGAAATCGCGATTTTAAAAATGCCACGTAGAAATAATAATGACCGTCACCTTTACACTGATAGTGAATTTTACGAAATGATGCTATGTGTTGGTGCTGTTAGGAATGGTAGCATTAATGAAGCGAGGGAGATTTACCGACAACGGTTTATTGATAGAAGGCCACCAGCAGAACAACGTCATTTACCTCCGTACTCAGTATTCCGTAACATGTGTTTACGACTTCAGCGTACTGGTTCCTTCCACCGCGAACGAAACGTTGGACGTCCTAATTCAAGAGTAGGTACTGCTATTGAGACTCGAATTCTAAATCATTTTGACGAGAATCCTCGGACCAGCACACGCCGATGCAGTGCTATGTTAAATGTAAACCATATGGTGGTGTGGCGTACTCTGCAGGATGATGGACGACATCCCTACCATTTTTCAAGGACTCAGGAGATAGGACTTGCAGACCATATGCCCAGAATGGACTTTTGTAGGTGGTACCAGAACCGTGCTGAAGCAAATCCCGAATTTGCTTTTAATATTTTATGGACAGATGAGGCTTCTTTCACAAGAAATGGTGTGCTCAATTTGCACAACGAGCATGTGTGGGCACATAATAACCCGCATGCCTCGAGTGAAAGTAGCTTTCAGCACCAGTGGAGAATTAATGTCTGGGCAGGCATCGTTGGGGACTATGTTTTGGGGCCGACTATTTTACCTCAGGGTCTTAACGCTCAAAGGTACCTACAACACCTGAGAGAGGATTTAGAAGAACATCTGGAAAATCTTCCACTGAATGTATACCGTAATATAATTTTTCAGCACGATGGAGCACCCGCTCACTTTGCACGCCCTGTGCGTGATTATTTAAACGATCGATTTGCAGAGTGGATAGGTCGAAGTGGCCCGGTGCCTTGGCCACCTCGTTCTCCAGATCTCACGTGCCTAGACTACTTTTTATGGGGTTATGTGAAAAATAAAGTTTACTCTGTGGAATGTCATACACGTGAAGAGATGGAAGGTAAAATTAATGCAGCATTTAGGTCCATAACCCCACATATGTTGCATAATGTAAGGTTATCAATGTTACGCAGAACTGCTCTTTGCATTGAGAAGGGTGGTGGTCATTTTGAACCTTACTTATAAATTAATTTGAAGACAGTGTTGTTTTATTATTGCCTGTAAATAGTGAATTTGGATTAATGTATAATAATTAATCAGTGACGAAAGTGATATGTAAAAAATTGCTTATTAAATGTGTGTAAGTACAAGTACGCGGTATTCTTCATGTCTATGTGTGCGTCACGCTATTCATTCAACGTGTTGCTGACGTCACATCACTTCCATCTTCAAGGTAGGGGTGTGAAAATAAACTTTAATTTCTTATTTTACTAAATTTATATGAAACAAAAAATGTGTGCCTTTTGGTATAATATTTTACCAGGTGTTTGTTTAGTTCATGTACACGTATACCCTTGAAAGCTTATTTTTGTTATACCCTGTATATATATATGTATATATGTATATATATATATATATATATATATATATATATATATATATATATATATATATATATATATATATATATATATATATATATATATATATATATATATATATATATATATATATATATATATATATATATATATATATATATATATATATATATATATATATAATATATATATATATATATATATATATATATATATTGTATAGATATTGCAGCAACGGAAAAACATAATTTGTGAAAATTTCAGCGTTCTAGCTATCGCGGTTTTTGAGATACAGGCTGGTGACAGACAGACAGACGGACAGGCAGACAGCGCAGTCTTAGTAATAGGGTCCCATTTTACCTTTTAGGTACGGAACCCTAAAAATTTTGTTAGATTTATTGCTTGTTAAAAATAATTTGCGTTTCGGAAACTGGCCGTAAGTATCTTCGGATAACCGTTGGTGCACTAGCTGTACCTCTGCTTACCTCTTCAGTGATTAGGACGTGAAGATACATTGCTTCAAATTTCACGTTCACACGTTATTTATTTCATGTTTTAAATTAAACCTTGATGAATTTTAATGTCAAAAAAACACGACAGCATGTCATCTCTTTCCCCTTCTCGTCCCCTCTCTATTTATCTCTCTTCTCACCTCTCCCATCCTTAAACAATCCCTTCCCACCGGCCTAGCCTCCCCTTCCTTCCTCATTTCTCGTTGCCTCTTCTCTCCCACTTTCCACCCTTTCTCTCGCCCCGTCACTCACCCTTCTCTCGTTATCCCTCCCTCGGTCTTATATAAAAAAAATTTCCCTTTTTTCGAAAATTGACCAATCGAAACGCGGTTGATAGCATTCGATTGGATTCCGCTCAAGTTAGACTTTCTGAAAATGTATACCAATTCGGTCTAGTAGATTTTGAAAAAAACTCAAAAACAATTTTTCCGAAACAGTGTTTTTTAATATTACTTCCAGATTAATGTAGCAATTGAGTACAAAATCTAATCAGCAGGCCTACTCTTGAAAACAATATAAATCTTAAACTAATATTGATAACAACAATAAGTTTCGAATATCGTCAAAAAACGATACTCTTAAAACCAATATTGCCCACATTGATTCAGTATAGTAACCACCTAATTATTGGAAATAGATGTCATCGTTACACGTCAAGCTAGTGTTAAAAGTTGAAATTTTAGGTACCGTTTTAAACAAAATAACAAATAAAAGCAATAATGAGTAGTTCCAAAAAATGTTGAAATCCGTGTGGCCCTGTCGTCGAATCCAATAATTGAATATAGTTGTCCAGAGTACGAAATACTTCAAAATTCATTAAATATTCATTTAAAATTGAAATCGGTTTTCAAGAGTAGCCCTTCAGCAGGCCTACTCTTGAAAACAATATAAATCTTAAACTAATATTGATAAAAACAATAAGTTTAGAATATCGTCAAAAAAACGGTACTCTTGAAACCAATATTGCCCACATTGATTCAGTATAGTAACCACCTAATTATTGGAAATAGATGTCATCGTTACACGTCAAGCTAGTGTTAAAAGTTGAAATTTTTGGGTACCGTTTTAAACAAAATAACAAATAAAAGCAATAATGAGTAGTTCCAAAAAATGTTGAAATCCGTGTGGCCCTGTCGTCGAATCCAATAATTGAATATAGTTGTCCAGAGTACGAAATACTTCAAAATTCATTAAATATTCATTTAAAATTGAAATCGGTTTTCAAGAGTAGCCCTTCAGCAGGCCTACTCTTGAAAACAATATAAATCTTAAACTAATATTGATAAAAACAATAAGTTTAGAATATCGTCAAAAAAACGGTACTCTTGAAACCAATATTGCCCATATTGATTCAGTATAGTAACAACCTAATTATTGGAAATAGATGTCATCGTTACACGTCAAGCTAGTGTTACAAGTGGAAATTTTAGGTACCGTTTTAAACAAAATAACAAATAAAAGCAATAATGAGTAGTTCCAAAAAATTTTGAAATCCGTGTGGCGCTGTCGTCGAATCCAATAACTGAATATAGCTGTCCAGAGTACGAAATACTTCGAAATTCATTAAATATTCATTTAAAATTGAAATCGCTTTTCAAGAGTAGCCCTACAGCTCTCTTCTTAAAAAATGGCGTCCTAATTGCATCATTGTTCGGGAGCTATCGTTGACGAAACATTTAGAAAAGAGTATTTTCAACTAATCTTCTAATTCTAAAAGAAAAGAAATATTTCAACTAATCATTTTTTGACATTCTACAATATTTTAGTACCTACCAGAGAAAACTGCGTCAAATACCGTAACTAAGAGGCGATAGTGCTTTGAATGAAACAAAAACTCCGACGCCTTTTAAAATAACAGACGTAATTTTATACTTAGAACATAACTATATTTCATACTTTTAAGGGGTTTTCTGTCATTATGGTTTTCACCAATACCCTACCTACAGAGCGGTCGGCAACACTCGGCCCACGGACGTTTTCTTCTGGTCCGTGAATGTTAATATAATATTTAATCTATATTAATATTATAAATGCGAAAGTTTGGATGGATGGATGTTTGTTGATCACGCAAAAACTACTGCACGGATTCGAATGAAATTTGGCACACAGGTAGGTAATGACCTGGAACAGCACATAGGCTTTTTACGATTGGCGATAGGCTTGTCACCTATCACATTGTGGGAACATGTATCTTCGGCGAATCGTGGGTGCGCTTGTTGTGCATCTGCCTACGACTTCGAGGATATGGGCGTGAAGATACTTTTTTTTATTTTCTTATGGAAAGAATTAACCATCGCCTTTAGACACCAAAGATATTAATGGTACGTTGCTATCTTGTGGCGGGCTGTTCATACAGCATGCTTAAGTTTACCAGCTGGTAAACTAACGCATCTAGCATTAATAGGGTATTGGGGCGTTTCGGCCCGCACGTGTTTCTGTTCGCGGACCGAAACGCCTAAATGCATTTTATTCATTAGGTTTTTCGGCCCACAAACAGATAATGGGACGACTCGCCCCATTCAAAAATAATTTGTCAGCATTTTTTAAATTTATTACTAAGTAGGTACAGTCCGAGCCGTTAAACTTATGCATGTAGCATTGCTATCCCGCCAAATGAATAGCAACGCACCGTTAACATCTTTGGTATCAATAGGCGATGGTTTCTCTTTCCCTTAGGAGAGACACCTGCTTGTTTGCTATCTATTCATATAAATAAAAAATGATGTGGTGTCGTGGGACACCAGGTAGGAACGAAGTTCCTTCGGCTAAACGGCACTACTCGCTTGTGTACGCGACTGTCGCGCCTGCGCACGTCTCATTTAACGCTTTTATTCCACGCATTTTTCTTACGGTTTTACTATCACATTTTTTTCAGTTCGGTCGCGCAGCAAAATCCCTATCCCCTCCAAGCCTGCCGTAAGGAACTTCGTTCCAATTAGGAAACGTTAATAATGCTTCCACTTCTAAATTATTAACGCTTCTGAATACAACATATTTGTTGACAATTAAGTTTTTAGCCCTAATGATGCAGTAAAATGTAAAACCGGTAAACATAAAATAATCATTTAATATATTGTAATTTCATTTCCCAAAATGTTGTACCCAACTGTACTTAAATATTTTAAAGTAATTAATATCGGGACGAATCCCCCCATAATAATAAAAACATTGGGCGTTTCGTTCCGCGGGACAAAACACCCAATTCTATAGGCACTTTTAAGCGTTTTGGTCCGCGGGCCGAAACACACGGGCCGAAACGCCCCAATACCCCATTAATATATTTGAAAACAATATTTATCGATCTTTTCGACTTTTTAAATAAAAAATGTGTAAACGGTTGACCCTACGAGCCGTCCCTGAAACTTCCCGCTAAATTAAGGTATTTTAAGCTCAAAAAAGTAAAAAATATAAGCATATATTTTTTTAAAAATGACAATATATTATTAATTTTATAAAAAGCTGTATATTCTGAAAACGATAACGGCATTCAACTCAATTTTTGAGATCTAAAATATTGCTTTAGCTAAATAATCGATATAGGTTGAAAAATTTCGATGCAATGTCAAAAAACATTTTATTTTTAACTAGCTGTTGCTCGCGACTTCGTCCGCGCGGACTTCGTTTACTCCGCACAGCTCCTCCCCCGTAGGTGATAGCGTGATAATATGAATATGTAGCCTATATGTTGACCCGAGCGGCCTGTTAGTAATATTCATGCAAATTTTGAAGTAAATACATGCAGTACTTTTTGAATTTACCCCAGACATACATTGACTTTCCTACGATTTTATTATATGTATAGATTTTCTTCATTGATAAATCCCAAACAAATTGACCGATTTTGTTTAAATTAACGACATTTGAGGCAGTTTTGAAAGGAGAAAAACTGATAAGATTTTTAAGTCATGCAGTAAATAAGTTTGCTAAAAACAACCTAATTTTAATATTTGAAAAGCTATAAGGTTTGAGAATTATATTCGATTTTGATTTTTGAAACTGCATTTGATGAAGTATTTTTAGTACTTAAATATCGTAGAATACAAAAAACTGATTGGTTGAAAAATTTCGAAGCTATTTCGAAAAAGCACCTTTTCAACATTTTTCGTCAATGATTACTTCCAAACGGATAAACCGATTTTAAACCGAAACCGATGCAATTTCTGTATTAGATGTAGTTTTTTGAGGAATAGAGCTGATTAGTTTTTGTAATCAATCGGTACATAAATCTGTAAATTATATTAAAAAATAATGTTTCGTCAAAATTTTTTTTGATGTTTTTTTTTTTTAATTTCTCAAAATCTGGACAGAATCGTTTAAATTTTCACGAAATCTGAGTTGAGCGGAATCTAATCGAATGCCATCAACCGCGTTTCGATCGGTCCACCCGTTCAAAAGTTATTTTTTACATACACACACATACATACATACTGACGTCATCATGAAAATAGTCGGAAAAGGTTCCTAAGACCTCAAAACGTGGAGATCTGGTGAAAACTCGATTTTCGAAAATCGGGGTATAATCAGTAACTTCCTTATTTACATACGTAATGGGAATTTAAAAGGGAATTATCAGTTTTGTTCCATCACTCCATTGAGGGGCGAGACTGTATTGTTATGTATCACCAACAGAATTTTCTTCCGTTATCAATCATAACAGGGGTAATAATATTTAAAAGGTATATAACACCAACACAAAACTCTCTTCCGTTATGTTCTATAACAAGGGCGATAATATTGAAAAGGTTATATGCCACGATATACCTACAATGCTAATGTGGAAGGATGTAGGTACCGGGGAAGACCAAGACTGACATACCACGATCAGATTGATCGAGTACTGTCCGAAGGTGGTGTCAAGAGTCTTCGCAACCGGCGTGTGTGTATGAAGAGAGTGATAAATGTGGAAGCGAGACAAGCCTGCAAGGATCGTGATGTATGGCACTCGGTTCTCTCTGCCTACCTCGTTACGTCGTACGTGTGCGTGTGTGTGTGTGTTATGTACCACCAACAGAACTCTTTCGTTATCTACTATAACAGGGGTAAAGTATATTCACGCCCATATCCCCGAAAAGGTAGGCAGAGGAACAACAAGTGCCCCCTTTGGGTAATAACATTGAAAAGTTCTCTTCTGTTAGAATAACAAAGGTAATAATAATATTGAAAAAATGGTAGTGTGTATCGGGTCAAGCGCGATGTAAGGTTCCGAAGTTACCCATCATAATAATGCGGACTAAGAAGAGGGCTTTTATATTTGCATACCTACTATGAACATTTAAGGTATAATTCAACATCAATGACAAATATATATCCGGACCACAGGTTCACCGCATATAAAAACTTCTTTGAGTAGTTATTTTTTATAAGTTAGTCGACTATTACACAAAAAAAAAGACGTGTGGCACTCGGAGACTGCCGCGGTAAAGCTATTGCATAGCATTTTTTATCAACTTATGCAATTACAATTATATATTTATTTTATTTAAGCAGTATTTTTTTTTTGTTTTTTTTTCTTTGATATTTCTTCTTTCTTCATTAGTAAATGCACTGTTTATTCATATTTAAAACACTTTGTAAACAAATTATACGAGTACAAATATTCATTGTTGTACGTAGATGATAAATACCTATACACCTATATACTTTCTCACAAACAGCTGATTACGGTAGTTTTCCAATACAACCAATGCCATCTAAAGGCGGGTTGCTGAACTAAAAAACGAGCGTGATATTTCAGTCATAAAAAGTTCTGGTATTTATCGATAGATGGAAAAACTAAAAAGTATCACCGCTGTGCCGGTCGGAGTGGGGGGTGTTAGGTTTTTTCGTTACGGAATTTCTGGATTCGGTCTCCACACTCAACGCCTGCGATAGAAGCTATGCAATAGCTTAAAACTTGTAAAGCCTTCTAAAGTCGTGATAGTTTTCCTTTTTTAACTTCATTATATTGAATACTACCATGATTTTTCCCACCCCCAAAACCAATCGTTTAGTCTGCAGAGGGTGGAGACATTTGTACAATATTTTTTAAAAACCTATCAAACGACACCCACACAATAGCGTATGTAAGAAAAAAAATAACATCCCCCACTTAACATGTAAGGGAGGTACCCTGAAAAACAATATTTTTTAAAATTTTATCTTACCACTTTATTGACGTTACTATACTATGTATATACGTGCCAAATTACAGCTTTCTAGTACTGAGGATCTCTGAGCAATCGTGCGGACGGACGGACAGACATAGTGAAACTATAAGGGTTCCTAGTTTACTTCGGAACCCTAAGAAGGTAATATACCATCAACACAAAACTTTCTCTTTCAGAATCATTAAAAAACATGCATTTTCATTTAATTTTTTTTTAAATTTATTATTGAATAAATAACAGTACATTTAGCTTATATATAGTAGTATTTAAAAAACCACAAAAGTTTATACTGGGCAATTATACTACACATTAATTTTAAAATATAATTATACATATAAGACATGGATGTAAAAACATAATAACGTGGGTAAACATTCATTCAAGAACTTAAATCACATTTCTTGAAAACTCTCTAAATTGTTCAAAAAGTAGGACTTAAGTTTGGTTTTAATGTTTTTTTGTGTAAAATCTTTTACAAATTCAAATGGCACTTTATTTAACAAACGAGGAATCCATCAGCTAGTTGTCCTCTCACAGTACATATTTTTTGCGCGCGGTAAACAAAACTGAGTGCTAAGTGTGAGTTTTTCTTTTCGCATTCGATCGTGAGCGCGTTTGGAGTTTACTAGGAATTTGCATGTGATTTGTACAGCGCCACCTAGTGGTAAACGTGAGAAACCAGTTTACCACTAGGTGGCGCTGTATAAATCACATACAAATACCTAGTAAACTCGAAACACGCTCACGATCGAATGTGAAAAGAAAAACTCATACTTAGTACTCTGATTCGTAGATTATTTACAAAAATACAGTATATTATACACTCACACTAATTCTTTATATACAATAATCTGTTTATTTACAGGTTTCATAAAATCAAATGTATAAAAAAATATATTAGGCAGTAACATTATAAGAAATATATATAAAATCTTGTTCAAAGCCGGTGTATGTCCGAATGGGTAAAACCAAAGGCCTCTACGATTAGCATCTCTTATGAGATGGCTGGTAAACGCTAATATTAACATGTATGTTAATAAATATATGTTAAATTTTCTCTTAACATAACTGTAAATTAATAATAAAAATGTTACTATAATCCAAAATGTTGCACAATGAAAAATTCCTCTTTGTTTTAAATTGGTTAAATCCTGAAAAAGAAATTCATTTGTTAGTAATTTTTAAGAAAACACAACAGCCTAAGTGGGCGTCCACAAATTACGTGAGATATTTAAGGGGGAGAGGGGGTCGAGTCAAATCTCATCTAATCTTACGTTGGGGAGAGGGGGGGTCTCGGCAAATATCACGCAATTTTTTATCTGATTGAAACCGAAAAAAATATACTATTTTGGTCCATTATCCAGATTGTACATGCTTAAGACTTAATCTTAAGTGTAATCGCAACACGATTAAAATTATTCACTAATTCGTTCGAAAGAAAATAATTTTTTTCACACTTCGACTCTATACATTACTACTGACTGTCAAATCATCATATTTGATTTATACCAAATAGTTCAATTTAATCGGATTTTACGGTACAGTGTAGCCCGTCCTATGATTTCGCGCCACTATTAGAGGAGTAGACATTCTTTTTTAATCGCAGTAATTACGATTTAAGTATTCTATTGTTAAATTGTTATGACATAACTCAGCAATATTGACTACTAATCTAGTTAATAGTTAATAGTCGTAAATAACATCACAAAGCAATTTTTCTTTCTTTTTATAATAAAAATCGAACGCGTTTACATATTTAAGAAACTCAAATTTTGAAAAATCTCACATGAGATTGGGGGATGGGGGAGGGGGTTGAATAAAATCTCACGACATCTCACCAAGGGGGGAGGGAGGGACATAAAATTAAAAAAATCACCTCACGTAATTTATGGACGCTTTCTTAAATATGTATATACAATAATTTATTAGTAACATACATTATTTTAGAGATTTTTTTATATCATAAAATAGCAAACAAGCAGATGGCTAACTTGATAGATAGATACTATTGCCTTGAGACACCAAAGATGTTAATAGCGCATTGCTATCTGTGTGGCGAGATGGCAATGACACATGCATATAAGTATTAGTATGAAGAGCATTTATTCCCATGCTTTATTATCTTCCAAATACTCAAACATTTTAGTTATGATATTCTTTTTTACAGACCTTTGATTTTATACAATGTTTAAATTTGATTATTGGAAAATCTATAACAACAAAAACTATGGTTATCTCTTCATCGGGTAGCCATGTACTTGTTTGCTACACTATGATATAAAAAAACATAATTTCTAACAAGTAAATAGTAATAATAGTTTAAAAACTAAAACCTTACTCCATTAAAATACTATTTTATAAGTTTAAAACAATTAATAGGGCCTTTATTTCAATAGATTTTTTTTCTTAGTACAGTTTTGTGTTTTCTAGATGGCTACATGCATACATCATTATGAGAACTGGTACTTAAAAGTCAGTAACCAACTCAAAGTACCAGCTTATACATACAATTATGTACTACTTTCTTTAATGGTAATAAATGTCGAGTGGTTAGCGACCCTGACTACGCAATCTGGGGCTCGGGTTTGATCCCCGATGGGGATCTCCGGGTTTGGGTGTTTATTAAATATATTCTAGTATTTATATACGAATTTATAAATATTAGTATCGTTGACTAGCACCCATAACATAAGCAAATAATTTGTTTACTTTGGGGTTAGATCAGTAAGTGTAATTTGTACCGTGAATAATTATTTATTTATTATTTACTAGCTGTTGCTCGCAATGTCATTCGCATGGACATCATTTACTCCACACAGCTTCTCCCCCGTAGCTAATAGAGTGATAGTATGTAGCCTATATGTTGACCCGACCTGTTAGTAAAAGTCATGCAAAATTTGAAGTAAATCTATGCAGAACTTTTCGAGTTTTCCCCGGACATACAAACAGACAAAAATTCTAAAAACTATATTTTTGGCTTCAATATCGATTGTAGATCACGCCCCAAGTATTTTTTTAAAAAAATATTCAATGTACAGTTTTGACTTTCCTACGATTTTATTATAGGTATATATAGATTAAACTGTCACATACATAGATACATAAATTCATCCTCATAAAAGTATTTTCACTCCCATATCCCTGAAGAGGTTGACAGATGTACGACCAGGGCATCCACGATTAACTGAAAATACTTAATCCCACAATGTGATAGATGGCAAGTATATCGCCAACCGGACCTTTATCCAATCCTAAACAACTTGTTTTGGCAATTAATTCTTATATTCTTTCGTGATTTACATGTTCTGGCTACTAATAATAACTAACCGATTTGTTGCGGATGACACGCCACACGTGCCATTGATTTCTTTTCTATGTGGCGGAAGGCACGCTAGTCGTGCCATTTAAAAATCAACTTTTGATGTCAACTAAACCTAATCAGGTGTAAACATGAACAAAAAATATAAAAAGTATTTTTTACACATGGCTGATGGCGCACTAGGTGTGTCATCCACTTCTGTGGTGGTTGACATGACAGGCGTACCATGAAATCTTTGTTCACCACCACGGTTAAAAGTTTGTGAAACTGGAAACCGCAACTAATCGGTTAATTGACCACCCATTGATCGAGTGGTTAGCGAACCGAACTATAAGTCAACGGGGCTCGGCTTCGATTCCCGACGTTATTAGTATGTGACAGTATCTATATAATGTTTTTTTTTATATTTTAGTATTGTTGACTAACACCCATAACACAAACAAATAATTTGCTGACATTGGAGTTACATTCTCGCCGTGTTGGTCCTGGCCTCCTTTGAAGAATAGGTTAACTGCCGTTCTGCCAGGTAGGTCGTAAAAGGTGACCGATTGGCTATCGAGTCACTACAATCGTGGCTACTAGGTGGTAGAGTTCTGCATTGTCTTGCCCAGGTCTGGTACCACCCCCTTACCTATTCCTGCCGCAATAGCGTCAGTGCTTGTCGCTGTCATGTTCCGGTTTGGAGGGTAAGGTAGCCGGTAAACTTATGCATGTGGCATTAGACCTCACCACAAGATAGCAACGCACCATTAACATCTTTGGTGTTTATAGGCGATGGTTGACTCTTCTTGTTGGCTATCTTATGATATAAAAGAAAGATCAATTTGTGTAATTTATTCAGCAATATTATTATTAAATGGTTTTAAGCAATTTATTACCTTTAAATAAATAGACTTGGCGACAATAAAATGATCGACGTCTATGAAAGAAGACATTCCGGTGCAAAATATAACATTATATATGTAGGCTTCAGATGATATATTAATTCCATGGCTAAAAAACAACAAACTCGACAATAGACCCATAGTAGCATGTACAGCGCTGTCAGCAAGAGCCCGGAATACTAATGAATCTGAATATCGAGATTTAAACACAATGAAATCACCAACAACCGCTGAACTACATATTGCTAAAGATAGAATTATACTTTTTAGGTATTTCATCGTTTTAACGGAGACATCTTTTAGGCTTAATTTTTCATGTTTTCTTATACAGTTGTGACTTAAACAAAGTCACATCTCTATTTATATCTTATATGTTCATTTTATTTCAAATTTTCATTACTTTTGCATTGTTATTTTGTATAACTCCATAAATTTGCTAAATATTTGCTTTTATAACCTAACAAATTATTGAATTTTGACTTTTGACTGATGTGATGTGATGTGACATGTGTGATGACACTTGACAGTTGACACTTGACATATTATGACCAGTGCTGCCAACTCCAATAGATCCGAGTCGCTAATCTTTATGTAAAATGTCGCTAGAAAGTCGCTAAAACTGATTTTACTTTGTTACGGCACTGTTACGGTTCGTATGTCATAAATTATAACAAGGTAAGCGTAAGAGTGTTGTTCTAAGTTAGGGCTGCCGTATTTAATGAGGGCTAATTTTTTTTCAATCGCAAAGCATAAGTCATGCAATACAATATAATACACTATTAAATTTATTCACCTCCGGATAAATTTTGGACTGTACATAAAACTTGGGGTTCATCTGTTGACTACTTGACTGCTACTCGTCAGAGTGAACAAATTGTTATTTCGAGTTAAGCCGGTTTAATTATTGTCAATGGAATGATAATATTTTTTCTCTATTTGTATACTACATATACGGGTTGTGCAAAAGGGTTAAGGCTCGCGTTCCTCATCCAATAAATAAATATAAATTATGGGTTTGTTTGTAGTATACTCATTTTGGATACTGCCGAGAATATAGGTAATTAATTACAAAGTTTGGCAACATGCGACTTTTTTAGTACGTACCTACTACGAAGTACTCTAATTGGTCTGTGGTACCTACTGTGGTCAATAGATGTCGCTAAGAGTATTGTTTCACGCAGGGCTTGTTATTCGAATAATTTTCAATCTTAAATCAGCGCAAGTACTTATGGAGCTATGATAAGAAGCGTTTTGTAAGGTTTGGCCACGGTTTGGCTCAACCTGAACTAAGCATCTGTCACGCTCTTATACCTACACAGCCGGGGCCGCCCATAGACTAGCATATAATATTATGTTTTAGGGCCGCCTCATACTTATAAGTACACGCGTACTTGTACAACAGCCTGCCGATCATCGTCGCAACGTAAGATTTATTTATGTAGGTACTCTTATAAAATGGGGAAACGTAATGCAAATAATTGCTGTGTAGATGGCTGTCGCAATAAACAAAAGGATTGAAAGTTTTCGTTATGATAGATAAGAGTTATGCGATAGAAAGAGATGCAACTTCTAGGTAAGTATATATAACCGTAGGTAATCAAGCGCCACGCGATATGAATTCAACTTAATTGTATCGTAGCAAGAGTTTCTTTAAGCGACTTTCCGGAGTGTCCCTTCTGTACTTGTACTATTATATATTCTGTGTCTGAACTTAAAAATACGGTAGCTGTTCTTATGAAACAAAAGTATAAGGTTTGTTTTTGAATTGATAAACCGATGTACAGAGCTTTTAATGAAATATTTATTTGATTCGCCTATCTAAAATATTACCTTAACTACATAATCTATCGGTTGAAAAATGTCGAAGAAATGTATAAGAAATGTTATACGTTTCTTCGTCATTAAATTAAATATTAACGTGAAGCAGTTTGGCCGAATAAAACACTTGAATCACTTTTACACGCATAATATAATTTTGGGCAGAGTAACGCCCTCAACTAACGATAGAATTACAATGAATCGAAAACATGATGTCCCCGCTTATTTATACCATTCGTTATCTATTTTACTATGACGTCATAACACAGGTGTGCCGCACATCTGGCCGGCTAGTAGTTGTTAAGCGCGGTTGATAACATAAATCTGAAATAAATCAATCGATTTTGATCCAATTGACGGTATTTGGCGCAGTTTTTTAGACAGAAAATGTAATTAAATTTTTAAATCAATAGGTATATTAGTTTTAAAGTTATTTGAAAAATATAAAGTAAGTTTACTATAAACAAAAAAATATTGATATCTGAAAAGATGACTTCAAAAACTTGATTCGATTTTGATTTTTGAAACTGGATTTGACGTAATTTTTTAGTACTACTTTTAGAAGGTCGAAAAATTATCGGTTAAAGCATCTCGAAGTTATCGAAAAACATTTTTTCCAAAATTTTTCGTAAACGATAATTCCAGAACGGATAAACTGGTTTTGCTGAAATTTGTGCATTAGATGCAGTTTTTGAGAAAAAGAGCTGGTCAGATTTTGTACTCAATTGGTACATTAATTTGGAAATTATATTCAAAAAATACAGTTTCACCAAGAAATTTTTTGAGAATATTTCAATATTTCTCAAAATCTCTGAGACCGAATTGATTTAAATTTTGAGGAAATCTAAGTAGAGCGGAATCCAATCAAATGCCATTAACCGCGTATCGATCGGTCAAGCCGCTCAAAAGTTATGAGATGTTTAGATAGAGACACACACACACACACACACACACACATACACACACACACACACACACACACACACACACACACATACACACACACACACACACACACACACGCACACGCACACATACACACACACACACATACATACATACACACACACACATATACACACACATACATACATACTGATGTCATTGTGAAAATACT
This sequence comes from Apodemia mormo, assembly GCA_036924255.1. NCBI lineage: Eukaryota > Metazoa > Arthropoda > Insecta > Lepidoptera > Riodinidae > Apodemia > Apodemia mormo. Next base: position 721,808 of record JAUPFN010000028.1, on the reverse strand, counting down.
CGGAAAAAGTTCCTAGGACCTCTAAACGTGAAGATCTAATGAAAACTCGATTTTTGAAAATCGGAGCAAAAGCAAAAGCAAAATCAATAAAATACGCAGCGGGAAGTTCACAAACATACAAAATTTTTCCCTTTTTTATTAGTATTATATTGTGTTTATTATTAATTTTTTTTATTATCATTAAATTAAGCCGTATAATTAAAAAAAAACTAAACAATTAACAAAAATGAAATCATCCGATTACACTTTTTTAAAAATAAATCTTACGCAAGGAATTAACACGAAACAGTAATAGACTGTATGCAATGCCACGATGGCATTGTCACCACACCTAATTCGATTAGGTGATATTGACTAACACTATTATCCAGTATAAAATAATCCGTTTCCAATAACACTCTATAAAGGTTAAGAGGTTTTTTAAAATGGAAATTGATAGATATCGCTATCAACATTGCTCGTTTCTGATAAGAGATATGACTACGATAACAACACATTTGTCATATATTTTAAAACGTTTTCCGTGTTTTAGTTGGTAAACCGTATATTGTGTTCTAAATTTAAAACTGTTTTTTTTTCTAAAATGCGTGAAATAGTTCATGTGCAAGCTGGCCAGTGTGGAAATCAAATAGGTTCTAAGGTAATTGTTTTTTTTTAATCTCTTGTTGTTGTTACATCATATTATATTGTAGATTATGTCACAGTCTGACAAAACCTCTCAGTGACTTGCCATTTTTATACTCCATACATACTTAGTTAGTTCCGTATTAATAATCTTTTATACACCGTATTGGTCCGAGCCCCCTTTGAAGATAAGACCAATTGCCGTTCTGCCAGGCAAGTCGTAAAAGGCGAACGATTAGCTGTACCTGTCACTACCATCGTGACTACTAAGTGGTAGACTTCCACAACGTCTCACCGGAGTATATGGTACTACCACCTTACCTATTCTTGTCGCAATATTTGTTATTGCCGCGTTCTGGTTTGGAGGGTAAGGTACAGGGGCGTAGCTACCGCCGTATCTGCCGTATTAATTCTACGGGGCACCCGACGTGCGTAAGCAAAAAATAAAAACTTGCCAAATGGCAAAATTAAAAAAAAATCTTTCTTAACTTCCCGCTACGTAGTACGTAGATAGGAAGTTACTGAATTAGCCCCGATTTTCGAAAATCGAGTTTTCACCAGATCTCCACGTTTTGAGCTCCTAGGAATCTTTTCCGACTATTTTCGCAATGACGTCAGTATGTCTGTATGTATGTATGTGTGTGTGTGTGTGTATGTGTGTTTGTAAACATCTCATAACTTTTGAACGGCTGGACCGATCGAAACGCGGTTGATGGCATTCGATTAGATTCTGCTCAACTTAGACTACCTTAAATTTGAACCAAGTCGGCCTAGGAGATTATGAGAAAATTTTGAAAAAACCTCAAAAAAAATGTTGTGTAACAGTATTTTTTTAACATAACTTCCAGATTAATGTACCGACTGAGTACAAAAACTAATCAGCTCTATGCCTCAAAAAACTACACCTAATGTATAAATTGCATCAAAATCGGTTTATCCGTTTGGGAGAAATCGTTGACGAAAAATTTACAAAAAAGTGTTTTTTCGACATAAATTCGAAATTTCTCAACCAATCATTTTTTGGTATTCTATGATATTTTAGTACTAAAAAAATACGTCAGACGGCATCTCAAGAATCAAAATCGAATCTAATTTTCAAAAGTTACAGCTTTTCAAATATTAAAATTGCGTAATTTTTAGCATATTTACTTTATATTTTTAAAATAATTTACACCGATGAACTTAAAAATCTTATAAGTTTTTCTCCTACAAAAACTGCGTCAAATACCGTTAATTGTATCAAAATCAGTCAATTTATTTAGGATCTATTAATGATGAAAATATTTGAAAAAAGTGTTATTTGACATTGCTACGAAATTTTTCAACCTATCGATTATTTAGCTAAAGCAGTATTTTAGATCTCAAAAACTGAGTTGAATGTCATTCGAAAGATCAAATTCAATCAGCGTTTTCAAAACATACAACTTTTCAAAAATCAATATACTGCCATTTTTATCAAGATTGATGTTTGAATGGAAAAAAATCTATGTTTATAGTTTTACTCTTTTGAGCTTAAAATACCTTAATTTAGCGGGAAGTTTCAGGAATGGCCTGTAGGATCAACCGCTTACACATATTAAAAAAAAAAAGGCAAGGAGAGTGTCTATTTAATTAGAATTGTTTGTAAACATTTTGGAAAAGTGACTAATAGATAATTATGATGACTACATATTCTTTTAATTTAAGACAATTTTTTTTTTCTTTTGTGAGAAATGTCTAGCCTTCATAAGGGCCTAAACAAATTTTTATACGACGCCACGCCAACGCTATGCCACTGGTAATGTAGTCGATAGATTAAGTCATGTTGCGTTGTAACCTACACGAATAACAACGCACCATAAACATCGTTGATATATATGCGATGGTGTATCTTTCAATCACAAGAGTCATGTGCTTGCTTACTATCTAATGGTATTAAAAAAATATGGTACTCAATCGTGTACCTACCACACAAAGGATCTGGCGTAAAGACATTGTGATAAGTACATTCAGATATTTCTAGATTAAATCTCTCAAAGTGTACACAAAGATAACCGAGTGATATAAATAAAGTATCAGCATATTCCTTTTGATCGCATTTAACGTAGAGCGGTCCGAATCGTTGACAACCAGGCTATTTCCAATCGGCTTAATTTCTTGGCGTTACGCACGTATGTACGCTTAGCATCATTATACCGCATCCGTTCTCCATTTCCCCATTCCATTTTCCCCGTGTTGGTTTCGGGCTCCTTTGAAGAATAGACCAACTAACGTTCTGCCAGGCAGGTCGTAAAAGGCGACCGATTGGCTACGCGAGTCACTAACATCGTGGCTACTAGGTGGTAGAGTTCTGCATTGTCTGGTATCACCGCCTTACCTATTCCTGTCGCAATAGCGTCAGTGCTTGTCGCTGTCGTGTTCCGGTTTGGAGGGTAAGGTAGCCGGTAACGTTATGCATGTGGCATTAGACCTCGCCACATAAATAGCAACGCACCATTAACATTTTTGGTGTCTGTAGGCGATGGTTGACTTTCCATCAGGAGACCCATCTGCTTGTTTGCTATCTTATACTATAAAAAAAAGATCTTCTTACTCATTGGCCATTATTTTCTATAAAAAAACCCAGTCTAAACAAGACTTGCTTTATTCAATATTCGTAAGTTCACCCCGAAATATAAACTCATGATGGAATTCAGACTATACCTACTACAAACCAGTAGTTTCTTGCGTCTTCGTTTGCGTGACCAAAAATCATTACTCCTCTTTATTCAGTCGGGTAAAAAATAGCCTATGTCATTTCTCGATAATGCAGCTTGCTTAAAGTGAAATAATTTTTAAAATCGGTTGAGTAGTTTCTTCCTGTGTTGGTCCCGAGCTCCTTTGAAGAATAGGCCAACTGCCTTTCTGTCAGGTAGGTCGTAAAAGGCGACTCATTGGCTGCACGAGTCGCTAACATCGTGGCTACTAGGTGGTAAAGTTCTGCATTATCTCGCCCGGGTCAGGTACCACCGCCTTGCCTATTCCTGTCCTGTCGTGTTCCGGTTTGGAGGGTAAGGTAACTGGTGACATTAGACCTCGCCACAAGATAGCAACACACCATTAACATCTTTGGTATCTATAGGCGATGTTTGATTCTTTCCATCAGGTAATCCATCTGCTTGTTTGCTATCTTATAATATACTAGCGACCTGCCCGTGGTTTCACCTGCGTAGCTTTTGTTCTCGTGGGAATATCGGAAAGGTTTATATACTAAAATATTCAATCTATCTACTAAAAAAACCGCATCAAAATCCGTGGCGTAGTTTTAAAACTTTAAGCATACATAGGGACATGGGACAGACAGAGAAAGAAACCATCGCCTATAGACACCAAAGATGTTAATGGTGCATTGCTATCTTGTGGCGAGGTCTAATGTCACATGCATAAGTTTACCGGCTACCTTACCCTCCAAACCAGAACACGACAGTGACAAGCACTGACGCTATTCCGGCATGAATATGTAAGGCGGAGGTACCAGACCCGGGCGAGACAATGCAGAACTCTACCATCTAGTAGCCACGATGTTAATGACTCGCATAGCCAATTGGTCGCCTTTTACGACATGCCTGGCAGAACGGCAGTTGGCCTATTCTTCAAGGAAGCCCGGAATCAACTTAACTCTACTCAAAACTTTACTTAAAAAACTTTAGTTAAAAGAAGTAAAAAAACTTTAGTTATGGGTGTTGGTCAACGATACTAATACATAGAAATACACATATAAGTACTAGAATATATTTAATAAACACCCAAACCCGGAAATATAAATATTTATGCTCATCGCACAAACGCTTGTCCTCGTCGGGGATCGATCCCCGTCGATTGCTTAGTCAGGGTCGCTAACCACTCGACCAATGGGGCGGTCGTTTGTTTGTTTTTATTGTGTACGTCTCTATTATGTAAATGTACAATTCATTTTGTTTTTCAGTTTTGGGAAATAATATCAGATGAGCATGGCATTGACACAACTGGAATTTACAAAGGCGAGAACCCGCTTCAGCAGGAGAGAATCAACGTGTACTACACGGAAGCGTCCTCTGGTGAGAAATGGAAGGAATTTTATCTCACTTAACATTTACAAGATCTTCCTCATGATCTAGGACAGGGGTGGGTAACCTGCGGCTCGTGAGCCCCATGCATCTCTTTGTGAAGTGGCATTTTAGTTCCATGCGCAAATATTAATTTTGTAAAAAAATACAATATTTTACTTGAATTGCAAACCATTGCTCCCAATAAAGTTTGCTCTACTCTTTGTTCAAGTGTTGTGAGTAAAAAAACTTCATTTAAGCAATCATTGCTTATTGTTCGCAAGAAAAATTTTCGTAGCTCTTTAAAAACATTGAAAATTTGTAAATTGTAATTTTTGATTATTCAACTCAAAAGGTTGCCGACCACTGATCTAGGAGCCTATTCGGATCATGAAGTCCCGAGTTTGATCCATTAATCGGACAAAAGTGTTTTGGGAATTTTTCTAGGTTTTTCTCGAAAATCCAAAATCTCAGTGCAGCCCGGAGTCTAATGGTCTTTCCACTCACATGCCTCGGATGAGCACGAAAAGCCGTCGTTTCAGGTTGGTGAAATGCGACGAAGGGGATCATTCATTCATTTCGCCAAACGACAAACCGGTGAATCATTGTGAACCGAAAATTCTACAAACTTCGGTTTACTTTGCCCAACCTGCAAGGCATATCCAAAATCTCAGTTGACCGAAATCTGGAGGAAATTAGTTACCAACACCTGACTCAGATGTAGACGTAAAGCTAAACGATAATCGTTAAGTTAATAAAATGCAGCGTAGAGGTTGACCATTCATCTGCCTAACCGACAAACCGGTAACAGTGTCTATAGTCGTTCGGTTCACTGCCTATGCCGCAAGGGGACTGGAGTGCTGATATTATTTTATTAATAGGCTTTTTTTAAGGAATTTTCAACTGTCTCAGTATGAAAATGATCGGGGAGTGAATAATAAATTTTTGCGGTTTCTGTTGAAAATGTTAAAGTAATTTGTTATTAATTCTTAGATTTTTGAGATTTCTTGTAAGTTGAAGATAGGAAAATGAGTAATTAATTCTTAGAATTCTGAATAGGAAAGTGAGTAATTAATTGTTAGAATTTTGAGGTTTCTTTTTGTGGAAGATAGGAAAGTGAGTAATTAATTCTTAGATATTTGAGATTTCTTTTTGTGGAAGATAGGAAAGTGAGTAACTAATTCTTAGATATTTGAGATTTCTTTTTGTGGTAGATAGGAAAGTGAGTAATTAATTCTTAAATATTTGAGATTTCTTTTTATGGAAGATAGGAAAGTGAGTAAATAATTCTTAGATATTTAAGATTTCTTTTTGTGGAAGATAGGAAAGTGAGTAATTAATTCTTAGATATTTGAGATTTCTTTTTGAGGAAGATAGGAAACTGAAGTAATTAATTCTTAGATATTTGAGATTTCTTTTTATGGAAAATAGGAAAGTGAGTAATTAGTTCTTAGATATTTGAGATTTCTTGTAAGTTGAGGATAGGAAAGTAAGTAAACATTTCTTAGAATTTTGAGATTTCTTGTTGTTGAAAATCGTAAAGTGAGTAATTAATTCTTAGATATTTGAGATTTCTAGTAAGTTGAAGATAGAAAAGTACGTAATGAATTCATAGAATATTGAGATTTCTTGTTATTGAAAATCGTGAAATGAGTAGTTAATTCTTACATATTTTAGATTTCTTATAAGTTGAAGATAAGAAAGTGCGTAATATATTTTCATTTTTGTTTCATTTTTCAGACAATGGTCATTTTAAATGATTTTCACCCATTACCTTATGCTTGCAATAGCATACAATTTTACGTAATTAAAGATTACGTTTCTGATAATATTTCTTTGTTCAGGTAAATATGTTCCGCGGGCAGTCCTTGTGGACCTCGAACCTGGGACAATGGACGCCGTGAGGTCTGGTCCTTACGGTCAGCTCTTTAGACCAGATAACTTCGTGTTTGGACAAAGTGGAGCGGGTAATTCAATGTTTTATTTATATTATGGAGTTACTAATATAAGAGTAAATTAGTTAAGATTATGTAAATTGATGTCGCTGAGATTATGTTGTTACTAAGGTATAGACTATAGACGGTGCTCATTGATATAAAAAGAGAAGATATGTTACGCTCTAACATCGCAATTGTTAAACCTAAGCTCGTTCAGTCAAACGCAAAGTAATGCGACTAACGTAGCAAAATACGTTTCTCTCGCTTACTTTTGTATTGTACTATCTCACTCTCACAAACATGGCGAACTAAACAATAATTCAATCTTATTTTCAAACATTGTTTTAGCCGTACTTACAAATGGAAAGTAATCCCATGTGTCTTATTTTTTTCCTTGAGTGATTATAGCGCTGGCTGAATATACAAGAAGATATTTTGATGCGTGTTTAATAGTAAAAACAGTCGTAAAATATAAGTGTATGATATGAAGTCCCGCGCGTGATTGATTGTCACCTATTGTCACTGTGTCCACGGACCTAGTATTGTAGGACCAAGCGCTGTGACTAGGTAACATATCTTCCCTTTTTATATCAATGACGTTGCTTCTGTTTTTTTTTCTTACGTTCTTTTTTCTTTTGATACAAAAGTCGAATACCCCAACGAATACAATAAATAGGTACATACATACATAAACAGTATATACATATATAAACATACATAGTATGTTTTTAAACCATAATATAACAAACCAGCAGATGGGTCTCCTGATGGAAAGAGTTAACCATCACTTATAGGCTTTTTTTATATCATGAAATAGCAAACAAGCAGATGGGTCTCCTGATCCATTCTCATTCCTGAACCATCGCTTATATACACCAAAGGTGTTAATGATGTGTTGGTTTCTTATGGCGGGGCTTATGCCACATGCATAAGTTTACCTTCTGGACTATCAGAATGGTTAATCTTCTTATATATAAAAATCAATTGTTGTTCGTGAGCCTCGCTAAAACTCGAAAACGGCTGAACCGATTTGGCTTATTTTGGTTTTGAATTAATTGTTGAAGTCCAGGAAAGGTTTAAAAGGTGAGAAAATAGTTGGAAATAATTTTGGAAATTCAAGTAAAGTAAATAAATAAAACTAAAACGAATCTTATGTGTCTACATAAAAAAGATTGGTTTTTAGCACGAAATAAAGAAAACAAGGGGAAGTGAAGAGTGGACGTGCCGCGTGCGTCACTATTATGCGCTTTTACTCTAAATTGCCTTAATGATACTTACCATATCATTAGGAGATAGTCGTCGTGCGAAAATCTATTATACACTGAATTATGCCGTATTGTGCCATCCTTGAATGCAGAAATGATAGTAGAATACAGATGATTAAAAATGGAGATATTTCATATCATTCGAAAGTACAATTTTCATTTTATTTTAATTAAATTCCTGATTTAATATAATCTCTAATGATATAATAGAAAGTCAAGCTAAAATCAGCCGTACACGTTACATATAAAGTTCATTTTAGGTTGACCTAATGTTTCTAGAAAGATATGCGTAATGACAGTCATTACGTATATCGTTCTAGAAAGTTCTCTACTCAAATATGATCAACTGAAAACTGCGGAAAAATCAATGCTGCCATCTATTGTAGAATAGCGAAACTATTACGATCTTAAGTTTCACTATTGTACAAATAGATGAGTCTATTTTGAATAGACTACAAAAGGACGTAAATACTCTTTTTTTTTTGTAGCAAAATAAAATTTATTGTAACGCACTTTGGTATATTTTTAAATGTTCTGTTTGTGTGTTTCGGATTATTGTTGCTTAAAATGAAAACGACCAATGAAACAATGTTTGCATTAGTAGTTTATATGCAATAATGCTTATTTTATGTGTGAGTGTGGCGATCGCGGTCCTGATACAAATGTTTGTACTTGCCAATTCCGATTGTTTTCTTTATTTCGTGGTTTTTAGTATAAAATATAACATAAGTACTTTAAAAACTACTAGCGATCACGTGTGGCCGAAATTCGACCATAGACTAAAGAATAAAATCTTTTTTAAGTTTGACAAATGACTAGCCGTAAAGAAATGGTATACATTTGAGTATATTATTATGTATGTTACATGAATGTAGTGTATATGGTTTTAATTTTTATTAATTTAACGTATTTCTAAGGCACGATATTAAAAAAATATTAGGTTTCTACAGACATAAGATATCCTAAAATAGATATGTTATTCTAATTGGTCAAATATCTTTACTATCACAAGCGGTTTAGCCTAAAATAGATATTTGTTATTCTAATTGGTCAAATTTCTCTACTATCACACGCGGTTTAGCCTAAAATAGACATTTGTTATTCTAATTGGTCAAATTTCTCTACTATCACATGTAGTTTAGCCTAAAATAGACATAAGTTATTCTAATTGGTCAAATCTCTTTACTATCACATGCGGTTTAGCCTAAAATAGATATTTGTTATTCTAATTAGTAAAATCTTTTTACTATCACATGCGGTTTAGCCTAAAGTAGCCATTTGTTATTCTAATTGGTCAAATCTCTTTACTATCATATGCGGTTTAGCCTAAAATAGACATTAGTTATTCTCATTTACAAATCTATCTATTATCACATGCTGTTTAACCTAAAATAGACATTAGTTATTCGAATTGGTCAAATTTCTCTACTACCATAAGCTGTTATGCCTACACGAGACATTATTTCTTTCAATTGGTCAAATCTCTCTACTTATCATACGCTGTTTAGTGTTTAGCCTAAAATAGACATTAGTTATTCGAATTGTTCAAATTTCTCTGCAACCATACGCTGTTATGCCTACACAAGACATTATTTCTTCCAATTGGTCAAATCTCTCTACTTATCATAAGCTGTTTAGCCTAAAATAGACATTAATTATTCTAATTAGTCAAATTTCTCTATTATCATATGCTGCTTAGCCTACACGAGACATTAGTTGCTCTTATTGGTCAAATCTCTCTACTTAGCATACGCTGTTTAGCCTAAAATAGACATTAGTTATTCTAATTGGTCAAATCTCTCGACTATCACATGCTGTTTAGCCTAAAATAGACATTACTTATTCTAATTGGTCAAATTTCTCTATTTTCATACGCTACTTAGCCTACACGAGACATTAGTTCTTCCGATTGGACAAATCTCTCTACTATCACACGCTGTTTAACCTAAAATAGACATTAGTTATTCTAATTGGTCAAATTTCTCTACTACCATACGCTGTTAAACCTACACGAGACATTAGTTCTTCTAATTGGTCAAATCTCTCTTCTTATCATAAACTGTTTAGCCTAAAATAGACATTAGTTATTCTAATTGGTCAAATTTCTCTATTATCATACGCTGCTTAGCCTACACGAGACATTAGTTATTCTAATTGGCCAAATCTCTCGACTATCACATGCTGTTTAACCTAAACACTGTATTAGTTCTAATTTGTCAAATCTTTCTACTATCGAGAGACTATGAGAGATTAAGTTAGCTCTATGTTGTTTCAGGTAATAATTGGGCGAAAGGCCACTACACTGAAGGCGCGGAGCTAGTAGATGCTGTGCTGGATGTAATCAGGAAGGAGGCTGAAGGCTGTGACTGTTTGCAAGGTGAGTTAATATCTACACAAAGTATTAGAATCTCTCAGCTACGAATTGCGTCACAAAAAAAAATAGCTGTATGTAAATTCGGTTTACGGACGATAATTTTACATGATAACGTCATAACAAAACGCTTAGGCCGATCATACCTCTTTATTGCTTCTTCCGCGCTCTCGCTTGCACACTCGGCTTAGATGGAACGTGACAATGAGTCATACCTTTTTGTTCGTGTAGCCTTGGATTTATACGACGCTATCACGTCAAAAACTGTATACCGGCAAACCTTGCAGTCTTGTCGTAGATTCTTTAGCAATAGAGAGAAAATTTATACACTTTGCAAAAAAATTACCTGGACTTGACTAGAATTTTAAGGAATTTCTTTAAAAGAACGAGCTATCGAGTAAGTCGGAGAGTTTGAAGAGCACTTGGGAAGCCGACGACGCAATTATCTGACGGTCTTGTACCTAGCTTGGTGGTTTGCTAGTAAAATCGGTGAAAAACAAACGGGCAGTCAGTTTTTATAGCGTATTTTCTATTAATTTGAAATTCCCTTTACAGGTTTCCAACTAACCCATTCTCTTGGAGGAGGTACCGGTTCTGGAATGGGAACGCTACTGCTCAGCAAGATCAGGGAGGAATACCCAGACAGGATCATGACTACCTTCAGCGTGGTACCATCTCCCAAGGTATGGAAAGGGTTTGGGGGTGTGTATGCATGTATTCGAATTTGAAGTCTAAATTCTTAAATTAAAGTGAAATCATTACTTCCCTTTGCACAGTCAAGTAAAAAGTATACTTTTTAGAATAGAGTAAAATGGAATAAAATATTTTATTTGCATGAAAATGGGTTACAAAATAATTTCTAGATCGCCATTGTCAACCGGTAATGCCGGTGTGCAAAAATATTATAAACATACTTAGGTATAATCTTATATATCGAAATGCTAATTCACATTTAATTATATTTTATTAAGATAACGATATAAGAGGATGTCACATTTTATTTTATTATTACTTAATATTTGATCATTTACATTTAATTATATTTTATTAAGAAACATTTTCACAAAACAAGGATAACTCATTATATTATTATAACTTAAAAAAATATTTAACCTAAGTGCATATCCAGTGAATTATACTTTACAATTTAAAATATAAGTTCGCTTTTACGTTACGTTTATAAGTTCACTTTTTTGTAAAAACTGAACTCAAAAACCCCTATTAGTTCAAATAAATAATGCAAATAGTTTTATGTAGATTTAGTTTTATTTGTTTCTTTACTAGCATAGAAAACTTATAATGGTTTTACAGTGTTTCTTGTAAACGTTTATAAATACAACAGGTACCTTCTAGGGAAGCGCGTTCCATGTTAGGCCTCATCTTAGCTTACCATCAGGCGAGGTCGAGGTCAAGCGCTTACCTATCGATAAAAAAAAAGCTTACCGGAGTATGTAGTCTCAAGCTTATTTACACCTTTGCAATACTTTTACGGGACGTCTTAGCTTGTACTGTGTCTTTAATTTGCGTTTATAGCCGATTATAAGTTAACTTATAGGATAAGATCTACTAGAAGGCCAAATAAATTCTGTGTTTGCTATTATAAGCATGCTAGCAAATACTAGAAACACTAAGGGATACTTATTGTTTTGTAGATTCAGACGTTACTTTGCAGAAATCCATTGTTTAGACGAAGAAAACTAGTTGTTTTACAAATTTCCGCGAACTTAACTGAAAAGGAAAACATATAAAAGCGGTATAAGAAATGGAAAAAACTCACCGTAGGTAGGTCTGAAGGAAGGAAAAATAATGAAGACCCCAGCGGCACAGTTATCCACCCTCGTCCACCACACTTTATACCACGACAGCACTAAACACAAAAGCACACAATTTACGCACTCAACGCACGTGTCACTTTGCAAACGAAGCATCTTCAGGAGGCTCTCGTTGAGTGTCGCAAAATAACTAGTTTTCTTCGTCTGGATAATTATTAGCTCTGCAGATCTATAAGATGTGCACTGTATGATAATTTTGTTGTTCAGGTAACCTGTCACTCTTGTATCACTACCCAGGAGTGTCATAGGCTACGTTTTACCTTTCTAACATTCTAACCTTCAAGAAACGAGCTTACTCAGTCTAAAAAGACCGGTAACGCAACTACAAGACTTCTGACATAGGATATAGGTGATAGTGATCACTTACCATCAGGTTACCCTCTTTTCTATTTGCGCCTTTATTATAAAAATTAAAAAATTAAGTCCTGATAATGCGCTGAAAACATATATCAACGGTCCCCACGTATAAAGGGACATGTCAAAAACCGAGATTTACAGGAGAGCGTAATTAAGGTTCAAATCTCTCTTGAAATAATTCTATGCATAATTATATATTTTTTTTCTACAATGTGTCCATAATAGTATTTAAGTATTTTTTTTTATTATTTTCCTGGAAAAACTGATAGATGACTGTTTTTACATTGACATTCATAACAGACAAGTCGGAGATACCTCTTTATACGCTGATACCAAAAAAAGCGGAAAACATAATTCGATAAATTCATAAAATATGTTTTATGAAAAACAACAACGTATTTCATTTTAAATACCATACTTTTAAGATTACCATTCAAAAATATTAAAAATCCATTAATAAAGACATGTCTCTTTATATTGCGTTTAAATGATAAAATGCGCATTTTAAAACACCGTACAGAAAGATAAGTATATCCGCATATACGACACCTATTGTTTGTAATTAATACACTTGTTCTCTTATTCGATTTATATAAGTAGCGAAATGCATAAAATAAAAGAAAAAATCTTATACTGACGTAAGCGTTTGGATCATTTAAAGCCATATATGTAATATTTTATTGTTATTTTTTTGACATGACCTTTTATATGTAGGGACCGTCGATATATGTATAGTGGACCTAGTAAAAGTGGTTTATAATTAAAATCAAAATGTGGCTTCATCAAGGACCGACGATTAATAGTATAATAAAAAAATCTCTTGTAGGTGAGCGAAGTAGTCCTAGAACCGTACAATGCCACATTATCGGTTCACCAGCTGGTTGAGAATACAGATATGTCGGTCTGCATAGACAACGAGGCTCTCTACAATATCTGCTTCAGGACCTTGAGGCTCAGCAGCCCGAGTTATGGAGATTTGAATCATTTGATTTCGGTGAGTAAACAATTTTCAAAACGTCATTTGTTATTGGAGGGGAACCCAAGAGCGGATTTTGAGATTCGCGTCAGATTAATATAGGGGAGATACTTCGCATACTGTTGAGATTTTCCACCAAATATAAGCCCTATAAATATCAGGTCTTTCCAACTTAATAAAATTGTATTTTGAATATTCAAATTAATTGTAATATCAAAAATTAAAATGTTATAATTTTTATCTTAAACATTAGCATGCTGCTGGTGCGAACCCATAAGATTTCCCCTATCAAAAATCGCCAAACGCGCCTACAGAAGTTTTCACTTTATAAACATTAGCATGTTGCTGACGCGAAACCATCTATATATATAAAAATCAATTGCTGTTCGTTAGTCTCGCTAAAACTCGAAAACGGCTGAACCGATTTGCCTAATTTTGATTTTGAATTAATAGTTAAAGTCCAGGGAAGGTTTAAAAGGTGAGAAAATATAGAAGAAAAAAAATAAGAGTAGTTAAAAAGGCAGAACAACGTTTGCCAGGTCAGCTAGTAAGATATAAAATTTTCCCCTAACAAAAATCGGCTGACAAGCCTGTAGAAGATTTTACTTCAATAACTCTTATCGTAATAACGTTTATGTTCCTAATTGTTTGATATAATATGTTCTAGCTTACAATGTCCGGGGTGACCACGTGTCTCCGATTCCCGGGACAACTGAACGCGGATCTCCGGAAACTTGCCGTCAATATGGTGCCCTTCCCGAGACTGCATTTCTTTATGCCTGGTAATAATTTAAGACTTCTTATCTACTGATAAGCCTTTTCAGTTCAAATCACCTGGTCGGGTATTATAGGAATTTATTTGGGTCTTTTTCGAAAAATATAAAAGTAGCAGCTCGAAATCTGACGATGGTTTCTTAACACCAAACCAGTAACATTCTTATCTACATACGTAGCGGGAAGTTAAAAAAATAACCGCGTTGGTCCGAGCCAGGAAACTTAATGTACAAGGCAAAGCTGCGTAGATTAGTTAGTTCAGTAATGAATTTACCTATTTATTAAAATTACGTAAAAAGACTTTTGAAGATGTGAATAGCGGTGTTTTGATGTGAAGATGTGAATGGTGAATTCGCAAAAAGCGGCCATGTGCCAAGCCATCACAAAGCTACAATGCGTATTTAACCATTAGCATGTGATTTTAATGTTTTATATTTTATAGATTCAGGCGTTAATTTTAATGTTGTTAAGCGCTTCGGATTCGTAATTTACAAGAAAACGCCACTTATATCAAATCGTGTATTTACAACACTTAGATGCAATAAACTACGATGAAATACGTAAACACACTAATAAGCTAACGTAAATACACTATACACACTTGTCACACTCTCTGTACTAACACTAAACTTAACCAACTACACTTGAATCACTAAAACATTTCTCGCTTCGCACTGGTAGTTTTAAGTATCGCTCTCGATCGCTTTATAAAACTGCCCTCTATTTGTCAACACATTTCTATTTATACCTAGGGTAAAGTTCTACCTGGTTCCCGAAAAATCCAAATTTATCGCATAAACAATAAACAATTCTAATTGTAAACAAGTCTAAGTAAATACACGCCATGTTCACCTTTACGCTCTATGATAGAAGATTCATTATGGCGTAGCTGCTTAGGTGACGTTGGCTATTGTTTATCAACAGAGGCAGCCTGTCTCTTTCTTTTATTTCTAGATTTTTCCAGCGTTTTAATTCTTCGCTTTTCTAGATTAATTGGAATAATATGTTTAATTTTTTTAGTCAACGTTTATGACTACGTGGTTTTTTTGTATGTAGTACGTGGAGGCATGGAATTTTAACTTCCCGCTATGTAAATAGTAAAAGGAAGTTTCTAATTTTGCCCCGATTTTCGAAGATCGAGTTTTCAACAGATCTCCCTGTTTTGAAGTCCTAGGAACGTTTTTCGTCTATTTTCACGATGATGTGAGTATGTCTGTATTTATGTATATGTATGTTTGTATAGGTATGTGTAAACATCCCATAACCTTAGAACATCTGGACCGATCGAAACGTAGTTAATGACATTCGATTGGGCTTCGCCAAACTTAAACTTTTACTATATCGTGGCTACTAGGTGGTAGAGTTCTGCATTGTCTCGCCCAGGTCTGGTACTACCGCCTTACCTATTCCTGCCGCAATTGCGGAAGTTCTTGTCACTGTCGTGTTCCCGTTTGGAGGGTAAGGTAGCCGGTAAACTTATGCAGGCAAAAGATCTTGCCACAAGATAGCAACGCACCATTAACACCTTTTTTGGTCTATAGGTGATGGTCGATTCCTTCCATCAGGAGACCCACCTGCTTGTTTGCTATCTTATACTATAAAAATCTACACTTTATTTCAATATTCATTTACTAGCCTTTTATCTAGCTTTTTTATATTTTCTTTATTTTCTCACCTTTTAAACCTTCCCTGGACTTCAACAATTAATTCAAAACCAAAATTAGCCAAATCAGTTCAGCCGTTCTCGAGTTTTAGCGAGACTAACGAACAGCAATTGATTTTTATATTTATAGATAGATTATAAGACCTGGCCGCCCCGTTACACTGATAGTGGGGTCGCGTTTACTCCGATAAAAATAGACAGAATGCGCATTTTTGGTGTTGACAGCGTCTTAAGTAAAAACAAACATCAGGCAAAGTTCTCTCCACGGCATATTTCTGTTAATTTAACTCTTGCTTCGTTCAATTCCAGGATTCGCTCCACTGACCGCAAGAAACTCATTCAACTACCGGGCACAAAATGTTTCTGAACTTATGAGCCAGGTAAAATATTTTTAAACACTTAATAACCCTTCTAAGTAGAAAAATACTCCCGGTATAATCTATATTAATATTATTAATTATAAATGCGAAAGTTTGGATGTTTGGATGTTTCTTACTCAATACTCAATCACGCAAAAGTACTAAACGGATTTGAATGAAATTTAGCACGCAGGTAGATGATAACCTGAAATAGCACATGGCTACCTACTTTACATCCCGGAAAAAAATAATATATATATATATATATATATATATATATATATATATATATATATATATACATATATTTTTAAAATAGAGTCCGGGGCCGCTAAACACGCATGTTTTATCATATAATTTGAGATTTTATCCTCTCCGGGGGCTTTTTTCGATGGTAAGTTGTTAACGGTGTTTAAAAGTTCGTCTAACGTTACAAGGCTCGACATGGGGGATACAGGTATCACGTCAACTTGCGATCTAATTTCACGATGATATTCGTTATCGCGCTCTAGTTTATCATCCGGAATTAACGTATGCAAAAGAGCGTTCGCTGTCTCCTCTAAGCTAAGCGTATACGTATCGTTAATTTTAATATTATTATAAAAAGATAAATTATTTTTCGTACGATTTTTGATTTCATGATACATAGAAGACCAAGGCCCTTCTTTTTCTAATCTATCCGTAATTTTTAGCAGAAAATTTCTTTTTGCTAATGCAGTGGCGGCTCGATAGTGTGATCGGGTCTTTCTTAAATTAGCAAGAGCTTTAACATATTCGTCACCTTCCAAACGACGGCGCTTAAGTTTATTAAGGTGGCGTCTAGCTTTCCTAAAGTCTTGCCGTTTTTTAACTAAGCTGTCGTTCCACCATTCACACTTTTGAGTTTTTATTTTTGAATGACGACCTATAGCAATATCCGCGCAGTAGGTAAAAGTATCAGACATTATTTCTGATTGTTCTGACACTGTTAATGAATGGCGAGTAAAATCTTTGGCATGTGCAGAAAATAAATGTCGGAAGAGATTCCAGTTAGCAAATTTAGCGTTATATATATAATCAATCGTATTAGATTCCGAGCTCACAGGTAATTGTGGGTTATACTCGAACACAATCAAACGATGGTCACTACAAGACGCATCTGGAATCACGCGCCAGTTATTCAAACGAACGTACGCACTAGAAAGTGTGACGTCAATAGATGATTCACCCATAGGGCTACTGTATGTAGGTGGTGCGTCGGGGGTGTTATGGATGGTGAGATTTAGTTCAGCAATGAACTCTTCTACTGCAGATCTACGCTCCCTGTCGTTGGACCGTAGTTTACCGTACCAAAGAGGAGATGAGGCATTAGCGTCAACACCAATAATAATTTTTTGTCCGGCAAGAGATCGTAGAACGTGTCGGAGGTGATGCAAGTGAGGAGCAACAGGATCGGAATACTGGAAATAGCAGCTAATGATATATATTTTAAGTTTGGAACAGGATACCTCCGCTACGGCACAATGTTGGGACGAAAGATTAGTAATAGCCGTTACTGTATAAAAAGAGCGCGAGACGTATATACCTGCGCGAGCTTTTGTGTTGTGTTGTAGTACTTTATTACGAAGTTGGGTACTTTGGTATTGTTCTTGAATAAGTACTACATCAAGGTTGTATTCAGTAACGAGTCTATTCAGCTCCGACGTAGCCGCCTTATCGTTATGGAGATTTAATTGTCCTATTACCAATCTATCCATAATTAGTTGTTAAAATTAGCTGTTCCATCTTTGCCTTAAAGGTTGGACAGTCAGGAGAACCAGTCGCGTGGTCACTGGGTTTTTTATAGCGTTTACAGCTGCCACAGGTCGGTGTAAAATCACTGCGGTCTTTATTTTGGCAGTCTTTAGTTTGATGAGTGCCAGCACAATGTGCACAGCAAGGAGTTTTCTCGCGACAGAACTTATAGACATGACCGTATTGTTGACACTGCGTGCATCGAACTAGCTCCACGTCGTCGACAAACCTACACGTAGCCCAATCGATAAACAGTTTTTCTTTCGATTTAATAAGATGTTTACGAATTGCCGGGTCTAGTTCGACACCTACCCACTTACGGTTAAATTGATCGAAATTACGGCGCCTTACTATTTTAATAGACTTGAGAAATTGATCTTCTGAGATGTTCATTTCATCTTTAATATTTTGTCTATATAAGCACGTTAAAAATACCTCGTCGGATAAGTTTTGGGGAACATCTTTAACCAAAATACGCGGGCGACGACCGGTTGGAGTTTCTAAACGCAGCCCTGCCATTTTTATGGCATTAACGGATTTTAGTTTTTGGACCTGGCGTTCGTTAGTTACCCTAAGTACAACTCCTGAGTTTGCGGCTTTCTTAACACCTACGATTTGGAAGCCGTCATCGGATGGTTTAATAGCTTTCATTAACACCTCTTTGGTTTCGTTTGAGGTTTTTATAATGTTTGATTTTTCCTCGGTCGGATAAGCAATCACACACGGTAACGGAGGGCGCGTTTGAACCGGCGGGATAGTCTTCGAGAGTTTTAGCTGTAAGGCATCTGAATATGAAGACGGGGCGTTATTATTACTTTTGTTCGCAACGACGTCTTGTTCAGCTAAGGCCAGTCTAGTTTCAAGCGATGATGACCGCAAGGCTAACAATGAAACAATAGCGGTAACTCGTTGGGTCATGTCCATAACGCCGGATTTATTTGCGACATTCATACGCGAGCCCTGTTCGTTAACTAATTCATTTATTTTCGCCAGATATGATGAGGCCTCGCGGACTAATTCGTAATAATTGGGCTCCTCTTGCGATGAAGAAATGTTTAAAATAGTGGTGTTATTTTCATCATTCGCGGCTACACAACTACGTTTGCCGTCAGGAGTTAATTGGGACGGTGAAATATCGCTAATGCATCGTTTGTTTGTGACATTAGTAGGAGATCGCGGAGTCATCTGACTTTTAGCGAAAGGATTTTTACTGTAATCCGTAACAATATTATCCCGATTCGACATAATGACTTCAGTATGAATTACAACGAAAGTTAATAACCGGCCGCAAAGAGCGGCCGGTAACGTGGGTACTTGAAAATAAACAAATAAAAATGTACTTACCGAACACGACGAATAAATATCTATCAATTTAACTATTTACTGCGCAATTTATACGATTAACACTTACGGTTTAGATGGCCTATACCTTTATTATTTTTTTTAAGCACACACAACACCAAAACTACGCACATAAACAATTAAACTTAATTAATAACACCGAGCGCACGGAGAACAAGTGATGCACCGAGCGAAGGGAGGGAGGGGTTTTTCCTAAAATATGGCGCCAAGGATATCTTAAAATTATTCCAAAGTCCGGTGACAAGCCTACGGATGACCCTAAATCTTATCGCCCCATTACACTTCTGCCGTCCCTTGGTAAACTGTTAGAAAGATTGATAGTTCCTCGACTTCTACCACGAGGGCCCACGTTCAATAAACAACAGTTTGGATTTACCGCCGGAAAATCCACTATCGATGCAGTGCTGTCTATGAGAAAAATGGTAGAATTGTCACGAAATAATTATGTTGTAGGTATTTTTTTGGATATTTCTGGTGCTTTTGACAACGCTTGGTGGCCGATGTTATTGTTGAAATTAAAAACAAGGGGGTGTTATTCAAATATATATAAGCTAATTAAATCGTATCTAGAAAACGGTCATACGAAATTGCAGCTAGGGCATTACGCAGTGTCTAAACGCCTTACTCTAGGTTGCCCTCAAGGATCAGTACTTTCACCATATCTATGGAACTTAGGATTTGACGATTTATTCTCATTAGCCTTGCCGGAAGGATGCTCGCTTATAGGTTATGCAGACGACGTTGCTTTAATGATACAAGCTAACACACGAGCACAGATAGAGTCGCTGGCTCACACTAGTCTTAATTTGATCATCAACTGGGGCTTGAGAAATCGTTTAAGCTTTGCGCCCCATAAAACGTTTTACTTAATATTAAAAGGTTCGCTCCTATCATCTCCCAGTATAAAAATAAATAATAGCACAATAAAGAGAAAAGAATCGGTAACATATTTAGGTTTGGTCATAGAAAAAAATTATACTTTTATAAATCATATTAACTATATCGGTGAAAAGGCTAAACGGAATTTCTTATCCTTTGCGGGCATATCTACCTCGACATGGGGTTTAACGTTTAACACATTAAAGATAATTTATAACGCCACGTATTTAGGTTGTATCTGTTATGCTTGTTCAGCGTGGGCTGATAAAGTTACGTGTGGTGCGATCCGGCGCAAACTACTTCAAAATCAGCGTCTAGCACTAATATTTCTATGCAAAGCATATCGCACTGTAAGCTCCGAAGCTTTACCCGTTTTATCAGGCGTCTTACCATTAGATTTAGAAATTCAGCGTCGGGCTTCAATGTATTACAATTCTAGGAATTTTACTAACCCAGAATTTATCAACTCGCAAGCCCAAACAAAAATACGTCGCCTTTTTAATCCCGTAATCGACGTTACTAATGAATTAATTGATGAATGGCAGTCGCGTTGGTCTTGTTCAACTAAAGGACGGCATTTATATAACTTTTTCCCGTGCATCCGGGATCGCTTAAGTAAAACTTGGATAGAAATAGATCATTGTGTTGCACAGTTTCTCACTAGCCACGGTAATTTTAAAGCTAAATTATTCTCGTTTAAATTAGTTCCTTCTCCCTTTTGCGAGTGCTCTACATTAAACTGTAAATATGAACAAACTGCACATCACATTCTTTGGGAGTGTAATCTTTGGCAAAACGAACGTCGTCAAATGCTTGATAGTATCCAATGTATATCCGGTGTAATCTATTACTCCGATCTTGTGGGTACACGTGGGAACTTCCGTGCCTTCAAACGATTTTGTCACACTTACTACTGGAAGCAAAATTAAGTAGGCCATTCTGGTAGGTCCCTAATTTCCAAACTTCCGTGGTGCAATAGCAATCAGGCTTAACCTGATTGTAAAAGTCTCATTTCGTAGCATTTTTATGCTTTTAACATTTTGCTGTCTCCTGCTAAAAAGGGAGGGAAACAGGATGTATTTTCCTACTCCTCCTATATACTTCTGATTAATTTCGTTGCGGGATCCAAGACAGCTTAGCTTTTCCCCCAGGGCACCCTGAGCTCGCAACTCAGAGGTTATCAGGACGGTTGCCGCTGTTGATTCTGGTTTACAGAAGTTACAGTGGTGGGAACGAGAGGTGGGCCCATTGCCCTATTAAAAAAAAAAAATATATATATACATATATTGCTAAGACTCTTGACACCTTCGGAGAGTACTCGATCAATCTGATCATGATATATCAGTCTTGGTCTTCCCCTGTACCTACATCGTACCACATTCGCATTGTATATCTGTTTTATTAACCTTTCATCTACAATTCTTTCTACATGTCCGAACCAACGGAGCATGCCCTTTCTCATCTTTACACCGACACTTTCTTTCAAACCTAACCTCTTTCTCATTTCCATATTACGAACCCGGTCCGCGAGTGTTACATCACATATTTTTCGTAGCGATTAAGATAGATAATAAAATAAATAGCAATTTAGATATATAGATTAATATAGATTACAAAAATTTATCAGATGTTCAACCCCGGAAACATGATGACAGCGTGTGACCCTCGCCATGGACGGTATCTGACGGTAGCCACCATGTTCCGCGGTCACATGTCCATGCGCGAGGTAGATGACCAAATCCTCGCGATACAGAACAAGAATTCCAGGTATACACGACTTCTAACTTCTACCATTAGAGCACACGAGCAAATGGCTCTCCTAATGGAAAGAGACAACCATCGCTTATTGACATCAAAGATGTTAATGGTGCGTTGTTATCCTTGTGGCGGTAATGGTAATGCCACATGCATAAGTTTATCGGCTACCTTACCCTCCAAATCGTAACACGACAGCGACAAGCGCTGACGCTATTGCGGCAGGAATAGGTAAGGCGGTAGTACCAGACCCGGGCGAGACAATGCAGAACTCTATCACCTAGTAGCCACAAAGTTGCACATTAGATTTCCTTAATTTCTCGTTTAAATTACGAAGTTCTGCAAAGTAACGCCTGACTTTATAAATTATATACGTAAGAGAAATTAGTGTTATAATGCGAACAATATCTTCAAGGCCGCTCAAAATTTAATGTTAATATTTATCAAAGTTATTAAAGATTAATATTGAAAGATATTCTACTCGTAACAACAAGGCCACGGAATTACTATTTGTTCTGTGAATGAACAACAATATCATCTCACATTAAATGTAGACCTTATAAAGGTATAAACAAAATTGTAACACCATAATGTCAAAAAAGGTATGTGGACTTTTTTGACATCAGAGTGCTAAGTGTGAGTTTTTCTTTTCGCATTCGATCATGAGCGCGTTTCGAGTTTACTAGGAATTTGTATGTGATTTGTACAGCGCCACCTAGTGGTAAACTGGTTTCTCACGTTTACCACTAGGTGGCGCTGTACAAATCACATACAAATTCCTAGTAAACTCCTAAATGCGCTCACGATCGAATGCTAAAAGAAAAACTCACACTTAGCACTCAGAAGTTATTACAGTCCCACCAACTTATCTGTTTGGTAAACGGCGTTAAATACGTGACATACTCTGAACGGCGTCTCACTAGTGAAGCGTTTAGGAGTTGTTATTTAAAAACTAGCTGTTGCCTGCGTCTTCGTCCGCGCGGACCTCGTTTACTCCGCACTGCCCCTCACCTGTAGGTGAGAGCGTGATAATATGTAGCGTATATGTTGACCCGACCTGTTAGTAATATTCATGCAAAATTTGAAGTAAATCCATGCAGTACTTTTTGAGTTTACCCCGGACATACATACAGACAAACAGACAAAAATTCTAAAAACTATATTTTTGGCTTCGATATCGATTATAGATCACGCCCTAAGTATTTTTTTTTAAAAATATTCAATATACAGTTTTCACTTTTCTACGATTTTATTATATGTATAGATATAGATGTTATTTAGAAAAACTGACAGCAGAATGACATTTTGCAAGATGGCGGCTGTAGTTCCGATTTTATTTACTGAACAGTATGTTAGTGGCACTATAGAAACTAGCTGTGCCTACTCAGTATGACAGTTTAATGAACACACATACACACATACACCGATACATCCTTTACGACCTGCCTGGTAGAACGGTAGTTGGCCTATTCTTGAAAGGAGTCCGGACCAACCGTTCTTCATCCATAATAAAGTTGTTTTTCTTTTAATTAACATTCAAAACACTGAGTAAAACATCCGTTCAATTTCACTTGCCATGGCATACTACTTTAGATTGAACCACTGTGCAGTGTACTCAATCCTTAACGGGGTAAAACCGAATACATCGCGGGCAAAACCGCTACAAATGAATGTGTATTTAAATGTTGCTTTCAGTTACTTCGTGGAGTGGATTCCTAACAATCTGAAGGTGGCGGTATGTGACGTTCCACCTCGAGGGCTCAAGATGTCTGCCACATTCCTGGGTAACTCCACCGCCATTCAAGAGATATTCAAACGGATATCCGAACAGTTCACTGCCATGTTTAGGAGACGGGTATGTTTTATTATTTTCGCAAAACAAATGAAATATTCTAGAAATGTATAAGGCGTGAGCCACACTGAAATATTCTTAATAAACACCCAAACCCGGAAATACAAACATTTATGCTCATCACACAAATGATTGTCCCCGTCAGGTCCAGCCTTGGCGTTGGCCACATGAGGTTCCGAGCACGGTTCCAGGGTCGGACACATAAAAAAAGTGTTTTTTTTTTTCAGTTTTCTGATAAACACAAAGTTGCCTGGGATCGGAAAGTGCCCAATTGGCGACAGGCTTGCCTCCTATCACATATATACGTCTAATCGTAGGTGCACTTGTTGTACCTCTGCCTACTGCTTCGGGGATACGGGCGTGAAGATACTTTTTTTTTGTTCAGAAATCAGAAATACTTTATTCAATAAAACTTTTTACAAGTTATTGTGACACGTCAACATATTTTTTTTAAAACTACTACCGGATCGGAAACGCGGCCACACACTGAGAATATCCGGCGGAAGAAACTCAGCGGGCTTGTTTTTTTTCATATCATAGATTTTTTTACATTATCACAATATTACAAAAAATATATATGAGATCGGTATGAGGAGCAATTAATCCCAGGCTCTTTTGTCTTCTAAATAATCTGATTGATGAAATATTTAAAAGATTAAACTATCTAATAATGATACTATTTAATTAAATGAAAATACCTTATAATATGAAAAATTAGGAGTTGTAAAATTTTGATTTCTTGTCAAAAGTTGGTCTAAAGTGTAAACTGCCTCTTAACGCTAGTCTAAGGAAATAAGAATGAATTTAAGTATTGGAACTAACTTTAATACCGTAACAAACCGACTTCTTAGTCTTGGTTTCGGAAAGGGTTTCTAGTTGACTTCGATATCCTAAAAACAAATTCACCCTGGGCTAATTTATAAAGCAATATATATTTTGACAGGCTTTCCTACACTGGTATACCGGCGAGGGTATGGATGAAATGGAGTTCACAGAAGCTGCCAGCAACATGACAGACCTCATTTCGGAATACCAGCAGTACCAGGTGTGTATTAACCACAGATTAAACTAGATTGGAAGTAATGGTGCGACTGATATATTAGTATTCGCTAAGACATTAGTAATATTGAAAGGATTCGTGGATTAGTAATCCGGCGAACTGTAATATGCTAATATTTCATATTCGACTAATATCTGTAACGGCTATCCAAAATGAATCGGATATCATTCGGAATAGTTCGTGTAGTGTATGCCTAACTTAATATATCAACTTAATAGTTATTTGTATATATTACACACATTACATTATATGTATTTACAAGCATGATTTATATATTATATGATAAATATATGAAAATATACTTATATAATTATGATGAATATAAAATATTAATTGATTATATTTAATCGGTCGTCTCCGGCTACGTACTACGCATGCCAAAGTAGTGGGGCGACGGTCCAAAGTCGGCCGTGCACCGAACGAACATTGATCCGAACCCACTGGTGGTAGCCGCGGCTGACTACATCCCAGATCCTAATCCAGATCCCAAATCACGTAGGCCCCGCCACGTACTTACCGATCCCGATGACCCGATAACTCTGGTCAACGGTTTACACGACAACACTACACACCTACATTCGCGACACCGTTGCCGCCGGCGGCGACGAGGACCCCTGTATCGCCCTTCGGCGAGCCGAGCCCAAGGGCAAGGTTCGGCCGACGGACAAAACAATGCCACTAGCCCTCTCATCGCAAATCACGACCCCACCCTAAGCCGAGGTTTGGTCTCACAGGAGACACCCTTAGGGCGGAGGGCGTACAGCCCTACACCTATAAATTTTGGCTGAGCACTCTGCTCGCCCCCGCGACCGGTGAAGCTGTATCAGCCCATAAGGCTAACAGTAATTGTGCCATTTCGAAAAAAAAAACGAACATTGAGTTATTGAGTTCAGTTCGTTCAGTTGTTATTAGGTACACCGCCGAGAGTGCAAGACGTAGTAAGTGAGCTAGCTTGCCGACAGTAGTTGCTGTCTAACATACATAAATAAATACCAATGTCTCATATAAGTATTATTAATAATTATAAATATATATGTATGTATATATGATTATTACTTTCGTTGCAAAATAGTGAACATTACAATTCGGATTCACTAGATTGGCGCCCGTCGGATTCGTGAAAACATTCAAATATTTTCACGATACGCCACGCCGTACGTACGAATGAGACAGACGTATTTCCTGCAGTATCAGTATAAGAGTGCTGTGAGTTTTTCTTTTCGGATTCGATCGTGAGCGCGTTTGGAGTTTACTAGGAATTTGTATGTGATTTGTACAGCGCCACCTAGTGGTAAACGTGAGAAACCAGTTTACCACTAGGTGGCGCTGTACAAATCACTTACAAATTCCTAGTAAACTCGAAACGCGCTCACGATCGAATGTGAAAAGAAAAACTCACACTTAGCACTCAGATCTTATTACTGTTGCTTTAGGTCCAAATTACAGTTAAATATTAGTTAATACGATATAATAGTTAAGGTATTATAATATTTCAAAGTGAATATATTAATATCACCTAATCTTGCGAAATATCGGTACTAACCCATCTCTAATTGAAAGGCATTTTCCTGATAATTGCTTAGGTTATCAGTGTAGCTTCCATTTATACCCAGAAATACAAAGTAATAGTACCTTATTATCTTATATATATATATATATATATATATATATATATATATATATATATATATATATATATATACACATATATATATATATATATATATATATATATATATATATATATATATCTTATATTAATCTTTACAGACGAAATAATGTCACTCAATTTCCCCCATGTTGATTCCGGGCTCCTTTGAAGAATAAGCCAACTGTCGTTCTGCCAGGAAGATCGTGAAAGGCGACCGGTTGGCTATGCAAGTCACTACCATCGTGACTAGGTGGTAGAGTTCTGCATATTCTCGCCCGGTCGGAAAATTTTTAAAGCTATGTCGAAAAAACATTTATTTCAAAAATTTTTGTCAGCGATTACTCTCAAAGGGATAAACCGATTTTGATGCAATTTCTGCAAAAACATATAAATATAACAAATAATAACAACAATAAAAAAATAAAACAGTAGCAGTCGTGGGACTGCCGATAGAAGTGAAAACGGAACTATTAAGTTGAGAGTAATTAAAACTATATGCAAAACATAGCTATAGATATACTATTATCATTAGCATGTCGGTGACGCGAACCGAGGATTTTACCCTCTACCAAAACGCTCAACGCGCCTAAAGAAGTTTTCACTTCAAAAAACTTTTTTGGGGTTTTCAAAATTTCTCAAAATCTCCTGGGCCGACTTGGTTCGAATTTTCAGGAAGTCTAAGTTGAGCGGAATCTAATCAAATGCCATCAACCGCGTTTCGATCGGTCCAGCCGTTTGAACGGCTAGCCGTTCAAAAGCTATGAGATGTTTACATACACACACATACAAACATACATACAGACATGTAGAGGAATTATTCTAAAAAAATTGTTTTTTAAGATTTTATGTCACCTCTTTGTTGTCGTGACTAATACATATTATATTCATGCCAAATTACAACTTTCTAATACTAAGAATTTTAATAATAAAATACTAATTTTCCCCGTGTTGGTCCCGGGCTTCTTTAAAGAATAGGCCAACTGCCGTTCTGCCAGGCAGGTCGTAAAAGGCGACCGATTGGCTATACGAGTCACAACTATCGGGCATCGTGGCTACTAGGTGGTAGAGTTCTGTATCGGCTCGACCGGGTCAGGTACCACCGCCTTACCTATTCCTGCCGCAATAGCGTCAGTGCTTGTCACTGTCGTGTTCCGGTTTGGATGGTAAGGTAGCCGGTAAACTTATGCATGTGGCTTTAGACCTCTCCACAAGATAGCAACGCATCATTAACATTTTTAGTGTCTATAGGCGATAGTTGACTCTTTCCATCGTGACACCCATATGCTTGTTTGCTGTTTTATAATAATTTCAAAAAACTAAAAACCTCTGGACTGTGGACGAACGCACAGACGGACATAATATCTAAACTATTAGGGTTTCTAGTTTACTTTGCAACCTTGAACAAACCATTATAAAATACTATTTACCGTGGTATAATTACTATACAATCATTGATATAAAAAACCCTAGATGCAAAGTCCCGAACAAAACTGACACTCAAAAGTGTCCCAAATTTCATTTAAATAGTTATAGATATGGCAAAAACATATGTCTTTGCATATCCAACCTTAAGTGCAAGACTTATAGTTGTTTTTACAAATCAATGTACGAAAACAAATAAAATTGACAGTTTAGCGACCGACGCGATTCTATTTAAAATTGTGCGCTCATTTTTGGAGGACGTTTATGATACACTGATTGTGTATCTTAGGTTTTTTATATTAGAGCAAGAGCCCGTGAGTGCCAGACCTTCGGATTTTAATAAAAGCTGAAAATTTTTCTATGTGTGTCCCTAGTACAGGTAAGAATGATCCCCACCCATGAAGCTGAGGCAGCGGTGGCTTTGGCAGGTAACAGGTAACAAAGGTGTATAAAATTCTACCTCAAATTTATCATAAAATAAAACTGTTTTTTTTAAATATTTGATTCATCATAATATGAAAACTCGCGTTGCTCATTGCCAGACAGTTAGTATGGTTGCAACCCTCTGCCGGACACCCTTAAAGTATCATAATTTATAATTATACTTACGTTATATTATAAAACCTAAATTTTATATATAATTTTTTGGGACCCTATTAATCTATGTTTACATAATAGCCGGACAGATTCGACGGTTCTATCATCTTGCCAGACGCATTTAAAGTGAGCAGTAATTCGGAAAGCAAGGAGCGTATACAGCAATGACGTGTATAATATTACCACTGGACTTGCTGCTGTCAAAGAATTTTTGTGCCTATTTGAATATCGCCATTTTGGCGCTGTAGACCGATGCGTGCGTCCATGGAACTAAAATTAGTGATTCCCACATGTCGACGTCGATCGTTTAATATATTTACAGCTGGGTAAGAGACTCCATTGAAGAATATACCCACTGCTGTTCTAAAATTGTCTGTCGGCTGTCGTAAAAATTGACCGATTGGCTATTATATTACATATCACTACGAGGTGATAGAGTTCCGCAACGTCTCACTTCAGGTATTTGGTAACATCGCCTTACCTATTCCTACCGCAATAACGTCGATTCCGTCATTATCGTGTTCCAGTTTGAAGGATAAGTACAAGTAGCAACGTGCCATTAACATCTTTTTTGTCTATAGGCTATTGTTTCTCTATCAGGTGAGACATATGTTAGTTTGCTTATGATATATGTTAAAGAAAAATTGTTAAAATATATTCTCATAATTCGTACAGTAGAGAAAATTGTGCCGGGAAGGGTCACTAGTAATATCATAACACCGATATTTGTTTGTCTTTCCTTCAAGCAATATCGGTTAAACAGATTTAGATGAAATTTGGCATTGAGATAGCTTATATTAAGTTAATTGTAAAAATAATAAAAACGCCGATTATTTTATACATTTAATTTTATAATGTATAATTTCTTCGAGAATTTGATTGTGATAGTATACACGAAAGTCCAAGAAATGACTTGTTTATCTTATTTTTGTTAGACAATCTTAGCCTAAGGTTGACCGGAGGTTGCATTAATTTGTTCTTATTTCTTGTATTGTACAACGATAGCGAAAATACTCCTTTCATGTTTCTTTAAAAAATAAAGATGTTTACAAATCTCTTTAATAAAAATAATACAGACGAGCCCAAAATATTTGCCATGTTAAGAAATGCCATATACTTTCACTAGTTACAGGAAAATTGTTTTTGTTGCTGCGATTATTCTTATATCAGTACGTTTTGTCATAATTTGTTTAATCAAAATATCGAAATGACTTTTAAAAATTTCAATCATGATAGATTCGATTGCAAAATTTAATAAAACATTAACTATCAAAAATATTGTGAACAAGGAGAATCTGTTTTCTTTGGAGTCCAATTAACAGCTTTCATTGATCAACAATTAAATTTGATTTACTTTAATTCATTGGCTTTACAATTTTGATAGCATTGAAAATAATAAACTTCGTAAAAATGAAAAATAATACAAATTAAATTATTAAAGTTTCGATATGATTAAAGTTCATAGCAACTCTCAAGGCAACGATGAAGCTGACAAACTGGCAAAAGATGGAGCTAACAGAAAACCATTAGGTCCAGAAACGATAGCCGTCATGGCCTATAGCCAACTAACCACATGGCTAACAGAGAGAACACGCCAACAACATGAAGCGTTGTGGATGGCAACAAAAGAATGCAGGCAAACAAAAGAAATTGTGCCGGCCCTCCCCGTACACCTGACACAAAGCATCATGAAACTCAACAGAAGTGACCTGAGAAAAGTTGTGGGCACTATAACAGAGCACTGCCACCTAAACCGACATCTATTCAACATAGGTGTAACAGACAGCCCTTTATGCCGCGGCTGCATGGAGGAACAAGAAACAACCGCTCACGTTCTTCTTGAGTGCGGGAGCGTGGCCGAACAACGGGCACGCATCCTGAAAAACCCAAAAACTCCAAAAGAAGCTTGTGAAAACAACAGCCGTCTTTTAAGTTTCTGGAAGGTGTTAGGATGGCTGGAATAGGTTTAGCCAGCTACGTACAAAGGCCCAAGTGGCTAAATGCGGAAACAAAATGGCTTAAAAAAAAAAGATTGAAGTTGTATTAGAACAATTTTACTGAGTATTGTTTTAAATATTTGTTATTCAAACTAAAAATTTATTTAGTGAAATTTCTTGATTAAGAAAAAATAAACTGCACAATTTGAACTTAATAACAGTGGATGTGCAGTGAAGGGCCGCAATAGACCAAGCGCTCTGTCTCACTCGCACTAGTTACTGTATACGCTCCTTGCTCTCCGAACTACTGCTCACTTTGGATGCGTCTGGCAAGATGATAGAACCATCGAATCTGTCCGGCTATTATGTAAACATAGATTAATAGGCCTCCAAAAAATTATATATAAAATTTAGTTTTTACAATATAACGAAAGTATAATTATAAATTATGATAGTTTAAGGGTGTCCGGCAGAGGGTCGCAACCATACAAACTGTCGGGCAATGAGCAACGCGAGTTTTGATATTATTATGAATCAAATATAAAAAAATTCAGTTTTATTTTATGATAAATTTGAGATGGAATTTTATACACCTTTGTTACCTGTTACCTGCCAAAGCCACCGCTGCCTCAGCTTCATGGGTGGGGATCATTCTTACCTGTACTAGGGACACACATAGAAAAATTTTCAGCTTTTATTAAAAGCCGAAGGTCTGGCACTCACGGGCTCTTGGACCATATCAATGTATACAATTTAATAAATTTTACATCTTCCCAATACATAAAAAAATTAATGAGAAAATTCATTACTACTCGTATTTATTAGTTTACTTTTTACAATTATTAATATTTACCATGGAACATAGAACAAGTGGAAGTGAAGAGTGGGCGTGCCGCGTGCATCACTATTATGCGCTGTTACTCTAAATCGCCTTAGTGATACTTACCATATCTTTAGGAGATAGTCGTCGTGCGAAAATCTATTATACACTGAATTATGCCGTATTGTGCCATCCTTGAATGCAAAAATAATAGTAGAATACAGATGATTAAAAATGGAGATATTTCATATCATTCGAAAGTACAATTTTCATTTTATTTTAATTAAATTCCTGATTTAATATAATCTCTAATGATATAATAGAAAGTCAAGCTAAAATCAGCCGTACACCTTACATATAAAGTTCATTTTAGGTTGACCTAATTTTTCTAAAAAGATATACGTAATGACAGTCATTACGTATATCATTCTAGAAAGTTCTCTACTCAAATATGATCAACTGAAAACTACGAAAAAATCAATACTGCCATCTATTGTAGAATAGCAAAACTATTAAGATCTTAAGTTTCACTATTGTACAAATAGATGAGTCTATTTTGAATAGACTACAAAAGGACGTAAATACTCTTTTTTTGTAGCAAAATAAAATTTATTGTAACGCAGTTTGGTATATTTTTTAAATGTTCTGTTTGTGTGTTTCGGATTATTGTTATTTAAAATGAAAACAACCAATGAAACAACGTTTGCATTAGTAGTTTATATGCAATAATGCTTATTTTATGTAAGAGTATGGCGATCGCGGTCCTGATACAAATGTTTGTACTTGCCAATTCCGCTTGTTCTATGTTCCATGATATTTACTAATACGAAGTGTACAAGACTAACAAAATATTTTTCCTTTAGGAGGCTCACATAGAGGACGAAGAAGTTGAGTTTGACGAAGAAGACGAAAACCAGAACGAAATAGCAGATACGCATAAGATTGTCGCACTTTAAATTATTTTTTACGCCGTGTTGGTCCCGGCCTCCTTTCAAGAATAGGGCAACTGCCGTTCTGCCAGGCAGGTCGTAAAAGGCGACCGATTGGATATCGAGTTACTACCATCGTGGCTACTAGATGATATAGTTCTGCATTGTCTCCCCCGGATCTGGTACCACCGCCTTACCTATACCTGCCGCAATAGCGTCAGTGCTTGTCGCTGTCGTATTCCGGTTTGGAGGGTAAGGTAGCCGGTAAACTTATGCATGTGGCCTTAGACCTCGCCACAAGATAGCAACACACCATTAACATCTTTGGTGTCTATAGGCGATGGTTAACTCTTTCCATCAGGAGACCCATCTGCTTGTTTGCTATCTTATGTTATAAAAAAAAAACTTTTAAATTATAATCAAAACTTGTCATATAATAGTTTATGATTTAGAGTGTTTTACATGAGTGAGTTAAATTTTGTCCTTTCATTTCACTTTTCATTACCTATTTTCCATTTTTAATGATATGCTTATTTTGAAATACATCTAAAATTTTTCTGACTATTTTAACACGACTCAAAAGTCACTAGTGATATATTTTATATAAATTATCTTTATCTTTATCATATATTCACTATTTTGTGCTCGATATTACAATTGTCTCTAAAATATTGTTTAATAATTATTAATATACATTTTTGTATGTTTCGATTTCAATACATTATTTTTGACATTTTGTTCATGTTTGACATTTTTACACATACATGTTGACATTTTTCTTTGTTTAATTTGACATTTGCCATTTAACGTTTATAAATAGTACAATGTCATGTTTAGAAAGTATGTTATGAAAGTGTATTTCTTTTTTATATGTAATTAGTTAGTTTATTTATTTAAGCGTGTACAATTATTATTAGAAAGTGTTATTTTCTAATAATAAAGATTTGTTATAAAATATTTTTTTTTCATTCAAAGAAGATATTTAGGTAATTTATTTGCAGCTTCCTGTGTAACCAAATGAACAAAAAATTACCCTAACTAGCAATCGACTGCAAGTCGAAATTGGACCCTGGATCGGCTTAGTGCGGCATTCGGTCTAAATATGGTGGGCGGAGTCGTGGCAATCATTGTTATATTTTTTTTTGTTTCCTTATGACCATTTTTTTATATCATAAGATAGCAAATAAGCAGATGGGTCTCCTGATGGAAAGAGTCAACCATCGCCTATAGACACCAAAGGTGTTAATGATGCGTTGCTATCTTGTGGCAAGGTCTAATGCCACATGCATAAGTTCACCGGCTACCTTACCCTCCAAACCGGAACACGACAGCCACAAGCACTGACGTTATTGCGGCAGGAATAGGTAAGGCGGTGGTACCAGACCCGGGCGAGACAATGCAGGACTCTACCATCTAGTAACATAGTAGTAGTACATTAACTACCGTGTTTTTCTCAATAAACAACATTTTATGAGTCAAGCTACCGTACAGTATTTTCTATTTTTATGCATTTTGAAAATTATAGCGATAATTTGATAATTTATATTTATTACTGTATAATTTATACATAATTCACTTTTATTAAACACTAGCTGTTGCATGCGACTTCGTCCCCGCGGACTTCGTTTGCTCCGGACAGCATCTTGCCGCTAGGTGATAGCGTGATAATATGTAGCCTATATGTTGACCCGACCTATTAGTAATATTCATGCAAAATTTGAAGTAAATCCATGCAATACTTTTTGAGATTACCCCGGACAGACAAAAATTCTAAAGACTATATTTTTGGCTTCGATATCGATTGTATATCACGCCCCAAGTATTCTTTTAAAAAAATATTCAATGTACAGTTTTGACTTTCCTACGATTTTATTATATGTATGGATATAGCCTATATGTTGACCCGACCTATTAGTAATATTCATGCAAAATTTGAAGTAAATCCATGCAATACTTTTTGAGATTACCCCGGACAGACAAAAATTCTAAAAACTATATTTTTGGCTTCGATATCGATTGTATATCACGCCCCAAGTATTCTTTTAAAAAAATATTCAATGTACAGTTTTGACTTTCCTGCGATTTTATTATATGTATGGATATAGATACGCAGATGTTGTCATAATTTTTAATAATAAATCCCATCTCATAAATTTTCGTGTTAAATGCTGCTACGACAATTCCATATGGCGCACTATCAAAAAGTTATCAGATCTCATGTAGAACTATGCTTCTAACTCTACATGTCCTCACTCTACAAGCCCTGCCAATGAACAAGCCATTCATTATCGAATGGCGTTCACTACCAGATTATTAAATAAATGCGAAAATTACAGTACAAGAGGTAACGCAAACAAGAGGATTGAGAGTTATCTAAAAAGTAGAACAAAACGTATAGAAATTTTACGACGAGAGTTTACAGATCTGAATTTGTAACAAAAAAGACAGGTGTAGTACAAAGAAGCTTTTTTGGTCCTCTGCTCTTTCTACTCTACATAAATAACTTGCCAAAGGTAACAAAATATAAAAGTATATTATTTTGCCGACGATATAGCAATAACAGTAACAGATAATCATAATGGCAAGGATAAATATATGCAAACACTGCTGTTGACAATTGACTGCATAACATCCTAGTTAGAAAGAAGCAACTTAAATACCAACCTTTCAAAGAAAAAGTCAGTGTAATTTGCAAATTATAAAAATGAGTACCATGATTTAGAGATTAAATATAAAGGTAGTTTAATTAATGAAGTAAATTTTTTAGGAGTAAATTTGAACTGGAAACTGCACATTGATACAGTTTGTAAGAAAATCAATAAATTTGTATACGCCCTTAAAAAATCCGAAAAACGGTGGTATTCAACGCTGCAGTAATTGCTTATTATAGCTATATAAGCTCAGTAGGGCTACTCTTGAAAACCGATTTCAATTTTAAATGAATATTTAATGAGTTTTGAAGTATTTCGTACTCTGTACAACTATATTCAATTATTGGATTCGGCGACAGCGCCACACGGATTTTGAAAGTTTTTGGAACTACTCATTATTGCTTTTATTCGTTATTTTGTTTAAAACGGTACTTAAAATTTCCACTTGTAACACTAGCTTGACGTATAACGATGACATCTATTTCCAATAATTAGGTCGTTACTATACCGAATCAATGAGGGCAATATTGGTTTCAAGAGTACCGTTTTTTGACGATATTCGAAAGTTATTGTTTTTATCAATATTGGTTAAAGATTTATATTGTTTTCAAGAGTAGACCGGCTGTTTTGAGGTATGGACTTATAACATGAGGAAACTGAACTTTGTTTAGTACGGTCCAACTGAACATGTAGGCAACTTAGCTTGTTAACCTTAACAGGTTTGCATATATTAATTAGAGCCATGTTTATTTGTAAGAAGACATCAAAAATTATTTAATAAAGTAAATGATCACAAAAGGATATGGTCTAGGGACCTAACCAGGCTACAAATCCTGACGTGTTCTTCTGCATTATACTCAAAAAATTACCGTGCTATGATAATAAAGATTTACATTAAATTACGTAATACAATTCGTAAACTACCATTACGACAATTTAAAAAATTGGTAAAGTATGTGTCGTGTCTCGCGCAATGTAGAGTTCCAAAGTTGCCCGTCACAATAATTTGGTATATATAAATAAATAAATATATATATATATATATATATATATATATATATATATATATATATATATATATATATATATATATATATATACGCGTGGAAAAAACTCTAAAATATCCTATGTCCTTCTCCTGGCTCTAAACTACCTCCCTGCCAATTTTCAGCTAAATCGGTTCAGCCGTTCTTGAGTTACAAGTTCACCGTCTATAAACACTTCTCTAAATACATTTTTAGCGAAATGTCAAGAAAGAAAAATAATTGCCTAATCTAAGCCGTGATAGTTTTCCCTTTAAATTCATTATATTTACTACTACCACGATTTTTTTCCTACTACCAAAACCAACAGTTTTGCCTGAAGAGATGGGGAGGGGAACACTTGACTCTAACAAAAATTATCATCCCCCCACTTTACATATAGAGAAGCTACCCTAAAAATAAACCTGTAAACGCTTGACCCTGCGGGCCATCCCTGAAACTTCCCGCTAAATTAAGGCATTTTAAGATCAAAAGAGTAAAAACTATAAGCATAGATATTTTCAGTAAACATCTACTTTGTTAAAAATGACAGTATATTGATTTTTTAAAAGCTTTATTGAATTTGGAAACGATTATCGATTTTGATCTTTCGAATGGCATTCAACTCAATTTTTGAGATGTAAAATATTGCTATAGCTAAATAAAAATAACCAATAGGTTGAAAATTTCAAAGCAATGTCAAGAAACATTTTTTTTTTCAAAAATTTTTGTCATTGATAAATAACAAACGAATTGACTGATTTTGATCGAATTAACGTATTTGACACAGTTCATAAAAAAGCTGATAAGATTTTTAAGTCAACCAGTATATAAACCAGAAACTATTTCAGAAATATTAAGCAACGATTAGACTCAATTTTGATTTTGATTTTTAATACGGCACTTGGCGTAGTTTTTTTAGTACTAAAATATCGTAGAATACCAAAAACTGATTGGTTGAAAAATTTCGAAGTTAGGTTGAAAGAACACTTTTTTTCAAAATTTTTCGTCAACTATTCTCCAAACGGGTAAACCGATTTTGATACAATTTATGCATTAGTCGTAGTTTTTTGAGAAATAGAGCTGAATAGTTTTTGTACTCAATCGGTACATTAATCTGGAAGTTATGTTAAAAATACTGTTTCGCTGAAATTTTTTTGGGGTTTTTTCCAAAATTTCTCAAAATATCCTCGGCCGACTTGGTTCAAATTTTCAGGAAATCTAAGTTGAGCGTAATTCAATTTTGCTTGTTGTTGTTTTTGAAAGTCTAGCTGTTTATAGTATTATAAGCTCAAAAAAGTAAAAACTATAAGCAAAGATTTTCTCAGTTCAAACATTTGTTTTATTAAAAATGGAAGTATACTGATTTTTGAAAAGTTGTATATTTTGGAAAATATGATCGATTTTGGCTTTCGAATGGCATTCAACTCAATTTTTGAGATTTAAAATATTGCTTTAGCTAAATAATCGATACTCGTAGGTTGAAAAATTTTGTAAGCAGTGTCAAACAACATTTTTTCATAAATTTTCGTCATTGGTAAATCCTAAACAAATAGATCGATTTTGATCTAATTTACGGTATTTGATGCAGTTTTAAAAGGAGAAAAGTCCATACAATTTTTAAGTCAATCGGTATATTAGCATGAAAGTAATTTCAGAATTATTAAGTAAGCAAAAACAGCGTAATTTTAATATTTAAAAAGCTGTTTTGCTAAAAGCTATTTTGAAAAAAGATTTTTTTCAAAATTTTTCGTCAACGATTACTCCCAAACGGATAAACCAGTTTTCATGCAGTTTATGCATTAGACGTAGTTTCTTTAGGAATAGAGCTGATCAGATTTTTTACTCATTCGGTACATAAATCTGGAAGTTATATTAAAAAATACTGTTTCTTCAAAAAAAATTTTGAGGTTTTTTAAAAATTTCTCAAAATCTTCTAGGCCGAATTAGTTCAAATTTTCAGAAAGTCTAAGTTGAGTGGAATTCTATCGAATGCCATCAACCGCGTTTCGATCGGTCAAGCCGTACAAAAGTTATGAGATGTTTACATCCACACATACACACACATACATACATACAGACATACTGACGTCATCATGAAAATAGTCGGAAATAATTCCTAAGACCTCAAAACGAGAAGATTTTCGAAAATCGAGGCAAAATCAGGAACTTCCTTATCTACATACTGTACGTGTAGGTACATAGCGGGAAGTTAAAAAAATCGAGCAAAGCTCGGTTATCCAGTTACTGGATCATTATACTCAAATATTATTCAAATCTAATATTGTTGGATATATACAAACAGACAACCTTAGTTTTTTCTTCAGTTAAAAAAAGAACATTGTAATAAAAACAATATTAATCGTAATGAT
The DNA here is from genome assembly GCA_036924255.1 of Apodemia mormo. Classification (NCBI taxonomy): domain Eukaryota; kingdom Metazoa; phylum Arthropoda; class Insecta; order Lepidoptera; family Riodinidae; genus Apodemia; species Apodemia mormo. The sequence continues at coordinate 683,525 of JAUPFN010000028.1, read as the reverse complement.
GAAAATTTTAAAATTTTAAAAATTAAAAATTAAAAATAATGATAATACGTAATTTCCGGCAACTAAATAATACATTAAGATAAACATATTTATGGGCCATAATTATATAAAATTTATAGACCATTATGTTTATTTATTTTATCCTTCATTCAAAATACAAAACGCAAATAAAATATTTATTAAAAAAACAAATTTGTTCAAAAGATCGGTTGTACTAAAATAATAGCGGCCATCTAGGATTTGACTTTTTTGGAACGAAGTTCCTTACGGCAGGCTTGGAGGGGATAGCGATTTTGCTGCGCAACCGAACGGAAAAAAATGTGATAGTAAAACCGTAAGAAAAATGCGTGGAATAAAAGCGTTAAATGAGACGTGCGCAGGCGCGACAGTCGCGTACACAAGCGAGTAGTGCCGTTTAGCCGAAGGAAGTTCGTTCCTACCTGGTGTCCCGCGACACCACATCATTTTCATTGTGTATTATATTCTATGAATTTAGCTCTTTCTTTTGATTCCCATATTGTGTGATATATAATCCGCCATTATGTAGCGGCCATTTTGTTGGATTAATAACAATACCAATTATATGTAATTACATTATCCTTAGAACTAAAGGTTTTTCAGAGGCGTAGCTAGCACCGCATCTGCCGTATCAATTACATGTTGGGGGCCCCCAGGACACGGGGGCCCCCAACATGCATAAGCAAAAATTAATAAAATCTTCCCAAATGAAAAACACAAAAAAGTATTCCTTTTTTTCAAAGAGAGTGTACCTATCTATATTTAATTTGAATAGTTCGTAAAAATTTTGGAAAAGTACAAGATAATTATAATGAATAAATATTTATTTTAATTTTATGCAAACTTTTTTTGTGAAAAATCTCTACCCTTCATAAAGGCCCAAAACAAATTTTATACGGGACCCCGCCAAGGCGCGCTACGCCACTGTTTTTTTTTGTAAACTAAGCTTTAACTGACACTGGGAAATGGTTCAAATTTAGCTTGCAAGATTTGAACCACACTAATTAACTAACACCACAGAATATATAAAATAGTACAGTACTAACACGACAAGTTTTCGCTGCTACAAAACACTTCAACAGCGAGTCCGATTCGCTCTTGGCCGGTTATTTCGTTTTACTTTATTACTAGCTGATCCGGCAAACGTTGTTCTGCCTTTTTAACTACTCTTAGTTTTTCTATATTTTCTCACCTTTTAAACCAAATCGGTCCAGCCGTTCTAGCGAGACTAACGAACAGCAATTGACTTTTACATATATAGATTACGTGAAGCAAAATTCTTTGTACATAAGACCTGGATAAGACCAATTGCGCGAACGGGTGAAATATGAAATTTGACACAGTTTATATACAGAATACTTAGAGACTAACAGAAGTCAATGTTACATACAAGTAATATTCGAGCATAGCACACATAGACACCTCTCACGGACGCGATATCTCGGACTGGTGCGGAACAAACTGTCCCGAACCATTCCGAGATATCGCGTCTGTGAGAGGTGTCTATGTGTACGTTGCATAAATATCACATCTATATTGACATATAGATTGACTACTGTAGTCTCCCGTATACTGTGGTTTGTTTACATTAGGAAGGAGTGTTGATACCTGATATTTTTAAATAATATTCATTAGAAATACTTTAAATTAATAAAAATAAACATTACTCACACCAATTTAATTTAAAATACATTATAATATACACACATGTATACAATTATGTTTATGACTAAAGCCTGTTGACAAACTTAGAAGACATTTTATTGTAGATATAGTCATGGTTGAATCTCGACCACAGGGCGATCGCTAGTAAAAGATTTCATGTAAAAAAAGTCTCTTTCTTCCTTCTCATTTTTCATCTCATACAATTCTTATTTATCTATCTATATCATGATTTTACGAAGGTACTCGATAACCAATCGAAGTTTAAAACGTGGACTCATGGATTTCAGTAGTTCCTTTTTAAAACATTTCACGATACATAAATTTCTGATGATGCGGTTCAATTTATGTACAGAGTGCAAAAAAAACTTTTTTATGATACCACATTTTTATATTTTAACTAGCTGTTGCCCGCGACGGCCTCGACGACGGCTTTCCGTTCTGCCAACGCACTATATGCCGTAGTGAGGGATTCCACTCACACCATCTTGACGATTGGTCATCTACGACTGTGCGATTTGTACGTAACTTCTTTATACGAACAGTCAAACTTTGGAACAGTTTACCGCACACGGTTTTTCCGAGTAGCTACGATATTGGAATTTTTAAGAGGAGAATCAACAAATTCCTTAAAAGCCGGCATCGCATTGGCAACTAACCCTTTGTTCTAAATATCCATGGGCCTCTATTTTTGGTTTATTTATTGGAACGAAGTTCCTTACGGCAGGCTTGGAGGGGATAGGGATTTTGCTGCGCGACCGAACTGAAAAAAATGTGATAGTAAAACCGTAAGAAAAATGCGTGGAATAAAAGCGTTAAATGAGACGTGCGCAGGCGCGACAGTCGCGTACACAAGCGAGTAGTGCCGTTTAGCCGAAGGAAGTTCGTTCCTACCTGGTGTCCCGCGACACCACATCATTTTTTTCCTCTAGTTCTCTCTGCCTACCCTGTAAGGGATCTGGCGTGAAGATACGTATCCATTGGCAATGGTGACCGCTTTCCATCAGGTGGCCCACTCGCTCGTATGCCCGCAAATTCAATAAAAAAAACTTTATTTTATTTACAATGATTTATAAAAATATAATAAATAATAATTATAGCAAGCTACCATAATGATAACAGGCATCACGTAGACTATACATTAGACTTTTTAAAATATTAATTTCAATTTCTATTCAAGGTATAAAGAAAATATTATAAAGAAAATTATTCGGATATACATTTTTATTATGATTTTTATGATTTTTTTATCAATAAAAATAAAAAATAAAACTAATTTACAAAATTATCTTAACACCTTTTATTGACAATGATTTCTAAAAATATAGAATAACTAGTTGTTGCCAGCGACTTCGTCCACGCGGACTTCGTTTATTCCGCACAGCTCCTCGCCCGTAGGTGATAGCGTGATGGTATGTAGCCTATATGTTGACCCAAACCTGTTAGTAATATTCATACAAAATTTGAAGTAAATCCATGCAGTACTTTTTGAGTTTACCCCGGACATACATACAGACAAACAGACAAAAATTCTAAAAACTATATTTTTGGCTTCGATATCGATTGTAGATCACGCCCCAAGTATTCTTTTAAAAAAATATTCAATGTACAGTTTTGACTTTCCTACGATTTTATTATATGTATAGGTAATAATAACAAGCTACAATAATAACAGTTATCACGTAGACTATACATTACTACCTTACTCACTAAACTGGAATGACCTGAACAAGTATTGATGTATATAATATATAACCTGAAAAAGTATTGATGTATATAATAACAACCTGAACAAGTATGATTCCGGTAAGAAAAGGTATAGCAGTGCTACCAAGCCCTGGCGAAACATTGCTGATTTTTATCATCTAACAGACACAATAGTAGTGACAGATTATTAACGTATTTTACGTCTGTTGCGAACGCAGAAAAGGTTCCTAGGAAGCCGTGGAGATCAGGTGAAAACTTAATTTTCGAAAATTGGGGCAAAATCAGTCACTTCCTTATCTTACACACTTATATTTTTATATCATAAGATAGTAAACAAGCAGATGGGTCTCCTGATGGAAAGAGTCAACCGTCGCCTTTAGACACCAAAGATGTTACTGGTGTTTTGCTATCGTGTGGCGAGGTGTAATGCCACATGCATAAGTTTACTGGCTACCTTACCCTTCAAACCGGAACTCAACAGTGGCAAGCACTGACGCTATTGCGGCAAGAATAGGTAAGGCGGTGATACCAGACCCGGGCGAGACAATGCAGAACTCTACCACCAAGTACGTAGTGGGAAGTTAAAATAAAATTAATATTTTGTTTGCTATCTGTACTGATTATATTACTATAATGAAAATAATTATCAAGAATGCGTTATTAAGACTCTCTGTTAGTTTACCTTTAGATTTCACCACAGAAAGACTATTTAATATGATAAGTAAACTTCAGTTAAATGTTTCCCAGGGTTATAAGGGTATCTGTTTTGTGGCAAAAGTGTATACAAGGTGAGTTAGTGAACTTTATTCTAGACAATAATCGAGCATTTCGAGTATCGACATGTATATTTGGACATCATTAATTTTGGATGGGAGATGGACGCCTCACTACGGAGGTATTTGGGAGGGGGCTAGGCAAAATTTATCAAATCTCCCGTGGGAGAGAAGGGTCTCTTGCGGCAAAAGCACGTATTTCTTTCGAAAAAGTACAAAATTAAGGAAAAACTGAGTAATTTCCGAACAACAATGTTTCCGAACTTTCAATTCTTCGTGTAAAATTTTCTCAATTTGGCTCATACCAATCCCCAATATTCTTCGAATTGTCTCATAGGTAATCCGGGGGTTTTCTTCAATTAACCGTTTAACAGTAGCCACATTATTTTCATTGACGGCAGTTGAAGGCCGCCCTTCACGAAATTCGTCATGTAAAGAAACTCGACCTCTCTCAAATTCAGCAAACCATCGCCCCACGGTGCTCAAACAAGGTGCTTCTCTTCCAAAAGCATTTTTAAGACGAGCGGCACAGTCTTGCGGTGAAAGAGAACTTTTAAGATCATAAAAAATCATCGCTCTAAAATCTTTTCAACTTAATTCCATTTTCGTTGCGTACGTAGATTTTTGATGTGTGATAAAAAAACAATTGACAAATCATTTCCCGCCAATTGTTTTTTTTTTATTACTAAGAAGGTTGCAACGTTTTAAAAATATAACATTCGAAATTCAAATAGTTCCCATTAGCTAGAAGTGCAAAACTTTTAGTGTGCCCCATGTATAATACTTAGAACATGCGTTCCTGAGCTTACACCGGCGTTAATGCCATAATTAAAAATAATTAAAAATGAATAAGTTGACCCTGCAGGCCTTCCCTGAAACTTCATTTGAAGCAAAAACTATACCTAAGAATGATTTATTTATTTATTTATTGTACAGTTGCATTACATAATATTTTTCACTTTACGTGCATAAGACGATTTACATAATATTATGTACCTTGTCAGACGCAGCAACTGGAATGGCAATGGGGTAATGGGGTAATTAATAAGCTTACAAAAATAAAGTATTTTTTGTCATAAGATAGCAAACAAGCAGATGGGTTTCCTGATGGAAAGAGTCAACCATCGTCTATAGACACCAAAGATGTAAATGGTGCGTTCCTATCTTGTGGAGAGGCCAAATGCCACATGCATAAGTTTACCGGCTACCTTACCCTCCAAATTTACCAATTTGGAGGGTAAGGTACCTCCAAATTACCAAAAATTTTGGCGAAACAGTATTTTTTTAATATAACTTCCAGATTTATGTGACGATTGAGTACAGAAACTAATCAACTCTATTCCTCAAAAAACTACGTCTAATACATAAATTGCATCAAAATCGGTTTATCCGTTTGGGAGTAATCGTTGACGAAAAATTTTGAAAAAAATTATTTTTCGACATAACTTTGAAATTTTTCAACCAATCATTTTTTGGGATTCTACGATATTTAAATATTAAAAAAACTACGTCAAATGCCGTTTTAAAAATCTAAATCGAATCTAATTCTCAAAACTTATAGCTTTTCTAATATTAAAATTACGTTTATTTTTTAGAAAACTTTTTTTTTTATATATATATTTTTTTATTTTTTAATAAGTTAATTCACCGATTGATTTAAAAATCTTATCAGCTTTTCTTCTTTAAAAACTGCGTCAAATACCGTTAATTTAATCAAAATCGGTCAATTTGCTTGGGATTTATCAAAGAAGAAAATTAAAAATAAAATGTTTTTGACATTTCATCGAAATTTTTCATCCTATCGATTATTTAGCAAAAGCAATATTTTAGATCTCAAAAATTGTTTTCAAAATATACAGCTTTTCAAAAATTAATTTCAAAACAAAATAGATGTTTGAACTGAAAAATCTATGCATATATTTTTTACTCTTTTGAGCAACAATATTTATTTCTTTACTAGCTGACCCAGCAAACATTGTTTTGCCATACATATTAAGAATCCATAGCGGGCAAACAACGTGACATGTAACTTATATAAGGGATTGTCCTTCCAGGCAGCCGAAAGGGCATTGAACTTTATATGGTGGTTAAGTATTCTTAAATTTTCTAATTTTCCGCGCAATTTTCTTAATATTTATTTTTATAAGAACCTTTTCCAGACAATTACAAACACAACAAAAAAAAGAATTAGCGAAACCGGTCCAGCCATTCACGCGTGGTGTGACCACGGAAAATAGGGACTGATTTTTATATAATACTAGCTGTTGCCAGCGACTTCGTCCGCGCGGAGTTCGTTTACTCCGCACTGCCCCTCCCCCGTAAGTGATAGCGTGATAATATGTAACCTATATGTTGACCCGACCTATTAGTAATATTCATACAAAATTTGAAGTAAATCCATGCAGTACTTTTTGAGTTTACCCCAAACATACATACAGACAAACAGTCAAAAATTCTAAAAGCTATATTTTTGCTTCGATATCGATTGTAGATCACGCCCCAAGTATTCTTTTAAAAAAATATTCAATTTACGTACGTACGATTATACGTTACGTTTAAGTAAAAACGTTTATACTGTGGTTCCCATGACAACTCATGGGTTTTTTAATTAAAGCCTTTTTGAATAATAAATGGATTCTTTGTGAATATTTTAACAATAATTTTAGTTGTAAAAGCCATCCATTCTTAGACATGACAGCAGGCTTATGCTAGCATGGAATTCGCCATTGTTTTTAAAAAAATAATTTGGCGCCATATTCAATTGTCCTTCTTTGTATTCATACTAATATTATAAATGGGAAAGTATATGTATGTGTTGGTTTGTCCGTCTTTCACGGCAAAACTTGACGTGATTTCTTAAGTGGAGATAGTTGAAGGGATGGAGAGTGACATAGGCTACTTTTTGTCTCTTTCTAACCCTCCATATCCCTAAAATTAATTTAAAGCATGTAAGCCGCGGGCATGAACTGGTTTAAAATATTAACGAATAGTCGAATACTAAATAGCATCGTGAAATAAGGTAATTTATATTATAATAATATAGTAATTTATATTATAATTATACAGTAATTTATATTATAATAGCATTTTATATAGGTAATATACATTAACTAGTATTTTTATATAATATACATTAGAAGAAGTTGAGAAGACCATTTTATCCATATCTTCAAATGCTGTCGGCAGTGATAATATTAGTCAAAAAATGATTATTCCAATCCTCAAAATTATTTCTCCTTTTATTACTCATATCCTCAATACATCTCTTGACTCTGGCATTTTTCCTGATGCATGGAAGGAGGCTAATGTTATTTCGTTACCTAAAAAGTCAAATTCTGTTGTTCCTTCTGATTATCGACCAATATCAATTCTCCCTTTTCTTTCGAAAGTTATGGAAAACCTAATCAACAAACAGTTCCATCTATACCTCTCTAAAAATAACTTATTTAATTTTTCCCAATCTGTCTTTCGACCTGGCCACAGCACCACTACAGTTCCAGTTTAGCTTCCGAAAAAGTATATCTCGTCACTCATCCTGTGCATAGCCCCGACCTAGCGCCCTGTGATTTCTGTATTTTCCCCAAAATCAAAGGTTTGATGAGATGTTTTACTTTTACCAACTCCGAAGAGGCAGTGATAGCGTTCAATCAGCAGTAGAAAACATGCCTTCAGATATGTGGTCCTCCAGTTTTAAAAAATGGTTCGATCGCATGAAAAAATGATTAAAATGTAAAGGAGATTATTTTGAAAAGCAATAAACATAATATTTTGGTTATAACATGTTGTTTTTTTAAGTTACGCAAAACTTATAGTGTGACCTATGTATATGCATATGACTGTTATGTAATTATATAGAATTAGTTTCCGGAACTTAGTCTATTGTATTTTATGGCACTACTACCTAAATAAATAAATAATTATATCTCTTCTACCCTAAGGTTGTCTGGCAGAGATCGCTCTTTAGCGATGAGACCGCCTTTGTGTACCTTTGTGTATAAGTTATACTATTGTTATTATAATTTGTTAGATGTGGGAGAAACATGCACATAAAATGAACAAACCAAATGAAAGAATATTTTGGGGTTGAGTGAAATCCGAAGAAAGAGAAAGGTTATCAGGCCATAACCATAGAATTATTATTAACCATAGAATCAGGCCATCTTTTGTACTTCTGAGAGGGGGACCAAGCATCCCAAGAGATTCGGATGTTTGGTCCTTAAGGCCCTGTGTGACAACCTTCTCGAAATCTCCAGAATGTCAGCAAGGGTAGCGTATCTTGTTATCAGACTACCTCCTAAGAGGTATACTTCTTGGTGAGCTTCAAGTTAATACAAGTGTACGTACTGACTTCTACATACTTCGGTGATAAAGTGGAGGAAATGCATAAAGATACTTCCAGGGCCTTGCATACCACCCAAAAATGTCATATCAAGTTGTTAAATGTTGTCATGGGAGACTCTAACGCTCAAGTCTGAGTATGTACTAGGAACGAATCAGAAGCAGAACACGAATTTGGAAGCAGAAATCATTGCATTTGGAAGCTGAAAATGTTGGGCGAACTTCTCGAAAAAGAGGGGCTGTTCTTGATGACCTTCTTCTTTAAGAAGCAGTCTCAACGAAAGTAGACGTAGCAAAGCCCCGAGGGTCAAACAGAAACGAGACTGACAATTATGACGGTAAGAGGCGATATAAAGATGCTTCTGTGATTACTTTCAACACTGAAAGTGAACAGACTTGTAACTCTCGATATTTACTAAAGACTCGAGAGAAGACTCTAATGAATTCTACATTCCAGCCAAATTTGCTTCAAGACTTGTTGGATTCTGAAATGTTCCGGTTAAAACTGGAAAACCGGTTCGTTGCCCTGGAAAACAACTATGACGTTAACATCGACCAAATGATGGGTATTTTTCGGGTCGAGGTCATTAAATTATATCATGCGCAAAACACCTTCCAGGGGTCCAAGACGTCGAGATAATCTTTAGAATACAACAATACATCTTTACGCCAAATTCCTTACGGGGTAGGCAGAGAGAATTAAGTGCCATATGTCACGGTCCAGACAGACTTGCTTTGCTTCCTGCACATTCATAACTCTTCATACAAACAAGCCGGTTTCGAAGATTCTTGACACCACTTTTAGACAGCACCCGACCAAATTGATTATGATACGTCAGTCTTGGTCTTCTCCGGTACCTACATCCATCCACATTCACATTGTATATCTGTTTTGTTAACCATTCATCTGCCATTCTTTCAACATGTCCGAACCAACGTAGCATGCCCTTTCTCATTTTTACACCAATACTTTCTTTCAATCCCAACCTCTCTCTCACTTCAGTATTACGAACGCGATCCGCGAATGCTACTACACAGATTTTTCGTAACGCTCTCATTTCGACCGCGTTAATTCTACTTTCATGCCCTTTCTTACATACCCAGCTCTCACTTTCATACAATAGCGTTGGGGCAAGCACAGAATTATGCAGGGCAAGGCGAGTATCCCGATTAAGGACAGTGCTTTGGAGTAGTTTCCCTAACGCTCCGTTCACTCTGTTCCCTGCACACACACTTTCTATATCAGCGGTGTACCTTTCATCCCGGCTAAAAGCACATCCAAGATATACAAACTCATCCACTTGTTCCAACACTACATCATCAATCACTACTCTTACATCCGTTCTGGTTTCTTCCCTTCAAATACCAGAACCTTGGTTTTCTTCGCATTCAATTATAAGCCCGTTAAATAATCAAAAATTACCTAAAAATTCTGTAGTACCTTCGTCAGATCTCAAAAAATATCTAAGCTAGTAAAGCGTGACCTCTAAACTTCAATAAAAGTATCTTCACACCCGTATCCCCGAAGGGGTAGACACAGGTACAACAAGTGTACCCACGATTAGCCGAAGATACTTGGTCCCACAAATGTGATAGGTGGCAAGCCTATCGCCAACCGGGCACTTTCCAATCCCAGGCAATGTTGTTTTTATCAGAAAACTGAAAAAACACATTTTTAAATTGCCCGACCCAGGAATCGAACCCGGGACATCATGTGGTCAACTCCGACACCGGACCACTACACCACAGAGGCGATAAGTACTTTAAATCAACGCATAGTAATAAATAATAAATAATAATAAGTGTACCCACGATTAGCCGAAGATACTTGGTCCCACAAATGTGATAAGTGGCAAGCCTATTGCCAACTGGGCACTTTCCAATCCCGGGCACCTTTATGTTTAACAGAAAAGTGAAAAAAACATTTTTTTTATGTGCCCGACCCGAGAATCGAACCTAGGACCTCATGTGGTCAACGCCAATGCTGGACCACTATACCACAGAGGCGACAAACTTCAATAAACTTCAATACACGCTGTATAAAACAAACGATGGAGCGAATTGGGGGACGACTTTTTTCAGCAGCTTAAAAAAGCTGAACGAAGCTCACTACATCAAAGAGAAAGATCGCCACTTATCAGCTCGAGACAGGAATGGTGAGGGTCTAATAAGCTCGTAGTGGGCTTTCGCTCATTCACCCAAGTACGATATGATGTTGTAGATGATTTATAGATACAATAAAACAAAGTAGATTTTATTTACAATATATTTACAGTTTTCAAAATTCATCCCGTGTTTTTTGATTATAAGATAGCAAGCAATCAAATGTGTCTCCTGATGGAAAGATTCAACCATCGCCTATAGACACCAAAGATGTTAATAATGCGTTGCTAATTGCTATCTTGTGGCAAGGTCTAATGCCTCATGCAAAAGTTGATCCGTGTTGATCCGTGCTTTGAAGAAAAGAGCTCCCTGCTAGGAAGCCTTAATGAAGTCCAAATCTTGTCATAAAATTTTATCAATGTGACTTTCCATTGTCAACCCCACAACTGGCAAAAAGTTGTGCCGTTTCTACTCCTATCTCTTGATAATCTCTGAAAAAAAATTGTTACCTGTAAAGTAGCTTTACGGACGATAACTTTACGTGATAACGTCATAAGAAAAGACTGTGCCCCTCTATCGCTTCTTCCGCGCTGTTGTGCCGTTTCTACTCCTATCTCTTGATAATCTCTGAAAAAAAATTGTTACCTGTAAAGTAGCTTTACGGACGATAACTTTACGTGATAACGTCATAAGAAAAGACTGTGCCCCTCTATCGCTTCTTCCGCGCTCTCGCTTGCACGCTCGGCTCAGGTGGAAAGTTACAAGTAAAGCTTTCTTGTGCATGCAGCCGACGTTCAACGATTTATAAAATGTTATCACGTCAAAAGCTTTTTGTCCAGCACGGTATTATCCATCTATCTATTAATACATGAAATAGAAACCTTGTACTCATTTTTACGACAGTTACGCGAACGGAGGAGCATGAAATTTAGCATATATATATATATATATATATATATATATATATATATATATATATATATATATATATATATATATATATATATATATATATATATATATATATATATATATATATATATATATATATATATACTACATGTTATTACTACGTAGACATTGGCCAAATCAATAAGATTCGGCTTCAAACAATGGACAAAAACCATTTATAAAACAAAAATGTTAGGTTAATGGGTAAAATCTGTAAATTTATTTTGTAAAAATGCTGAAATACCTAATTAGTAATCACATTTAAGTAGCCCCATAGTCTACTGCATTTAATTTATATTAAATTAAAAATGGATCAATTAAATTTGTATGGGGAAGATTTTATGTTTAATGCATTAAAAAGAGTAAGTTTGAAGTGTGTTCTGGCTGCTAAATTAATAAACACTTGTGGCTTAAATAGATTTATTTCCACGAAATCTAAATCAGAACGAAAAATGGGCGCAAGCAGTCCGCTTAGAAAGGCTAATTTTATTAAAGTCACTTTAGTGGTTTAGTTGTGAAAGCTTAACACTAGAGTACACGCGTGGCCTACTATAGTAGACCAGTGTCACTTTTATTGCGGTAACTTTTTAATTTTACGCGCTAAAAACTAGCGATTCCAGGTAAGCCTCGTCTGTTATATTTGTCGCAAATTCAGTACCTCGGGCAAACCCCGCGCGTACGCAGGTGTGAGAATTTTGGCGCCAAAAACGCGGGCCTACTAAAGTAGTCCGCGCGTGAATTGGTGTACCAAAATCAGGTAAGCAGTTTTTGTGTATTATTGATTTTTTATGCTAAAATAAAGTTCTCCAGTTATTGTATGTATGTAGAATTGTATGTTTATTAAATTATTGTTATTTTTAAATTATAAAATTTATGTTATTTTTGTATTTTTTACAGATTTGTGACCGTTTACGTCATGAGTGATTCACAAGTGGAAAGGTGGCTTTATGAGCTAGATATTGATGATGAAGATGTGATTGAGAGTGAAGATGATGAAGTTGAGCCAGAACCAGACTTGCAGGCCCTTGTCCGTGAGTCAGAACTTCAGGAAAATGAAGAGGAACGGGTGAATGAATCTGACCAAACATCTGATTCAGACAACGCACCACTCTCACAACTAGCATCTGGAAGGCGCGGTGCAGTCTACAAATCGACAAACGGAACTATCTGGCACAAAGACATACCATCGGCAACGCGAACTCGAACACAAAACATTAGAATTAGACCACCAGGCCCAAAAGGAGATGCAGCTAAGAATGTTAAGGATCCATTATCCTGTTTCCTATTTTTCATGCAAGATATCCTCGAAATTTTGGTAAGATGCATTAATATATACATAGATAAAATAAAAGACAATTTCCAACGAAACAGGGATGCCAAACCCACTGATATAGTAGAAATGCGAGCATTTCTGGGCTTATTATACATCATGGGAGTGACGCGAAGTGGACGGCGTAACATAAAGGACTTTTGGGATAACTCTCAGGGTGCAGGGTTGGAAATTGTATATGCTACAATGTCAATAAATAGATTTCGGTTTTTGATACGTGCCCTGAAATTCGACGATATTACCGACAGAGAACAGCGCCGAGAACTAGACAAAATGGCACCGATTCGACAAATTGTAGAGCTGATTACTAACAATTGTCGTAATAACTATGTTCCTAGCGACTATTTGACACTAGATGAACAACTTGTCGGTTTTCGAGGACGTTGCGGCTTCATTATGTACATACCCAATAAACCAGACAAATTCGGAATTAAGATTTTCATGGTTGTCGATACGAAATTTCCGTACATCTACAATTTTGAGATATATGTTGGAGCGCAACCGGAAGGTCCGTTCCAGAAGTCCAACAAGGTGAACGATGTTGTCCGTAGAGTGTTGGACCCACTTTATGATTTGGGCTGTAATGTTTCAATTATTTCACAAACCTGCCTCTGGCTAAACAGTTATTGCAGAAGAAAATAACGATCGTTGGCACTATGTAAGCAAATAGACCCGAAATCCCAAAGGAATTCAAAGTTTCGAAGTCTAGGACTAGCAAAAGTTCTCTTTTTGGGTTTCAAAAAGATATTACCCTCGTTTCCTACGTTCCTAAAACAAACAAAGCAGTCAACTTGCTGTCTACAATGCATTATGATGCTGCTATAGATCCTGATACAAACGAAGATCGCAAACCTGAGATTATTACGTTTTATAATCGTACTAAATGTGGTGTAGACATCCTAGATAAAATGTGCAAGCAGTATAGCGTTCTGCGTAACAGCCGTCGATGGCCACTAACAATATTTTTTGATTTGATGAACATTGTTGGAATTAATGCTTTGGTAATCAACCAAATGAATGCCTTACCCGAAAAGATTATTAGGCGTAACTTTTTGCACGAATTGTCCTTCAATTTGATAAAACCGGTTTTAATCCGTCGGGTATCTATTGAAACTCTTCCCCGACAATTTAAATTCAGGATTGGAGCACTTTTGGACAGCACAGTTCAAGAATCGCAGGAGGCTCAACATGATTTGACACCAAAGACAGGACGAGTTGGTCGATGTGCACTCTGCTCGAGAGCCCGAAATCGGTCGACAAAAAAATGGTGCAAGACTTGTTACAAATGGATTTGTCCCGATCACCAAGCAGTAGTATGTCCTGATTGCTACGAAAACAGAGAAAATTGTTATTAAGTTTAGGGTTAATTTTTTAAAAAAATACATTGATCTCAGAAGTGTCATTTTTGTTACTATTTTTTAGATATTTACTAAATTGCTAATTGTTCATTATTTTAAATAATATATATAATTTATAGTTTTGTAATACTAAGTAAAATAAATAACTATTTCATTCCATTTATTGTTTTAATCAAATTATTATGAATATACAATTTATTAACATTTTAAAATGGCCTAATATAGTAGGCCACGCGTGTACTCAAGTAAAAAAAAGGGGCGCGTGTACCGTAGTGTTAAAGAAAGGCAGAGTTTCGAATTAAATATAATATTAGTATGGATGTAATGTTTGCAGTTTGTTTAGAGCTCAGAAGGGTATTCTTTATCTGAGGTTTGACATCAAAATTGTCGGTTGACGTTAGGGATATTGGGTGTGTTCACTAAATTAAGAAATTAAAATGCTGAGCTGAGATTCGCACCGGGAAACTTTATCTAAAGTTAAATAATTTCTAAAGCCGCGGGCCGCCATCTTACTTATTATATCATCGCACCATTATATAATTCTGTCAATTCTCCTATAGGTTATCACCTAAAAGAGAAAAGTCTGTCCTGGCTGAAACTAGCTGAGCTCAGACGCTCAGAATAAAATTTTGTTTACTCTGACCAACTCAGTTAGCATTATGAGTTTAACAGTTTTTTTAAAAAAAAAAATCCGCATGCTCTGCTGCTACGGCTGTTGCAGCAACCTTTATTCTTTACACAATTGTATTTTATTATAAATTCTCAATTATTCTTTGTTTTTTTTTTCTCCTCCGCGCCACCACGCGTGCATGCGGTTACATATAATTACTTTATACAATTATTATCTTTTCATACGATAAAAGATACATTACATTGTTACATTGCAAAAAATACATTATTAATTTATTGACTTATAACTACATCCTTAATATAGTCTTTTATCCATCCTTAATATAGTCTTATAACTACATCCTTAATATAGTCTTTTGTTTTTAAATCATTATCATTACATAGTATAAAAGAAAGTCGCATTCTCTGCCTGTCCCTATGTATGCTTAAATCTTTAAAACTACGCAACGGATTTTGATGCGGTTTTTTTAAATAGATAGATTGATACTTGAGGAAGGTTTTAGTGTATAAACCTTTCCGATATTCCCACGCGAACAAAAACTGCGCGGGTGAAACCGCGGGCAGGTCGCTAGTTTAAATTAAATTAAATTACCAATTCAAATAAATTACTACTGTGAATTAACATCTATTTCTCCCGCTACGTAATCGTAGAGCCGTTTGCTTGAGCTGCCGTTTTTAAGATCTTCCTTGAGAAGTTAAGGAAGATTTGGTTAATCCGCTTATCTTCTATTATTTGTCTCAGGTTCCCCAGAGGGCAGTCCATTCTACATTCTACGTCGTGGCGCTCTCTCGCGAACCTGGGAAACTCTAATAGAAGATGAAACACAGTTTCTTGCTCTCCCATTCATTGAGTTTAGCAGTTGTCATGAAACAACCCATTCATTAATATTTAAATTTATGTCAATTTTCCGAATAAACTTAATTACGAATGAATAAAATAAAGGAACCGTTGTAATGATTCTATTTTATTTTATGATATATTATGTATCTATGTTAATAAATTAAAACAGATATAATGCCCCTATTCCTTTCTGAATAATATACCATTTGCCTTCATGCTGCGAAGTTCATGAAAGGAAACTGTACAATCTAGTATTTACAACAATAGTGATTTGTTTGGCCTATCGTTAACCTATTACAAGCTGCCTAGCAGAACGACAATAGTCTGTTCATATGTTAAATTATCTGAAATTAAATTTATTCTAACTAACGCAAAGACAACTCAGACAGAATAGTCATTTCAACATGACAGTGACCAATTAAAAGCGAATAAATTTAACACTAATCAGCAGAAATAACGTGATTGTTTAATTTTTAATATAATCTAAGTTGACCGCCCCGTTGGTCGAGTGGTTAAAGACCCTGACTACGCAATCAACGGGGCTCGGGTTCGATCCCCCGACGGGGACAAGCATTTGTGTGATGAACATAAATGTTTGTATTTCCGGGTTTGGGTGTTTATTATGTATGTAAAAGTATTTATATATTTATTTCTATGTATTAGTATCTCTGACTGACACCCATAACACAAGCAAATAATTTGCTTACTTTGGGGTTAGATCAGTAAGTGTAATTTGTCCCGTGAATATTTATTATTATTTATTATTATGCGTTGATTTAAAGTACCTATCGCCTCTGTGGTGTAGTGGTCCGGTGTCGGAGTTGACCACATGAGGTCCCGGGTTCGATTCCTGGGTCGGGCAATTTAAAAATGTGTTTTTTCAGTTTTCTGATAAAAACAACATTGCCTGGGATTGGAAAGTGCCCGGTTGGCGATAGGCTTGCCACCTATCACATTTGTGGGACCCGGTATCTTCGGCTAATCGTGGGTGCACTTGTTGTACCTCTGCCTGCCCTTTCGGGGATGCGGGCGTGAAGATACTTTTAAAGTACCTAACTGATTAAACACGAACACAAACGAATGGAGAAAGCCGACGCACTACTTTAGATTGCTTTATTTTATTTTCAGAATTGCTGTTCATAATTTAAGCACCTACAAAAAAATACCTGACGCTTATGCTGGAAAATCCGTTTTTATCACTGGAGGCACTGGATTCTTGGGAAAAGTAATATATAAACCTAATAAACAGCTAATTATTCGTAACCAGCGCCATCATCGAGATTTTCGCAGCATCGATCATCTCTACTATAGTTTACATTTTGTTGTAAAGACCAGATTTCTATAATCTCACTTCTCCTTACCGCAACGGGGGTGGCCATCAAGTATTAGGTAAAGTTGGAGCCAGCACTTGTATTTATCACTCGAAATAAATACCTATGTTACATCTCATTCTAAAAGGTCTTGCTATCTCTTTTTATACAACTGTGTCAGAAAGAGAGGGTAAGACCTCGGAAGATGACAGTATTAAAAGTTATGTTTCATGTAAGTATTAGAAGTGTTGCCTCCAAATAATATAATACAGCTTCATGGCCTGTATAAGCATGGTGATTAAAATAAGGAGGGCAGACTCTGTGGATAAAAGTGTACATCAAAAAGCATCCAATAATGGTCGCGCCACCGTCGCATGATTATTAGAAAGAATGCGGTAAAAGCACTTTTAGATTCGTTTTAATAAACAGTTGATGTCTATATTACACATATTTTTAGCGCTATTAAATATTTATACTCTGCATACTTCGTTCCGTCTGCTACAGCTAACTTCATATCCTATTTTAAGTAACGCCAGCGACTTTAGGAAGATTTATTTTCAGTAAATAGCTAGACGCTTTTACAACTGCCATCCTATACAAGTCTGTCCTCTTTACTTCTAGTCAAAAAGAATAAAAATTGTAATTATTTATCTCTAGTCATCATCCGTCCTCCACTCCATCTTGTACCCACAAGTACCTACATCACTGATGGCCCCAACATAGCTAGGTCACTTTACAAATGCCAAGAGAAAATTAACGTAGAGTAAGCTAAATAGTCATCCCGCCAATAGAGAGGCTTCTTTATTTAACTTATGCAAAGACGTATACCAAATGTGTGTTCTTTCTTGTCTATGAACAGGAAATATTCACTTGCATGCACGCTTATGACTCACCTACTCCTTCGCCATGCCTGTCGCCTGATATTCTACGTAAAATGGCAGCTTTGGAAATATTTCTAAGTATTTATAAAGTGTCCCGACCAAAAACTTTGCTCAGAATTCTTAATATCTAAAATTTTCCGTTTATTGAGATTTGTTGAAGATATTCCTTTTATAATGACGCATGTGCATTGCGTAATCGTATCTGATTAATGTATTCTGCAATTAACGTGCTAATCTGCCGTGCTTTTAATTATGTAACTCTGCCATGCATGCTTTTTTTAAAGAAAAATTTGGTCCTAATTCATTTTCTTTCTGACGAAGTGAAATATAAAGTGTATGTGTGAATGTAATGTGTGTCCAACTCGAAACCGGCTGAACACAAAACGGTTAAAAATTAATTTTATTTTATTGATTATCTAACTTAGATTTCTAAGATCTTAGATTAGCCGAATGCGGGCATTAACAATACCTATAATATATATAGTGTAGGTGAGCCATTAACAGGAATGTAAATGAAAATATTTCGTTGTTTGAAAGAGAAAAACATGTATTCTACCATTCAATAGATAAAAAATATAATTTCAGGTTTTAACAGAAAGTCTTCTGTACAACTGCAGAGATATTAACAACATATACCTTTTATTGAGACCGAAAAATGGCGTCAGCACCGAGCAACGATTAAAAGACATGTTTAATCTACCTGTAAGTATATTTTTTATCATAGAAATTAGAATAGCAATCAAGCAGATGGTGGCAAAAGCAAACTATCACCTACGAATACATAATGGATGTGTCCGGCGGAACTTTCTAAGCTGTTAGAAGTTTTTGTTAGATAGACGGAATTTTGTTCTGAACCTCTAAATCACATTTACAGTAGTCTGTGATCTAAATGCACTCAGGTTGTCTTGGCATACTTTTTATCTTTAAGCGTCAAAACCTACAAAATAATTGTTAGAATTATAAAATGGCGCGGTATCGCCTCTGTGGTCTAGTGCTCCAGCGTTGGCGTTGACTGCATGAGGTCCCGGATTCAATTCCTGGGTCGGGCATTTAAAAAAAGTTTTTTCAGTTTCTGTGATAAATAGTAAGTTGCCCAGGGTCGGAAAGTGCCCGGTTGGCGATAGGCTTGCCACCTATCACATTTCTATTCAGCTAATCGTAGGTGCACTTTTTGTACCTCTGCCTACCTCGTCGGGGATACGGGCATGAAGATACTTTTATAAAATGGCGCGGTGAAAAACTGTGTAATAATCTGCCTTAAGAAACTTTATTAAATGACGACGTTGTTTACACATAATCGAAACCAGAGTTTAATGTACTGCGTACTAGAGAAAAGCTTCGTATAGCTTTTCTCTAGTACGCAGTACATTAAAATGAAATGAATAGAAGTCTAGTTCCGTTTTGTTAACACTCGCTGCAGCGCCGAAATAAGAATAGGAATTAAGAATAAGAATAAGAATTGTTTTATTTACCACAAAGCACTATACATATACATTAAATAACAATAACATGCATACAGATAAGAGAAAAAAGCTAAAAAATACAATAAACAAAGAAAATAAAACATATTACATTTTCAAAACACGTCATAGTTACAATTTATACAGAATATTTACTTGTAAAAAAGGACATGAAATTTAAGAATGTTTACGTATAGCAGCATGATGGTAAAATGGTAAGCCACTTGTAAATAATAATAAATCGTCCAACCAAAATCGGAACTAAGCAGCTCTGCAGCGTATAATCTATACATATAATACAATCGTAGGAAAGTCAAAACTGTACATTGAATATTTTTTTAAAAGAATACTTGGGGCGTGATCTACAATCGATATCGAAGCCAAAAATATAGTTTTTAGAATTTTTGTCTGTTTGTCTGTTTATGTTTGTCTGTTTGTCTGTATGTATGTCCGGGGTAAACTCAAAAGTACCGGATGGATTTACTTAAAATTTTACATGAATATATTACTAGCAGGTCGGGTCAACATATAGGCTACATATTATCACGCTATCACCTACGGGGGAGATGCTGTGCGGAATAAAAGAACTCTGCGCGGACGAAGTCGCTGGCAACAGCTAGTTGCATATAATATATATTCACGACTAAAACACCGTAACCACGTCGTAATTTTATGCCGCTTACACATTTCATAAAACAAGCTCTGACGTAGATGCAATCTATGGACTGCACTTATTGGTATAAAAAAACCAAGATACACAATCAGTGTCCAACCAAAATACCTCCAAAAATGAGCGCACAATTTTAAATTGTGCGCTAATTTCAAATAGAATCGCGTCGGTCGCGACCATGAAGCTGTATTATACCTGGAGGCAGCACTTCTAATAACTACCTAAAACACAATTTTGAATACTGCTGTCATCTTCTGAGGTCTTACCCTCTCTTTTTAACATAGCTGTATAAAAAGAGATGGAGAGACTTCATAGACAGAGATATAACGTAAATATGTGTTTTATGTGATTTGCTAGCTAGCTAATACTACTGCTCTACTACTGCTAGCTCTACCTATACCTAATACTGCACGATCGCGACATTTTCAATTTTATTAATTTTTGTTTATACTTTGTAAAAACAACTATAAATCTTGCGCTTAAGGTTGAATATGCAAAGACATATGTTTTCAGTTTTTGCCATACCTATAACTGTTTAAATGAAATTAGGGACACTTTTGAGTGTACGTTTTGTTCAAGACTGTGCATCTTGAGTTTTTTATACAATGACTGCACTTACGTAGAACACAAGTGGTTTGGCGTATGCGTTGTCTAGTAGATACGTTAGTACGAGTTTTTATCGACACATGCGAATTGACTAAGGTGCCCCCAAGGAACTTATATACGATAGCTGGAATTACTACGAAGCAATATTTGAAAAATAAAAATGTACTTTATTCCGTAACACATAAAGTTGACATTTGTTTCTTACTTAACAGAGGGGAAAAACGTTCTGAGCAAGACAACGACAAGAGTGGATGTTGTCCCTTTCTTGCAATTGCCAGTGTAAATAAAACTATCTAAATGGTAGATTTTTATATATTCGGTAATCGTTAAATCATTTTTATTCATACACGTCGATAAATAAATTAGCATTAAATGTATTGTAATTAACATAGTGAGTTCTAAAATGTGCTTATTTTAATTATTACGTAATTACTTATGCAATGTAAAAACTGTTTCTCAAATTAGTAGAATTACTTAGTAGTAATTTGTAAACTACGCATGGCCACACTTATATATATGGCGATTGACGCTTTATTTAGTAGAAAGAGACACACTCCACTCATGTCGTGGTACTCTTCGGAATGATTTTGAAGCGCGTGTAAGCATTCCGGGTAGAATGTAACTTCCTTGGGTGCCCCATAGACCATAGACATACAATAATATTGCACAATATAACGTATTGTGCATTATTATTGACCGTTTAGCATTAATATTGAAGATTGCACATAGATTGAATGAAAGTTTGGGTGGATTTAATTTTTTACTGTGCGATAATTTTTTCTTGCACTATGTAGGTTTGATATTGCACAATATTTTCACTTCAGATTTTGGAGCGGTCGCGTTCGGTCAGTCGCGGTGTTTAATGTATGGTCGTGTCGTAAATTTAAGTAAAATGTCGAGCAAGAATGCTATATAAGGTAACGGGAGTTTTTACCTGAGTGTATAGAATTGTATAGAGATTTATTTAACAAAATCACCAGCATAATTGCCGCCAAAACTTCGCCGTCAGACATGTTGCTCGCACGAAAATATTGATCAGACTGGTTTGTCAATTTTATTGAGTGAATTTATTGAACGTTTGGAATCAAACGGTGTATTCAATATTATTGCACAGTAAATATTATTGTAAATGGGGCGCCTAAGACTTATACAATATTACTCATTTTATAGTATCTTTTTTACAAAAAAATAAACCGAAGAAAAAATATACGCGGTCGTACATTAACATTAGTGGTTCAATAATCAATTATCCTATGTTTTCTTACACTTTTGGATGGATTTCTTTTTTCAAAAGTTATATGAGACTACCCTTTGATCGCCCCGTTGGTCGAGTGATTAGCGAACCTGACTACGCATCAATGGGAATCGAGTTCGTTTCCCGACAGAAACAAACATATTGTTACGAATAATCTAGAAACGTGTAGAGTTGGAACGCTGCAGAGTTCTAGAAATAAAATAAAGAGATAGCTACTCCTATTGACAAACAAATAATTGAGCTAAGCTATACCATAATGAACTTTGTGGTATAGGGCATAGGGTTGAAAGTAGCGTGTACTGGTATTTATGACTCATAACATGTTTACAATAAGAAGTGATAAGAAGTCATTCATTGTTTCCCGATACATTTAGATTTTTCTGGATCCAGGTAGAACTTTACCCTGGCATTAAATAGAGAGGTGTTGACAAACACAAGGCAGTTTTTATCAAGCGATCAAGAGCGATACTTAAAGTGAACAGTGTGAAGCGAGAAGTATTTTATTGTGTAGTTCAGTGATAGTATAGTGAGTGACTAGTGTGTAAAGTGTATTTTAGTATTACATTGTGTTGTCTTGTGTATTACACAATACACGGATTAATATAAGTGGTGTTTTCTTACAATTACGAATCCGAGGTACGTAACAATATTTTGTGTAATGAGCAAAGATGTTTGTATTACTGAGTTGGGTGTTAATTACATTTATTTGAGTATTTATATATGTATTTCTATGTATTAGTATCGTTGACTGACACCCATACTACAAGCAAATAATTTGCTTACTCGAATTGATCCAACCCCAAAGGTAAGGTAGTAATTTGTAATTGATATTTATTAATTTATTATTGTTTATTTTGGGTGAATTTCTTTTTTCAAAAGTTATATGAGACTACTCCCGTAGTATATTCTATCTGATAAAAGAAGACAATTTTTACAAAAATCGGATCACTCTGTAATATATTCTGCGTGGTCATACATTTACAAAAATCGGATCACTTTGTAAAATATTCTGCGTGGTCATACATTTACAAAAATCTGATCACTCTGTAAAATATTCTGCGTGGTCATACATTTACAAAAATCGGATCACGTTGTAAAATATTCTGCGTGATCATACATTTACAAAAATCTGATCACTCTGTAAAATATTCTGCGTGGTCATACATTTACAAAAATCAGATCACTCTGTAAAATATTCTGCGTGGTCATACATTTACAAAAATCGGATCACTCTGTAAAATATTCTGCGTGGTCATACATTAAAATCAGTAGGTGTACAATCAATCACTAAAAATTTTAAAAATAACAAAGATTTTTTATTATTATCGATAGGTAAGCGCTTGACCTCGATCTCGCCTGATGGTAAGCTAATATGAGGTCTAAGAGGGAACGCGCTTCCCTAGAAGGTGCCTTTTCACTCTTCTCTTGAAGATCCCCAGATTGTACTCGTCGGGGAACACAGACTGAGGAAGTATGTTCCAGTCCTTTGCGGTTCGAATGAAGAATGTTGAGTCGAACCGCTTAGTCCGGGTACATGGAACGTCCACCATTTGGCGATGCCTAATATCTGTGCGCCCCGACGATCGATAGAAAAACGGGGATGGCGGAATTAAGTCGTGTCGACACGCAGGATTTGGACCTGCAACCGTCTCCCTAAAGCCTAACTAGTTGTATGTATGTTAATCGCCTCTGTGGTCTAGTGGTCCAGCGTTGGCGTCGACCACATGAGGTCCCGGGTTCGATTCCCGGGTCGGGCACATAGAAAAGTGTTTTTTCAGTTTTCTAAGAAACACAAAGTTACCCGGGATTGGAAAGTGCCCGATTGGCGATAGGCTTGCCACCTATCACATTTGTGGGACCAAGTATCTTCGGCTAATCGTGGGTGCACTTGTTGTACCTCTGCCTACCCCTTCGGGGATATGGGCGTGAAGATACCTACCGATCAGTACAATCAACGAAATCGAACACAATATAACAAAGAAGAATTTCGCCACGTCGAGCCTGTCGACACTAGCTCAGCGATAGAACTTCCTGGCTTTAGGGAGATGGTCGCAGGTTCAAATCCTGCGTGTTGACATTTTTCTTTGTTATTTTTGAAGTTTTTCAAGTTTTCTCAAGCACGGGTGAGTGCTATAACACAAAAATAATTACAATCAATCATCCCTTGTTTTCATATCTTAATGGTTGTAATTAAAAAAATGGGACCACCCACCCAGGGTACACACATTCTAATAAAAAAAAAATCAAAATCGGACCACTCTCTAAAAAGTTATGAGTAGTCATGCATAAAAAAAATATAGGCGTCGAATTGAGGATCTCCTCCGTTTTTCGTAGGTTGGAAATAAAAATACACATGGCTATGCGAGTTACTACCATCGTGACTATTAGGTGGTAGAGTTGGGTTATTCCGATCTGTTACCCTAGAGAATTCACCCTAGGGTGAATTCTGGGAAACGTATGCCTGAGAATTCAGCGTAAACTGGGTGAATAATAAGATTTTTTATCTGTACTCACTTCCTATTTATCACCTCGATAATGTACACTTGACTAAAGACTTTCTGATACACTTGATATAGAGCACACAAAAACAATAATTATCGCGCACCTGATGAATTTATTAATGTCGTTAATGATGATTGCTTATATCCAAGGCACCAACTTATCTCAAAGGCACTACGTAAATTGTTAATAGGATTAACTGTACAAACTTTTGGCCAATTTTGGGTTGAAATTGTAAATGTAATAGAAAAATATATGTAGTGAAAATATCTGTTCTTTTGTTTGCTTTATTGGCTCTCATGGTTGGTGCTACTCCGCACCGTTTAACCAGGTTCAAAATATAACAACAACAATCAATTTATGTTATAAAAATCTTCAAGATATTATAAATACACACGCTGACTATACCTAGGGTGAAAAATCGCAATAAGATATAATCCAAAGTAAATTTCATATTTTAACCTAGCATAGGGTAAATTTTAGGCCATATGTTTCCCGGAATTTACCCTAGGGTGAATTCTTCAAGGTAACAGATCGGAATAACCCGTAGAGTTCTGCATTGTCTCGCCTGGGTCTGGTACCACCGCCTTACTTATTCTTGCCGCAATAGCGTCAGTGCTAGTCACTGTCCGGTTTCCGACAGTGTTCCGGTTTGGAGAGCAAGGTAGCCGGTAGACTTATGCATGTGGCATTAGACCTCGCCACAAGATAGCAACCAGTGCCGGCGTTAGGGGGGCGCGCGATGGGGTGACGGCCCGGGGCGCCAAATTTGGGGGGCGCTGAGGTCTGGGGCCTCGGCCTTATGCCTTCCGCGCTATGTACTCTCAATACTGTGCTCTATGTGCCGTATTCACAGTTTACAATCGGGTAACCGACTGTGAATACGGGACTTACGTCTAAAAATTAAGAATTTTTAGATATAAGTCCGTGCTTAAGTCCACGTTTTCATTGACTTATTCTGAATATGAATAAGTCAATGAAAACGTGGACGGACGACGGGCCTATGCTCTGTGTTGGTGTTTGACTCTGGGCTCTACGCTCTGTGCTCTATGCTCTGTGCTCTGTTCTCTACACTCTACGCATATCGTTACAGTCGGTCCTCGACCACCCTGCGATTGCGCTTATGTTATGATTTATGATTGGTGAGATGCTTTCACCACCAGCCTTATACCTTACATGCGTAGTGGTGGGGATACCGAAACGTCCTATATGTCCTATACTCGTGCTCGAGCGTGGCGCGAGGTTGCTGATTTGTATACTTGGTCTCTCTACTCGAGCGTCGCTCGATCACACAACGAGAAAACCGTCCACAATATTTTGCACTGCTCCAGAGTGTACGTTGTACGTGCACGAATTCTTTTTCTTACTGACTTTGTAAAATCGTTCTTCAAATATCCCAAATCCTTTATTCCTATATATTTTTTTCAAGATTGTGAATTTTTCTACCGTTTTCTTTGCGGTCGTTGCCATTTTTTAGAAGTACTAGTAATAGGTTAACTACAATTGCAGGTTTTTCCTATTGATTTTTGCAACTATTCCGGTTGCAAGTGGAGAACGCAGTTTTTCCAAATTAAAATTAATAAAAACGTATCTCCGATCAACAATCTCTCAATTGAGACTCTCTAACCTGGCTACTCTCTCGATTGAAAATGAAATCGCTGGACAATTAGATTTTTCTAACTTGATTTGTGTCTTTGCTGACAAAAAAGCCCGAAAAGTTAAATTTTACTGAAGAAAATCAGTAAGTTTAACTGAAAAAAATTAAGAACATTAATCAAAAAATAACAAAATGTTCAACCAATATAAAAAGTAATAAAAAATATAAAAAATAATAAAAAAAATTAAAAAAAGACAAAAATATTTAAAAAAAAACAAAAAGAAATTTAAAAAAAACAAAAAAAAGGAGCTACAAAACTTTCTACGTCCACGTCGTTAGCTCTGGATAACGCTAAAATAAAGTTGAAATTATTAAACTGTTGGAGTATGTGAAATACGCCTTATAATTTAAGATACAATTGAAAATTGAAATATGTAAACACACTCTATATATATTATATTATATTATTATTATATGATATGCTTGCTCCATTCCGAATTTTGTCTCCGTCTCCGTGAGAGTTAGTCTCGAGGGAGTTGTTATCTCTCTTTATGTTTATTATGAGAGTATGAGAGAAAGAAAGAGAGAGACTTCGAGCAACATCGAAGTACATCGTATCATACATCACTCTATTTGTTTTTTTCATACGCCTCCCAAATCTCAACATAAACTACGTTCACATTGGTTCAGCAAAAAATAAATACTCGATATTGATTTCCTTAAGTGGGCGCCTAAATATTTTTGCCCGGGGTGTCAGTAGCCCTAACGCCGCTGCTGATAGCAACGCACCATTAACATCTTTGGTGATGATAGGCGATGGTTGACTCATTCCATCAGGAGACCCATCTGCTTGTTTGCTATCTTATGATATGAAAAAAAAACAATAATAAGAAAGACGAATACAACAAAATGATAATTATCTGAGTGGTAGCTACGCGTATTTCGCTTAAAATGTAAATTCTAGTCACCTTCAAACTCGCATTATATTTTAATTAACAAAATACATTATACCGAATTTTGTTAATAAGAAATTTAACTAAGCGAATTATTTATTATTTAAATTAATTTACATTTAAATTATCTTTATCGTCATATAAATATTAAGCAAAAAAATTCTAGAATATTCCTGAATCTGTAGTGACGTACAGGAAAAATGAAATAACCGCTATTTAGTATTTTTATTTAATACAATAGCAAACAAGCAGTTCGTTTTTCTGATGGAAAGAGACAACCTTCGCCTTTATAATCAACTAGCGGCAGGGTGCAGCCCGCTGCATTATAAAAGTTTTTGGCAATTCCCGCGGGGTCACCTAATTTTTCCTGGATAAAAAGAAGCCTATGTGCTATTACACATCATCATCTACTTGTGTGCCAAATTTTATTCAAATCCGTTGAGTAATTTTTGCGTGATTGAGTAACAAACATCAGTCCAAATAAGTGTTGCCGCTCGATAGTCCAATATCGATAAACTATCGATATTTTAAGAAAAAACCAGGTTCGATATCTCATTTAGCTATCGGTAAGCAGCAATACTATCGATACTATCGATAGTATTGCCTCTCACTATTACTACAACTATCGATACAATCGATGTAATCGATAGTATCAATAGTTTTGTAATATCGATATTGACCTTCTTTTCGATACTATCGGTTACGCCAGGGTAGAACTATCTACTTAGAAATTATCTACTTAATCGATTGTTTATTCATATCCAGCGCTAATACTATCAATAGTATCGATAGTATTGGTGTACATCAATACTATTGTCTTAATTTTAACAATCGATAGTATCGATACTATCGATAGTATCGATACTATCGACTTTACAATCGATAGTATAGCTTTTTTAGTTAAAACTATCGATTGTAAAACTATCGATTTTTCGACAACACTACTCGATACTTTTGTTTCGATACTTTTATGAGTACGATACTTTTCTTTCGATACTACTCATGAGTACAGTATCGATACTTTCTCTTCGATATCGTGGCCCTAGCTGCACGCTGCAGCTGCTGCTAGTAATAGTATAATATGAAGACGAAGTTTCTTTGATGCGTTGCGGAGGTACCCTTTTAACTATTACAGAGCGGGCACACATGCTACTACTTTTAGCATCGGCGATCGGCGATTCAGTCGGTTTTAGAAGGTGGATGCAGCGACCGATCACTCTACCGGGCACACTAGCAAACGCCGATCGCGGCGGTCGAGTTGCTAGATGCCGCGACTAATTGCTACACCGGGCACACATCGGTGACATGCAGATGCCGATCGCGGCGATTGGCTTCCGCGGTTTGAGAGTTATAGTGCGCGCGGAACTAGTTGGCCGCGCCTTAGGTGGTGACAGGGGTGAGGGGGCGGGTTGTCAACTGCTCGCAATGCACATGAGCTTAGACAGTGATGACCAATCTGAAGATATCGTGAACAATATTTTTTCATTTATTGAAAAGAATAAATAAAATACAAATTGAACTTTGTAATGTTAGTTCAGTAATTTGGTAGTTTTACCTGGAAAGTTTTCCGGTAGTTTTGAAAATTGCTTGTTTTATGGATTTCGGTATGCTCTTTTTGAATTTCAACTTTGCCACCTCGTATCTCCGCCACTCGCGCCGCCATATTGAAAAATGGCGCCTAAAAACGGTTTTTTGGGAATATCTCCTTTACGACGCATTTTACGATAGTACATTCGTGTACTAAATTAAATTAGAGGAAATTTCCTACACTTTATGTACTAATATTT
Source organism: Apodemia mormo (assembly GCA_036924255.1). Classification (NCBI taxonomy): domain Eukaryota; kingdom Metazoa; phylum Arthropoda; class Insecta; order Lepidoptera; family Riodinidae; genus Apodemia; species Apodemia mormo. Next base: position 654,796 of record JAUPFN010000028.1, on the reverse strand, counting down.
TTTTTCATAAAATCAATAGTTTTGGCGTACGAGCGTCAAAAAGTATTATTCGTTCCGTTTTCGTGCACCACCACGTGTTTTTCGTATATTTTTCTAAAATATTCTACTATTGCCGCCGATATTAGAAAAGCAGGTATAAGGGTAATGTGTCGCCTTTGTGTTGGGTCCCTTTCTCTCTATCTATGGGTCTCTTTCTATCTCGACCTTCAACGAAACACGTGTCAGTGGAAGTTACGAAAAGTATTTAGTTCAGGCTGAGTCATCAGTATACGTTTATCGTGATCGGCATTGAAGACACTCTGCGTTGAATGCGTTCAAGAGGAAGGAGCTGGTATTGTGGAGCCCCTGGCCAAAGATGAGAACAGTACTCCTATGAAGCCTGATTTGTGACTTGTAGAGTCGCAAACAATCGACTGTTTTGCCCTGTTCAGAACAACAAGTTTCTTGGACGAAAGCTTTGCTTTTGCCTCCAAATGACCACGAAACGAGATAATGATGAGTTATGGATGTGTATTAAATATGTGTATTATATAATAAAAATCAGAATTATTCAAATCGGTTTAGTAGTTTTTGGGATTACCACGTTCAAACAAACAAACAAACTCAATTCTCAGAATCACTTGATTCTGAACTCTCTGAACTTGATTCAGAATCATCTTGTAAACTTATAATGATTTGGTCCATCATAGTATCAAATTTCATATCATGATTCCAGTATTCCTGTTCATTTTTTTTGTACGTGGTCATCGCATTTTTGCCATTGTTCAGCAGAGAATTCGGAAAATAGCCTTGTTAGTATTGTCATTTTCTCGTCCAATGTAGCATTAATGTGATCTCTGGCCAGGCAATTTTTAATATTTGCCCACACAAGCTCGATCGGGTTGAGGTCTGGATGATATGGAGGTAGTCTGAGAACAGTATGACCTGCAGCTTTCAGAAGTTCGTCAATCTTGAATATTTTTTCTGATTGGGTCGCATTAATCAACCTCAGGAGTTCAGCTTTGATCATCGTGGGAGAAAATGTTACATTATGATTTTGCAACCAGTTCTGCATATTAATTTTCAAACTGGACATAGTCGGTTTCTTCTCAACTTGCACACAATGATAGGCAGCATTATCCATAACTATGACTGAGTTAGGTGGAAGTTTAGGTATTAATTTTTGATCAACCCAGTTGTAAAAATTTGTAGAGTTCATGTCTCCATGATAATCCCCCGTTTTTGAATCTGATTTAAAAATTAGCAAAGCATCGTCAACTAACCCGTTCCGGCTACCAGCGTGAACTATTATCAAACGCCTTCCTTTGCCTATATCTGTATAAATTCCAGGCTCCGACGAAGATTGCCAACATTTTTGGACATTGTGACTTTGGTTAACGTAAGTTTCGTCCAAAAAGAATATATTTCGTTTGTCTTCTCTGAATTTTCTTATAGCCTATATATTTCACTCGCCATTCAACAATATTTGGTCTCTCTATTAAAAGGCATCTCTTCGATTTACATTTTTTAAATGAATATCCCAGTTTGTGCAAAAGTGTTCTTAAAAAAGTCAATCCGCAGTCTAAAATATTATCCTCTTTTAACACAGCATTTAGTTTTCGTAGACTTGGAATTTTTTTCTCTACCGTATAAAACTGATTTATTTTTCTTCTTATCACTGCTAAATCAAAGTCATCAACTTGTATTTTCTTTTTTATTTCTTTTGGTCTACGTGGAGAACTAAATCTTGCTTCCCCTGTATTTTGCAACGATTTTATACTTTCAGCAATCACTCTCCTAACACTTCGTTCTGATATCCCTGTTGCTTCTGCTACTAGTTTATGTATATTCGCATCAGTTTTATATTCTAAACTATTGACATCGGCTTTCCGTTTATTAAAAAATGTATGCACTTTAAATATTATTTCCTTAGATTGTCTTTTTATCGGCGGACTCATCTCGCTATTGCAATCTTATGTGCGTTTTGTCTAAACTAGCCGGAACTTTCAACGCGTGTTGCCGTCGCAAAGTACGGCGCCGCACTGAGTAATGACAGCAAGCGCCCCTGCCTCTCCGCCCCACCGTTCACATAACTAAGGCGCGGCCAACTAGTTCCGTGCGCACTATAGTGTTGTACTTTGTTGGTTGGTGTTGATCCATCAATCGATCAATCGCCGTGTTGGTCCCGGCCTCCTTTGTAGAATAGGCCAACTGCCGTTCTGCCAGGCAGGTCGTAAAAGGCGACCGATTGGCTATCGAGTCACTACCATCGTGGCTACTAGGTGGTAGAGTTCTGCATTGTCTCGTCCGGGTCTGGTACCACCGCCTTACCTATTCCTGCCGCAATAGCGTCAGCGCTTGTCGCTGTCGTGTTCCGGTTTGGAGGGTAAGGTAGCCGGTAAACTTATGCATGTGGCATTAGACCTCGCCACAAGATAGCAACGCACCATTAACATCTTTGGTGTCTATAGGCGATGGTTGACTCTTTCCATCAGGAGACCCATCTGCTTGTTTGCTATCTTATAATATAAAAAAAAAAAGTACTTAATATCGACGAAGCTACACTCTTACTATAAACTTAATGTAAATATGAAGAGTATTTTATTGCATAAGTTGATAAAAAATGCTATGCAATAGCTTTACCGCGGCAGTCTCCGAGTGCCACACGTCTTTTTTTGTTAAAAAATAATCGTAAGAACTAAATAATTTCTACCACTTACCTATTATTAAATATTAAAATTTCAACATTGCTGGAAAGAAATTTTACGAAACCCAAAATACAACCTTAAAATATATAAATAATAAAAGTAAAAAAAGGAAAAAAAATAAGAAAAAAATATAACATTTTTTAAGTTTTAGATTTGAAATTAATATCGTATAGCGAATAAAAGTAATTTAAAAAATTAAAACTACTTCAAATATCTGTCAACTATATATTTCCCATATCTCAAAAACTACTAAACCGATTTTGATAAAACTTAGACAGTTCCCTAAGTTGCAATATTGATTGAATATGATTTAAATCAAAAATAATTATCTTGATATGACTTTTAGTTCCCGACAAGTTTATGGACAAACATATAAACACACAAACATTTACAAAATTTAATACATATGCTTGGACACCTAAATAGCAATCAAAAACATAGTCAAATATTATCCAATCCCAAAAATTACATACATGCATATATTATGTCAAACTGATAACCTCCGTTTTTTCGTCGGTTGAAAATATTTGTGTTTTAACGTGTTTTAAAGTGTAAAACCTAACTACCTATTCCTGCCGTAGTAACGTCAATGCTTTTCGTTGTCATGTTCCGGTTTGAAGAAAAAGTTAGCCAGTAGACTTAATAGTCCGCGCGGACGAAGTCGTGGGCAACAGCTAGTATTTTATAAAAGGAACCTCGCCCCTATCAACATTAATTAATTGCAACATAAATTTCAATGTGTAACTATTAATGTAAATTAATTTTATAAATTAAATTTATCTATAACTAGCTGACCCGGCAAACGTTGTTTTGCCTTACATATTAGGAATCCATAGCGGACAAACAACGTGACACGTAATTTATATAAGACTACGGGATTGTCCTTCCACGCAACCAAAACGACATTAAACTTTATATGGTGGTTAAGTATTCTTAAATTTTCTAATTTTCCGCGCAATTTTCTTTTATAAGAACCTTCTCCTTACAATTACAAACACAAAAAAAAAATACCGAAATTGGTCCAGCCATTCAGGCGTGATGTCGTGACCAAGGAAAATAGGGATTGATTTTTGGAACGAAGTTCCTTACGGCAGGCTTGGAGGGGATAGGGATTTTGCTGCGCGACCGAACTGAAAAAAATGTGATAGTAAAACCGTAAGAAAAATGCGTGGAATAAAAGCGTTAAATGAGACGTGCGCAGGCGCGACACTCGCGTACACAAGCGAGTAGTGCCGTTTAGCCGAAGGAAGTTCGTTCCTACCTGGTGTCCCGCGACACCACATTTATTATATATATAAGAAGAAGATACGCGCTTTGTATTGAAGAGCGGGGCCTCCTAATACAGGCATTTCATGCTTAAAAGGAGTGCCCCAGCCTCAGCTCAAAATGTAATTATTAGATATTTAAGTTATGAAATAAACGATTATTATTATTATTATTATCTGGTGTACGAGGACACTACACGGTTTTTGTATTGCTGGACAAATTACACAAATGTAACACAAGCAAATTTTTGTTTACTCCTAAGTAGCAAATTATTTGGTTGTGTTATGGGTCAACGATACTTATCTATACATATAAAAAAAAACTTGAGAGGTGTCAAGGGACACCCGGATAAAACGAAGTTCCTTTCGATACAAAAAATCTGTATACACTCAACAAAAATAATCGTCGCGACACCACACTGTTCAATGCGAAATAGAAATGAAAATATCTGGCTTGCTTTCTATAAGAGAGAGAGAGAGAGAGGGAGAAACATGCTCACGCCGCACAGCTTACAATAGCTTACTATAGCAAAAAGTGTCGTGACAACTTTTCGTAAGAATTTTTTCCGTCTAGCCCCCTTTCACAACGCGTGATAAGGAACTTCGTTCCAATAAAATCGTAGGAAAGTCAAAACTGTACATTGAATATTTTTTAAGAAGAATACTTGGGGCGTGATCTACAATCGATATCGAAGCCAAAATTATAGTTTTTAGAATTTTTGTCTGTTTGTCTGTATGTCCGTTTGTCTGTATGTTTGTTTGTCTATATTTATGTCCGGGGTAAACTCAAAAAGTACTGCATGGATTTACTTCAAATTTTGCATGAATATTACTAACAGATCGGGTCAACATATTGGCTACATATTATCACGCTATCACCTACGGGGAGGAGCTGTGCGGAGTAAACGAAATTGCGGGCAACAGCTAGTACATAGATATAAATAGATAAATACATACATAAATAAATACATACGTACATAAATAGAAAAGTACATTACATATGTAATAAACACCCAAACCTAGAAATACAATCATCTATGCTCATCATAATGTGTGTCTGTCGAGAATCGAAGCCTAGGCCCAAACCCCATCAATTTTAGGTTCGCTAACTCGGCCAACGGGGTAATAAAATAGATAACATAGTCTGCTCGACAAGTTGAAAATAGTCTAAAATAGAGATACTGCTCTTAAAATTATGTGCGATAGCTCATTGTATCTGGAATTACGCCTAGAAAAATGTGCTAAAAGCCTGTATTAGCACATAAAAAACTGCAAAAGTTATAAACAAAGTTGAAAAAAATGGCATTTCGTTGTTTACCAATACTTCATAAACTATTAATATTTAAGAAATTTTAAAAAAGATTCAAAAAGAAGAGGAAATTTCCAAAAAAAAACTCTCAGATCTCTGAACTCTATCTCCATTATTTATAATTTTAATTTAACGCTGAAAATGGGTCTCCGCGCGACAATTTTAGGTTGCGCGCACGGCCTCAAAAGCGAGTATGACACATAAAATAATTTATTTAAGGTATTAATTAGTCTTTTTTAAGTTTGATAAAATTATGATGTATTCTGAACATTATAAATAATTTATTTCCGTTGGAATTTTACTTTAAATTAATTTTTCAACAAGTTAAACGATTGTTAACTAACAAAATTTTCTCATAATTCCGTCTTAATTGTAAATGAAAAAAAAATGTTTAAATAACTATCGTAAAAATTTTTCGCTTCGTGGAGCCTTTCTTATTTTATATATACTTAACAATATCACGCCATAAAAGTTAAAAAATATTCATACTTTGCTTATAATAATTATTGTACTTTAGCAACATTACGTGGATTTTTATTTATTTATTTTATTTATTAAACACTTTATTGTACACAAAACATTTACAGTAAACAATAAAATGATGTATATTAAAACAAAAGGCGAGCTTATCTCATATCGAGATTTCTTCCAGCTAACTTTTTTTTTTTTTTTTTTTTTTTTTTTCGAAATGACTATTGCAGTTGACCTTAAGGGTCGTTACTGCGTAACCGGGCTTTTTGGGCGAGCAAAGTGCTCAGCCAGAGTTTAAGTTTAAATTTGGGCAATAAACACCCGCGCTAAGGGTTGTCTCCTGCGAGACCGGACCTCGGCTTAGTGCGTTGTTTTGACTAATAGTTGGGGGGGGAGGAGTAGTGGCATTTCGCTCTGCGCTAGGCGCGGGGCGGAATAGAAGTCTTCGTCGCCGTTGTGACCGGCGGCGGCGACGGTGTGTTTGTGTTGTGTGTGTGTTTTGTAAGGGATTTACGGCTATAGCCGTCGTTATGGGATCGTCAGGATCGGTTAGTACATTGCGGGGCCTCCTATACCTAGGGACGGGGTCGGAATCGGCTACGTAGTTTGCCGCAGCTACTACTAGTGGGTTTGGGTGATCGGTTACTTTCGTAAAGTATGTTTTAGATAGTTCTTTGAAATGTTGCGCTAATGTCGGGAGTTCTAGCTCTCTATGTAGATCCATGTTGCGTATGTACCACGGGCAGCCCGTGGCAGTACGCATGAATCTATTTTGAATGATTTGTAAATGATGTAGTATGTTAGGGGAAGCTTGGGCGAAGGCTACACTTGCGTAAGATAATATTGGTCTGATGCATGTTTTGTAAAGTGTCGTCTTATTTCTAAGTGACATCCAGCTAACCCATATGTAGAAAACAGTAGACAAACAAAGACACTTGTGCACATATTATTAACACGTCATAATAATAAAGCATACAATTAATATCAAATGTGACCTTAAAAGCTATTAACAACAAAAAAAAACTAAAAAGAAGAGACAAAAAAAAATAACACACTTTAAAAGACAAGAAAATAAAATACAAAATAATACAAAATTTTTCAGTCTTTGTTGTTGTTGTCAAACAAGCAGATGCTTCTTCTGATGGAAAGGGAGGATCGCGCATAGACATCAAATATATTAAGTGTTGCGTGGATATCTTTGTGGCTGGGCCACCAGCTACCTAAAGCATCAAATCCCCGTGTTGGTTCCGGGCTCCTTTGAAGAATAGGCCAACTGCCGTTCTGCCAGACAGGTCGTAAAAGGCGACTGATTGGCTATGCGTGTCACTACCATCGTGACTACTAGATGGTAGAGTTTTGCATTTTCTCGCCCGGGTCTGGTACCACCGCCTTATCTATTCCTGCCGCAATAGCGTCAGTGCTGATCACTGTCGTGTTCCGGTTTGGAGGGTAAGGTAGCCGGTATACTTATGCATGTGGCATTAGACCTCGCCACAAGATAGCAACGCACCATTAACATCTTTGGTGTCTATAGGCGATGGTTGACTCTTTCCATCAGGAGACCCATCTGCTTGTTTGCTATCTTATGATATATATTTAAAAAAAATCGAAACACGACAGCAACAAGCATCGATGCTATTTAGGTAGAAATAGATAAGACGCTAATGCCTTACACACACCCACACGCACACACACGCACACGCACACGCACACGCACAAGCACACGCACACGCACACGCACACACATACATACACACATAGACATACACATACAGATACAGATACACATACACATAGATTTTTCTCTTTAGATCAAGATTTCATGTTTGCTATCGTAAGCTATTAAAAACTTTCAGCTTTTCAAGAGGCTCAGGACTAACAGACCAGAAGATTTGAGCAAAGTGATTGGTATTGAAGGAGATCTGGTGAAACCACAGCTGGGAATCAAACCAACTGACCGAGAGGAATTGGTGGATAAGGTTTGTGTAAGCAGATAGCTTTCCTGTTGGAAGAAATTAAAATTGTCTAGAACAGTGTTTTTCAATCTTTTTCAAGACAACCCCCTTAACATGTTACAAAACATTAGGACCCACTGCCACCTAATTTAAATTTTTTAGCATTTAGGATTTGATGTTTTTAAAAATCAAATCCTTTAACATTTTTCTTTACTATCAAGTAAATATTTTGTGTTTGTTTTTTAGTAACACTAAGCTATCGTCTACAACCTCTTTGTAAAGACATCGCACCTCCCAGGGGGCCGTGACGCACAGTTTGAAAAACACTGGTCTAGAAGACACTACTAGACTAACTAGTCATGGTAATTTTAAAGCTAAATTATCTTCGTTTAGTCCTTTCTCTTTTTTGCGAATGCTTTACTGCAACAAACAAACTGCGCATCACATTCTTTGGTGTGTAATCACTGAAAAATGCTTGATAGTATACGATGTATATGTGTTACGGGTAATACTGGAAAAGTGAGTAAACTTAGGTTAACCCGGGTTGACTTAGTATTACCCAAGTTTTTTAGGTAAAGTCCGAATAATAAGTAGAATAAATTTAAATTCGCGATTTACCCATATTCACCTAGGTCTACCCAATGGTGACTGGGTAATGTTTGATTAATTAGACAAATTAAAATCCAAGGGAATTTAAACTTTTATCTATGCAAATAAATAAAATTGGAGTGTCTGTTTGTAATATTAAAATAACCGCATTTTACTAAATGCATATGGATGTATACAAGGACATTTACCGAAATAACATTTTTTACAATTTTTGTCTATCTGTCTGTTTGTTCCGGCTAATCTCTGGAACGGCTGGACCGATTTTGACGGGACTTTCACTGACAGATATCTGATGGAACAGGGAGTAACTTAGGCTACTTTTTTTCGTAATTATTCCACGCGGACGAAGTCACGGGCGCAGGTAATTATTAAATAAAACATACAAAGAAAAACATAATCAATAGAAGAACATAAACATTTAATAACTTAAATGAATATTAAAATATTGTATGACAGTTCACACATTAAAATTGATGTTATTTATTTGAGCAAGATAAACTACAGTGATATTTTGAATTGCAAAATCTTCCTGCAATTTTGCACGAACATTTCTTTGTAATATTAGTTTAGCAATTACACCTTTTATAACCTTGATCTGAAAGCGAATAACTTTACCCTGTCGACATTGGGTAGATCTAGGTCAGTATGGGCAAATTGTAAATTGAAATGTGTTACTTATTATTCAGACTTACCCAAAGAGCTTGGGTAAAGTCTGAATAATAAGTAACATACACTATACTACTAATAATAATACTAAGCCATCCTGGGTAAAACTGGGTTTACTCCATCTTCTAGCATTACTCGTAACATATGCAGTTTCATCTACTACTCCGAGCTTATAGAAACACGTGGGAATTTCGGCGCCTTCAAGCAATTTTGTCATACTTAATACAGGAAGCAGAATTAAGTAGGCTATTTTTGTAGGTCCTCAATTACCTGAATTACCGTAGAGCAATAGTGTTCAGGCTTAACCTGATTGTAAAGGTCTTATTTCTTAGCATTTTTGTGGTTTTAATATTTCGCTGTCTCTAGAGGCTGAAAAATGTCGAAATAATATTAAAAAAACACTTTTTTTCTAAAATTTTCGTTAATGATAAGTCCCAAATAAATCAACCGATTCTGATCCAATTTACGGTATTTTAGAGAGAAAAGCTGATTAGATTTTTAATCTAGGGTAAAATAAAGACTTACTTTATATTTTTTGTTGTTAATAGACTATTATTGTAACTAAATTTTTTTTTCGGGCCATATATGGTAACAAAATTTCGAACACCTAATTTGTCCTAGCGATGGGTACTCACGCGCATCGCGCCAAGTTAAAGGCAGTACAAATTCTAACATCATACGCGGCAATTTTAAAAAATTTTTTTTTTAGTTTTCTGTTAAAAACCATGTTGCCCGTGATTGGAAAGTACCTGCAGGCCTACTCTTGAAAACAATATAAATCTTAAATCAATATTGATAAAAACAATAAGTTTCGAATATCATAAAACGGTACTCTTGAAACCAATATTGCCCACATTGATTCAGTATAGTAACGACCTAATTATTGGAAATAGATGTCATCGTTACACGTCAAGCTAGGGTTACAAATGGAAATTTTAAGTACTGTTTTAAACAAAATAACGAATAAAAGCAATAATAAGTAGTTCCAAAAAAATTCGAAATTCGTGTGACGCTGTCGCCGAATTCAATAATTGAATATAGTTGTCCAGAGTACGAAATACTTCAAAATTCATTAAATATTCATTTAAAATTGAAATCGGTTTTCAAGAGTAGCCCTACTGGTTGGCGGTAGGCTTGCCATTTATAACATTAGTGGGACCAAGTTCGGGGATGGGTGCACTTGTTGTAACTCTGCCGACCCCTTCGGGGATACAGACGTCAAGATGTTTTTCATCAACGAAGATAGCAACGCGAAATTAACATATTTGGTGTCTATAGGCGACAGTCTTTCCATCAGGAGACTCGTCTAGTTGTTTGCTAACTTATGATATAAAAAATGCACTTACAGCTTGGTAGCTTGCTTATACTTGTCAGGCGTCTGTTATTATTTCTATATTCTATTTGCTTCGTATTTTATTTGACGAAAATTCTATTTACTATACTACTAATACCATATTACAAATAGTAATGACTAATGTTTAAATAATCAATTTTTGCGTACCATTTTGGTGCGCTTGTCGTGGCGTTAGCCTTGCATCTATCGAAGAGAACTCCGTTATAACCGGACGTCCATAATAAACCTCTAAAGTATTTTTTTTACCTTAACCACGCAAATAAATTCTTATTATACAGTATTCTTAAATATATAAATCTGAGACTTGAATAAAAATGTTTCAGGTGTCGATCGTCATCCATTCGGGTGCTACCGTCAGATTCAACGAAACGTTTCAGAATATCTTCGACGTAAACTATGAAGGGACGAGAAGGATTCTGGACCTGGGAAAAAGGATGAACAAGTTAGAGGTACATTTTAAACCCGACGCGAAAAACGAGAGTTGTTATTAGTTTAAAGTGTCCCTTTGTGTGTGTGTGTGTGTGTGTGTGTGTGTGTGTGTGTGTGTGTGTGTGTGTGTGTGTGTGTGTCTGTGTGTATTTATTTTTGTGTCCGGCCACAAACGGATGACTCGATTTGAGTGGAGATGTTTAATCGACATACATTACTACCACCACCTCGGTAGACAGGGATTTCCATGCACCCGGCGTGACATCATAGCGTCGCGCCTACATAAGTGGACGATTCGCTTAATCCCAGGCGACGCTCATATTTCGTTTAGAATTTTCATTAACATATTATAAATATTAATTGAGTCGCCTCTGTGGTCTAGTGGTCCAGCGTTAGCGTTGACCACATGAGGCCCCGGGTTCGATTCCTGGGTCGGGCACATAAAAAGTGTTTTTTTTTTCAGTTTTCTGAGAAACACAAAGTTGCCCGGGATTGGAAAGTGCCCGGTTGGCGATAGGCTTGCCACCTATCACATTTGTGGGACCAAGTATCTTCGGCTAATCGTGGGTGCACTTGTTGTACCTCTGCCTACCCCTTCGGGGATATGGGCGTGAAGATACTTTTTTTTTTACTTTTATAATATAAAGACTTGCTAACTTCAGGTTAAGGACACGTTTCAGAATCTTTTCGACACAAACTATGAAGTGACAAAAACGATTCTGGACCTGAGGAAAAGAATGAGCAAGTTAGAGGTACATTTTTGAGCCCGACGCAAAAAATTGGGGAGTTATGAAATTAACGAGTGTATGCACACTTATTTACGTGTTCGGCCACAGATGAACCAATTTGAGTGGAGATTTGAAATCGACATACAAGGAAATCCATAATGCCGTGATGGTGGTGGTGGTGGTGGTGGATGATGGTGGTGATGGTGTATGTCGATTTTATGTTCTTAAATAAATATTTATTAAAATCTACTAAGTCCTTTCAAAATGCTGAGTAAACAGACAAGAAACCTAATAATAGACCAATTTTTCTGTCAAAATATCAGACTAATAGATCTTATAAGTAATCCCAACCAAATGATTAGTACTAACCAATTCGCTGAGCTGTAAACACGAGCAATAAAAGACCGATTATGAATCAGCCATTAGAAAATTTAAGGAATAAGGAATGGCTCCTTCAAAAACAAATAATTTAGATTAGAAATCATTACGAATAAAATGTGGAAGGAATGGGGGTATTTTCTAAATGAACTTTGCGAGAATATGTAGCATGCTTATATTGGTTTCTCAATCTTAGATATTCAGGGCCGTTAGGTACAACTACAGTACACAACATTTTCAACTATCTTAATAATAATAATAATAATAATAATAATAATAATAATAATTTCTTTATTTGCAATAAATAGGGTACATAATTAGATCTTATTTAACAATATGTTCTTTATTCCTATTTTGCCCTTTTTGTGGCGTGCAAATGTTACAATGTGTTACCCTCACTAAAATCGAAGAAATACTAGGTATATGATGTTGGATAGCCACTAGAGTAATACCAAGTCCAATTAAAACATTTGCTACTAGTCTGGAGAATTTTTAAATACGATAACATTTTTATTTAATTTTATTATTGTTTTTGAAGTGAAAACTTCTTTAGGCGCGTTGAGCGTTTTGGTAGAGGGTAAAATCCTCGGTTCGCGTCACCGACATGCTAATGATAATAGTATATCTATAGCTATGTTTTGCATATAGTTTTAATTACTCTCAACTTCATAGTTCCGTTTTCACTTCTATCGGCAGTCCCACGACTGCTACTGTTTTTTTTTATAGTTCTATCAAGCCATTACCACCTCCAACCAATTTTTCCTCTCGAATTTACAGAGTAATAATAAATTTAAAAAAAAACAGTAGCAGTCGTGGGACTGCCGATAGAAGTGAAAACGGAACTATTAAGTTGAGAGTAATTAAAACTATATGCAAAACATAGCTATAGATATACTATTATCATTAGCATGTCGGTGACGCGAACCGAGGATTTTACCCTCTACCAAAACGCTCAACGCGCCTAAAGAAGTTTTCACTTCAAAAAACACATGTCATTTATATATCAAATTGAAATTAAACAGTTATTAATGTCTACAATTATAAAATTGATGCAAGAGTACATAACTAATATAATTATATTTAATTATTTTTGAAGTGAAAACTTCTTTAGGCGCGTTGAGCGTTTTGGTAGAGAGTAAAATCCTCGGTTCGCGTCACCGACATGCTAATGATAATAGTATATCTATTATCTATAGCTATGTTTTGCATATAGTTTTAATTACTCTCAACTTAACAGTTCCGTTTTCACTTCTATCGGCAGTCCCACGACTGCTACTGTTTTTTTTTTGAAGTGAAAACTTCTTTAGGCGCGTTGAGCGTTTTGGTAGAGGGTAAAATCCTCGGTTCGCGTCACCGACATGCTAATGATAATAGTATATCTATAGCTATGTTTTGCATATAGTTTTAATTACTCTCAACTTAATAGTTCCGTTTTCACTTCTATCGGCAGTCCCACGACTGCTACTGTTTTATTGTTTATTGAGAACTGTTATATGAGAATAATACGCTGAGTTTTTAGGTTAGATAATTATAGATAAAGTCCATACATTAAAAGATGTAATTCTCATAAAAATACTTTTATAACAATATTACTAGATAGTATAACTTTGCGAGCCCTTACAAAGCTCTGCTTTTTGCTAGTTCTATTTTCATCAGTGACAGGGGAAAATTAAATAGGTTATTGTGTAAAACATCTTTATAGGGTATAACAGATATTATGCGAGAATCGATAGTGTCATCTATGACTGGGGTGGACGAGTAACAAAAACTAAAATAATTTGTAGAAATGTTTATAGAACAGTCATTTACGGCAGTGAACGGACGGAAGTGAAAAATTTAAAAATAGCATTTACATAAGGAGAGTTAAAGGTGTCATTGAAATACTGAGGAGGACTTTGAGCATATTCTTATTTTAATTTTAAATTTCTTCCAGACGTTTGTATATATATGTTTTCAAATTTTCGGGCGCCCTTTAAAATGGAGAAATTGTATCCAAATAACACGTATATTTCTGAGTCTAACCGAGAGATGAATCGTGTATGTACTGTTTCATACTTTCTCTAGTCCGAATGTTTTGTGCGCGCTTATTATCTTACTTCTCATGCTCTGCATTAATCTCATTCTATCGAAAGTTCGGTAATGTTTTTGAAATTTCACTTCTACAGTGTGTAAGCTGGACACATATCTTTATTGTTTATTTCTATTATTTTTTCATTTTTCTTATTCCTATTTTTTTCATTTTCATATTTCTACCAGGCTTTTGTAAATGTATCAATCGTATTTTCGAATTTTGTTTTACGTATGTCTGCTCATCTTAATATGCGTTCATCTCATTTTACTGAAATGTGATATTTTGGAAGTTTTACTTGTACCTTAACATCTTGGTTATTTTTTCATTTTCTTATTTCTACCGGGCTTCTATAAGCGTATCAATAACATTTTCTAATTTTGGGACGCCCGTCATAGAACAGAGATTTTATCTAAATATCACGTAAATTGCTGATTCAAACCGAGAGAGAAGGCGTCGTGTATGCATTGCTTAATGCTTCCTCTAGTCCGAGCGTTTTACATACTCGTATGTGCTTATTATATTACTTTTTTACTTTTAATTCATCTCATAACTCATTCCTTCGTAAGGTGATGTTCTGCACTCCAGTGTGTAAACGATATGTTCATTTTATTTATTTTTTGTTTTTTTTTTTTATATTTATTGCAGACGTTTTTGTATGTATCGACTGCATTTTCAAATTATGGGAACACCGTCATCGAGGAGTGTTTATATCCGAATGACACGAATATTGATGCTGTACGTAAGTTCATTGCAGAACATGAAGAAGATCAAAAAAAAGTACGAAAATTTATCGGTGAGAAAATTTTACTCAGATACAAACCTTTTTAAAACTTTGTCATAAACCAAAGGTTTTTGGTTTGATTCCTGGTTCGAATAAAAATGTTGAGATATAGATATGTTTTCCGAGGAAAACCTAGATAGGTTATCCTCAAAAAAACAATATTTCAGCAGTATTCTTTTTTTATATAGTTAGATAGCAAACAAACGGATGGCTCTCCTGGTGGAAAAGGAATCTATTCGTGTAGTGGAATGGTACTGCCACATACAAGTATGTTGGCTACCTTACCCTACAAACCACGACAGTGAAAAGTATTGAAGCTATTGCAGAAATATGTAAGGCGGGCCCATATACCCGGGCGAGACGTTGGGGAACTCTACCATAGTCATGATGTCAATTATCAGCGGCGTGCACAGGATTATGACACTGGGTATGCGGCAGAGTACTCGGTCACAAAAAAAATTCTTTTATAGATTTTTAGCATAGCCACAGCCACGTGACGGATCTCGGTTTTATTAAAATATCTGTGCACTGTCACTGCATTTCTGCCTACAAGGAGTACACGCCCCTGGCAATGACAGGTATATCCATTCGGTTGCCTTTTGCGACCTGCCTGGCAGAACGTCAGTTTGGTTTTCTTCAAAAGGGGCCCGCACCAAATAGGAAAAAAGTCAGAGTTACAAAACAATAAGTGACAAAGATGATGTGATATTCTACTCTTTTTATCTTTTTTTTTTTTCGCGACCGAACTGAAAAAAATGTGATAGTAAAACCGTAAGAAAAATGCGTGGAATAAAAGCGTTAAATGAGACGTGTGCATGCGCGACAGTCGCGTACACAAGCGAGTAGTGCCGTTTAGCCGAAGGAAGTTTGTTCCTACCTGGTGTCCCGCGACACCACATCATTTTTTTTATCATAAGATAGCAAACAAGCAGATGGGTCTCTGGAAAGAGTCAACCAACAAGTCAAAAAAAATGTCCTCTAGAATAGTTTTAATAACCTTTAACAGTTATTATTACCACGGTCTCTCGAAATATTTTTATAACAGTATTATCATAAATCAAGATATCGGTAATTTTAGTGATGCATAAAAATTACTTTTAACAGTATTTGCTAATATAAATAACAGTTGTTAATTGTTAAAAAAATTTAGTACGAAATTTAATATGTTAACTATTAAATGATCCTTGCCTAGTGTAAACTTCGATTTAGTTGCGAAAAATGGCAACACTAAGACGTCACCTTCCTATTGGCTAAAGTTGTGAAAGCAAAATGGCGGAAATAAAGCGGAAAGTTGGCGCGTGGTGGGGCTTACGATTTGAGAGATCTCATTTTTGGCGATAGACGGTTCTGAGCCTGATGTGATCTGTAGGGCTACTCTTGAAAACCGATTTCAATTTAAAATGAATATTTAATAAGTTTTGAAGTATTTCGTACTCTTGACAACTATATATTCAATTATTGGATTCGGCGACAGCGCCACACGGATTTGAAAGTTTTTGGAACTACTCATTATTGCTTTTATTCGTTATTTTGTTTAAAACGGTACTTAAAATTTCCACTTGCAACACTAGCTTGACATGTAACGATGACATCTATTTCCAATAATTAGGTCGTTACTATACCGAATCAATGTAGGCAATATTGGTTTCAAGAGTACCGTTTTTAGACGATATTCGAAAGTTATTGTTTTTATTAATATTGGTTAAAGATTTATATTGTTTTCAAGAGTAGGCCTGCTGATGTGAAAATAGTCTGCAAGAAGTACATTAAAGAAATATCAAGCTTTATTCTCGACACTAGAATCATGAAATTTATGTGTAGCTAAGTTTACCTACAAGTTTGTACGAAACCCTCGGTATGCGAGTCGAACTCATTCTTGACCGGTTTTTATTTATTCCTGGTATTATTATTATATTCTGTTTCACTTAAGACAGCTGTCTTAAGAAAATACCACCAGACATCATCTTTAACACAATATTTAATTGTGTTAAAATGGAGTTTCACTAAGTGCCGACGATTTTCGCCGTGTTGGTCCTGGCCTCCTTTGAAGAATAGGCCAACTGCCGTTCTGCCAGGCAGGTCGTAAAAGGCGACTGAGTGGCTATTTGCGTCACTACCATCGTGGTAGAGTTCTGCATCAGCTCGACCGGATCTGGTACCACCTATTCCTGCCGCAATAGCGTCCGTGCTGGTCACTGCCGTGTTCCGGTTTGAAGTGTAAGGTAGCCGGTAAACTTATGCATGTGGCATTAGAATTTAGACCTCGCCACAAGATAGCAACGCACCATTAACACCCTTGGTGTCTATAGGCGATGGTTGAATTTTTCCATTGGGAGACCCATTTGCTTGTGTGCTATTCTTATGATATAAAAAAACGGATATTTTTATATTATCTCGCAATGTTTTTACAAAAATAATTAATACCCACTTTTAATTCAATATTTAGTTCTTAATTTTAAAGTTTGGCCGACCCTTAAAAATAAACCCGTACGAGTATTAATATTAGAAATGTGAAAGTTTGAATGTTTGGATGGAGATGTTTATTACTCAATCCCGCGAAAACAACTGAACGGTTTTGGATTAAATTTTGCATACAAGTAGAAGATAACGTGGAATAATACATAGGCTACTTTTTATCCCGGAAAAATGTTGTTCCGCGGGATTTATAAAAAAACTTCTATAACGCAGATATACGTTGCAGCTAGTTTGATATAAATTAAAACTTAATACCTCTTCACGCTCCTGAGAAAAAGAGTTAACCTATGAACAGACGGACAGAGGGACAAAGAAGTGATCATATAAAGGTTTTGTTTTTGGAACGAAGTTCCTTATCGCGCGTTGTGAAAGGGGGCTAGACGGGAAAAATTTTTACGAAAAGTTGTCACGACACTTTTTGCTATAGTAAACTATTGTAAGCTGTGCGGCGTGCGCATGTTTCTCTGTCTCTCTCTCTCTTATAGAAAGCAAGCCAGATTTACATTTCATTACAATTTAAAATTTTATTACAATTCCTTCACTAATTAATCGAAAGGAACTTCGTTCCATCCGGGTATCCCTTAACACCTCTCAAGTTTTTTCCTAATAAGGGGCCATCCATAAATTACGTCACACGTTAAGGGAGAGGGAGGAGGTCGACGAAAAAATGAAAAAATGAAAATGAAAAGTGTTTATTTGCAAGAATATGGTATTACAAGTTATTAAAATTAATCAAAGATACCAGCATATTCTACCATTATATGGTGCGTGCAAATATTTAAAAAATTTAAAAGTTACCATAATATTCTATGTTAAGAATTTTTATATGCATTATTTATTTACACATTACTACATATTGCATAACTTAAATAAATTGAAATTTTATCAAAATATTTTTATTTAAATTCAAATATTAAGACACATTTTATACACCAATTCAAGAAATATTCTTTCCATGTATTTATTCTTTATGATTCGATTTCTTTAGAATTACTACCGGATCGAAACGCGGCCTCACACTGAGAAGATCCGGCGGAAGAAACTTGTCTTGTTTTACTTATAATTTAAAAAATCACATATGTTTATTCAATCAAAATGTTTACATTTATACATATATTTTATACAAATTTCATAATAAGAAGTTCTCAGTTTAACATTTTAGCTTGTCAGCAGAAATTCATTCAAATTATTATACATTTCTAACAGCAAATTAAGTAACTTATTTGCAAAAACTATGTGTGACAATGTGTGGCAAGGGGTCACACATTGTCACACTTAGGCATTATTATTAATGGAAAGAGAAACCACCGCCTATAGATATTTTTTTTTGACGTGACAACGTCTTAATTAATTCGATAGAGCTGGCTGCACGCACGAAAAAACATGACTCATGCGGCGTTACCTCGCTCTGAGGCGTTCCGTTTAAGGCTTGGAGTACAAGCGAGAGCTTAAGACGTTGTCACGTTCAACTATCGTCTGTAAACCAACTTTACAGACAACCGATTTTTTTTTTATATCATAAGATAGCAAACAAGCAGATGGGTCTCCTGATGGAAAGAGTCAACCATCGCCTATAGACACCAAAGATGTTAATGGTGCGTTGCTATCTTGTGGCGAGGTCTAATGCCACATGCATAAGTTTACCGGCTACCTTACCCTCCAAACCGGAACACGACAGCGACAAGCACTGACGCTATTGCGGCAGGAATAGGCAAGGCGGTGGTACCTGACCCGGGCGAGACAATGCAGAACTCTACCACCTAGTAGCCACGATGGTAGTGACTCGATAACCATTCGGTCGCCTTTTACGACCTGCCTGGCAGAACGGCAGTTGGCCTATTCTACAAAGGAGGCCGGGACCAACACGGCGAAATATGTTAATGTTGCGTTGTTATCTGTGTGGCGGGATGGCAATGCCACATGCATTTAAATCTAATGGTAACCGTAACCGTACCGGAACACGACAATCACGAGCATTGACGATATTGCGACGGGGATAGATAAGGCGGTGGTACCAAACACCCGGACGAGTCGTTGTGAACTCTACCACCTAGTAATCACGATTGTGCAAGCAAATCGGACGCCATTTACAACCAGCCTGGCAGAACTTAAAATTAAAATTAGTGTGTAGTATTGCCCAGTATAAACCTTTGTGGTTTTTTAAATACTACTATATATAAGTTAAATGGACTGTTGTTTATTCAATAATAAATTTAAAAAACAGCAGTTGGTCTATTTTTTAAGAGCTTGGACCAACATGGGGAATGAGTCCAGACCAACGTAACGAAAAATGTAAAATTGCAAAATATGTGACGTCACACTAGGTCGGATGAGTCTCACAAATGTGACCATCTGTGTCAAGGGGGAGGGAGGGGTCAAAAAATCGTGAAATTCGTATGACGTAATTTATGGATGGCCCCTAAGGTACGGAATCCTAACGGAATTCATCCCCTAAGATATTGAAATATTGCACGAAAATTACACTGCTGACATTTTAATTAATTGACGGTAGAAGGTAGTAATTATATGATTTTGATTTCAGGTAACACCCTTAACACTTACACATATACAAAGTGTCTCGCAGAAGCTCTTGTGGAGAGAGAACGGGGTGATATGCCAACTATTTTGATACGTCCTGGACAGAGTAAGTAATCTATTTTTTTTTATATCATAAGATAGCAAACAAGCAGATGGGTCTCCTGATAGAAAGAGTCAACCATCGCCTATAGACACCAAAGGTGTTAATGGTGCGTTGCTATCTTGTGGCGAGGTCTAATGCCACATGCGTAAGTTTACCGGCTACCTTACCCTCCAAACCGAAACACGACAGCGACAAGCACTGACGCTAATGCGGCAGGAATAGCTAAGGCGGTGGTACCAGACCCGGGCGAGACAATGCACTCTACCACCTAGTAGCCACGATGGTAGTGACTCACATAGCCAATCGGTCGTCTTTTACGACCTGCCTGGCAGAACGGCAGTTTGTCTATTCTTCAAAGGAGCCCAGAACCAACACGGGGAAAACTAAACCTAGCTTAGATGAAGGGAACTAGGTACTACAAGATATGAAATAACCAGGGGAAAACCGTGTCATTTCGTCCCTAACAACGGCGGACTTAAGAACAGCTGTTTACTGTCTACATAGTAATTGATAAATTATATTGCAATTGAGCATGTTATTTTAACATTTAGTTTTTATTTTAGATTCAAGGTACACTAAAATTATAGGAAAATGCAAATAAACGCTAAAATCAATTTAATATTTTGTAATCAAGAGGTTATTTGACATTAAATTTTAACTTACCTACATTGAAAACGTATTTTAGTAATGGCGTTTTGGTCGCAAGCTGTTTAAGGTAACGTTAATCTTCTTAAATGATTTGAAATTAGAACACCTACAAAATTTTTGTAGCTTTATTATAAAAATTCCAATGAAGTTATATTCTACCCGGAATGCTTACACGTACTTCAAAATCGTTCCGAAGAGTACCACGACATGAGGAGTGTGTCTCTTTCTACTAAATAAAGCGCCAATCGCCATATATAAGTGTGGCCATGCGTAGTTTGCAAATTACTACTAAGGAATTCTACTAATTTGAGAAACAGTTTTTACATTGCATAAGTAATTACGTAATAATTAAAATAAGCACATTTTAGAACTCACTATGTTAATTACAATACATTTAATGCTAATTTATTTATCGACGTGTATGAATAAAAAGGAATTAACGATTACTGAATATATAAAAATCTACCATTTAGATAGTTTTATTTACACTGGCAATTGCAAGAAAGGGACAACATCCACTCTTGTCGTTGTCTTGCTCAGAACGTTTTTCCCCTCTGTTAAGTAAGAAACAAATGTCAACTTTATTTATTAGGAAATAAAGTACATTTTTATTTTTCAAATATTGCTTCGTAGTAATTCCAGTTATCGTATATAAGTTCCTTGAAAAATTCTAACGTGTTAGACAGAGATACAACCATTTTTATTTGTTCAGCGTTGGAATGTATGCAATTTTATTATTTTGATTGTTTATGGAAATTAATGCCAAGTCCTTATCTTTCTTTATTAAAGAATACTAGGATAGCGTGTGGCCAATATTCGATCATAGACAAAACAACTAAATCTATTTTAAGTTTGATAAATGTGTTTAAATTAGCGGAATTAAGTTTAAGTAAATAAGTGTATACCTAGTGATTTAGTGAATGTTGTAATTCAGGCTTTGATGGACGATGTGAAACACTAAACAAATTTAAAAAAAGTTTGATAAATGACTTTGGCCGTAAAAAAATAGTAGACATGTGTATATATTATGGTGTATGTCGCATGAATGAAGTGTGTGTAATGTTCATCTATTATAGTTTAAAGTACCTACCTCATTTTAGTACCAAAATCAAGCAATATTTTTAAAATTTATGTATCGATATCAATATTCAAAATTTCATCCTCACGATCTCGATGTCTGTTCTCAACTGTGCGATTCTCGAGGCTCTTTTTCCCTACACTATTCCTTTGTGGAACTAATTACCGGCAGGGGTTATATATATACATATACATCTATTACTTTTTTTCAAAATAATGTCCATTCTTATCAATACATCGCAGCATCCGATGAAATCACTGAGCTCTTGGCCCACTCGTCTTTAGGGGTTTTATCGACGGTCTTTAGACGTCGTCCATAAATCATTATTCGCGGAGTTTTTTTTTATTTTCGTGAATTTTGGTAAATAAAAAAAACTTGAGAGGTGTCAAGGGACACCCGTATGGAACGAAGTTCCTTTCGATAAATTAGTGAAGGAATTGTAATAAAATCTGTTCTGTGCACTGTTCAATGCGAAATAGAAATGAAAATATCTGGCTTGCTTTCTATAAGAGAGAGAGAGAGACAGACAGAGAAACATGCGCACGCCGCACAGCTTACAATAGCCTACTATAGCAAAAAGTGTCGTGACAACTTTTCGTAAGAATTTTTTCCGTCTAGCCCCCTTTCACAACGCGCGATAAGGAACTTCGTTCCAAAATTGCAAGGTGCGAGGTCGAGGGTATACGGCGGGTGACCCAATAACTGCGTGTCTGACTTCGCCAAATACTCAATTCTTCACCCGTCGGTGTGCGACGAGGGGTTGTCGTAGTGAAGGAGGATACTACTGCGACTTCGTTTTTCTCCAAAATTTTCCCAACACAATTAGTGGCAAACAATAGTTAGAGGGCGTCCACAAATTACGTGAGATGTTTAAGGGGAACAGGGTGTTGAGTCAAATCTCATCTAATCTTATATTGGAGAGAGGGGGGTCTCGGCAAATATCACGCAATTTTTTTCTGATTGAAATAAAAAAAATATACTATTTTGGTCCATTATCCAAATGGTACATGCATGAGATTTAATCTTAAGCGTAATCGTAATACGATTAAGATCATTTACTAATTCGTGCAAAAGAAAATAATTTTATTCATACTTAGACGTTATACAGTCTTAAATAGTCGTAAATAAAAGCACGAAGCAAATTTTTTTCTTTTCACAACAAACTTTTAAACAACTTTTAAACAATCCAACGCGTTTACATATTTAAGAAACCCACATTGTGAAAAATCTCACGTGAGATTGGGAGATGGGAGAGGGGGTTGAATAAAATCTCACGAAATCCCACCAGGGGGTAGGGTGAGACAGAAAATTCAAAAAAACACCTCACGTAATTTATGGGCGTCCTCTTAGTGTCCCACTCTGCAGTAACCGTTCTTTTATCTTCTAAAATAATTGTCGCGTAATAACCTGTCCTTCTGAAGAACTAGATCACCATCTTTTTTCAACACTTTGAGATCCTTTCACTTTGGTTGGCAACTCCGCGGAAAGAAACACCCACTAAACTGACTTTTGGTTTCCGGACTATAACAGTAAATCCAGCTTTCTTCACCTGTAAGTATGTCGGCCACAGATTTAAGTCACCTCCGTTAAAATTTGAAGTATTTCGCGACACCAATCAACTCGAAAGAGTTTTTGGGTTTCGGCCAAATTATGAGGTATCCACCAGGCATAAAGACCGCTAAATGTTCATGGCGGATTTTGTGCACTTGACTCATACCAATACCTAAACTTGTCCAAATCTGCTGATAAGTCCCAAATTTGTCAGTCTCTATCATATGCCGCACAACACTGATATTACATACAAATTTTTACGCCCTTACGCGGTAGGCAGAGAGAACCGAGTGCCATACATCACGATCCTTGCAGACTTGTCTCGCTTCCTCCACATTCATCACTCTCTTCATACACACACGCCGGTTGCGAAGACTTCACACCACCTTCGGACAGTACTCGATCAATCTGATCACGGTATGTCAGTCTTGGTCTTCCCGGAGACCTACATCCTTCCACATTCAACACTGATATTATCTTTTGTTTTCGTCGAAGAAGGCCGTCCCTCACGCAGATCATCAGTCAAATTAATACGACGACGTTTAAACTCATTAAACCAGTTATTAATAATTCCATTTAAAAAAAATCGGTTGTCTGTAAAGTTGGTTTACAGACGATAGTTGAACGTGACAACGTCTTAAGAAAATACTAATGGAATGGTAGCATTTACGGAACGCCTCAGAGCGAGGTAACGCCGCATGAGTCATGTTTTTTCGTGCGTGCAGCCAGCTCTATCGAATTATAAGACGTTGTCACGTCAAAAACACCTTTTTTATCATCATCAGCAAGTGGCCAGTTCTAAAAACTTTCAGTGTGACCCTCATATTTATATGAAAAACTAGCGGCTCGGTACGTGCTTCGCTACGTATAAAGTGAAATATTAAAAATGTGATAAATGAAGAACCGCTCTACCTTTGTGCAAACTTCACATAAACCATCTACTAAATAGTCCGGACAAATCCTAAACATTTGGTTTGGATAGGTGAGCCCGATCTTAAGTTATAAAATTACAACGAAAAGTGGCATTGATGTTTATATATATAGATTAAAGTTATAATTTCGTATCAATTTTAACATCCTAAATCTGCTTGTTCATTGTCTCTCAGGCGGAATGAAGTTCGCCGGGTCAAACAGTTTTAAATAAAGTTTTCAAAAATCATCTAAACGCTATTCCAAATGGCGTCATATATAATGTTGTAGATGATAGAGTAGTCTTTTTTAAGTTTTTTTTTATATTTGTGTCTATTTTGTCGATTTGTAAAAAATAATTAACATTTAATTTGTAAACAATTAATCAGTTTAATTGTGTTGTGGCGCCGCTGGTCGGTACCGCTGAAAGGTCATAGAGATGGAGCCATCGGGCCAGCTTCTTGTCAGGTGACGTCATAACTTTGGTAGTTGATGACGTCACACAAGGCCAAGTAAGGAGAAAAGGAAGATCTTCCCAGCCAGGCAAGGTGTACTGCCTGGGGACCGAAGTCCATTTGAGAAGCGTTGAAACTTGTATATAGTGTGTACAACATAAATAATTGTAATATCGCGATCCAGGATTTTAGTTTTGAATTTCATTTTTTATTATTTTCACTCGTAGCGTTTGTTAATTGCTTGAACCGCTATAATGTCACTTTTACTTTGTAAAATAAAACAATTTAAAAAATAGCAATACAGAAGTTTGTTTATTTCAGTAACAGCGATGTCTGGACCGCCCTTACCAGGTTGGATGGATAGCTGGGTAAGTGCTCCAGCCTTCTACAACGACGTTGCCGAAGGTCGGCTCAAGGTCGCGATTTCAGATGGCAGTATTCTCGCCAACCTTGTCCCCGTGGATTACGTCTCCAACATGATTATCGCAGCTGCAGCGCAAGGGAATCAGTAAGTAATATAAACGTTTGATAATTCTTCTTCAAAGTCGTGCAGTATTTCTTTAAATTAAACATCTTAAGTCACTTATATTCAAATACAAATACAAATACTTTATTTTCATAAAATAGGGTTGGAAAAGATTTTGAACATATATCGATGTGCCAGATACCTATATTGATATACCTATTTTGCCAGATAAATGGCATGCAAATTTATGACTATAGATTATTGTTATATACTATTTAAAAATATGTTTTTTATTTAAACTCATATTTTT
Organism: Apodemia mormo; assembly: GCA_036924255.1. NCBI lineage: Eukaryota > Metazoa > Arthropoda > Insecta > Lepidoptera > Riodinidae > Apodemia > Apodemia mormo. Next base: position 629,560 of record JAUPFN010000028.1, on the reverse strand, counting down.
TACATTTATACCTAAATGAATTATTAAAAAATGATGTGGTTTCGCGGGACACCAGGTAGGAACGAACTTCCTTCGGCTAAACGGCACTACTCGCTTGTGTACGCGACTGTCGCGCCTGCGCACGTCTCATTTAACGCTTTTATTCCACACATTTTTCTTACGGTTTTACTATCACATTTTTTTCAGTTCGGTCGCGCAGCAAAATCCCTATCCCCTCCAAGCCTGCCGTAAGGAACTTCGTTCAAAAACTTCGTTCCAAAAAGTAGACAGTAACAAATTTCAAATTAATAAATACTATTGAAAAAAATATATATAAATGTATATAATGTCAAGAAATTACAAAAATATTTATTTAAAAAAAATGTCAAAATGAAATAAAAATTATGTTCTACCAATTCGTATTGTAATAATATTTTTGTCATAATCAGTTTTACAATAAAAGAAACAAGAAAAGAATCAATTATATTTTATTTACATTAATTTCGTAATATAATCGGGCAAACCTCCCCAAAAGAGAAAAGGCTCTTTAGTCGTTTTGCACCATGAGTGGTTCGGACCGCGATGTGAATTGACCAAGAACTGTTTCGGCATGGGTCTCTTCGGACCGCAACGGTGAAGCACTGCGAATCGCCCAATCACTTACTGTATTGAGTGGATTCACACCGCTGTGCAGTAAATGTATACTTTGGATATTCAAATTGATATAAGTAGAAATCGAACCAAGAAAAGAGCATATGATCGTTTCGCCTCGTGGTCCGAATCGACCCATTTCAAAAAATACCTTCAGCGATTCGCACCGCTCCCTGCGGTGCGAAATGACCCATGCCAAAAGAGCTCTTGGCAATTCACACCACGGTCCGAACTGAGTGCTAAGTGTGAGTTTTTCTTTTCGCATTCGATCGTGAGCGTGTTTAGAGTTTACTAGGAATTTGTATGTGATTTGTACAGCGCCACCTAGTAGTAAACTGGTTTCTCACGTTTACCACTAGGTGGCGCTGTACAAATCACATACAAATTCCTAGTAAACTCCAAACGCGCTCACGATCGAATGCGAAAAGAAAAACACACACTTAGCACTCTGCTCGCGGTGTGACACGACCCAGAGAAAAAAACAACGACTGACAATTTTCGAAGCGAGATATGGCCTTTTATACAGTTTATATGTTTTGCATTACAATGACATTTTATCAGTTCGTAATACAATGACGTGTTATGAATCCGTCATTATGTTTGTTACTATGACGATTTTTACAAGAATTTGACTAACATAAGTTTTTTTTTTAAATTATAAGATAGCAAACAAGAACTTGGTAAATAGAAAGAGTAGTAAAAAGAGAGACTATTGCCTTTCGATACCAAAGATTTTAATGGTGCGTTGCTATCTTCCAGTTGTGTCATGCCATGCATGTGTAAAATGGTGGTGGTTCTTAAGATAATAAACAAGCAGATAGCTCTTCTGAGTGCTAAGTGTGAGTTTTTCTTTTCGCATTCGATCGTGAGCGCGTTTCGAGTTTACTAGGAATTTGTATGTGATTTGTACAGCGCCACCTAGTGGTAAACTGGTTTCTCACGTTTACCACTAGGTGGCGCTGTACAAATCACATACAAATTCCTAGTAAACTCCAAACGCTCTCACGATCGAATGCGGAAAGAAAAACTCACACTTAGCACTCTGATTGAAAGAGAATCGTCGTAATCATCGACTACAGACACCAAATATTTTATTAGCGCATTGCGTGCGTTGTGATGCGGTTGGAATGCCACGTACATAATACCAGCTACTTTATTTTGTGTACTAGAACATGACAGTACCAAGATTTTTTGGAACGAATTTCCTTACGGCAGGCTTGGAGGGGATAGGGATTTTGCTGCGCGACCGAACTGAAAAAAATGTGATAGTAAAACCGTAAGAAAAATGCGTGGAATAAAAGCGTTAAATGAGACGTGCGCAGGCGCGACAGTCGCGTACACAAGCGAGTAGTGCCGTTTAGCCGAAGGAAGTTGGTTCCTACCTGGTGTCCCGCGACACCACATCATTTTTTTTATCATAAGATAGCAAACAAGCAGATGGGTCTCTTGATGGTAAGAGTCAACCATCGCCTATACACACCAAAGATCTTAATGGTGCGTTGTTGTTATCTTGTGGCGGGGTCTAATGCCACATGCATAAGTTTACCGGCTCTCTTACAAGCACTGACGCTATTGCGGCAGTAATAGGTAAGGCGGTGGTACCAGACTCGGGCGAGACCATGCAACATTGTGGCTACCACCGTAGCCACAATGTTAGTGACTCGCATAGCCAATCGGTCGCATTTTACGACCTGCCTGGCAGAATGGCAGTTAGCCTATTCTTCAAAGGAGTCCGGGACCAACACGGGTATCCAAGTACTAACGCTTTTGCGACGGGAAGAGTTAAGGTGATGGTACCATATTGGGTGAAAATTTCTGTTGCTTCATTTATATAGCTTTGACGATAATTTTGATTGGAGCTGCAGGATTCCTATTTTAGGATCATCAGCTTTTTTCATATTATGCTTCGCAAATGATGCACGCGAAACAATAAAGTGAAATCAGAAATCAGAAGTACTTTATTCAATAAAACTCTTTATAAGTTATTTTGACACGTCAACATATTTTTAAAAAACTACCACCGGATCGGAAACGCGGCCACACACTGAGAAGATCCGGCTGAAGAAACTTTGATTATAAGGAATGTGATAAGGAATATGCCGGAAAGTGGTTTGACTATAAGGCATAGGTCGGAAGTTTATTAAATTTTTATTCTGAAGGTATATTTATTAAATACTAGCTGCAGCGTGAAGCCCGCTGCATTATAAGAGTTTTTGGCGAATCCCGCGGGATTACCTATTTTCTCCGGGATAAAATGTCGCCTATGTGCTACTTCAGGTCTTTATCTACCTGTGTGCTAAATTTCATTTAAATCCGTTTAGTGGTTTTTGCGTGATTGAGTAACAAACATCCATCCACACCTCCAAACTTTCGCATTTATAATATTAAAATAATATAGATATACAAATGGAATAAATATTTTAGTTTAATTATATACTACTACTTATTTAATTTGTCCGATTTTGTTTTTATTTATTAGTCCAAGAAAATACTCATTTCAACCACTCCCCTGTATTATATATTTACTAGCTATGATGCCCGGTTTCGCTCGGGAGTTGATGTGAGATTACGCGGTAAATATAACAAATGTAAGTTAAGACTTTATTGAAATTGGAATTTTAAATTTCGCGCCATTTCTACACATGCTGCAATTGCTCGCAGCGACTTTCGAAATGCAACCCAAAGAATAGTTGTTCTGAATGAAGTTCAACAGATGGCGCCACTACACTTAATTTCCAAGTTTAAGGGTTAGAAAAGCCCTTATATCTTTAAAAACACGCCCTTTAGGTTAAAACGGGAACTTTCGTGTTCGAGGGGGGATAAAGGGCTATCACACTATATAAGTCCCTTTATTGAGCCGGGACTCCTCTTTAAGTTTTGTCGGCACGCACATTTTATTAACTTAGTTTTATTATATACTAGCTATGATGCCCGGCTTCGCTCGGGAGTTGATATGAGATTACGTAGTAGTTGAAATATAACAAATGTAATTTAAGACATTATTGAAATTGGAATTTTGAATTTCACGCCATTATTACACATTGTTTAGTAATGGCGACTACTCGACAACAGATGGCGCCACTACACTTAATTTCCAAGTTTAAGGGTTAGAAAAGCCCTAATATCTTTAAAAATACGCCCTTTAGATTAAAATGGGAACTTTCTTGTTCGAGGGGGGATAAAGGGCTATTTACTTATAAAGATAAGTCCCTTTATCGTACCGGGACTCCCTTTTAAGTTTTATCGGCACGCACATTTTATCAACTTAGTTTTATTATATAATATAGATAATGATATATAAAGATATAAAAATTGATGTTTGTAACGGTCTCGCTGTAATTACGTATATTATATGATTTTAATAGATTTTACACTTTCAATCGTCGGCACTTGGTGAAATTCCATTGTTATAAGTCCAAACTAGGTTATAATCACTTGTACTTCAATTTCACTACAAATATTGACAAATAATTTTAAATTAATCGACCGGTTTTGCTTTTTAAAACATCTTCAGGACGTAATATTCTTTAAAGATTTATTCTTATATTTTTTAAAAAATCTTACGTTTGAAGATGCTTTAGAGAGCGAAACCGGTCAATTAATTAGTTTCTTGAAAACTCGCCACAGTTGCAAATTAGCCACACAAAAATGACATAAAAAATATATGTAAATTCGCCACAATCCTAATTACGTATTGAAAACTCGCCACATTTTTTTTTTAACTATGTTAAATTGGCCACACTGATTTTTGGATACAACATTGATAACGACATTACGTGGATTTTTCAGTTTTTGTTAAAGTACAATAATTATTACAAGCAAAGTATGAATATTTTTTTAACTTTTATGGCGTGATATTGTTAAGTATGCATATAAGAGAGGCTCCACGAAGTGAAAAATTTTTACGATAATTATTTAAACATTTTTTCATTTACAAATAAATATTTGAATTTGAAGTAAGAGAAAATTTTGTTAGTTGACAATCGTTTAACTTGTTGAAAAATTCATTAAGTAAAATTTCCAACGGAAATAAATTACTTATAGTGTTGAAAATAATCCTTTTTTTTAAATTTAAAAACGAATATTCAATACCTTATATAAATTAATTTATGTGTTGTACTCGATATACTCGAATACCTTAAATAAATTAATTTATGTGTTGTACTCGATATTGAGGCCGTGCGCGCACCCTTAAAATATTGTGCGTAGACCCATTTTCAGTGTTAAATTAAAATTATAAATAATGGAGATAGAGTTCCGAGATCTGAGAGATTTTTCTTGAAAATTTCCTCCTCTTTCCGAATCTTATTTTGAAATTTATTAAATGTTAATTGTTTATGAAATATTAGCCAAAAACAAAATGCCATTTTTGTTCTCATCTTTAATTGTTTATAACTTTTGCAATTTTTTATGTGCTAATAAACGCTTTTATCACATTTTTCTAGGCGTCATTCCGGATCCAATGAGCTATCGCACATAATTTTAAGAGCAGTATTTCTATTTTAGACACTTTTCAACTTGTCGTGCAGACTATCAGAGTAGTTTGGCTGACACTGAAAATCAGCGTTTAGATAAAAACTTCTCAACATTAGCTTAAGCTGAGTGTTGGCCATTTTGAGTCATCACACCACTCAGTACATAGTTAGACTAATTCTTAATTTTGATATGTTTAATTTTTGGAGTATTGTAGTGTATGTCTTAAATAAACAACTTCTATTCCATTGTATTCTAAATAATATCTATTCTGCTTTCAGATCTAAAGACATATTATTCTACAACTGCTGCTCAAGTTCCGATAATCCTATTACATATAAATACTGTATTGACTATTTTTTAAAAGAAAAATCGAGGGAAGCTAAAAGTAAAAGTGAGTTTTTTTTAACTTTTACCAGTATCATTTACTTTAGATATTGACAACCTACCCTAGAATAATAATGTTTGATTTCTAGCACCAAATTAATTCTGTCAATAATCTAAGCCGTGGAGGAAAGGAACTCAATAATTATCCGATTAGTTAATTCAAAATCGATTTTTGTTGTGTGTTTGACCTTAAAGCTCTAGGGCTACTCTTGAAAACCGATTTCAATTTTAAATGAATATTTAATGAATTTTGAAGTATTTCGTTCGACAACTATATTACTGGATTCGGCGACAGCGCCACACGGATTTCGAAATTTTTTGGAACTACTCATTATTGCTTTTATTCGTTATTTTGTTTGAAACGGTACTTAAAATTTCCACTTGTTTTAATAGCTTGACGTGTAACGATGACATCTATTTCCAATAATTAGGTCGCTACTATACTGAATCAATGTGGACAATATTGGTTTCAAGAGTACCGTTTTTTGACGATATTCAAAACTTATTTTTTTATCAATATTGGTTTAAGATTTATATTGTTTTCAAGAGTAGGCCTGCAGTTGTTCTTGCGTTTCGATTGGGATTACTTACAAGATCTATTAGTCTAATGCGTTGACAGAACAATTGTTTTGTTATTAGGTCTCTAGTCTGTTAACTCAATGGCTTTAGACTATTACGACTTTTGCGATGCATTAGAATGTGCTATACGATTGCAAAGTTCTTTCACCTCCTTTTTGCAACTATTTATATTAATATTTTCTTTCTAGGGCCCAGAACCTACTTAATTTATATACGAATCGATAGCTAATTATTTATAGATTACAATAAATACAAAAAATATTAGCAATGTAGGTTACGTATTAGAAGTTTAATTTTAGCCGCGATCCGCTTATGTTTACTTGTTAAACTGGAAATGAGTTTATTAATCTATATACATATAATAAAATCGTAGGAAAGTCAAAACTGTACATTGAATATTTTTTAAAAGAATACTTGGGGGGTGATCTATAATCGATACCGAAGCCAAAAATATAGTTTTTAGAATTTTTGTCTGTTTGTCTATTTGTATGTATGTATGTCCGGGGTAAACTCAAAAAGTACTGCATGGATTTACTTCAAATTTTATATGAATATTACTAATATAGGCTACATATTATCACGCTATCACCTACGGGGGATGGGCAGTGCGGAGTAAACGAACTCCACGCAGACGATGTCGCTGGCAACAGCTAGTACTAAAATAAAAATAAATAAAAATTAGTTTAATGATTAACACTTGTGCGCATTATAAACGAATGTATGTTGTTGGCAGTCTAGGATAAAAAAAATCAATATGAACAATATAAACTTAGTTTCAATTGAAATGTATTTATTTAAAATCATTATTTATTCATTATTTTTGGATGTGTAGGGAGAGGTGCACTTAAACAAGCATTTTTCGCAACTAATTATGTTAGTAATAATGCATACCACTTTTAGTAAGAAGGAATGTGGTAACACTAATTTAAAAAAAAAGACGTGTGGCACTCGGAGACTGCCGCGGTAAAGCTATTGCATAACATTTTTTATCAACTTATGCAATTACAATTATATATTTATTTTATTTATGCAGTATTTTTTTTTCTTTGTTTATTCATATTTAAAACACTTTGTACACAAATTACACGAGTACAGATATTCACTGTTGTACGTAGATGATAAATACTTATACACCTATATACTTTCTCACAAACGGCTGATTACGGTAGTTTTCCAATACAACCAATGCCTCCTAAAGGCGGGTTGCTGAACTAAAGAGACAAGCGTGATATTTCAAAAAGTCATTAAAAGTTCTGGTATTTATCGATAGATGGAAAAACTAAAAAGTATCACTGCTGTGCTGGTCGGAGTGGGGGTGTTAGGTTTTTTTCGTTACGGAATTTCTGGATTCGGTCTCCACGCTCAAGGCCCGCGATAGAAGCTATGCAATAGCTTAAAATTTAAGGGTAATTCGACGAAAATTAATTAAGATAAAAGAAAAAAAACTAAAATACCGTAAAAAATCTGGAAAAAAACCCCGTCAAACAATATTCGCGCAATTGTCTTCAAAAGGGGTACCTACAAAGTTAATTTTAATCGATCGTCCTTTGGTCAAAATTCGACCATAGACTAAAAAAACTTGAGAGGTGTCAAGGGACACCCGGATGGAACGAAGTTCCTTTTATTATTATTTACAAAAAACCTCTATACACTCAACAAAAATAATCGTCGCAACACCACACTGTTCAATGCGAAATAGAAATGAAAATATCTGGCTTGCTTTCTATAAGAGAGAGAGAGACAGAGACAGAGAAACATCCGCACAGCTTACAATATCATACTATAGCAAAAAGTGTCGTGACAACTTTTCGTAAGAATTTTTTCCGTCTAGCCCCCTTTCACAACGCGCGATAAGGAACTTCGTTCCAACAATGAAATCTCTTCATGTTTGATAAAGTTCGACAACAGCCTTTAGCCATAAATAGAACAGTATACCTCTATTAGGGCAATGGTGTAGACTATGGCCGATAATCTTTGAGACAAAAGAAATTAGGACAGGAAAAAAATAAATGGGAGTGGGAAACGCTTTATCACAATTTTTGGTAAAACTACGAATCCTATCAAAAAAGTTTAGTGGCAAAGTTGACGGCAATAACAAAATCTACTTTTTTACTTGCACTTTTTTCACATAACCTCAAAATTATGCGAAGAAAGACTGCCTTTTTGGTTATTTTTATCTCGCACAAAATTTGTTTCTCACGAAATTGTGTACTAATCACACTGTAATGTTTTATGTAAGATATTTATTTTTTCTTCTTATTATGACTTAATATTAAAAACGCATCATAATTTTCAATCGAAAATTCTCATGTCAAAATATCTGATGTTTTTAAAAAGTCGGTACGAGATTTTTTGATCGAATCTCTACTTTTTGATGGTATCAAAAATATAGAATAGGTACTATAAGAAATTTTCGCAGAAAATGAAAAATAATGAAAAATTCGGATTTAATTTTTTTTTTCATCATAATGTAAAATTTATATGATCTTTTTTATATTATTCGCCCCCTCCCTCCTACCCCCTGCCTCTTCCCGAACTCAAATCGCCCGTAATTTATTTTTTCTCTTATTTAGACTGTATTTTCTTCAAGGGATTTCGTCCTATTTTACATTTTGTCTCTTTTAATTAATTTCAGAGTCTTTGGCCTCAGTTAAGTGTCTGTATCTGATTATAAAATACTGTGTAATGTATTCTATCTCATTCTTTCGACAGTTTAATCCTATATGTGTGTTTCTTTCTCTATTGTAACGTAATTGTGCTTCATCAAGTTTCAACTTTCAAATCACAATGATTTCACAAAAGTGTCACTTCAAAATTTACATTTCAGACGTGAAACCTCCAAGCAAGTTCACTTTTGCACGGTCCAAATTACAGTTTCACATTCTGGCCTTTGTGAGGGAAATCGTGCCAGCGGTGTTGGCTGATTTCAGGCTCCGATTACAAGGACATCAACCAAGGTACGTATTTTTATATCGTAAGATAGCAAAAGTAAGGGCATGGTAATATAATCTATACAGTGTTGTAACTCGGCCGTATCATGTGCCTAATGCTACAGCCGCGTGGTACGTAAACATGCAATAGGGCTGCCCACCTCCAGCATTTTCATTCCATTTGCCTACTTTGTGTTTCCATTTAGTTTTGTGCTTGTAAATATACTTTTTTATATAAACAAATAAAATACTTTGTGAATTGAATAGGAAGTGTTCAATTAAAACGCGTGTTGTTTTTTGATTGGTAGATTTAATTACACTCATCATAATAAGTATGTACTTGAACTTATTTTTTAGTAAAAAAAATCGGTTGTCTGTAAAGTTGGTTTACAGACGATAGTTGAACGTGACAACGTCTTAAGCTCTCGCTTGTACTCCAAGCCTTAAACGGATAGCTCACATACATATACAATATTAGCTAAATAATCGATAGGTTGAAAACTTTTTTTCAAAAATTTTCGTCGTTGACAAATCACAAACCAATCGACCGATTTTGATCCAATTGTCGATATTTGACGCAGTTTATTAAGGAGAAAAGCTGATAAGATTTTTAAGTCAATCGGTGTATTAACCTGAAAGTTATTTCAAAAATATTATGTAAGTTTGCTAAAAACAACGTAATTTTAATATTTGAAAAGCTGTAACTTTTGAAAATTAGATTCGATTTTGATTTTTAAAACTGCATAAGGCGTAGTTCTTTTAGTACTATAATATCATAGAACACCGAACAATGATTGGTTGAAAATTTTCGAAGTTATGTTGAAAAAACACTTTTTTCAAAATTTTTCGTCAACGATTTCTCCCAAACGCATAAACCGATTTTGATGCAATTTATACACTAGATGTAGTTTGTTAGGAATAGAGCTTATTAGTTCTTGTAATCAATCGGTACAGTAATCTGGAAGTTATATTAAAGAAATACTGCTTTCAAAATTTCTCAAAACATCCCGAGCCGACTTGGTTCTAATTTTCAGTTGAGCGGAATCCAATCGAATGCTATCAACCGCGTTTCGATCGGTTCAGCCGTTCAAATGTTATAAGATGTTTACATACATACACACACACACACACACACACGCACACGCACACGCACACGCACGCGCACGCGCACATGCACACACACACATACACACACAGACATACTGACGCCCACATCGCATCACCCACGCGCCCACGCGCCCACGCGCCCACGCGCCTAAGCGCCCACGCGCCCAAGCGCCCACGCGCTCACGCGTCCACGCGCACACACGCACACGCGCACCCGCACGCGCACGCGCACGCGCACGCGCACGCGCACACGCACACGCACACACACACATGCACACAGACATACTGATATCATCGCGAAAATAGCCGTAAAAGTTTCCTAGGACCTCAAAACGTAGAGATCTGGTGAAAATCGAGGTAAAATCAGTAACTTCCTTATCTACATACGTAACGGGAAGTTAAAAATAACTCACCGTCCATTTTTCATTACGGCACAGTCGCCGCGACTGTCTGCATGCCGAGCGCAATGCTGAGATCGAGGCACTTAGTCATAGCTCGCGCTTCGTCCGTTTGTATGTAGTTGGAATACAGTATAGATAATATTACCGTGGCAAGGGTCTCCTGGTGGAAAGGGTCAATCATCGCCATCTTAAACACCAAATATATTAATGGTGTGTTGCTAGAATTATAAAATATATTAATGGTGCGTTGCCAGAGTTTGGAGCGGTCGCGTTCGGTCAGTCACGGTGTTTAATGTATGGTCGTGTCGTAAATTTCAGCAAAATAGCGAGCAAGAATGATATAAAATTATAAAAATATATATATAAAACTTCGTCGTCAGACATGTTGCTCGTAAGAAAATATGATTAATGGTTTGTCAATATTATTGAGTGAATTTATTGAACGTTTGGAGTCAAAGGGGGTATTCTATATTATCTATACATATAATAAAATCGTAGGAAAATCAAAACTGTACATTGAATATTTTTTTAAAAGAATACTTTAGAATCTACAATCGATATCGAAGCCAAAAATATAGTTTTTAGAATTTTTGTCTGTTTGTGTGTATGTATGTCCGGGGTAAACTCAAAAAGTACTGCATAGATTTACTTCAAATTTTGTATGAATATTACTAACAGGTCGGGTCAACATATAGGCTACATATTATCACGCTTTCAACTACGGGGCAGGGGCTGTGCGGAGTAAACGAACTCCGCGCGGACGAAGTCGCTGGCAACAGCTAGTTGGACAATAAAAGTATTGCCCAATGCTATTGTAGGTATATGGGGCGCCTTACAGTACCATCGCCTTACCTATTCCTAGTAATGCTAGTAATTGCCGTGTTCCGGTTTGAAGATAGGGTTGCCAGATCCAGGCTAATCATTTCCAAGACATTTCTGGGAAACAAACGGAATCAGAGTTTTGGTCTCCATTTCGAGACAAAACTAAGTAAGAATTAACTAGAACTATTGATTGATAAAAAAAAGACTTTTTTGGAAAAATCTATTTAATTACTTCCTTAAACTGTTACATAGAGTCGCTCACCCCTTCCCTCGTTAACCTAACGCAGCGCGAGCACGCTCAGAGTGCTAAGTGTGAGTTTTTCTTTTCGCATTCAATCGTGAGTGCGTTTCGAGTTTACTGGGAATTTGTATGTGATTTGTACAGCGCCACCTAGTGGTAAACTGGTTTCTCACGTTTACCACTAGGTGGCGCTGTACAAATCACATACAAATTCCTAGTAAACTCCAAACGCGCTCACGATCGAATGCGAAAAGAAAAACACACTTAGCACTCTGTTTGATTTGACTTTTGCAATCGTAGTATCATAACTTCGGGACATCAAAGTAAAATTATTGGACACGGACAACACACGAAATTCCGGGACAATCCCGGAAATCCCGGCCATCTGGCAACCCTATTTGGAGGGTAAGCTAGACTTACATGTGGCATTGCCATCCCGCCACATGGATAGCAACTCAACATTAACATCTTTGGTATCTATCGACGATGGTTCCTCCTTAAAACAGCCATCTGCTTGTTTGCTATCTAATGATATAAAAATCTCTCTTAAATTTCTGTAAACCTCAAGTCCGAAATGTTTCTTTTTACAGATATATGAAATCCCTAAGACGACCCAGACTTCTTCGTAAAATGACTCATCCTACAATTTCACAAACATTGCTGGTGAAGACTGAACAATTCAAAGTCCTGGTCGCTGCCATGGATGAGGAGGATAAGAAAACGTTCCCTTGTGATATTCGACAAATCAACTGGGCAGAGTACATTCCTGTTCTATACAAAGGGATTCAGAATTTTAATAAAACGAAATAAATATGCATTTGAGCTGTGAATTTAATTTTTGGAGTAAAATTTCCTTAAATGTGACTTTAGAGTATCTCAAATTTTTTGCCTGAAATATTTTTTTTTTATATCATAAGATAGCAAACAAGCAGATGGGTCTCCTGATGGAAAGAGTCAACCATCGCCTATAGACACCAAAGGTGTTATTGGTGCGTTGCTATTTTGTGGCGAGGTCTAATGCCACACGCATAAGTCTACCGGCTACCTTACCCTCCAAACCGCAACACGACAGCGACAAGTACTGACGCTATTGCGGCAGGAATAGGTAAGGCGGTGGTACCAGGCCCGGGCGAGACAATGCAGAACTCTACCACCTAATAGCCACGATGGTAGTGACTCGATAGCCAATCGGTCGCCTTTTACGACCTGCCTGGCAGAACGGCAGTTGGCCTATTCTACAAATTCTACTGTGAGGCCGGGACCAACACAGTTATTAATATGCTTTATTTGTCAGAATATTAGTTTTTGCGTTACTTTGACCCTCTCGTGTTACTTCCAAGTTACACTACTCAAAATGTTACTTTTACGTTACTTTTAATGTTAATTTTAATGTTACTTTTACGTTACAAATAAAATTGATATGATTAAAGATGAGGGTCTCTTCTATAAACTGATTATTTGAATTTATATGGATTAAATGTCAATTATTTGATTAAAATTATTATGAATCTTTTGAAGCTTAACTAATGGGACAGAAAGCTTTTTTAGTTTCTGTTTTATAAAGTTGGTCCCGGGCTCCTTTGAAGAATAGGCCAAGTGCCGTTCTGCCAGGCAGGTCGTAAAAGGCGACCGATTGGTTTTACGAGTCACTACCATCGTGGCTACTAGATGGTAGAGTTCTGCATTGTCTCGGTACGGTACCATCGCCTTACCTATTCCTGTCGCAATAGCATCAGTGCTTCTCACTGTCGTGTTCCGGTTTAGAGGGTAAGGTAGCCGGCAAACTTATGCATGTGGCATTAGACCTCGCCACAAGATAGCAACGCACCATTAACACCTTTGATGTCTATTGGTAATGGTCGACTCTTTCCATAAGGAGACCCATCTGCTTGTTTGCTATCTTATGATATAAAAAAATTGAGAGGTGTCAAGGACCACCCGAATGGAGCGAAGTTCCTTTCGATTAATTGTACAAAAAACCTGTATACACTCAACAAAAATAATCGTCGCGACACCACACTGTTCAATGCGAAATAGAAATGAAAATATCTGGCTTGCTTTCTATAAGAGAGAGAGAGAGAGAGACAGAGAAACATCCGCACGCCGCACAGCTTACAATACCTTAAGTCGTGACAACTTTTCGTAAGAATTTTTTCCGTCTAGCCCCCTTTCACAACGCGCGATAAGGAACTTCGTTCCAAAAAATAAAGTGTCATATTATTTTATTAGTGCCATTTTTCGCATAAAATAAGGAAATGTTACTTTTTCCGTAAAAATGTTACTTTTTGAGCTGTCTTATGTTATTTTTAACTATCTGTCACTAGTAACACTGCGCTTTATAGTCTGATAATGCAGTTTCCACTTTTTGGGCTCCGAAGTAAACTTATAACCCTTATAATCTCTCGTAGAGAGTATTATATTCTTTGCTTATAATCTCGCTATGTCCGTCCGTCCGAGCGCCCGCGTGATTTTTCAGTGATCTTTATTGCTAAAAAACTGTAATTTGGCATGAACATACATATTAGTCACGTCAAAAAAGTATATAAAATCTTGAAAAGTATTTATTTTCAGGGTAGCTCCTCTACATCTAAAGTGGGGATGTTAATTTTTTCTCACGTACCCCATTGTGTGGGGTATCGTTGGATAGATTTTTTAAAAATATTCTAGGTTTGTGAAAACATATATTCGATTGAGGGACTCGTTTGTAAAATATTAAGCTTTTAACTGCTAATTTTTGCTAGAGTCAAGTGCCCCCCGCCCCCTGTAGGCTAAATGGTTGGTTTTGGGGGCGGGAAAAAAATCATGATAGTAGTATACTACTTAAGGAGCGTCTGTTCAAAAAGGGCTATTTACGTGCTAACCACATTTTAGATAATTTAAAAAAGACTTTTTTTCCTGAAATTAGTATGAGGCAAGTGTATCTTTTTAATTGAGATGATTCATGAGAAGTCTACTAATTGTATGACTAAATGAGAAGTCTACTAACTGTATGACTAAAGTATTTTTTTTGTTATTTTAACAAAGACCACAACATTAAATTATAAATAATGTAAATAACACATTTTAATCAGTAATTCTGAAAATAGCACCTTTTGTTCTGAAATGATAACAAATAGCACCATCTGATCTGAACCAAGAATACATAACACCTTTTGATCAGTAATGCTTAGAGTACAAGTTTGGTCTAGGACAAAAAATAAAAGAAAAATAGAAAGATGAAAGTAAATTTTATATTCTAACTAGCTGTTGCCAGCGACTTCTTCCGCGCGGACTTCGTTTACTCCGCACAGCACCTCCCCTCGAGGTGATAGCGTGATAATATGTAGCCTATATTGATCCCTATTATTTTCTAAAATATTCGAAAAAATTATGCACTCCAGATTAATAAGTTTTTATTAATAAACATAATATAATATGTCCTGAGCAAAATGGATTTCTAAAAAATAAATCTACTGATAGCAGAATCACTGTTCGATACAATAAAAAACATTGTCAATAATATAGACAGTGGAAATCCTAATTTAATGCTTTTATTTGATCTCTCAAATGCTTTTGATTTAGTTAACCATTCAATCCTCTTCTCTAAAATGGACCGTATAGGTGTAAGGGGCGTGGCTTTGGAATGGTTAAAAAGTTATTTAAAAGATAGACAACAATATGTAGAAATAAACCGAATAGAC
The DNA here is from genome assembly GCA_036924255.1 of Apodemia mormo. Classification (NCBI taxonomy): domain Eukaryota; kingdom Metazoa; phylum Arthropoda; class Insecta; order Lepidoptera; family Riodinidae; genus Apodemia; species Apodemia mormo. Next base: position 614,310 of record JAUPFN010000028.1, on the reverse strand, counting down.
AAAAATAATACAGAAACAAAGTACAAGTCAACATATAAAGTAAAAAACACTGGCGTACCACAAGGTAGCATTTTAGGTCCATTACTTTTCTTAGTGTATATAAATGATTTACCTCAAATAACTACACACAAACGTATTCTGTTTGCAGACATTTCTATTAATATTGTAAGTAAAAATCACAAAGAACTAGAACAAGAAGTAAATAATACTATTGCATCAATAACAGAGTGGATGAATACAAACAAGTTAAGTATAAATATAATTAAGACCAACTACATACAATTTATGAACACAAAAAGGAAAAAAACAAAATATGATATCAAATTAAACAAATATAATTTAAAAAAGTAGATACCGCTGTCTTTCTTGGCATAAATCTAGATAACAAATGTAGCTGGAAGACACACATTGAAAACTTTATGATAAAATTAATCAATTTAACTATGTTTTAAGAAAATTACGACAAACATGTGATGAGAAAACCTCTCTAACAGCATATCACGGATATATAGCATCCAATCTGCGATATTGGTTTGGGCTATTGGTTTGGGGTAATTCTGTAGATCTGGCACGTGCTTTTCGAGCCCAAAAAAAAATGCATACGCTCAATATGCGGTGCTAAACCAAGGGAGTCTTGTAAACCTCTATTTGCAAAACTGAAGATTCTTCCTCTACCGTGCTTATATATTTATGTCATAGCAGTATTTGTAAAAAGTAACATGAAAAAGTTTACAACTGCCAAGGAATACTATCCTCGTGCATGCAGAAATATTAACAGACTAGTTATTGAGCGAATCCCACAAACAGCCCTTTACCGAAACAATTGCTACAACATGTGCATAAAAATATTTATAACATTTCCGAAGAACTTAAAGAATATAATTTAAAATTGTTTAAAATTAAACTGTTTAATTGGCTACTGGAAAAGAGGTTTTACTCAATAAAAAAATTCTTCCAAATAAAAAATTTGAAGTCGCTTAATTTTTTTTTTATTTTTTCTTTTTATTACTTCTATATATAACTAATATTGTTTGTAATAATCTTTTAATATTCTTGAATTAATAAATTGACTTATAATCATGTTCGGTTTAATGAAGTAAATTTAAAATTGTATAAAAAAAAATATTGTAATGGTTATAATATTATAAATAATTGACATAATAAATATCACAAAATTTCTAAATTATTACTACTTAATTAAATTAAATAATAACAATTACTGCAATATAATTTAATAAAATTTAATAAAATTAAACATAATTTAAAAATATACATAATTTTAATTTATATTGACTTGAGTCTTAAAATTATGTTATTTTAAGACTTAAGTGTAATGTCTTGACTAATGACTTGAGTTAGTTAGGTACTTGTAAAAAGGTGCTAGAATGTTATTAAAATCGGACGGACCTATTGCCGACTAAGTGGAGTAGAATAGCGAATTTTTCAATAGCGATTGAATCGTATTTGGATGGTGTGTCAATGAAACATTATTGGTCTTAAATAATTAACAAAATACGAAATGTGTTGAACGAACGAAATTATTCAAACACGACCCAATCGCGACGCTATTGAGCCAATTGTTAATTAGCAGACTTGGAACCAGTCAGTTATAATTCGGGGATCTCGGTCAGGCCTCGACATTTTTTTTTAATATATAATAGCCTATGTTACTCAGGGATGATTTAATATATTTTTAAGGGTGAAAATTTTTTCCAATCGGTCTAGTAGTTTCTGAATTTATTTGATACATATTGAAAAATACAAAAAAAAAAACAAATCTTTCCTCTTTATAATATTAGTGTAGACTTTAGTCAAAATAGTGCAATAACGTCCTTTTTCTAATGCTGAATGTTTGGAATTTAAACCAAATTTCAGATGAATATCGAAGTTTGGCTCAAGCTGCCAAAATTCGCCTAAGCCGAATGTAAAACGAATTTCAGCCCATTCCTGTGTCGTTTTCTCTACAAAGGCCCCGAGCGAACGAGTGTTTGTATTAAGGCGCGGTGTTATAGTGCGCACGGAACTAGTTGGCCGCGCCTTACGTATTACGTATTACGTATGGCGCGGCCAACTAGTTCCGCGCGCACTATAGCTCAACATTCACAAAACTGGGTTTCTTTGACGCTCGAGTACGAGGAAACCCAAGAAAAATATCCCACGCAAAAAATACAGAGTATAGAATAAGGTCTAAAAAAAATGGTAACCGAATAGAATATTAAATATTTGTTTCATATTTTCAATAAAAAATCATAATTTGCTTCACAAAAAAAACTTAGACGTCGAAATTCTCTGTATTTTCAGTGGTAACAAGTTTTTTTAAAAGAATATAATAGAAATAAAGTTTAATTAAAACTTTAACCAGACAAATATTGAATTTAATGCACATATTCTGAGTTATCTAAGGAAATCCTGCAAATTAAACGTTTATTTGCAGTCTAGTTACAGTTTAACAAAATATTCTTGTTTGCTTTGCTTTGCAATTTTTAACCTTATTTAACGTGTAGTAAATGGCAAATTAGATTACGCGCTAATACGGGTTGTGTGAGTAAATTCGACGTTTTTAAATCGTAGTCATTCCGCGCCTTAACCAAAAACACTTGTACATAGACAGCCGTTGGCTCGCACTTTTTTTTACATGGGGAAACCCTTTATAGGTACCCTCTCTATGGGCTTTGCGAGAGGGTTATGTTGAACTGCCTCTTACGAAGACCTACTAACTAAAACCCCATGGTGTTCCTCTCTCTGCCTTAATAAGAGGGCTATGGGATCGGTATGCCCATTCTTCCATGGTCCTCTATTGCAGATATCCACTTCCGCAGATTCACCGCTTTCAACCGCTCTTTTTTTATACCATAAGATAGCAAACAAGCAGATGGGTCTCCTGATCGAAAGTATCAACCATTGCCTATAGACACCAAAAATGTTAATGGTGCGTTGCTATCTTGTGGCGAAGTCTAATGCAACATGCATTAGTTTACCGGCTACCTTACCCTCCAAACCGAAACACGACAGCGACAAGCACTGACGCTAATGCGGCAGGAATAGGTAAGACGGTGGTACCAGACCCGGGCGAGACAATGCAGAACTCTGCCACCTAGTAGCCACGATGTTAGTGACTCGATGTTAAGCATCGAGGGATGTGCCGGAACACAACGGCACATCACTCAAACACTCGCACTTGCTCTAATTAAAGTGTAATTGGGATAACATTTTTACAAGAATTTTTATCTTGTAATGCTAAAGTAGTATAATTTCTATCTTGCGTAGGTAGGTAGGTAAGTACACATACAAGTTTTTTTAACTTCCCACTACGTATGTAAATAAGGAAGTTATTGATTTTACCCCGATTTTCGGAAATCCAATTGGTCCACGTTTTCACTTATTTTGTTGCAGCTGGCCTCCAAGTGGTCAACCCTCTTCTCAAGACCCTTCACGTCGCGCTTGACGAGGCCCACATCGCTTTAAAGCTGGTCTTGTTACGCCATGATAACCGTCAATTTAACATCAAAGCCAGATAAATGTTCTTTGATCTGTTCCCGTAGCTTCTGATGTTGCTGTTCGTGTAGCTGCTGTTGTTGCTGAAGTTATTCCTGTAGCTTTTATTGTTGCTGTTGCTGTTCCTGTCGCTGTTGCTGAATAGCTGCTAATATAACAGATAGATCAGTAGGCGCAGTACTTGATGACAATGACGTGCTGGCAACACTTGCGGGTTCCTCACCTGCACGCATCTCAGTGTCCTCTGATACCCTCTGTGTCTCGGCTTGAGACCTGGTGGTAACACCTTCCTTCAGAATAAGTGGCATTTCACAATTTCCGACGCCACTTTTTTGTACAAGAAAACACCACTTATATTAAAACCGTGTATTTACAACAATAAGGTACAATAAACTACGATGAAATACGTAAATACACTGATATGCTAACGTAAATACACTATACACACTTGTCACACTCGATGTACTAACACTAAACTTAACCGACTACGCTGAATCACTAAAACACTTCTCGCTTCGCACTGGTCGTTTCAAGTACCGCTCTCGATCGCTTTATAAATCTGCTCTCTATTTGTCATCACATCCCTATTTATACGCAGGGTAAAGTTCCACATTAATCCCGAATCCTCTACTAGGCTAATCGTAAACAAGTTATTGTAAACAAGTATTAGTACACGCTATTTTCACACTTATGTCTTAAACGATGAGGTAAATTATGGCATAACTATTCGGGTAACGGTCTACTATTTGTTTATCAATAGAAGTAGCTATCTTTTTCTTTTATTTATAGATCGCTCCAGTGCTTCAACTTTTCACGTTTTTAGATTATTCGCAACAATACTTTAATTTTTTTTTTCATTTTTGAATTTTGAATAGTGGCTGCCGTAATATTGCAGCCATAGTTATTTTTTAGTTTCTCTAAAGGTACATTAAAACATTAAAATGACAGACGTCGTAAAATACCGTATATACCTTCCAAACCGGAACACGACAGTGACAAGCACTGACGCTATTACTGCAGGAATAGGTAAGGCGGTGGTACCAGATCCGGGCGAAACAATGCAGAACTCTATCACCTAGCAGCCACGATGGTAGTGACTCGCATTGCAGGTCGCCTTTTACGACCTGCCTGGCAAAATGGCAGTTGGCCTATTCTTCAAATGAGCCCGGACTACTAAGTTTTAACTTTATTAAAAAAATAGAGATTACGGGTGATGAAAAATGGGTGACTTACGATAAGAATGTGCAAAAAAGATCATGGTCGAAGCATGGACAAGCCCCACAGACCGTGGCAAAGCCCGGCTTGACTCGAAACAAAGTGATGCTATGAGTATGGTGGGATTGGAAAGGAATCGTCCACTATGAGCTTTTGCTACCGGGTAAAACTGTTGATTCCCTCTACTGTCAGCAACTGGTGAGGTTAATAAAAGCTATTGAGAAAAACCGGCCGGAGCTGATTAATAGGAAGGGCGTGATTCCACCATGACAACGCCAGAGTGCACTCATATATAGCCACGTAGCAAAATTGAGAGAGCTTGGCTGGGATGTGTTGATGCATCCTCCGTATAGCCCTGACCTTGCTCCATCAGATTTCCACCTGTTTCGGTCATAGCAGAACTCGTTAGGAAGCATAAAGCTAACCTCAATAGAACACTGTGAACACTAGCTGTCAATTTTTTAATCAAAAATCTCAAAATGTCTACAGGAACGGGATCATGGCACTACCTACAAAATGACAAGTCATAGATCAAAACGGCACATACATATCTCATATATCGCACACCTAGATCTAAACAGTATTAACTCAAAAAAGCACTTTTTTTCAGAAAACGTGAAAAACTGATTACTGCCTCACTGTGGACTGTAGGAGTTTCCTTTAGGTATTTTTTATTTTCGAATGCAGCTAAAACAACGATTTTGTAGAAAAATATGTGTTTTAATCATTTATTGGAACTAAAGATTGAGTTTTTGTAGTTGTTTCTCTATTGCTTAACAGACTCAACTACAAATGTTTCAGCAATACTGCAACAATTTCAACTAAATGTAAAAATTTTACTCACCCTGCCAACAATACTGGTTCAACTCAAAATGTTGTATGTGTTTTTTTGTCGTAATAACTCAGCATTGACCATCAAAATGTTGACAATTCAAAATAATACTCACTTCAAATTTCAAGAGTAGTGGTACAATTGAAAATAACTCTTATTATTTATGAATAATGTCTTGAGTAGTAGAGTTATTGTTAACTCTGTACAATTGGTCGGTAGGTATTGAGATTAGAAATTTGATGGTGTGCCTAACGCAAAAATCTCGATTTTTGAGTTACCTCCCTTTAGATCTAGGTGTGCGATATATAAAAAGCAATTGCTGTGTTTTTTTTTATGATATAAGATAGCAAACAAGCAGATTGATTGAAATAATAGTATCGTAAAAGGTAAGGAATCATGCGTGCACTGCACCTTATGTTAGTAAGCAAATATTGCAAAGGATTTTTTTCAAGTTGGTGTACAAATATACATGCCTTACATTATATATATTACACAAATATACATTCCTTACATCTACATGCCTTACATTAGGCAATGAAAATTTGATAAAAGATTTTTTGTACTGAACCAGTGTACAACTTTTTAAATCGCATTTTTTACTTCGTCATACTTACCAATTTGTCTTTTCACTTTGAATAAAAGTGAAGTGTCATCCGCAAACAGTACGATTCCATGCTTATCCCCTACGTTGTAAGGCAAGTCATTTATGTAAATTAAAAACAAGAATGGACCAAGTATAAAACACCCATGGTTACAGCAGCACCAGCGGACGTTTTCCCATTAATGTCAACCTTCTGAATTCTTTCTTTTAAGTAAGAGATCAGACGATCCAGAGCCTTATTTCTAACTCCATAGTGGTGTAACTTCCTGATCAAGATGTTATGATCGACACAGTCAAATGCCTTAGACAAATCACAAAATACTCCAAGTGCATCCTGTGAATTCTCCCAGGCTTCATAAACGTTTTTCAGTAATTCGACACCAGCATCTATGGTTGACCGACCCTTCGTAAAACCGAATTGTTTAGTGTGAAATAATCTAAATTTATCAAAATATCTAAGTATTTGGTTTAGTATAATTTTCTCAAATATTTTGCTTAGGGTTAGCAAATCTGAGACAGGCCGAAAATTGGAGGGATCACATTTAGAACCAGACTTGAAAATTGGAATAACTTTGCTCAATTTCATCGAATCAGGAAATACACCATGTATTACAGAACAAATATTACAGCTAAATATGGTGCAATAACATTTATTACTGAAGCAATGATTCTAACTGAATGTTCCCATAGATCTGAGGTTTTCTTAGGTTCCAAGGTTTTAAAGGCGTTCAAGATATCTTTAGTATCAATGAAAGAAAATTCAAAGGTTTTGTCACACTTGGTTACACATTGCTTCAGTAATGATACAGCAGTACTCTGATGCATTGAGGTTTTGAGTTGTTAACACTGCAGCATTGGAGAAAAATTTTTCAAACTCTGTTGCAGTCTCTAAATTTCCTACTATGTAGACTCCATCAGCTTTAAGTTCGAAACCATTATTAAAATTTTTGGTTTTGTTAGTTTCATGGTTAATAATATTCCAAGTAGCTTTTATTTTGTTTGTGGAGCGTTTAATAATATTTTTTATGTGAAGGGATTTTACTGTATAGCAGACACTTTTAAAAAAATTTGAATATTTTTTTATATATTCTTGAAATTCCACACTATGATTATAAGATTTTTCATAATATAAGTCAAATAAATGTTTTCTACTTTTAAAAATTCCCACTGTTGCCCATTCTCCGAAATCTCTTTGGTTACTTAACGAAAAATATTTTTGGAGTGAATACCCGAATATATTCTGTATCAATTAAATTAAATAAAGAACCATATTATAAAACATTTTGGTTATCTTCATAAGGCAGCATTGGTAATTTTTCAGTCAAGTTAATATCAGGTAAATGTCAGGATCGTCATCAGGATAGGGAAGTACGTGGCGAGGTCTCTTGAACCTGTCTATCACATTCGCGTCAGCTACGGTTTCGTAGTACGCCGCGGCTGTGATTAGTGGGTTAGAGTGGTTAGTTGCTTTATATGTGAAGTTTGTTTTGTTCGTTATTCGTACTTCGTTCACGTGTTGTTGCGTTGCGCTTTGGATAAACCATAACTTGATGAAGTTTTTGTGAAAACTGTTATGTATGTTTAGATATCGATATGGTACGATTATAAACACATATCCAATATAAATTACGTTTTGATGTATCAAACCTGTGCCTACTTCATTATGTTTACTACTATCGTTTGACTGATAGGACAGACAGCCGGACAACAAAATTATCCTATAAGGTTTCCGTTTTTATTTTAAGATACGGAACCTAAAAATAATTAATATTTTGCTAATTGTGATTACGAGTATTCAAATGAGTGTAAGTAATAAAAACAATTACCTATCAAGGATGCGCTATTACGCGGGAGTCAGTTTCTCTCTAAATTTGGCTATAGAAAGACAAATTTAATATGATAAAGACAAAATTTTATTTCAATGCTTCGCAGGGTTTCAAGAGTGTCTTTTTTGTGGCAAATATGCATAGTACAAGGTGAGTGAGCTTTATCTTACAGAATATAATATATTCTATATATATATAGGCCTTTATTCTATATATAGGCCTTTAATTTTGGTGAAATAGAATTTGTAAATGTAACTTCCAGATTAATGTACCGATTGAGTATAAAAACTAATCAGCCCTATTCCTCAAATAACTGTGTCTATTGCATAAATAGAATCAAAATCGGTTTATCCGTTAGGGAGAAATCGTTGATGAAAAATTTAGAAAAGTGCTTTTTTTGACATAACTTCAAAATTTTTCAACTAATCATTTTTTGGTCTTTTATAATATTTTAGTACCAAAAAACTACCTACGTCAAATTCCGTTTCAAAAATCAAAATCGAATTTAACTTTCAAAAGTTACAGCTTTTCAAATAATAAAATTACGTTGTGTTTAGCAAACTTACTTAATATTTTTGAAATAACTTTCAGGCTAATTCATTGATTAAAATCTTATCAGCTTTTCTCCTTTAAAAGCTGCATCAAATATCATTAATTGATCAAAATCTGCCAATTTGTTTGGGATTTATCAATGACGAAATTTTTTGAAAAAAGTTTTTTGACATTGCATCGAAATTTTTCAACCTCTCGATTATTTAGCTAAAGCAATATTCTAGATCTTAAAAATTGAGTTAAATGTCATTCGAAATTGATTTTGAGAATCATTGTTTCCAAAATATACAGCTTTTCAAAAATCTTAATACTGTCATATTTAACAAAACAGATATTAGAACTGAAAAAATCTATGCTTATAGTTTTAATTGTTTTGAACAGAAAATACTTAGCGGAAAGTTTCAGGAATGGCCTGCAGGGTGAACCGTTTACAGTTTTTCATTTTTTTTAATGAATCATAAACTGCTCTGCAATTTCCATCAAATATTTTTGTAGGAAATTGAAAGCTCTACAAATAAAAAATCGGCCAAGTGCGAGTGGGACTCGCGCACGAAGGGTTCCGTACCATCCTAGCAATAAAATACGAAAAAAACAGCTTTACCGCCCCGTTGGTCGAGTAGTCAGCGACCCTGACTTCGCAATCGACGGGGCTTGGGTCCGATCTCCGACGTAGACAAGCATGTGTATAATGAGCATATATATGTTTGATTTCAATTTTAATTTAAATGTGTTCAAAAACATTGTACCTTTTTGAGAGGCGGAGGCCAGGAGATTCATAATACGGGTACAACTCAGTTTGGACTCCTGTCTACCCAAACAATCCTACGCTTACTAATTAACCTCCCGCTACGTATGTAGATACGGAAGTTACTGATTTTGTCCCGATTTTCCAAAATATAGTATTTTGAGATCCTAAAGCAAAGGCAAAGAATATAGATATAGCCTTTGCTCCAGGGACGCTTTATATAACGAGGCGATGACGCCAAAAATCGAATAGTTTTATATATATACTAGCTGTTGCCAGCGACTTCGTCCGCCTTCAAATTTTGCATGAATATTACTGACATGCAGTACTTGCATGTTAGTAATATTCCACCATGCAGTACTTTTTGAGTTTACCCCGGACATACATACAGACAAACAGACAAACAGACAAACAGACAAACAGAAAAACAGACAAACAGACAAACAGGCAAAAATTCTAAAAACTATATTTTTGGCGTCGGTATCGATTGTAGATCACGCCCCAAGTATTCTTTTAAAAAATATTCAATGTACAGTTTTGACTTTCCTACGATTTTATTATATGTATAGATATTGTTTTTTTACATCATAAGATAGCAAACAAGCAAATGGGTCTCCTGATGGTAAAAGTCAACTATCGCCTATAGACATGAAAGATGTTAATGGTGCGTTGCTATCTTGTGGCAAGGTCTAATGCCACATGCATAAGTTTATCGGCTACCTTACCCTCCAAACCAGAACACGATAGTGACAAGCACTGACGCTATTGCGGCAGGAATAGGTAAGGCGGTGGTACCAGACCCGGGCGAAACAATTCAGAACTCTACCACCTAGTAGTCACGATGGTAGTGACTTGCATAGCCAATAGGTAGCCCTTTACGACCTGTATGGCAGAACGCCAGTTAGTCTATTCTTCAAAGGAGCCCGGAACCAACACGGGGGGAAACAAATAATAATATTTTAATTAATTAAATGAATACGAGTAAATAAAAAAAACTGAAATAAAAAAATACAATGAAATTTTAGATTACAAAAGATACTTAAATAAACCAAATAAAGATCAATTAATATAACGCCATAATTTTAATATTATAAACAGCTTTAATCAATACGAAGAATAATGAAAATAATAAGAAAATATACTCAACAAAACTCCTTAACTAAATGGCCATGTGAATTATGAAATGCCTACTTTATAGATAAAGATACGTAAATAAACCTTATAAAGAGCAATTAAATCTTAATACTGTAAGCAGTTTCAATCAATACGAAGAATAATGAAAAAAAAAATTACGAAAATAATTTAAGTAACGTAGGTAAATAAATAAATAATAATAAATATCACTGGACAAATTACACAAATTGATTTGACCCCAAAGTAAGCAAATTATATGCTTGTAGTATGGGTGTCAGTCAACGATACTAATACATAGAAATACATATGTAAATACTCTAATATATTTATTAACACCCAAACCCAGAAATACAAACATCTGTGCTCATCACACAAATGCTTTTCCCTGCCGGGAATCGAACCCGGACCCCACGTACGTAGTCAGGGTCGCTAACCACTCGACCAACCAAGTATTAAATTGGCTTGGAACCGACTGTGAACCTATTAGTAAATAGCACATGTAAGATAGCCGGTAAACTTATGCATGTGGCATTAGACCTCGCCACAAGATAGCAACGTACGTAACGTAATATTACTCATCATTACATAGTATAAAACAAAGTCGCTTTCTCTGTCTGTCCCTATGTCCTTATGTCCCTATGTTTATCTTTGGTGTCTATAGGCGATGGTTGACTCTTTCCATCAGGAGACCCATCTGCTTGTTTGCTATCTTATGATTTAAAAAAAAAAACATTATTGACAAAAAAACCCGACTGCATTTAATCTTGAAAAATATTCATTGACTTAAATTAAAACTTAAAAGAAAGAAACAAGCCCAGTAGGTTATAATCATGTGAAGTAATAATGAAAATAAATGATGTGGTGTCGCGGGACACCAGGTAGGAACGAACTTCCTTCGGCTAAACGGCACTACTCGCTTGTGTACGCGACTGTCGCGCCTGCGCACGTCTCATTTAACGCTTTTATTCCACGCATTTTTCTTACGGTTTTACTATCACATATTTTTCAGTTCGGTCGCGCAGCAAAATCCCTATCCCCTCCAAGCCTGCCGTAAGGAACTTCGTTCCAAAACTTCGTTCCAATAACTACACGATTGAAATAGTTCTATAATCGATGCTCATATAAAACAATTCATAAATTTTAATTCATTACAGAACGATTAACAGTCGGGGCCCATTCAATTTTTGCTATCAAATATTTACAAAGGGCCCCGACTGTTAATCTTTCTGTAATGAATTAAATTTATGAATTGTTTTATATGAGCATCGATTATAGAACTATTTCAATCGTATAGTTATTCATTATTACTTCACATGATTATAACCTACTGGGCTTGTTTCTTCTTTTAAGTTTTAATTTAAGTCAATGAATATTTTTCAAGATTAAATGCAGTCGGGTTTTTTTGTCAATAATGTTTTTATTTTATACTTTTTAGTTAGGATTACTTACATTAACTTCGATATTAGGGATATAAGATGGTTAATTAAACAATATTGCGTATATTGTTATTTCATTTAGAGAGTGAATATCGTGGGTATTATTAAGTATCTTGCGGTGGTCTAAACTACTGATTATTTCGCCGCGTTGGTCCCGGCCTTCTTTGTAGAATAGGCCAACTGCCGTTCTGCCAGGCAGGTCGTAAAAGGCGACCGATTGGCTATCGAGTCACTACCATCGTGGCTACTAGGTGGTAGAGTTCTGCATTGTCTCGCCCGGGTCTGGTTCCACCGCCTTACCTATTCCTGCCGCAATAGCGTCAGTGCTTGTCGCTGTCGTGTTCCGGTTTGGAGGGTAAGGTAGCCGGTAAACTTATGCATGTGGCATTAGACCTCGCCACAAGATAGCAACGCACCATTAACATCTTTGATGTCTATAGGAGATGGTTGACTTTTTCCATCAGGAGACCCATCTGCTTGTTTGCTATCTTATGATATAAAAAAAAACAGAATACTAGAGACTAACAGAAGTCAATGTTACATATAAGTAATATTCGAGCATAGCACACATATACACCTTCCAAGGACGCGATATCTCGGACTGGTGCGGAACAAACTGTCCCAATTTTCCAAACCATTCCGAGATATCGCGTCCGTGAGAGGTGTCTATGTGCGCTATGCTCGAATATTACTTATGTACATTGACTTCTGTTAGTCTACAGTATTCTGTGTTATTAGCCTGTCTAGAGATCTAATCCAGCTCACAGCAACGTATGCTTGACCTTTAGCAAAATCCGTGAATTTAAATCAACCACAGCTCGGTCCAAAGTAGCTCCTTGGAACTTGACCCCAGCACTTATCAATGGCAACATGTTTCGTTGAATTTTACCCTGTCCACGAAGTGCATCGAATTCTGTCGTCGATGGTTAGATTCTGGCTCCTACTCCAAGAACATTGTTTTTAATCGGTCCCTTCGAGGAGTTGGCCACTCTATTGTCTTTATAACTCCCATTGCTCTCATCCCATTGTATAATATAATATTCAATTTACCTATATTATTTGTATTTTACATTAATCCCCCCGTTGTAAAGGCAGGATAACAAAACACTAATTAAAGTACAGGCACGTATAAAGTACCTGTTATAAATAGGAAAATAACGAGTAATTTAAATTGTTGTAGGTAGGTACTGACCTATATCCTAAACTATTAGATACCGACCTCTGTGGTACCTACTTATTTAAAATTATGAATAGAACCGGTATTTTAAAAATAGAGCAGCTTGTCAGGATTTCAAAACTCGAGATCTGATAAATATCCAATTTTCGAAAATGGGCGTGAAACCAAGGACGTTCCGAAATTGCAAATTTTCATTTTCCTAGCGGAAAGTTAAATTGACCAATTGCCATTCTGCCAGGTAGGTCGTAAAATGCAATCGATTGGCTATACGTGTCACTACTCACTACCATCGTGACTACTAAGTGGTAGAGTTCTGCATTGTCTCGCCCGCGTATTTCTTACCACTTCCTGCCGCAAAGAAGTCAATGCTTGTCATTGCCGTGTTCTGGTTTGGAGGGTAAGGTAGGTAGACTTATGCATGTGCCATTGTCATTCCGCCACACGGACAGCAACGCGCCATTAACGTCTTTGGTGTCTATAGGCGATAGTTTAATAACTTTGAGGCTAATATACCGATCGACTTCAAAATCTCATCAGCTTTTCTCATTTAAAAACTGCGTCAAGTACCGTTAATTGGATAAAAATCGGTCATTTTGTTTGGGATCTATCAATGAAAAAAAATGTTTTTTGGCACTGCTTGGAAATTTTTGAACCTACCGATTATTTAGCTAAAGCAATAGTTAAATTGAGTTGAATGCCATTTGAATTTGACAATTTGAAATTAGACCAATTTGATCATCGTTTCCAAAATATACAGTTTTTCAAAAATCAATATACTGCCATTTTTATCAAAATAGACTGCGTGTATGATTGTTTCGTTGGTTCATTTGTAAGTGTTTTCTTGCTGTTTTTTGTGACTTAGCAATAGAGATATTTCAATATTTCTTAGAACTGAAAAAAATCTATGCTTATAGTTTTTACTTTTTTGCGCTTAAAATACTTTAATTTATGATTATTTCGTTGGTTCATTTGTGTTTTCTTGCTATTTTTTGTGACTTAGCAATTAGAACATTTCAATATTTCTTAGAACTGAAAAATCTATCCTTATATTTTTTACTTTTTCGAGCTTAAAATACTTTAATTTAGCGGGAAGTTTCAGGGATGGCCTGGAAGGTCGGCCGTTTACAGATTTTTCACAATATGATTATTGTGAAACAGTACAAGTGTATTAATTGATTAATATTGTATTCAGATCAATTTTCTATCTTAGTCCGAGGATAAAAAGCTAAAAAAAGGTATATTCATGCCCGTATCCCCGAAGAGGTAGACAGGGGAACAACGTGTGCACCCACGATTAGCCGAAGATACGTCTTAGTCCCACAACGTGGTAGGTGACCAGCCTATCACCAACCGGACACTTTTCCAATCCCAGGCAACGTTGTTTTTATTAGAAAATTGAAAAAACACATTTTGATTTGTCTGAATCGAACCTGGAGGGTTTCTCTGAGAGAAAAATTCGAAAAATTTGCTCGCTGAGTTTCTACCGTCAATTCTACGTGCCTGCAATATGTAATGATTCCTTACTTTTATGTTTATGTTTCTGTATTTTAAATTTGTCTTACGAGAGTTATTGAGATACTTACATTTTTATGTATTCCCTTTGTAAAGTACAATGTAATATTATGTTTTACTTTCTATTTCATGCTGTATTAATGTTTTTATTTATAAATATTTTCCATTATTTTGATTTTCATAATTTTGACATGACACAATATATGTCAAAATTATTTTCTTAAATTTAAAATTTTATGTTCAAAATGTGTTCCTAATAAATGTGCCCCTAATATAAAAAATATAATTCGAATATCTTTAAGTTTCGACATTGTTCCATCCTTGGGCCTATAAATACCCAAGTCGGCCATCATCGAGTAAGTCATCGCCGGGAACTTGTGACTAAAAGTATCAGGAAGAAGTCTTGAAGAAGTCTTGAAGAAAAGTCTTGAAGTTGCAGTCTCCGGAACCTTCTCTGCTGGTCCAGAGCCGGGATAGTTCGGGCCTACTCGCTTGCCTGAGTGCGCGCCCCTCGACCTGCGTCCCAGCTGAGCACGTGCCTGAGCGTGCGCCCTTATACACACGCTGTGTTTACTGAGCGCGCGCCCTTCTATGTGCGTGCCAGTTAAGCGCGCCCCTCGACGTGTGTGCCAGTTGAGCGCGCGTCCTTCTACGCGCATACCTAAGCGTACGCCCTTCTACGTGCTTCCTGTACTGCACTACGTCCTGTACTACGTGCCCATACTCCGTGCCAGTACTACGTGTCTAGCTCCTCGTATTCCTCCACGTGCATCTACACCAGCGCGACTCTGACTTCTACACTTGACCCGGGGGGTCTAATAAATATTTAGTGCCGGACTTTGTCTTGTGACAATATATAATATTTAGATCTGCATTTCATTTAACCTTTCCCCTTGTGCCACCAAGTTTCTCGAGCTTCAGGAATCTGGTGACAGCTTATCTTGTGACTTGGATCCTCTCCCTCTACTCTCCGTAGAGGCTGACGGTCTAACGTTACAAATATTAATCCTAATAATTTTGAAGGTTAATTAAATAAAACATTTTTTTATTTCGAAAATCGATGTGAGAGCAGGAACTTCTCAAAATGTTAAAAATGTGTTTTTCTTTATAAGATCCACTTTCATTTTTAATACGCATTTTTCTTTCAAAACTTTTTTGCAAGAAAGCTACCATAAATAAAAAATTGATTTCTACCAATATTAGGCTTTAAAGGCGAAGTGGTGGCGCGAGATGGATCTTGAGTTGCCACATATTATAGGTAAACCGTACTATACCATAGGTAAAACAGAAAATATGATGTAAATTTTAGTAGATAACCTTTATATTTGTTCTGTGTAGATAACATTGATAATAATAAAAATCGTGTTTTTAAAAATCAAGAAAATTTTAAAGAATTTTTCTCGTAAGTATTAAAATAATTTAGTCTTAGAAACATGTTTTTTTATTTTGGATTTATTTTTCTGCGCCCTACTAGACCAAAGCCTGACAACGCTTTTGATGGGAATATAATGTTTGGGTAAAAATACGCTGGCTTTTTTAGGTTAGATAATTATAAATAAAGTCCATACATTAAAAAATTTAATTCCCATAAAAATACTTTCCTAACAATCTTACTAGGTAGTATAACTTTGCGTGCCCTTACAAAGCTCTGCTTTTTGCTAGTATATCAATATGACACTTAACCGATTTCGGATATCTTAAGAATATTATCATCCTAAAGATGCCTAAAAAAGTGAAACCGGTTGAGTGATAAATAAAGTTATAATGTGAAATTAGTGTTCAAGTGATAATTTAATCGTGTAATACCTGCGTTAAAATGTCAGTAGCATATTGAGACCAGCTGTAAATCTGACAGAACCCGTTTGAATGCCGAATGCAACCTTCGAACAAAGTAAAATTTTACTTTGGTCGAAGAATGCAACTACATTTCGAACGGTGAAGCTATTCAAAGGTTATGAGATGTCTACATACACACATACATATACACACGCATACGCACACATACATACAGACATACTTACGTCATCGTAACAATAGTTGGAAAATATTCCTAGGACCTCAAAACGTGGAGAACTGGTGAAAACTCGGTTTTCGATAATCGGGACAAAATCAGTAACTTTCTTATCTACATACATAGCGGGAAGTTAAAAGTATTTTAAAAAGTATCCCTTAAAATCTTAAAATCTGAAAAAAACACATTAAATTAATTTATAATTTTGGGCTTTTTGTAAAATTGGGATTACAATCTGGTTGGACTTTAAAACACTTTATAAATCTCCTTAATATTCGTTTATTGTAAAGACGATGTGATATGAAAATTTTATCACTTTTTTGTTCAAAATATAATATTTTATTTTTTGTACAGTTTTATTACTTAAATCAACTTGTGTAAATTTAATGTACAATGTAATTTAATGTACAATGTAATTTAATGTACAATTTAATGTTTCTGAGCCTTAATATTTTATTACACCGGAAACGGCAAAATATGTAAAAATCAAAGTATATATTAAAAATAAAATTTTTGTTCTGTGAGAGGTCTTTTGCACTGCATTTTTTTTCTAGACAAATTTTATATTCAGGTGACAAATAAAATAATATTTATTAGTTGATAACGAGAGGCTTCAGTGCTGACTGCAGTATCAACCAACGTACAGTAATTATTGTACATGTACCATAATGATATGTGATCCTAAGATCTTGACAAAAAATACAATAATTTAAACTGTGGCAATTTTCTATACAAAATGATCATTTTCTTTAAATAATAATTCTTATTGAAATGTTTGAGTCAAGTTTCCCGCCTTACCAATATAGAGTTCTCAAATATTAACTTGACTAAAAAATTACATTTAAAAAGGTGTAAACGGTTGACCCTGCGTGCGGGCCATCTCTGAAACTTTCCGATAAATTAAGGTAATTTAAACTGAAAAGAGTATAAACTATAAGCGTAGATTTTTTCAGTTCAAACATCTATTTGTTAAAAATGACAGTACATTGATTTTTGAAAAACTGTATATTTTGGAAACTATGATCGATTTTAAACTTTTGCATTAGCATGCCATTGCATTCATTTCACTTTTTGACATCTAAAATATTGTTTTAGCTAAATAATCGGTAGGTATGAAAAATTTCGAAGCAATATCAAAAATCACTTTTATATTTTTGTCATTGATTCCTAAACAAATTGATCGATTTTGATCCAATTTATGACATTTAATGTAGCTTTTTAAGGAGAAAAGCTGATAAAATTTTTAAGTCAATCGGTGTATTAGCCTGACAGTTACGAGTATTTAAAGAATATTAAGTAAGTTTGCTAAAAATAACGTAATTTTAATATTTGAAAAGCTGTAACTTCTGAACATTAAATTCGATTTTAATTTTTGTAGTAGCATTCGACGTAGTTTTTTAGTACTAAAATATAGTAGAATACCAAAAAATTGTTGGTTGAAAAAACTTTAAAAAGTGGGAGAGAGTTTAAAAAATGGGAGAAATCGTTGACGAAAAATTTACAAAAGTGTTTTTTCGACATAACTTCGAAATTTTTCAATCATTTTTTATACTTTAGTACTAAAAAAATACGTCAGATGGCATTTCAATCAAAATCGAATCTAATTTTCAAAAGTTACAGCTTTTCAAATACTAAAATTACGTCATTTTTAGCATATTTACTTTATATTTTTAATATAATTTTCAGGCTAATACACCGATGGACTTAAAAATCTTACCAGCTTTTCTCCATCAAATACCGTTAATTACATCAAAATCAGTCAATTTGTTTAGAATTTATTAATGACTAGCGGCCCGCCCCGGCTTCGCACGGGTATAAAGTATATAGCCTGTGTCACTCAGTGAAAAAAAATTATTAAAATCAATCCAGTAGTTTTGATTAATTATTCATTACTGCCCGTGGCCCGCACGCGTTAAATTTGAAGTAAAACAATTCCCCTTTCCCTATACCATGAAGATTTCCTGCCATCTTTAGAATATCTAAATTCATATAGGTACTAACTACATTTTTAGTTTTTAGATTTTTACCTATTTCTTTTATTTTCACTATTAATATATGTTGTCAGAATATCTTTATATACAACGTTCACAACTTTCTTGCCATTAGATAATACAAACATGTTTTCTTTAGTGGTTACTCTTGAAAGAGCGATATATAGCGGCCATGTGAAAAACAGTCAACGCTCAATTAATCTAAGTCTGCAACGTTGAGGGTTTGACCCTGCGATTTATTAAGGTGAGGTATCGGGACAAACGGGAAAAAACGCTAAATCACGTTTTTTACATTGATTGTTAAATAACAATTTTACAAAAATTATACGATATACCTGAAGATATTATCTAAGGAATGTGCTAACTTATTACATGATAGAATGTACTTTACTTGATCATATAAAATTCCGAAAACATGCTAAAAAATCTCTAAAACAACTAATTTGTTAATACTATTTCGATTCCCGGGTCGGGCACTAAAAAAAAAGTGTTTTTTCAGTTTTCTGAATAACACAAAGTGGCCCGGGTTCCCGGTTGGCGATAGGCTTGCCACCTGTCACATTTGTGAGACCAAGTATCTTCGGCTAATCGTGGGTGCACCTGTTGTACATCTGCCTACCCCTTCGAGGATATGGGCGTGAAGATACTATTTCTAATCTTCCACATGATTTTTGTATGGTGATATTTAGTTAAAAAAATGTGTAAACGGTTGACTCTACAGACTATCCCTGAAACTTCCTACTAAGTTAAGGCAGTTTAAGCTCAAAAGAGTAAAAGCTATAAGCAACGACTTTTTTAGTTCATTTATTTTGTCAAAAATGGCAGTATATTAATTTTTATAAAGCTGTATATTTTGAAAAAGATGATCGATTTTTACCTTTTGAATGCCATTCGACTTAATTTTTGATATCTAAAATATTGCTTTAGCTAAATAATCGATAGGTTGAAAATTTTCGATGCAGTGTCAAAGAACAATTTTTCATAAATTTTCGTCATTGATAAATCTCAAACAAATTTTTTGATCTAATTTACGGTATCTGACGCAGTTTAAAAAGGAGAAAAGTTCATTAAATTTTGAAGTCAATCAATTTTGAAGTGTATTAACGTGAAAGTTATTTCAAAAATATTAAGTAAGTTTGCTAAAAACAACGTAATTTTAATATTTGAAAAGCTAATTTTAATTTTTGTGAGTTAGATTCGATTTTGATTTTTGAAACGGCATTCGACGTAGTTTTTTAGTACTAAAACTAATAAAATTAAAAATTACCAAAAATTGTTTGGTTAAAAAATTTCGAAGTTATGTCGAAAAACACTTTTTTCAAAATTTTTCGTCACTGATTACCCCCAAACGGATAAACCGATTTTGATGCAATTTATGCATTAGACGTCGTTTTTTGAGGTATGGAGCAGATTAGTTTTTGTACTCATTCGTCATATTAATCTGCAAATTATATTTAAAAAAATACTGTTTCGCCGAAAACATTTTTGAGGTTTTTTTTTCAAAATTTCTCAAAATCTCGTGGGCCGACTTGGTTCAAATATTCAGGAAGTCTAAGTTGAGTGAAATTCAATCAAATGCTATCAACCGCGTTACGATCGGTTGAGCCGTTCAAAAGTTATGAGATGTTTACATATACACAAACACACACACACACACATACATACAGACATACTGACGTCATCGTGAAAAGACCTCAAAACGTGGAGATCTGGTGAAAATTCGATTTTCGAAAATTGGGGCAAAATCAGTAACTTCCTTACCTACATACGTAGCGGGAAGTTAAAAAAAAAGAATGTACTAAATTTTGGTTTTCAGCTGAAGTCCTATATTTATTTATCCGAAAATTAACACGTTTCCCAGCGGTTTCAGAACACCGCGCGCGCGCCGCCCCGACCGGCCGGCAACCTTGCAACCGCTATGCCCCCGCATTTTAAATCTGTAATTTCTTCGAAAATATTCTTTTAAATTATATACTGTAAACGGCCATATTGATTTAATATATAAATCAACAATATATTTAAGGTATTTAATTGGATAAGGATTAGTGCTGTATTGCTTAAAATTGCTTCGAAAATAAGCCATTATTTCACGTAAAAAGTAAATGAAAAAGCTATTGTGGGTTATCCATAAGAGATAGACATATACCATCATGGAGTTTTCTGTAGACCTTTTCAAGGTGTACAAATACTTAGTACATTATTTTGATAAATCTCGTAAGGTTCAGCCTGTGTTTGCAATGTAAGCGGAAAAAAATATAATTATTTACGACATAACGTCAGAAAACTCAAAAATTACAGTATTTCTCTACTATATATTGAATATTATTATACATATAAACCTTCGTCTTTAATTACTCTATCTATTAAAAAAAACCGCAACATAATCCGTTGCGTAGTTTTAAAGATTTAAGCATACATAGGGACATAAGGACATAGGGACAGACAGAGAAAGCGACTTTGTTTTATGCTATGTAGTGATGAAAATATTTGAAAAAAATGTTTTTTGACATTGCTACGAAATTTTTCAACCTATCGATTATTTAGCTAAAGCAATATTTTAGATCTCAAAAATTGAGTTGAATGTCATTCGAAAAATTAAATTCAATCAGCGTTTCCAAAATATACAACTTTTCAAAAATCAATATAATACTGCCATTTTAACAAAATAGATATTTGAACTGAAAAAATCTATGTTTATAGTTTTTACTTTTTTGAGCTTTAAATACCTTAATTTAATGGGAAGTTTCAGGGATGGCCTGTAGGGTAAACCGCCTTCACATTTTTACAGAAAAAATACGCTTAAATACAGATATATCCAGAAATAGATACATACAGATGTAGAGTTTTGGTGCCTTGGTGGAACCATTCCTAAAATACTTCTAAAATATGTTACAATAATAATTTTAAAGTATGATACATAGAAAATAAAACGAATTTTGTGGTTTTATGAAACCACGGTAAAAGTGAAACTTTTTTCACATTATAGATATTTGCGCGCCTTTCACTTTATCCCTACTCCGCGGCCGACCATCACGCGACATGCGACACACAGACCAAAAAATTTGAGACGATGTAATAAAAATTTCACTTTAATATTCGCACGTGTATATAAAATGCTATAAAAGAATATAACAATATTTTTGCTAGAATTCTTAGTTCATTTTTGTAATTAATTATTTTTAGAAATATGCTAACATTAATTTTAAAGTAAAAGGCATTTATTGTTAACATGGCAGCAGGTAACTTCTTGTATGAGAACCTGCGATTGTTTCTTTATTACAGTTATTTAATATTATATTTGATTTTATATCTTGTAGTTTCATGATGTGAAACTACAAGATACGGACCGTCCGCAGCTTAGCTTGGAAATTTTTAGTACTATGAGGCTGTAATTTGGCATGAATAATGAATATACATGTTTTAATAATTTTTTTAATAAAAAAAAAAAAAAATTTAATAAATTTTGAAAAATATTGTTATAAGGAACTTACGTATAAATTAGTAATGTTTACTATTTTTCTCACATACTTACTTCACCGCGTATCGGGGTATCGTTAAATAGGTTTTAAAAAATATAACCGATTTTTAAAAATAACTTTTTGATTAAGAGATCCGCTTTTGAAATATTAAATTGAAAACGCTAATTTTTGCTAGTTAAATGTTTCCGTGGTCCTTTCAAATAAACGATTGTTTTTGAAATATTCATAGTAGGATATATTGAAGCCAAAACAAAAATTATCACAGCTAAGCAGCCTTTACAAATTACGGACAATAGTCAACGAACTTATAAAATACAAAAATACATACAGTACGTAGAGAAGATTTTATAGGACATGATGCAGTGGTGTGGATACATCGATATATCTCTATCTTCTCTCTCTCGATATATCTATCTGTCATTGACATTAAATAGGTTAAATGTTATAGTAAGTGAGAAACAATAAAAAAATCTGTAAGTGGTTGACCCTGCAGGTCATCACTGAAACTTTCCGCTAAGTTAAGGTATTTTAAGCTCAAACGAGTAAAAACTATAAGCATAGATTTTTCCAGTTCAAACTTATATTTTGTTAAAAATGACAGTATATTATTGATGTATAAAAAACTGTATATTTTGGAAACGATTTTTCGAATGACATTTAACTCAGTTTTTGAGATCTAAATTTTCGATAGGTTGAAAAATTTCGAAGCAATGTTAAAAATATTTTTTTCAAAAATTTCCTGAATGATTTTGATCAAGAAAAAATGATTGGTTAAAAAAAATTTGCCAGTGAATACTCTAATACACATCTTGTGCTCAGAAAACCTTTTTTAAAAATTTTTTTTAAGTGAAACTTCTTTATCGACGTATAGGAAAAACTTTATAGCAATTTTAAAAAGGGTTACACTTTTCTATTATTCATTTCAATGGTGGGGAAAAATCTTTAAAAAATGTTTAAAAAAAGCTATAACATGGAAACACTAAATCGCGTCAGATTAAGGTATGGTGGGTTAATTGCCATCTAAAATTTAGAAAATCTGCCGATTCAAGTGTAGCGTAAGGGAGTGAGGCGGTCACTAAATTACAAGGAAAACGTTTATTATTCTCGAGCGCGTCTGAATTTTCTTTTGTAATATAGAAAATGATGTGAGAATAACGAAAAAAATATAATCTGACAATTTCCACAAGTCGAAAATATTGGGATTTTGTTTTTTTTTTCTACCAAGGTTACTCGCCTCTATATAAAGGGCTTAAATTGACCGCCCCGTTGGTGGAGTGGTTAGCGACCCTGACTACGCAATCGACAAGGCTCGGGTTCGATCCCCGACGGGGACAAGCATTTGTGATGAGCATAAATGTTTTTACTTCCGGGTGTGGGTGTTTATTAAATCTGGTGTTTATATATGTATTTTTATGTATTAGTATCGTTGACTAACACCCATAACACAAGCAAATAATTTGCTTACTTTGGGGTTCGATCAGTAAGTGTAATTTGTCCCGTGAATATTTATATTTATTGGAACGAAGTTCCTTACGGCAGGCTTGGAGGGGATAGGGATTTTGCTGCGCGACCGAACTGAAAAAAAGTGATAGTAAAACGTAAGAAAAAATCCGTGGAAAAAAGTGCGTGGAATAAAACCGTTAAATGAGACGTGCGCAGGCGCGACAGTCGCATACACAAGCGAGTAGTGCCGTTTAGCCGAAGGAACTTCGTTCCTACCTGGTGTCCCACGACACCACATCATTTTTGGAACGAAGTTCCTTACGGCAGGCTTGGAGGGGATAGGGATTTTGCTGCGTGACCGAACTGAAAAAAATGTGATAGTAAAACCGTAAGAAAAATGCGTAGAATAAAAGCGTTAAATGAGACGTGCGCAGGCGCGACAGTCGCGTACACAAGCGAGTAGTGTCGTTTAGCCGAAGGAAGTTCGTTCCTACCTGGTGTCCCGCGACACCACATCATTTTTTATTTATATATTTATTTGGTGGTGAGCCCCAACAGTGTGCAAGGTACCCCATGTTGTTACCCAGATATTAATCTAACGCGCTCGAGCTACTGCAAAAATCCCCTCTTAGGCTCCCCTACTATTTGACCGTCATGACTAAGTATTACTTTTTTATATCATAAGATAACAAACAAGCAGATGGGTCTCCTGATGGAAAGAGTCAACCATCACCTATAGACACCAAAGATGTTAATGGTGCGTTGCTATCTTGTGGCGAGGTCTAATGCCACATGCATAAGTTTACCGGATACCTTACCCTCCAAACCGGAACACGACAGCGACAAGCACTGACGCTATTGTGGCAGGAATAGGTAAGGCGGTGGTACCAGACCCGGGCGGGACAATGCAGAACTCTACCATCTAGTAGACACGACGGTAGTGACTCGTTAGCCAATCGGTCGCCTTTTACGACCTGCCTGGCAGAACGGCAGTTGGCCTATTCTTCAAAGGAGGCCGGGACCAACACGGCCAAAATTACATAGCAAAAAAATTATATTTCATAAGAAAAGTCACATCTTACGTATGTACACTATTACACACATTCTTTATATAGTAATAATTTTACACCTATGATTGCAATGCTGACAAGTTGACGCACAGTTCTAAATTTATCTTTTGTTTTCAGAATTGCCACTTACAATTTAAGCACTTACAGAAGGGTAGCGGACGCTTATGCTGAAAAATCCGTTTTCGTCACTGGAGGCACTGGATTTCTGGGAAAAGTAATATTTAAACTTATAAAATAGTTCAATAGCGCGTTCCATCTTAGGCCGTATCTTAGGTTACCATCGGGTGAGATCGTGGTCAAGCGTTTCACTATCGAAACAAAATACCTATCACAGTATGTGATATAATTAATGTTATACAATATCAAAAACAGATTGTTACTTTTTATCATTTTCAAACACCTATTAAGAACATTTAGCTGTACGAGAGAGTATATTTAGTGTTATAGTTTCTTTATACACCAAATAACAGCCTTTGTACAGCCTATAACAGCTTGTACAGCTATTGTGCAGCCTATTTAACGCTTAGCTGTACAAGACAGTTACAAGAGAGTAATCCTTAGTGTTATAGTTTCATTATACA
The DNA here is from genome assembly GCA_036924255.1 of Apodemia mormo. Taxonomy (NCBI): domain Eukaryota; kingdom Metazoa; phylum Arthropoda; class Insecta; order Lepidoptera; family Riodinidae; genus Apodemia; species Apodemia mormo. Next base: position 589,210 of record JAUPFN010000028.1, on the reverse strand, counting down.
CCAAATAACAGCCATTGTACAGTTTATAACAGCTTGTACAGCTATTGTGCAGCCTACATAACGCAATAAGCTGTATAACTTGGGGCCCTTTTGGTGTTATATCGGCTGTAGAAGCGCTTCTACAGCCTTTATACGGCTTAGTATACAGCTTTAGTTTTAAAAATGAACCTAAATGCAGCCTATATACAACTTAACGTGCTACTTGGGTGGAGACTAACAGTAGTCAATCTACTTACATATGATATTCGAGCAACGTACACATAGACACCTCTCACAGACGCGATATCTCGAAATGGTTCGGGACAGTTTGTTCCGCACCAGTCCGAGACATCGCGTCCGTGAGAGGTGTCTATGTGTGCTATGCTCGAATATTACTTGTATGTAACATTGACTTCTGTTTGTCTCTGAGTATTCTGTGTACCTATTTAAGAACATTCTAATACTGACAATATCTATATATTAATACGTTTAGAAAAAACTTTGGACCCCTTTTTAAGACAATTACGTGAACGGCGGAGTATGAAAGGCACATTAAAAATTTACGTGGTAGGGGACTGCAGAATCCTAACATTTTTAAATAAAATGCATTAGAAATATATTAAACTAGCTGTTGCCAGTGACTTCATCCGCGCGGACTTCGTTTACTCCGCACAGTTCCTCCCCCGTAGGTGATAGCGTGATAATATATATATTTTTTTATGTCATAAGATAGCAAACAAGCAGATGGGTCTCCTGATGGAAAGAGTCAACCATCGCCTATAGACACCAAAGATGTTAATGGTGCGTTGCTATCTTGTGGCGAGGTATAATGCCACATGCATAAGTTTAATATGTAGCCTATATGTTGACCCGACCTGTTAGTAATTAATATTCATGCAAAATTTGAAGTAAATCCATGCAGTAATTTTTGAGTTTACCCCGGACATATATACAGACAAACAGACAAACAGACAAAAATTCTAAAAACCATATTTTTGGCTTCGATATCGATTGTAGATCACGCCCCAAGTATTCTTTTAAAAAAATATTCAATGTACAGTTTTGACTTTCCTACGATTTTATTATATGTATATATAGATTACCGACCCGTTTTTCGAATGAGTAGAGAACCTAGCTACTAATCGTTGGTGCCCGGGTTCGATTCAAGGCAGAGACAAATATTTATGTGATGAGCATAGGTGTTTATATTTCTGGGTTTGGGTGTTTATTATGTATGTAAAAGTATTTATATATGTATTTCTATGTATTAGTATCGTCAACTAACACCCATAACACAAGTGAATAATTTGCTTACGTTGGGGTTAGATCAATTCGGGGAATTCGTCAAGCGATATTATTATTATTACTAGATGAAAACCCGGCTTCTCATAATACGCAATCTTATATACAAACTCAAATAATAGACGTTAAAAAGTAGCAACACTCTAGTGACGTCTTCTTTCAACCATTACGTTGGTTTAAGTCCACACTAGTGTCGCTATTTTTTTAATTTCTACTCTTTTATGAATTACTAGCTGTTGCCAGCGACTTCGTCCGCGCGGAATTCGTTTACTCCGCACTGCACCTCCCCCGTAGGTGATAGCGTGATAATATGTAGCCTATATGTTGACCTGACCTATTAGTAATATTCATGCAAAATTTGAAATAAATCCATGCAGTACTTTTTGAGTTTACCCCGGACATACATACAGACAAACAGACAAACAGACAAACAGACAAACAGACAAACAGACAAACAGACAAACAGACAAACAGACAAACAGACAAACAGACAATCAGACAAACAGACAAACAGACAAACAGACAAACAGACAAACAGACAAACAGACAAACAGACAAACAGACAAACAGACAAACAGACAAACAGACAAACAGACAAACAGACAAACAGACAAACAGACAAACAGACAAACAGACAAACAGACAAACAGACAAACAGACAAACAGACAAACAGACAAACAGACAAACAGACAAACAGACAAACAGACAAACAGACAAACAGACAAACAGACAAACAGACAAACAGACAAACAGACAAACAGACAAACAGACAAACAGACAAACAGACAAACAGACAAACAGACAAACAGACAAACAGACAAACAGACAAACAGACAAACAGACAAACAGACAAACAGACAAACAGACAAACAGACAAACAGACAAACAGACAAACAGACAACAGACAAACAGACAAACAGACAAACAGACAAACCGACAAACAGACAAACAGACATACAGACAAACCGACAAACAGACAAACAAACAGACAAACAGACAAACAGACAAACAGACAAACAGACAGACAAACAAACAGACAAACAGACAAATAAACAAACAAACAGACAAACAGACAAAAATTCTAAAAACTATATTTTTGGCTTCGATATCGATAGTAGATCACGCCCCAAGTATTGTTTTAAAAAAATATTCAATGTACAGTTTTGACTTTCCTACGATTTTATTATATGTACAGATGAACGAAGAGAAAATAAGTTTCACAATAATCTGCGCTCCGTTCTACGATATTTTAATAAATGCTCACGCCATCTACACTACATATTTGTAACCTTTAAAGAAATATGGCCGATTTGTCTGCCAGCACAGTTAGAATTTTTAATCACTATTTTAACAAAATACCTACTCGACAATCCGAATTTTGCGGATATATGTTGTCTACTCAAAATTATTATTTTTTTGCGCTTTATAATTTAGGTAAGGTTCCGATTGAGTAACCGTAACCTTGGCGAAATTATTAATATAAATAAATTAAAAATAAACATCACACACTACATTCATATAACATACATGACAATAAATTGATTTTCTTAGTCTAACCTGAAAGCAAACACTGATTGACTTCGGGTTGCTTAACAACGCCATCTGCTGGAATAACTTACAATACAAAAAATAGTATTATTATTCGCCAATAGATGTCAGGAGGAGTCATATTTTTCAGTTTTAATTGGGAATTTTAAGTTGATTATCGATAAAACACGAATAAAATGACATTTTCTAAAAATAATTCGTAGCTACATCGATTTATCGCCCCCGAAACCCCCTATGTACTAAATTTCATGAAAATCGCTGGAGCCGATTCCGAGATTCCAATTATATATATACAAGAATTGCTTGTTAATTGCTTGTTTAAAGGTATTATTCAGACACTTTTGTAACTAACACTTTTTAACCGGTTCTAACGATTTGGATAATTATATTTAGTAGCGATCGCCTGTGGCCGAAATTTGACCATCGACCAATAAAACCTCTTTTATATTTGACAACTGACATTAGCTGTGATGAAAATACCTAGTATACATGTTTATATTATCATATACATGACATGAATGTGGTGTAATGTTTATTTTTATTAATTTAATGTATTTCTAATACATTTTATTTAAAAATCTCAGGTTTTTGTAGTCCTCTGTAATGTAAACTTTAACTGCGCCAAATTTCATTTTCCACCGTTCGCGGAATTGTCCTAAAAAGGGGTCCAAAGTTTTTCCTTCACGTATTAATATATATATATAGACTTGGGCATACCCAGGTTCTGGGCCAGGGGGGCGCAACCGTAACATTTTAAGACAATTTTTTTTATTATATTATTATCTACAACAGTAGATGGTTTGTAGAGAGGTAAAAAAGAGGGGAGGGTACGTCCTTGCCCATCGAAAGACTAATCATATTTTTTCAATTTTTGAAATATCGAAAAAAGACTAAACATGAAATTCTATCTTTAAAAAATATTTAAAAGCAGACAAGGCTGCCTCACCATAGAGGTATTACATCAGCTACCCACCAAGGTAGGAGCAGCTGAAGCCGTGCATGGACGTATATACCTTTAAATAGCCTACCTATTCCTAACTCGATTGCCCTACCGAATTTAGGAAAGTACATTTTGTGGAACTGTCTTTTATTAAAGATAGTTTGCCCCATGTGTGGTATTGACTATTTTCCTTTAAAATACAACTGTAAATACTATTTATCCACCACCACACCATCTCACAAACTTTGATCTGCCAAAACGTAACGTAAAAGGCAGACCACAGTCCCCTTACCTAATCTATCCTATCGCAAACATTTATTATCTTATTAAATTTCAGCCTGAAGGGCTCTAACTATATATGACATAACACGAGATGGAAAGGTAAAACAATTCAAACTTCGTTTTCTTTGGTGGACAAAAAGAAAAAAAATTAAAGTACAACTTCCTCTCAACATCGAGCTCGCCCCAATAGATATCTCGAATATAATCAATTCTCACTCTGAACCATATTCAATTATCATCAAAATACCTCCCATAACTATCTGAGTTCATATATATCCTATATAGATATTCTTTGTGTCGACTATGTCGTACTACAAAGTTGAACCCACAATCACATAACGTTTAACCCATGTCTATACTGACTTTACGACTTCTCTGGCGGCTCTGTCCCTGTCAATGATTAAACTTCATTATACTTTATAATTGAACCAAAAAACTTGAGAGGAATACATTTCGTTTGAAGATATAATAATATTTCTTCATATATTATTTTAGTCATCTTTTTCTCTTTGGCTTCGGTTCATCATCACAGTATTGGTTGAATCCCTTCATATAACATGAATCAAACACAAATATTAGTATTTTTATACACAAGTCCAAACAAAAATAATGGTCTAACATGCATTAATGAATGATAATAAAAATACACCATTTTTACATACGTACATGAAATGCTTTCAACCTATTTATATGTACAAAAAAACTTGAGAGGTGTCAAGGGACACCCGGATGGAACGAAGTTCCTTTCGATACAAAAAACCTGTATACACTCAACAAAAATAATCGTCACGACACCACACTGTTCAATGCGAAATAGAAATGAAAATATCTGGCTTGCTTTCTATGAGAGAGAGAGAGAGACAGACAGAGAAACATGCGCACGCCGCACAGCTTACAATAGTTTACTATAGCAAAAAGTGTCGTGACAACTTTTCGTAAGAATTTTTTCCGTCTAGCCCCCTTTCACAACGCGCGATAAGGAACTTCGTTCCAATATCTCTATATCTCCTATTGCTTAGCTTCGTGATTACATAATTTCATTAGATATTCCCTCCACTATTCTAAACGGCCCCTTATACAACCTACATAATTTCAATCTCCTGAGTGGTAAGTGTGAGTTTTTCTTTTCGCATTCGATCGTGAGCGCGTTTGGAGTTTACTAGGAATTTGTATGTGATTTGTACAGCGCCATCTAGTGGTAAACGTGAGAAACCAGTTTACCACTAGGTGGCGCTGTACAAATCACATACAAATTCCTAGTAAACTCCAAACGCGCTCACGATCGAATGCGAAAAGAAAAACTCACACTTAGCACTCTGTTGTCCACCCGTCTTGGTGTATATATCAATACTAATTGTCCCGGTGAAAAATCTTTACTTTAGCCCTTTTATCAAAATATTTTTTTTGCCTAACTTGTGCCTTCCTTATTACACTAACTTTCAAACTAAAGCATCTTGACAATTATGTCTCTCGGCATAATTTATCTCCTGGTTATGACTATCCCTATTCACCTCCATGTCGCTTTGAAATATCGGTTCCCTAACATACATCATCATATATGGTGAAATTTGTGCTCGATTGTTTACTAGTGTTATATGCATGACACACTAATGGCACAAAACTGTAGGATTGTATGAGTTTAACGTGTTATGTACCTTTTGGCTTAAAAACAAGTCAAGCAGTATCTCAGCGTACAATGGACAAAGTGCTAGGGGATATTAAAGACGAGAATGCCATCTGTTATGTTGATAATTTATTAATATGGGGGAATACTTTCACAGAATTTAAAGAAGCATTAGAAAAGGTATTGATGCGCCTTAAGAAGGCGAGCCTTACACTTAAATCAAATAAATGTAGTTTTGGGTATGGAAAAATGAGTGTGTTAGGGCATAAGATATCGGGGGATGGTATTCAACCAGATAGCGCCGACAAATACAAAACAGGTAAAATCGGTACTTGGAGTATTCTTATATTACCGTAAATTTATTAATAATTTTGTCAAAATAGCTCTGCCTTTAACAAAATTGTTATTGGTAGCGGGGTAGCGATCCCGGTACCTCTCGTTTGGCTTACGAGAGGTACCGGGATCGCTACCCGGCGCCTCCACCAACTGTGAAGCTCTTCCACGGGGGCTTCACCGCTCGTAGTCAACTTCGATTAAACTGGGCGTATGTTTTACTGCTTGGCAGCTTGAGAGGTACACGAAACCGTTAGTTTTACTATTATATTGTAAATTAAAAGATTATTCTGAAACTTCCATTTATTTGGGCATACGTCTTTGCCCATCGAAAGACTAATTATATCTTTTACAATTTTTGAAATATCGAAAAAAGACTAAACATGAAATTCTATCTTTAAAAAATATTTAAAAGCAGACAAGGCTCCCAGCTTACTCGTAATGCCTCACCATAGAGGTTACATTACAGTACCTGTTCACTCTGCTCTTGAAGATCCCCATGTTGTACTCGTTATTAACCTCCTACAATACGGAGAGGCATCTTCTTGTTTTTTATAATGTATAATTATTTCATTACTTTTGTAGACGTTCTTATATAAACGCGGTGTATTGATAATTGTTTTCTTATACAAGATGAGTATAATAATAGTTTTATAAATATGTTTACTTTCCACATAAATAAACAGTAACATAAATAAATAAATCAACTTTACTGCGGCGTCCTTGGATATTTTTCATTTTTACTGCCATCTTTCGACGCCTTCCTACCTCTGGGCCTCTGAGTTAAGACCTTGTAACAAGTATTTTTATTACGTATCATAATTATAATACAACAGAGTTTTATTATGAGTTGAAAGATTAGCATATTATATCATCATATATTAATAATTTCGTCAAGGGTTCGTACACTCAATCGGAACCTTACCTATAAATTATAAAGCGTAAAAAATAATAATTTTGAGTAGACAACATATATCCACAAAATTCGGATTGTCGAGTATTTTGTTAAAATAGTGATTAAAAACACAAATTATAAAGTATTATGTACTAGTAATTAAAAATTCTAACGGTGTTGACACAAATCGGCCATATTTCTTTAAAGGTTACAAACATGTGGTGTAGATGGCGTGAGCATTTATTAAAGTTTTGTAGAACGGAACGCAGATTATCGTGAAACTTATTTCTCTTCGTTCATAAAAGAGTAGAAATTAAAAAATAGCAACACTATAGTGTTGTCTTTATTAAACCAATCTAATAGTTGAAAGAAGACGTCACTAGAGCGTTGCTACTTTTTAATGTCTATTACTTAGTTGCGTATTATGATACTTCCAAGCGAAGCCGGGTTTTCATCTACTTATTTTTAGTTTTATATTGTACTAGCTGTTGCCAGCGACTTAGTCCGCGCGGACTTTACTCCGCACTGCTCCTCCCCCGTAGGTGATAGCGTGATAATATGTAGCCTATATGTTGACCCGACTTGTTAGTAATATTCTTGCAAATTTGAAGTAAATCCATGCAGTACTTTTTGAGTTTACCCCGGACATACATACAGACAAACAGACAAAAATTCTAAAAACTATATTTTTGGCTTCGATATCGATTGTAGATCACGCCCCAAGTATTCTTTTAAAAAAATATTCAATATACAATTTTGACTTTTCTACGATTTTATTATATGTATTACGGGCTGTTAAAATTATTTATAATATTATCTATTATCTTAAATTTTAGAGGACATTTCCTCCGTTAATCACATTATAATTTCTAATTAATTATAACATGCTATTTTCCCCGTGTTGGTCCCGGGCTCCTTTGGAGAATAGGCCAACTGCTGTTTTGCCAGGCAGGTCGTAAAAGGCGACCGATTGGCTACGCGAGTCACTACCATCGTGGCTACTAGGTGGTAGAGTTCTGCATTGTCTCGCCCGGGTCTGGTACCACCGCCTTACCTATTATTCCTGCCGCAATAGCGTCAGTGCTTGTCGCTGTTACGTTCCGGTTTGGAGGGTAAGGTAGCCGGTAAACTTATGCATGTAGCATTAGACCTCGCCACAAGATAGCAACGCACCATTAACATCTTTGGTGTCTATAGACGATGGTTGACTCTTTCCATCAGGAGAACCATCTGCTTGTTTGCTATCTTATGACATAAAAAAATGCTAAAAGTTATAAAAAATATTTGATTAAAGTTAACTTGGACTTTTTCAAATTTTCTACTGTAAAGAACAATCTTGAGAGTTGCGATTTGTACGTCCATTCATGCAAATAATTGCAAGCAACGATTGATAGCCAGCACTCAGGGTAAGAGGAGCCTCCGTTTCTTTCCTTCAGCCTTCCGCTTTCCGTAACTTCTCTTACATTTCAATGAAACGCCGCATCACTACAAAGTTTAAAACAAAGTTGCTTTCTCTGTTTGTCCCTATGTCCCTATGTATGCTTAAATCTTTAAAACTACGCAACGGATATTGATGCGGTTTTTTTAATAGATAGATTGATTCTTGAGGAAGGTTTTAGTATATAAACCTTTCCAATATTCCGTGTGAAACCGCGGGCATGTTGCTAGTGCAATATAAAACACTGTATTATGCTCTACTTTTTGCTAGTTATACAGATAAAATATTCAATTTCAGGTCCTAATAGAAAGTCTACTATACAATTGTAGAGATATTGGTAACATATATCTGTTGTTGAGACCGAAAAATGGCGTCAGCGTCGAGGAACGACTAAAAGATATGTTTAGTATACCTGTAAGTATCGGGTGCACGCCGCGTAATTAGTAGACATGGAAATTATTGTTAGGTTAACTGGTATGTTGTTAAAATTAATTAATATTTAACAGTTATTTATTTATGTTATATTATATCAGTAGTAGCCTACATATTACAATAAGTATTAGAAGCAGCAAAAACGCAAAGCCGTCGAGTTAGCGAGAAAAAAAAGAAGGTCTTCTGGAGTAGTTTTACAATTTTTAACAGTTATTATTATCATAAATCAACGTAGTTCAAATATTTTTAATAACATTATGAAGTTATTGGTAATTTTTAACAGTATTTGCTAATATAAATAACAGTTGTTATTATTGAATTTTTTTATTATAAAAATATTAACTTTAAGTTCTATTCAAGTTATAAATAAAGGATATTATTATTTGAGTGTACATTTTTATTATGATAAAAATAATAACAGTAAACTGAAATAATAATAACAGTTATCACATACACTATACATTAGACACTGTATAGCTATTGTTTAGTTAGTAATTAAATGATTATTTTATACTAATTCATTTGGCACTACAAAGTTTATACATCATAATAATAGTTGACGCTGTTCATTTTTTATTACAATACATGGCTACAGTACTAGTTAGAAGTTTTTGACATAAGCACACTTATTTGTGACGATGTTTGTTTTTAACCCGTCATTGGTGACGTCAATTTCACTTACAACATTGGTGACGCCGGTCTCACAGACCAGTGTTTTCAACCTAAGATTTTGCCAACCATCGGCTAGTTATCCTACTTTTTGGTTAGTGGTACCAACGGTGTGGGATTTAAAATGAGGCAGTTACTCGAAATCGCAACTCGAATCGACGGCGGGTGAAAAATTTATTCGAATCTTTCGAATCACCCGGTCTCTCGACACATACGTCACCAATGGCGGGTTAAATAGTTTTTTATTTGTTATCTAAAAAATCTTTTCAGCTTTTTGAGAGGCTCAGGACTAAGAGACCAGAAGATTTGAGCAAAGTAATTGGTATTGAAGGAGACCTGGTGAAACCACAGCTGGGAATCAAACCAATTGATCAGGAGGAATTGGTGGATAAGGTTTGAACTGCTTTTTTTCGTAGTCTGCTAACAAAGCTGCAGGCCTATATTGATAACATTTTATCAATATAACACCCGACATTGTCATCTGGCGTCATGTAACCGAGCGTCCTGGACGACCTTCCAGACTACTGACTACACCAGACTACCCCATCCTGACGCCAGCATTGTCAATAATGGTGGTTTATATAACGCATAGCGTCAAATTATAGCGCGTTATGTATACTCAACAAATAGCAAACGCTATTTAGATTCGCATTCGGCGCTATAACATAACGCCACGCCATATACCTAGCGGCTAGCGTAGGCCTTAGTTATAACCAAGGATTTATAACGTTATAATTTCGATATTTTTGCTGTTTCGTGATTGGTTCGTCGCGTTTCATGCTATTTCGTGATTGGTTCGCCAAATAGCGTTAGAAGACAACGTCATAATATCATATACCATAACCAATCACAACGACGTAAATATATCGAAATCATAACGTTATAAATCCTTGGTTATAACATTACAACCTACGAAGCTACGAACTATGCGATCTAACGAGTAACGTGCTAGGCCGTAAACGCTAGACGTTAATTGTTATAACATAGTTTGATTCGGTGAAGGAAAAATATGCTTGTATATTATGAAAAACACGATGAAACTTTTGTCCTACACATTTGATGGTTTTTCTTGCGAGTCCACTCTAAACTTTCGGAATTTTGAGATGTTTAAATTAATACATAGATACATGAGACTTACCTAATGCCTGTTATCGCACGCTGTAAGTTAGCGCACTAGCGCGCGATTGCGCAATACGCGACAATGAAGAATGTTACTAGGTATGCCAAATCGCTTGCAATTTTGTCTCAGTAAAGCCTGTATGTATACAAATACACTAGTTTTTGTTGTAGTAAAAAATACCTAGTAGTTTTGATTTTATAGGCATTCAAAGTTTCGAAAAATATCAAGTCTCGCTAACAGCCACGTGACCGCTTGTGACGTCATGACACAACGCGCCGCGCCTCGCTTAGTATCAAATCATTTTTTTTTGGAAAAGTATTGAGGTGTAATTTCGACGGCACGGGCGCGCGTCCGCAAGCGCCGGCCGCCGAGCGAACTAGACTGAGCGTGTTGTGAGATGACGTCACAGCGTCAACGGCAGCCAGCGTCGTGCGGTTCAACTTATTTTACTTCTAAATCGGAAACTAATTGACGTATCGAAGTAATTCTTTCACTAGTATTTTTTATTTTTCACAAAGAATATGGATTGCTAATAATCAAAATTAGTTAACATTCTTCATTCACAACATCAGCCACACGTATCGTATATTATTTTATGACACAGTGTGATATTAATCAGCACTTTAGGGGGCGTCCACAAATTACGTGAGATATTTAAGAGGGAGAGCGGGTTAAGTCAAATCTCATATAATCTTACGTTGGAGAGAGGGAGGGTCTCGGCAAATATCACGCAATTTTTTTCTGATTTAAACAAAAAAAATAAACTGTTTTGGTCCATTATCCAGATTGTAATATGACTAAGATCATTCACTAATTCGTCCGAAAGAAAATAATTTCATTCATACTTTGACGTTATAGTCTTAACTAGACGTAAATAAAAGCACGAAGCAATTTTTTTTTCTTTATACAATAACCATCCAACGCGTTTACATATTATTTAAGAAACCCACATTTTGAAAAATCTCACGAGAGATTGGGGGATGGGGGAAGGGGTTGAATAAATCTCACGACATCTCACCAGGGAGGAAGGGAGGGACAGAAAATTTAAAAAAACACCTCACGAATTTATGGACGCCCCCTTACACACGCGTCTCGATGTAAAAACATTACTTAACTCACGGAAAAGCGTGCGTGAAGTGCGTGTTTAGAACACAATCACAGAATGCATAATAGAACAAGTAACACAGTGTGCTATAATAGTACATCAACCGCCTAGTTGGTCGAGTGGTTAGCGACCCTGACTACGCAATCGATGGGGCTCGGGTTCGATCTCCGCCGGAGACAAGCATTTGTGTGATGAGCATAAATGTTTGTATTTCCGGGTTTGGGTGTTTATTATATATTGTTGTGACCTAAACCTAGGCTGGGATGGCTGGTCCTGGTTTTCGGGTTATATATTTTATCACAATTATATCACGGCAAAATGCAAGGAAAAGGTCACTCACCTTTAGGTTGCGCTGCGCTGGTGCTTGCCACGATGTCTTTGTTCGTTGGTTGGGTAAAGTAGCCGCCGCCGACCGATCCGCGTACAGTACCGCCGCCGTGGAGGATTGCGAGGGCGCTTCTGTGGCGGCAGTGACGCTGTCACCGCGACAGACGTCAACCGTCAAGGGTTTCGCGACCTACCCTTACATCTGCCGTGATATAATGCCCGAACATATATTATGTATGTAAAAGTATTTACATATGTATGTTGTCTATATATTAGTATCGTTGACTAACACCCATAACACAAGCAAATAATTTGCTTATTTTATGGTTAGATCAATAAGTGTAATTTGTCCCGTAAAAAATTAAAATAAAATAAAATTACGGTATATGGGACTTAAATTGTCTATTATTGTACGGCGTGAATATATATATATATATCTTATATATAAAATTCTCGTGTCACAATGTTCGTTCCCGTACTCCTCCGAAACGGCTTGACCGATTCTTATGAAATTTTTTGAGCATATTGAGTAGGTCTGAGAATCGGCCAACATCTATTTTTCATACCCCTAAGTGATAAGGGTTGTCCACCCCTAAAATATTTTTTATTTTTTGGCTTTTTTTTTAAATTTCATTTTTTTATATTTCAACATTGAAAAATACATACAACCCTAAATAATCGCCCTTCTACTATCAACCCCTTTTTCTTAATTCAATAATTTATATGGTAAAACAACGGTTGCCGGGCCAGCTAGTATATATATATATATATATATATATATATATATATATATATATATATATATATATATATATATATATATATATATATATATATATATAATATCACCAAAAAGCGTGGCTAAAGTGCGGGTTTATAAAAAATATTTCAGGTATCTATCGTTATCCATTCGGGCGCTACGGTCAAATTCAACGACACATTTCAGAAAATTTTTGACACAAACTTTGAAGGAACGAGACGGATGCTGGACTTAGGAAAAAGAATGAACAAATTAGAGGTATATTTTAATCTATGTCGCAAAAACGAGGAGTGTTATAACTTTAACTTGTGTATATGTTTCCTCCCAAGTGGATGAATGTAGTTTTGGGAAAAAGTTCCTTATCGTCCGTTAACATTTGTAGGCTGGGAGGCATTATAAACTATCTTTAGCTAGACTTTAGATCGCCTCTGTGGTCTAGTGGTCCAGCGTTGGCGTTGATCACATGAGGTCCCGGGTTCGATTCCCGGGTCGGGCACATAAAAAAGTGTTTTTTCAGTTTTCTGATAAACACAAAGTTGCCCGGGATTGGAAATTGCTCGGTTGGCGATAGGCTTGCCACCTATCACATTTGTGGGACCAAGTATCTTCGCCTAATCGTGGGTGCACTTGCTGTACCTCTGCCTACCCCTTCGGGGATACGGGGGTTAAGATACTGTACTGTAGCTAGACTAAAAAATATGTGACAAAAAATGACACCAAAAACCGACCATTTTGTAGTGATACGTGGGGCACACTAAAAGTTTTACACTTCTAGCTAATCGGAACTATTTGAATTTCGAATGTTATACGTTTAAAACGTTGCAACCTTCTTAGTAATAAAAAAAGACGTGTGGCACTCGGAGACTGCCGCGGTAAAGCTATTGAATAGCATTTTTTATCAAGTTATGCAATTAAAATTATATATTTATTTTATTTATGCAGTATTTTTAAGCTATTGCATAGCTTCTATCGCGGGCCTTGAGCGTGGAGACCGAATCCAGAAATTCCGGAACGAAAAAACCTAACATTCATATTTAAAACACTTTGTACACAAATTATACGAGTACAGATATTCACTGTTGTACGTAGATGATAAATACCTATATACTTACTCACAAACAGCTGATTACGGTAGTTCCAATACAATCAATGCCATCTAAAGGCGGGTTGCTGAACTAAAGAGACAAGCGTGATATTTGAAAAAGTCATTAAAAGTTCTGGTATTTATCGATAGATGGAAAAACTAAAAAGTATCACCGCTGTGCAGGTCGGAGTGGGGGGTGTTAGGTTTTCTTCGTTACGGAATTTCTGGATTCGGTCTCCACGCTCAAGGCCCGCGATAGAAGCTACGCAATAGCTTAAAAAAACATTTGGCGGGAAATGATTTGTGAATCGTTTTTTATCACACATCAAAGTTCTACGAACGCAACGAAAATGGAATTAAGTCGAAAAGATTTTAGAGCGATGATTTTTTATGATTTTAAAAGTTTTCTTTCTCCGCAAGACTCTGCCGCTCGTCTTCAAAATGCTTTTGGGAGAGAAGCACCTTATTTGAGCACCGTGTGGCGATGGTTTGCTGAATTTGAGAGAGGTCGAGTTTCTTTATATGACGAATTTCGTGAAAGGCGGCCTACAACTGCCATCAACGAAAATAATGTGGCTACTGTTAAGCGGTTAATTGAAGAAAAACCCCGGATTACTTATGAGACAATTCGAGGATTATTGGGGATTGGTATGAGCCAAATTCAGAAAATTTTACTCGAAGAATTGAAAGTTCGGAAACTTTGTTGTCGTTGGATCCCTCATGAACTGACGGCGGAGCAGAAGCGGGCTCGCGTGGCATGATGCTCACAGATGCTACTGAGGTACGACCACGGACATTCCAATGCTGTTTATGACATTGTCACAGGAGACGAAACGTGGATTTATTGTTTTGAACCCGAAAAAAACAGCAATCTTGTGAATGGGGTTTGAAAATGAGAACAGACCAACAAAAGTGAGACAGGCGAGAAAAGTTGGTGAAAAAAATGATCGCGTTTTTTTTCTCAGCTACGGGTCCCATCTGTACAATTCCACTTGAAGATCAAAAGAGTGTTAATGCCGAGTGGTATTCTACCATTTGTTTACCCAGGGTGTTAAAAGTTCGCGAAAGACGACCCAAAAGCCGCATTCTTCTCGTCATGAAAACGCTTCTTCACACACGGTCAGCAAAACAAAGTCATTTTTAGCTTCTGAAAAAGTACATCTCGTCACTCATCTTGCGCATAGCCCCGACCTAGCACCCTGTGATTTCTGTATTTTCCCCAAAATCAAAGATTTGATGAGAGCGTTCAATCAGCACTTAGAAAACATGCCTTCAGATCTATGGTCCTCCTGTTTTAAAAAATGGTTCGATCGCATGAAAAAACGCTTAAAATGAAAGTAGATTATTTTGAAAAGCAATAAACATAATATTTTGGTTATAACATATTGTTTTTTTAAGTTACGCAAAACTTATAGTGTGACCTACGTATTTGACTCACTTCCCGATCTACTAGGAAACTAAAACATTTCAATCGATTCAGCTTGCCGTCAATTTTGAGAATTTATGAAAATATTTTTAATTATATCGCTTAAATACATTTTCTATTGATATAAGCAAATGTCAATGATCAAGGATTGTTATTAACGACTGTGTACAAGGGTCTTACTCATTTTTAACGTTTTATTACAAATAATTCACGTTTTAATTGAAATAAGGTGTGTATGTAGTGTGATGATAATCTTTACACTCGCACGCTTGTTGTCTTGAACATAGTTGTCGAACGCCTTGATGTTTCTATACTCTTAATAATTACTTCGTATTTTATTCACCGAAAATTCACTTATTTTTTAATTATAAATAACCGTTTTTGCGAGCCATTTTGACGCGCTTGTGACGTCTCAATCTGAGATATGGCTAAAGAAACTCAATTTTATATTATTTTTTTGTATTTCTTCCAGATGTTTGCAAATATATCGACCGCATATTCAAATTTCGGACAGCCCATAATCGAGGAGCGATTATATCGGAATGACACAAATATTGATGATGTACGTAGGTTTATTGCAGAACATGGAACAGACCAGAAAAAAGTACGAAAATTAATCGGTGAGAAAATTGACACTGAAAAGTGAACACTTTTTTAAACCTTCTGCAAAGATTATGGGGTCTCAAATTTGATTCTTTAATCGGGCAAAATTGTTATTGAGGATTTTCGGAGATATCTCTCTGCCTACCCTGTAAGGGATCTGGCGTGAAGATATGTATGTATCATCAATAATAAAAATAAAATTGCTAGACAAATCACACGTCAAATTTTCTTGTTGCTAGTCAAAAGTAAAAATCTAATAAAATTTGCTAAGTCCAGAAAGATACACCTCATCACGCTCGTCAAAAAATCTGTAAAGCGGTTCACCCTGTATTCCTGAAACTTCCCCCTAAATTAAGGTATTTTAAGCTTAATAATAATAATAATAATAACTTTTATTGTCAGAATAATACAGTAGACATGGTACACAATTTAGATCTTATTTAATACTAACTGAAGATGAATTAATGAAGCTAAAGTGAAAGCTGAAATCTAAAGTTTGTAAAATGATAGTATTGTTACGTACTTCGGTTTCGTAATTGTAAGAAAACACCACTTATATTAAATCCGTGTATTTAGTATACAAATAGACAAGACAACACAATGTAATACTAAAATACACTTTACATACTAGTCACTCACTGTACTATCACTGAACTACACAATAAAACACTTCTCGCTTCGCACTGTTCACTTTAAGTATCGCTCTCGATCGATTGATAAAAACTGCCCTGTATTTGTCAACTCATCTATATTTATAGCTAGGGTAAATTTCTACCTGGATCCAGAAAAATCTAAATGTATCGGGAAACGATGAATCACTTCTTATTGTAATCAAGTTATGAGTCATAAATCCTAGTACACGCTACTTTCAACCTTATGCCATATACCACAAAGTACATTATGGCATAGCTTAGGTCAACTATTTGTTTGTCAATAGGAGTAGCTATCTCTTTCTTTTATTTCTAGATCTCTCCAGCGTTCCAACTCTGCACGTTTCTAGATTATTCATAACAGTATTTTAATGTTCCAAAAGGTGTATATTTTCAAAATGATGATCTCTTTTAACCTACAAAATAAATAGGTTAAAAAATGAAAAAATGTCAAAAAAATTTTCAAAAATTTAATTGATAAATTCCGAATGAATCAACCGATTTTAATCAGATTTACGATATTAGCTGCAGTTTTTTTATATACAAAAGCTGACTAGATTTTTAAATAAATCGGTATATTAGCCTGAAAGTTATTCTAAAAATATGAAGTTTTCACGTGTTGGTCCCGGCCTCCTTTGAAGAATAGGCCAACTGCCGTTCTGCCAGGCAGGTCGTAAAAGGCGACCGTTTGGCTATCGAGTCACTACCATCGTGGCTACTAGGTGGTAGAGTTCTGCATTGTCTCGCCCGGGTCTGGTACCACCGCCTTACCTATTCCTGCCGCAATAGCGTCAGTGCTTGTCGCTGTCGTGTTCCGGTTTGTAGCCGGTAAACTTATGCATGTGGCATTAGACCTCGACACAAGATAGCAACGCACCATTAACACCTTTGGTGTCTATAGGCGATGGTTCACTCTTTCCATCAGGAGACCCATCTGCTTGTTTGCTATCTTATAACATAAAAAAAAAAGTTTGCTGTAAACAACGTAATTTTAACTTTTTAAATTTGATTCAATTTTGATTTTTGAATCGGTATTCGACTTAGTTTTTTAAGTACTAAAATATAATAAAAGATCTAAAAATGGTAGATTTTTAGATCTTTTATTAAAATTTCGAAGTTAGATCGAAAAAACACTTTTTTTCAAAATATTTCGTCAAATATAGCTCTCGAGGA
Source organism: Apodemia mormo (assembly GCA_036924255.1). Lineage (NCBI taxonomy): Eukaryota > Metazoa > Arthropoda > Insecta > Lepidoptera > Riodinidae > Apodemia > Apodemia mormo. The sequence continues at coordinate 571,519 of JAUPFN010000028.1, read as the reverse complement.
GACACACCGATTTTGATGCAATTTATGCATTGGAAGCAGTTTATTGAGTAATAGAGCTGATTAGATTTTAGACTCAAACGGTACATTAATTTGGAAGTTATATTAAAAAAATGCTGTTGCGCCAAAATTTTTTTGAGGTTAATTCAAAATGTTGTTTATTCAAAACCTATACAAAGACGTATAACAAATGTGTGTTCTTTCTTGTCTATCAACAGAAAATGTTCACTTGCGTGTTCACATTGGTTGTTCCGGTGTTGGTTCCGGGCTCCTTTGAAGAATAGACTAACTGCCGTTCTGCCAGGCAGGTCGTAAAAATAGGAGTCACTACCATCTTGGCTAATAGGTGGTAGAGTTTGCCGCATTGCCTATTCCTGCCGCAATAGCGTCAAGGGTAGCCGGTAAACTTATGCGGGTGGTGTTAGACCTCGCCACAAGATAGCAACCAACCATTATCTTTGGTGTCTATAGGCGATGGGTGACTGTTTCCTTCAGGTCATCCATCTGCTTGTTTGCTATCTTATGATATAATTAAGAAAAATGATGTGGTGTCGCGGGACACCAGGTAGGAACGAACTTCCTTCGGCTCGTTTAGCCGTCCAACATTCAAATCCAAATCTGCTTATGTTTTTGTATCAATTACTGACCGTATTTTTATATATAAAAAAAAATGATGTGGTGTCGCGGGACACCAGGTAGGAACGAACTTCCTTCGGCTAAACGGCACTACTCGCTTGTGTACGCGACTGTCGCGCCTACGCACGTCTCATTTAACGCTTTTATTCCACGCATTTTTCTTACGGTTTTACTATCACATTTTTTTCAGTTCAGTCGCGCAGCAAAATCCCTATCCCCTCCAAGCCTGCCGTAAGGAACTTCGTTCCAAAAAATAGATGATGATCTGGAATAGGATACTTTTTGTCCAGGAAAACTAAGTTGTATCCCGTGGGATTCTCCAAAAACAGTTAGTAATACACATTTTTGATTTTAGGTAACACCCTCAACACTTATACCTATACAAAGTGTCTCGCAGAAACTCTCGTGGAGAGAGAACGGGGTGATATGCCGACAATTATCGTACGTCCTGCACAGAGTAAGTGATCTATGCACCCTTACACATCTTCGATTCGATAGGCACATAGATTTAAGTGCCAAATATTACGATACAGACAGACTTGTCTTAATTTACTCATAACTCTCTTTATACAAACTTTTTTTGACTAGTTTTCACCTACAGACAGATAAGTGCATATCATACGCCCGTTAATGTGCTCCTGTTCATTCTGCACATATACTGTTGGTAAAAACTAGACAAGTCAAATTTTGAGCTAGATATATAAGTATAGCCAGCTTGCGGACAAACCGGGATACGGTTTTTGCAATACTTTTTGTTAATATATGTTAAAGTATATGTTTAAATAAATGAAAAAAAAATGTTGTGTGTAAATAATTGTCTGTTAAAATTTAAGAACATACTGCTTTTTTAATAGCAAATACTGTGGTAGTACCAACAAATAATAAATTATCTATATCTATATACATAAAAATTGCTGTGCGTTAGTCTCGCTAAAACTCGAGAACGGCTGAACCGATTTGCTAATTTTGGTTTTGAATTAATTGTTGAAGTCCAGGGAAGGTTTAAAAGTTGAGAAAATATAGAAAAAAATAAGAGAAGTTAAAAAGGCAGAACAAATTTTGCCGGGTCAGATAGTGAATATATGAAATAGAGTTGACATAATGAATTCAATTGTATATTCGAATTTTACTACTTCATAATTTACAATAATAAGTCAATTCATTTTACTAATTATTATCGGGCGCGTATCCAGCCAAGTTTGACGAAGGACATATATATATATATATATATATATATATATATATATATATATATATATATATATATATATATATATATATATATATATATATATATATATATATATATATATATATATATATATATATATATATATAGATTTCCTGATGGACAGAGTCAACCATCGCCTATAGACACCAAAGATGTTAATGGTGCGTTGCTATCTTGTGGCGAGGTCTAATGCCACATGCATAAGTTACCCTACCATACCCTCCAAACCAGAATACCATCAGGAGACCAATCTGCTTGTTTGATCGATTTTGTTTTATATATATATATATATATATATATATATATATATATATATATATATATATATATATATATATATATATATATATATATATATATATATATATATATATATATGTCCTTCGTCAAACTTGGTTGGATACGCGCCCGATAATAATTAGTAAAATGAATTGACTTATTATTGTAAATTATGAAGTAGTAAAATTCGAATATACAATTGAATTGATTGTGTCAACTCTATTTCATATATTCACTATCTGACCCGGCAAAAGTTGTTCTGCCTTTTTAACTTCTCTTATTTTTTTCTATATTTTCTCAACTTTTAAACCTTCCCTGGACTTCAACAATTAATTCAATATATATATATATATATATATATATATTATAATATATATATATATATATATATATATATATATATATATATATATATAAAACAAAAATAGCTGTACAGAAATTTATTTATTCCAGTAACAGCAATGTTCGGACGGCCAATACCAGGTTGGATGGACAGCTGGGTAAGTGCCCCAGCCTTCTACAACGACGTCATCGAAGGTCGGGTCAAGGTCGCATTTGGAGATCACAGCGTCCTCGTAAATCTTGTTCCCGTGGACTACGTCTCCAATTTAATTATTGTAGCTGCAGCACAAGGGAATCGGTAAGGAATATGACAATAACTAGTTTTTTAGGGTTCCGTACCTAAAAGGTAAAACGAAACCCTATTACTAAGCCTCCGCTGTCTGTCTATCTGTCACTAGGCTGTGTATCTCATAATCCGTGATAGCTAGAAAGCTGATTTTTTGAAGATGAAATTAACATTTATAATTTTGATCAGTACTTTCGTGTTTCTAATTATTTTTGTGTTACAGCACTCACCCAGTGCTTGGGAAAACTTGAGAAACTTAAAAAACAACAAAGAAAAATAATGATACGCAGGATTTGAACCTGCGACCGTCTCCCTAAAGCCGGGACGCTCTACCACTGAGCTAGTGTCGACAGGCTCGACGTGGGAAATTCTTCTTTGCTATATAATCGATTCCATAAGTTTTTCAAGTTTTCCCAAGCACGGGGTGAGTGCTATAACACAAAAAAAAAAAGACGTGTGGCACTCGGAGACTGCCGCGGTAAAGCTATTGCATAGCATTTTTATCAACTTATGCAATTACAATTATATATTTATTTTATTTATGCAGTATTTTTTTCTTTGTTTTTTTTCTTTGATATTAATTCAAGTTACACTTTGAGCGTGGTGACCGATAAAAAAACAATCTTTTTTCTTTTATTAAAAAAATGAGCTGTTAATATTGTTCAAAATATTTTTATTATCTTTCAATACATGTCGGTTCTTCAGGAATATTTAATAAATGCACTTTGTTTATTCATATTTACAACACTTTGTACACAAATTATACGAGTACAGATATTCACTGTTGTACGTAGATGATAAATACCTATACACCTATACACTTTCTCACAAACAGCTGATTACGGTAGTTTTCCAATACAACCAATGCCATCTAAAGGCGGGTTGCTGAACTAAAGAGACAATCGTGATATTTCAAAAAGTCATTAAAAGTTCTGGTATTTATCGATAGATGGAAAAACTAAAAAGCATCACCGCTGTGCCGGTCGGAGTGGGAGTGTTAGGTTTTTTCGTTACGGAATTTCTGGATTCGGTCTCCACGCTCAAGGCCCACGATAGAAGCTATGCAATAGCTTAATAAATGTAATAATTATATATTGTAATTATTTTTATACACAAATAATAAATATTCTGCTTTTTAGATCTAAAGACATATTGTTTTACAACTGCTGCTCAAGTACTGAAAATCCTGTAATGAATAGTTACTGTCTTGATTACTTTATAAAGGCACAATCAAGAGAGGCTGGCAGTAAAAGTAAGTTGTTTATTTTCGGATTTTCACTACTATACTAGCGATCGCCAGTGGCCGAAATTCGAACATAGAATAAACATTAAATACTAAGTTTCAAAACAGTTAGCCGTACAAAAAGTAGTATTTATTATGTATATTATCATGTATGTCACATGAATGTAGTGTTTTGTTAATTTTAGTTAATGTAATGTATTTTAACGCATTTTATTTAAAAACATTAACTTTCTGTAGTCATCCGCAATTTTTTTATAGAAGAGGGGGCAAACGAGAAAGAGATGCACCTGATGGTGAGTGATCACCGCCGCCCATGGACATCCACAATACCAGAGGTCTTGCAGTTGCGTTGCCGGCCTTTTAAGAATGAGTAAGCTTTTTTCTTGAAGATCCCTATGTCGTATTCGTTCGGAAATACACCTGCCGGTAATTGGTTCCACAACAGAGTAGTGCGAGGTAAAAATTGTAAACATTGACTATGCCACTAAATTTCTCTACCTTATTGGAAAAAGATCCTCTCCATTGTGTGAAAATTGTGACAAAATTGAAGATATTATTCCTAATTACTAACGGAGTGCAGTCAGATCATAGAAAAAAAATTAAATTAGATAAATAATTCAATCGAAATCAATCCCATCTCAGCGAAAAATATTTACTTATTTAAAAAAAAAGGCGTGTGGCACTCGGAGACTGCCGCGGTAAAGCTATTGCATAGCATTTTTTATCAACTTATGCAATTACAATTATATGGGTGATTCTTCAAAAATGTGTTCTCCGTGTAATTTCCATGGTATTTTTGAAATCGCTTAATGAAAGTAAATTACACAAACATTTTAAAAGTTTATGCCAATTTAAAGAACGTATGAAAATTCGACACGTAGTGGATCTATAGTTTTCCTAAAAAAAATTATTGAACATTTGCGGGCCATGGAAATTACATTAGAGACCACGGAAATGACCCACCAATAAAATTTTGCTAAATACCGTATCAGATATGAAAATAAGATTAGATAAAAGTGATTTGGGGAACTATGAACGGCTGTAATATATGTTAAAACGATATTAGGCAATTTTTTTTTCAGCAACTCTTTTTTTATGAATTTCTCCTCTCCGCTAAACTTAGATACAGCAAAACAAATTAGTGATAAAGTGCGTGTACTACATATTTCTTATTAACTTTTGCTTTTCTAAGCCATGCAATTGAAAGTGTGTGAAATACTTAGTGTTCGTATTTTCATAAAAATCATTATAATTGTAGCAACGATGTAATCATATCGGTACATAAGAAAGAAGTCGAGTAATGAAGAATTGCAGGATTTGCGAAAAATATGAATGTATGCTCAACCGAGTAGTTACCTAGCCTAGCTAATGCGTAGTACTACACTTTACGTTGAATACTTTCCTCAACATCAAAAAATTAATAATAAACTCATTTTTGGGCACTTTGAGCATGATAATTAGACGCTTTAAATGATAATAAGCTTCGGTTTAACAAATTTAAATAAAAAAGGCAGATGAAACTGAACATCTATAGACTTTCTGGTTCACCGTGATTCACCGGTTTGTCGGTTGGCGAGGTAAGTGATGATCCTAATCGCCGCATTTACCGAGATGTTAACAATTATCGACTATTCTTAGTGATAACTGGGACCGACAGTTTTACGTGCTCATCCGAGGCATGGGAGTGGTAATACACCACACCGCCAGATTCTGAGCAGCTACTGAGGTTTAAAATTTTTGAGGAAACCTCGAAAAAATTTGAATAACACCTTTGCCTGACCTGGGGATCGAACATAGGACTATGAGGCAGTCTAAATTATAAGCTTTGGATTAACAGATTTAATTTAAAAAAAAATAACTGACTAACAATATTTATCACTTAATCTGATAATTGCATGAATTACAGTATAAACATTGAATATTTCATTTTAATTATTGCAAACAAAATTAAATAGAGTAATTTCCATGAGTTTTATGTTACTTCCATGGTTTTTTATACATGGAAATTACTCCACGGAAATCACAAAAAAGCATATATTTTGAAATTTCTCGTCATTGGAAAGATATAGGCTACTATATCTTAGATATAGTTTATTATTGGCTATCTACATTTGGGAGTTAGGTATAAGACCGTAATACCCGTTTACTAAAAATAGTACGATTTGTTCCAAAAATGTGACATGGAAATTCCTAAAAATTGAGAACCAAAAATTGAAAAATTGAAGAACTTACTCTTGCATCGAAATGAAGGGATTTAGGGCTACGAATACTTGACCCATAAGCTGCAGCATAAAAGCAGAATCAGAAAAACCAATCCCGATACCTCTAGACCTCACTAATTCAGAGTAATACCCGTCGCAATAGGCGAAGGTAAACCAAGTGTGTGACATACTTACTTACACTCATAAAATAAAAACTTTCAGTGCAATTGGATTAGAAATTTGGTTAAGATATAAAATTATTTGTATTTTTGAATTTTGTGTATAAATCTGACTAAAAGCGTTTGTGAATTAAAAAATATCTGCGATTGATCAGAAGACGTCGCACGTGTTACGCGTGTAAAACGTGCAAAATTAACCGGATTTGAGGTGTTGAGGGCAAATAACTTCTATATAAATGGTTATTACATAATAAAATCTATATGACACGATGCATATAGAATGTATAAACAATGTTATAGTAGATTTATGCAAACATTATTTGTTTATATAGGAAATAAGAATCTGTTACGCTCAAAAAATGTACTCCGAAGAATGACCCATATATTTATTTTATTTATGCAGTATTTTTTTTTTGTTTATTCATATTTAAAACACTTTGTACCAATGCCACCTAAAGGCGGGTTGCTGAACTAAAGAGACAAGCGTGATATTTCAAAAAGTCATTAAAAGTTCTGGTATTTATCGATAGATGGAAAAACTAAAAATTATCACCGCTGTGCCGGTCGGAGTGGGAGGTGTTAGGTTTTTTTCGTTACGGAATTTCTGGATTCGGTCTCCACGCTCAAGGCCTGCGATAGAAGCTATGCAATAGCTTAAAATATTTAAAATTAAGAAACTAATATATATTAAACCCTTACGCATTTCCCTATGAGACCGGCATTGACTATTTTGTCAAAAGGCCTCTTTAAATAAATAAATGAAATATATAATAAAACTGTTTCACGCAACTAGTAAGCTATATATTTGTGTATACACACGTACATAATCTTTTAAAGGGCAATGGGCCCACCTCTCGTTCCCACCACTGTAACTTCTGTAAACTAGAATCAACAGCAGCAACCGACCTGATAACCTCTGAGTTGCGAGCTCAGGGTGCCCTGGAGAAAAGCTAAGCTGTCTTGGAACCCGCATCGAATTTAATCAGAAGAGTATAGGAGGAGTAGGAAAATACATCCAGTTTATCCACACATTCATAATCTGATGTGAATGGTGCACAAAGGGGTTCGACTCGACATTCTTAATCCGATCCGCAAGGGACTGGAATATGCTTCCTGAGTCTGTGTTCCCCGACGAGCACAACCTGGGGATCTTCAAGAGAAGAGTGAACAGGTACCTTGTAGGTAAGTGCGTTCCATCTTAAGCCGCATCTTAGCTTACCAGCAGGCGAGATCGTGGTCAAACGCTTCCCTATCAATATTAAAAAAAAAGTTGCGCAAGAGAACGTAGGTATACAGGAGACTAACAGTAATCAATTTACATACATGTGATATTCGAGCAACGTACATATAGACACCTCTCACGGACGCGATATCTCGGAATGGTTCGGGACAGTTTGTTCCGCACCAGTCCGAGACATCGCGTCCGTGAGAGTAGTCTATGCTCGAATATTACTTGTATGTAATATTGACTTCTGTTAGTCTCTAAGTGTTCTGTGCCTGAAGAGTAGACATCATCCGCAAATCACTCACTCTCTCATTCTAATCGCAGTACGCTCAATCGCTCACCATTCCGGCCAGAATAAATAATTCCGCAGAGACGATAAGTATTTGAAGAAATAAATAAGCTTATCGTATCCAGCCCCGGAATTAGTACCTTTGATTTAGTACCTCCCAAGTTACACACCCCTAGTAACGCCTCACTTTTAGTTAACGCTCGATTTTATTAATATAATTTCTTTATCGTGAACTGAAATTGAAAATAGTTTCACAGAGTAAGCTCCAATAAAAAATTACGTTCCAGATAAGAAATCAGCAAACGAGTTCATTCTGGTGCAGTCCAAACTTCTCTTCCACATTCTAGTATTTGTAAAGGAAACTGTACCAGCGATGTTTGGTGATTTCAAGCTTCGGTTACAAGGACAAAATCCAAGGTATGCCTGTGTTATTTGTACCTAGGTAATATAGGTTTTCGAGAATTCCCCTTCTTAAACTAACTACTGTCGGTGCCCTCAATGGATCCGTGGTGAATTTTCATAACGTTTACTGTGGTATGTACAATTTCAAAGCAAAAAGTCGCTTCCGTTCCATTCCGTAGCGTTGTAAATTGAGCTTAAATTAAGTATGATCACTTGCGAGCAATTTTATTTTGGATTTCTGCAAACAGATGCCGAGATCTGAAAATTTCCTTTTTACAGATATATGAAATCCTTAAGAAGACCAAGACTTCTCCGTAGTCTTGTACAACCCTTAGTTTCGAATACAACTTTGGTGAAAACTGAACGATTTAAGACCCTGGTAGCTGCCATGGATGATGAAGATAAGAAAACGTTCCCCTGCGATATCCGTGAAATAAATTGGGCAGAATACATGCCTGTTCTATGGAAAGGGGTACAGATTTTTAAATCTAAATAAATAATTTGTTTTCGGGCATTGAGATTTATTTTCTTATAGTGGTACGCTTTGTAGACAATCGTAGTCTTACCAGTGGTCTTTGAACACCTCAGTCGCTGAAGAGACTTTGGATCTCTGTGTTCTACCGTTTGTTTAATGGTTACTTACCATTTTCTGATTAGCTATTTAATTTAGTAAAGTTATCTACGGTTCGCCATCGCCTACTATTGTGATGGATTCCATCCACATCGACTTGACGATTGCTTATCTACGACTGTCCAGTCATTCAGTAGTCAAACTGTAGAATAGCTTACCTTCAAGGTTTTTCGGAGTAGCTTTATATTAGAATTTTTAAAAGGAGGCTCAACAAAATTCTCAGATGCATTGGCAACAAATTTTTTTGTTCTAATTCAATGGCAGTAATGGATAATTTCCACCAGTTATTTCACTTGCCCATGCAGACTACAAAATAGAGATCATCGGGATGCTCTTATCAAATACATCGACTATTACCAAATACATCGAATAAAGCTTAGTAACTGTAAATTTAGCTTTCCTTCCTTGTATTGACCTGTGCCAGTAGGCTCACTATATGATAAGTGATCGTCGTAACCTATGGACAACCATACTATCAGAAATCTTACAGTTGCATTGCCGGCCTCTTAAGAATGAGTAAGCTCTTTTCTTGAAGGTCCCCAAGTAATATCCATTCGGAAAAACCTCTATTGATAAATAGTTCCACAAAGGAGTAGTGTGGACAAAAAGTGCCTCGAGAATCGCACAGTTGTGGATTTTCAGACATCGAGACGGTGACCATAAAATTCTGAATTTTTTCACCATGTCCGATATTGAAATTTATCGGCAGCAATTAATCCCAAATTATTTATATTGTTGTTGTGATATTCGGTCAAGTGGTTAGCGAACCTAAGTTCGAATCAATTGGGCTCAGATTCGATTCCCGACAGCATTGGTATGATAAGCATATGTTTGTATTCCTGAGTTTGGGTATTTATTATGTATGGAGCAGTATCTATATGTTTATTAAAACTTTCGTGAAACGTTATTAACTAAATAATTAAAAATGGCTACACTCACCTTTAATCGGAGAGGGTGAAAAAAACGTAAATTTCAATAATTATGTAAACGTGCCGACCACACTGTGTATAAAGTGTCCTTCGATAGCTTCACCGATCGTTATGAATTTAATCGTTACAAATAAGTCGAGTACGCTACCGCCGCCGAGAGATTCACAAGCCGAAGTGGTGAGGTGCAGTGCTTCCATGACGCTGTCACTACGACAGACGCCAGCCGTCAAGGTTTTTGTGACCTACCCTTCACACCAATCATGATTTAAATGCCTGAACAACATGTCTTGATAATTTTTCATTCAAAATTAACTTTGTTAAAAATGGGCTACTGTAATTTTCATTTCACATTCTATAACAAAATCGTCGTCTGAGGAGCTGTGTAATAAATCAAGAAGTAAGGCCCTATCACTCATAGTTAATCATCCTGTATATAGAACTCCTACAAAGAATACGTGTGGCAACGAGGCAGACTCATGATAAAATGAACACATTTTAATATTATCGTCGACAGCGCTCCTAACATGAGACGCTCCCGCGCGAACGTCAGAATCACCTGAGAAAGGACCTCATATAGATCCAAAGTAGTCAGAACTTACACCGATTAAACGTTAGTGTAGCTGTTTTTAATTATTTAATCTATGTAGGTATTTCTGTGTATTAGTACATACATACATATCTTCACGCCAGTTCCCTAACGGAGTAGGTAGAGAGAACCGAGTGTAATACATCACGATCCTTACAGGCTTGTCTCGCTTCCTCCACATTCATCACTCTCTTCATACACACACGCCGGTTGCGAAGACTCTTGACACCACCTTCGGACAGTACTCGATCAATCTGATCATGGTATGTCAGTCTTGGTCTTCCCCTATACCTACATCCTTCCACATTCGCATTGTATCTATCTGTTTTGTTAACCTTTAATTTAGCATTCTTTCTGCATGTCCGAACCAACGGAGCATGTCCTTTCTCATCTTTACACCGACACTTTCTTTCAGACCTAACCTCTCTCTCACTTCCACATAACGAACCCGGTCCGCGAGTGTAATAGTATCTGTGTATTAGTATCTTTGACTAACACCTCTAACACAAGCAAATAATTCGCTTGTTTCGGGGTTACATTTATTCGTGTAATTTATCCAGCTATATTAATATGACATATACGTTTAGTACGTCTAATCAAAGATATCCAGCTAAAAAAAAAGTGATTCAAAGGACAAACTTTTTAATTTTTACGAATAAAATAATTTTGTCTCAGCGCTTTATTCCTTTCTGTAGAAAATAATCCACTTTTAAAGTTATATGGCGCGGGGTTATTTACCTTACTACTCACTCTTACGTTAAAATTTGATTATTTTATGTAAAAAGGTGTAAAGTGTTAGGGAGACAAAATTATTTTATTCGTCCCTTGAATCACATTCTATTTTGCAGGATATATATGGTTAGACGTACTGAACGCTGTGTTGAAATATGATCACTTATTTTGGAAGGACCTTACTAAATAAACAAGACATTTATATTTTACACATCATTTATTTTCTGTAAAACCTTGGACCTTGGTTCCAAGACGCGATAGGAAGGTGTTTTTGCTTTGGTAACGGAACATTCGGCTTAATGTCCAGGTGCATGATGTCCGAAAAAGACAGCTCTCTGGTGTCTTTTTCCAAACAACGGATCACGAAAAGGGGAGTATCTTGAGACTGTGGCGCTATAAAAAAGACAAGACTTAGGTATGATTCGCACCGATTGGCATCAGCCTGCGCCTGAACGAATGCATACAGAACCGTACGAAGCCATGCTGAGCCGTTTAACCACGGCGGAAGCCGGAACGTGAATGTCAGAATGTGACATAAATATTAACTGTAGTTTCCGTTTACACATTCTAATATTTTCCTTTACCGCATTTAAAATGCAGTCCGGAGCGAGCCGATGTGAACCGGTCGGTCTGAATCGTACCTTATCGTAGTTCCATACGATTTATAACATCTGATATCTAAGTGCGGTCGTTGGTATAAATTGATAGCCAACTCTACAATCACACGCGATCATTGGTCAATTTACATAACACGCGTCAGGCTTCCAATTATGTTCTATTTTATGAAATTACTTTCATAGATTGCAGGAAAGCGAAAGGAAATATGTTACACATTAATACACATATAATTCTTATTTTTTATGTTTAACAAGTTTAAAAAATATTTTTATTGAACGTCCAAAGCGGCTTGTGCAAGCCAAAGTAATTATTTTCGCAGGTTCTTTCAACCCTCTGGAAAAATAATTATAAATACTAGGGATCGCCTGTTACCCACGGATTAAACTAGATATGCCTTTGAAGGTGATTTCTTTACGGTATCAATGTCACTTTCATTTATACAGAGAAATACAGAGATATATGAAAATGAAAAAATATTTATTTGCAAGAATATGGGTGTTTATTTTTATTAAAAATAAATTAAATAACCAACAAATCCTACCATGATATGGTGTGCAAAAATTTAAATTTCGATCGATTTATTTATAATCACTGCCGGTTCGGAACGCGGCCACACACTGAGAAGATCCGGCGGAGGAAACTCAGTGGGCTTTCTTTTTATTTCATGTATTACAAATATTTATCTATTACAATATTTACAAGTATTATTTCACAACAAAAAGTTATTTTTCCAATTTACAAAATATCATGCTCAATCCAATTTTTTACAATTTACGAAGAAATTTTACCATTTACAAAATTTATTATTTAATTTTAAGGTAAATTGCACAAACTTCTATTTATTAACATTTAATCTTATCTGTTACAAATTCTCTAATATCATAGTATGTATTAATTTAACAGTAAATCGGTCAATTTTTTGCGAAATTTATTTATAGGTAATGATTTTAGACTATCAGGAACATGATTGTCAGGGCGAGCGAAGCGAGCCCTACACTAGGCCACTTTGTATGCACTTTTGTGGTATCTGTTACTGAAAAAGTATCGCACTTCGAGGTTTGAGCTTTGACGTGGTAGTTTTTAATTCATGTCTAGATATGTTATCTACTATTAGAATTTTATTACTACTAACGCCATCTATTATGAAATTAACGAGTTAAAACCCTAACGAGTTAAAATGTTACTTTGGCGTGGTAGATTTAATTCATTTTCATTCACTCCATTTTAATACAATATTAATCTATTAATACACTTGTACTTTTTAACTTCCTACTACGTATGTAGATAAGGAAGTTACTGATTTGCTCCGATTTTTAAAAATCGAATTTTCACCAGATGTCCGTGTTTTGAGGTCCTAGGAACCTTTTCGACTTTTTTCGCGATGACGTCAGTGTGTCTGTATGTATGTGTGTGTGTTCGTGTGTGTGTGTATGTGTGTTCGTGTGTGTGTATGTATGTCTGTATGTAAACATCTCATAACTTTTGAACGGCTGGACCGATCGAAATGCGGTTGATGGCATTCGATTGGATTCCACTCAACTTAGACTTCCTGAAAATTTGAACCAATTGGGCCCAAGGGAATTTGATAAAATTTTGAAAAAACCCAAAAAGAAAGTTTGGTGAAATAAATTTTTTTAATATAACTTCCAGATTAATGTACTGATTGAGTACAAAGACTAATCAGCTATATTCTCAAAAAAAAAAAAATTAAGTTTAATGCATAAATTGCATCAAATCGGTTTATCTGTTTGGAAGTAATCGTTGACGAAAATTTTGAAAAAAGTCTTTTTTCGACATAACTTCGAAATATTTCAACCAATCATTTTTTATTATTCTACAATACTTTAGTATTAAAAAATAAGGTCGAATGCCGTTTTAAAAATTAAAATCAAATCTTATTTTCAAAAGTTACAGCTTTTCAAATATTAAAATTACGTTGTGTTTAGCAAACTTACTTAATGTTTTTGAAATAACTTTCGGGCTAATGTACCGATTGACCTCAAAATCTTATCAGTTTTTCTCCTTTAAAAACTGCTTCAAGTACCGTTACCTGGATAAAAATCAGTCACTTTGTTTGGTATCTATCAATGACGAAAATTTTTGAAAAAATGTTTTTTGAAATTGCATCGAAATTTTTGAACCTACCGATTATTTTGCTAAAGCAATAGTTAAATTGAGTTGAATACCATTTGAAATTTGATCAATTTGATCATTGTTTCCAAAATATACAGTTTTTCAAAAATCAATGTACTGACATTTTTATCAAAATAAACTGAATGTATGATTGTTTCTTTGGTTTATTCGTGTTTTCTTGCTATTTTTTGTGACTTAGCAATTGAGATATTTCATTATTACTTAGAACTGAAAAAAAAAACAGTAGCAGTCGTGGGACTGCCGATAGAAGTGAAAACGGAACTATTAAGTTGAGAGTAATTAAAACTATATAACTATATAAAGCATCCAACGCGCACATAATACAGTCAGAAATAGTCGATGTATTAGTGTATACGTGTACACAGGCTACTGCGCGTGCGCTAGTCTGGCTCTCCATAGCTATAGATATACTATTATCATTAGCATGTCGGTGACGCGAACCGAGGATTTTACCCTCTACCAAAACGCTCAACGCGCCTAAAGAAGTTTTCACTTCAAAAATCTATGCTTATAGTTTTTACTCTTTTGAGTTTAAAATACCTTAATTTAGCGGGAAGTTTCAGGGATGGCTTGCAAGGTCAACCGATTACAGTTTTTGACAATATGATTATTGTGAAACAGTACAAGTGTATTAATTGATTAATATTGTATTGAGAATAAATTTCAATCTTAGCCCGAGGGTAAAGAGCTGCAAAAAGGTATGGTCCTGACCGTATCCCCGAAGAGGTAGGCAGAGGTACAACGTGTGCATCCACAATTAGCCGAAGATACGTCTTAATCCCACAACGTGATAGCTTATCACCAACCGGGCATTTTTCGAATCCCGGGCATCGTTGTTTTTATTAGAAAATTGAAAAATAAAACACATTTTTGATTTGTCTGACTCGGGAATCGAACCCCGAGGGTTTCCCTGAGAAAAAAATTCGAAAAATTTATTCGCTGAGTTTCTACCGCCAATGCTTCGTGCCTGCGGTAAGTCCAATATTAATCCTAAAAATTTTGAATGTTAATTAATTTAAAAAAAAATATTTCGAAAATCTATCTTATCATAGCAAAATTTTAAAGAATTTTTCTTGTAAGTTCTAAAAAAAATTGTCTTAGAAACATGTTTTTTTATTTTGGTTTTATTTTCCTGCGCCTTCTAGATCAAAGCCTGACGACGCCTTTGATGGGAATATAATGTTTGGGTAAAATTACGCTTGCTTTTTTTAGGTTAGATAATTATAAATGAAGCCCATACATTAAAAGATGTAATTCTCATAAAAAATACTTTCTTAGCAATATTACTAGGTAGTATAACTTTGCGAGCCCTTATAAAGCTCTGCTTTTTGCTAGTATATATTAATTGCCATACAATATGCGTTTTTTTATAAATATTCAGTCTTTGGCTAGGCACATGTAGCTTCTCACTGTTTCTGAAATATGAGTTCCCTAATACTTCAGCATTTGTTTTAAACAAATGTTGATGTTTTTTTTACAAATACGCATACCCATATAATACTTACCGATGAAATAAAATCACTTCAGAGGTATTCCTTCAGCTTAGCTTTTTATTCGACACGATAAAATATCACAATATGGCATATTTCTATTTTCTTTTTTACGATATATCTACAAGCGTTTGACATTTACATACATGTGCTCATATGAGCGGCTACGCATTTTGCGACCACACTAATAGAGATATTAGTATTTGTGTGGTCTGTGGATTTACCGATAGATATGTCGGAAGGACAAACCTTTTTCTTCTTTCTTCTTTTGTTCACTCTGCAATAGACGATCCGTTTCCGATCGCTTCTCATTTAGAGTGAACTTGTGTCTTTTATCTATTTGAGACCTGTGGAACAAGATGTTTATTAATTTTTAAATTCCGACGCCCGGGACGCCATGGTGGTGCAACCAGTCACGCCACCGTGGTGTCCGTAAGCTACCAAACTAGACACCACACAGACACCAGAGTCAGCACACCACACTGATGCAGTATAAAAATGGACCTCTCGTGCATGCGTCCGAGCTGCTCGCGCCGCAAAATTGGTTGCGCTACCAAATCGACGCCCCCTGCGAATATTCCGATAATGAGCTATTACTGACTTTTTCGTGTTATGTGTTTTTCAGCATTTATACGTCATGATTCACTTTGTGAATTTTTTCAACAACTTTTCTATTGATATTTACAAAAATATGAAAATACTAGATGAAAACCCGGCTTCGCTCGGAAGTCTCATAATACGCAATCTTATATACTTACTCAAATAGTAGACATTAAAAAGTAGCAACACTGTAGTGACGTCTTTATTCAACTACCTATTACGTTGGTTTAAGAGAACACTATAGCGTTGCTATTTTTTAATTTTTACTCTTTTATGAACGAAGAGAAAATAATAGAGCAAGATCCCAGGGCTGCCAGACGTCACGTATTTTCTCCCGGGCCTCGTTGATTGCGTAGTCAGGTTCGCTAACCACCCGACCAACAAGACGGTCAAATATACGACTTTAGGAGAATTGATTGAATATTGAATACCTACCTAGCTTAGTGTAAGAAAATGTAAAAAAAACTGAAATATTCCCTTAATACGTTCACAGGCTTATGACCTTAATGCTGGCATATTTAGCAGTCGCCCTTCGCAGTGTACTTGTCCCAAATCTCAAAGGATTAGTACATTGTATACGTATTCACGGACGCGTACGCATGATACTTTTAAATACTCGATACTCCTAAATACTCGATACTCGTAAATACTCGATACGCTTTTGCCTCTTTGACATTACTAAATTGTATGCGTAATCGGGGGCGCGTACAGTTACAGTACTTCTAAATACTCGATACTCGTATATTCTGCGACTGAATACTTAGTTTGGAAACTTCTTAGTTGAAACCTAGTATAGAAACCTGTTCCCGTAAATACGTCTCATCTCTACTTAACAGCGTAGTCGGTCTCACTCAGTCTCATGCGCGTAGATAATGCTCTCGCGCTCCCATTCACAGAGATATTAAAATTTAGTTTAGGGGATGATTGGCCCCTTGGATCGGTCTGTCTTCTTGTCAAAGGTTTTTAAATAGTTGTCCGATGAACATATATAAAAATGGAGCGTCAGAATTTACGTGAAGTTAACTAATTATTTTGAGACCCTTAAAGCGTCTGCCAAGCAATATGGCCGACAGAAAGTGTCTGGGAGTATTGACAATTTATTTTTAACTATACACTCGAAAACATACATGAAAATCAGCCATGAGAATTTACGTGAAGTAAGTAATGTTTTTATGTACCTTGATTACCTGATACCTGGAAATTGGCCGTTTGACCAAGCTAGCAGGTAGGCATACCATCATAGTACATACTAACACTACTCAATCGTCCACATTTCATCCGTCAGAAAATACGTGACGTCTGGCAGCCCTGGGATCTTGGACTATAAGTTTCACGATAATCTGCGCTCCGTTCTACGATACTCTTTGAGTATTAAACCAACATGACACTTTAATAAATCAATGACGTATATTATTGGTAATATTATACATGTCAATGTTAAGAAATGCTCACGCCATCTACATTACATATTTGTAACCTTTAAAGAAATATGGCCGATTTGTCTGTCAGCACCGTTAGAATTTTTAATCTCTATTTTAACAAAATACTCGACAATCCAAATTTTACAGATATATGTTGACGACTCAAAATAATTATTTTTTTACGTTTTATAATTTAGATAAGATTTCGATTAAGTCTACCGTAACCCTTGACGAAATTATTAATATAGACTATTTAACTTTATGCAGCAAACGAACAATACGGTTTTAATCTAATTTATACTCTCCATCGACGAAAAACATATCAAATTTTTGAAAGTGTATTTTACCTGATATGAAGACAGCTTAAAAAAATTGCTTTCTTTTGAGATACAAAACTAGGTATTCGAAAAGCTAATATTAAAAAAATACTATTTTATACATTATATTTCTCCCAAACGGATTGATTTTGATTTTTGGAACGGCGGGTTTATCATCTGTCTCGCAATGCGAAATTATCGTAATTGTTTAAATATTGCAAGCCACATAATAGCCGTGTTAATTAGTGGCAGTCATTGCCACTTGATTATTTTTGGTGCTGTGACATCACAAAAAGTGCATCCAGCGATCAGCAAGCGATTGGCGACATTTCTAATGATTTTTTTGTTGCTAACAGTCGTCGGTGATCGCTGGTGGATTGTAAATTTTAGGTAATACACCCACGGAGCTTCTTATCGTGGGTTGAAGAGTTATACCGAAAAATTTGTACCGAAAAAAATGACACCAAACCCCGACATTTTTGCAGTATTTTTTCATGCTCTTCCCGATCACCAAAGAAACTAAAACTTTTTTCAATCTATTCAGTTTGCTGTCAATTTTGAGAATATGCTAAAATACTTTTTTGATTTAGGCGTTACTTTGCGAAAATCCATTAGTAAAAACCTGATATTAATTATATATTATCCGTGATTCTGTGTGGTCTCCGCGATGGCATCCAAAACAAAGACGTCAGTTTAATAAATGCATAAGAATCACCGATGGTCCGGACGAAAAAAAGACCCCAGCGGCGCAATTATCCACCCACATCCACCACACTTTTACACTCACTTTCCACACCAGCACCAAGCACAAAAGCACCCAATTTATGTACTCAACGCACGTTTCACTTTGAAACCGACGCATCTTCAAGAGAAACGATCACTACTTCACTCTACGCGATTGTAAGTAATAGAGTATTACTTACACGTGTCTTTTAGTAGTTGAGTTGAATTTACAGTTTACCTTATCCTCCAAACCGGAACACGACAGCGACAAACTAACGCTATTGCGACAGGAATAGGTAATGCGAAGGCACCAGACCCGAGCAAGACAATGAAGAACTCTACCTAGTAGCCACGATGGTAGTGACTTGTACAGCAAATCGAAATACCTAAATGTATATTCTTCATAAGGGCGAATCCAGCCTTTGGGTCAGGGGGGTTACATATTTGAGGTTCAGTCAAGATAAGCTCTAACCCTTATTTGTTTGCAATAATAAAACCATACTCAGACCCCTGCCTAAGGGGGATCATGACCCCCATGACCCCACATTTGAATCCACCCTTGATTCTTTAGAATTAGCCCGGACCAGCACAATGAACTATTTATACTTTATCTGATAAATTTGCGACCAGCGACGAATGTTAGCTGTTAGTTATGACAAAAATTACTCATTTACTTACATTACTTCGTAAAATGACATCCTTTTCTTCCCCGGCTGCGATTTCGGGACAGGATTTGACCAGGAGAGAGATTGCGGCATGGAATACGCATTTCTAGGAAATATTAATATCGCGTCATTATTATTTTTATAATAGTAATACTAACTTCAAAGTGCAGCCCACTGCGTTATAAAATTCGGCGAATCCCGCGGGATCACCTAATTTTTCCAGGATAAAAGTAATCTACATAGACTACTGGATGGATGGATGTTTGTTACTCAATCACACAAAAATCGTCCGAACATCCAAGCTTTCGCATTTATAATATTAATACATCTATTTTAATACTAGCTGTTGCCCGCAACTTCGTCCGCGCGGACTTCGTTTACTCCGCACAGCTCCTCTTCCGTAGGTGATAGCGTGATAATATGTAGGTACCCTATATGTTGACCCGACCTGTTAATAATATTCATGCAAAATTTGAAGTAAATCCATGCAATACTTTTTGAGTTTACCCCGGACATACATACAAACAGATAATAATTCTAAAAACTATATTTTTGGCTTCGATATCGATTGTGGATCACGCCCAAAGTCTTCTTTTAAAAAAAATATTCAGTGTACAGTTTTGACTTTCCTACGATTTTATTATATGTATCTATATTAATATTATAAATAGGTAGATAATGACCTGGAATAGCACATAGGCTAGGTACTTTTTATCCCGGAAAAATTAGGTAATCCCGCGGGATTTGCCAAAAACTCTTATACTGCAGCGGGCTGCACGCTGCAGCTAGTAGATTATAAATGCGAAAGTTTGGATGTTTAAATGGATGGATGGATGTTTGTTACTCAATCACGCAAAAATTACGGAACGGATTTAAATGAAATTTTGTACACAGGTAGTTTATGACCTGGAACAGCACATAGGCTATTTTTATCCCGGAAAATTTGCCTAAATTTACCGCAGGTTTCGCTAAAAACCTTTATAATGCAGCAGGCTGCACTTATCTGGTAGTAAATATATCGTATTTTCGGCAATACTACTGGCAGCCTGAAGTGTGTATAGATGCACTTTGAAAAAACTTACTTCTTTTCTTTCATTGAAGACTTTTTCATTACATTCGTATTTGTTTGAGGTTCGAGATGATTCCATGACTGAGCGTAAGGAGCTGGATACTTCATTTGTCTGAAAACAAACTGGTGTATTTATCTATACTAGCGATCATCTGTGGCCGAAATTCCATACCCATAGGCTAAACTATAAAAAAATATTTTAAAAAAACTTGAGAAGTGTCAAGAGATACCCGAATGGAACCAAGTTCACACCACACTGTTCAATGCGAAATAGGAAGATGCAACGAAAATAACTGGCTTGCTTTCTATGAGAGAAAGAGAGAGAGACAGACAGAGAAACACGCGCACGCCGCACGGCTTACAACTATAGCAAAAAGTGTTGTCACAACTTTTGGTCTTAATTTTTTTCCGTTTAGTCCCCTTTCGCAACGCGCGATAAGGAACTTCGTTCGAATATGGTTCCAACAAAAAATACTTCTATATATATACTAAACAATAACAAAGCTCTCTTAATAACACTTTGATTAGTACTAGTGTGTTTAATGCAGGTGCTTAGTATTTTTTTATATCATAAGATAGCAAACAAGCAGATGGGTCTCCTGATGGAAAGAGTCAACCATCGCCTATAGACACCAAAGATGCGGTGCGGTGCGTTGCTTTCTTGTGGCGAGGTCTAATGCCACATGCATAAATTTACCGGCTATCTTGCCCTCCAAACCGAAACACGACAGTATCAAGCACTGATGTTATTGCAGCAGGAATATGTAAGGCAGTGGTACCAGACCCAGGCGAGACAATGCAGAACTCTACCACCTAGTAGCCACGATGGTAGTGACTCGTATAGCAAATCGGTCGCCTTTTACGACCTGCTTGGCAAAATGGCAGTTAGCCTATTCTTCAAAGGAGCCCGGGACCGACACAACCAAAAAATACGTATAGACTGCAGTTGATTGGTGCGAGTGATTAGTAATCAGCGTAGTAAAAGTGAATAGACGCTGATTACTAATCACTAAGTAAATGAGTGTTTCAAAATGCATCAAAGCATCTACTTTTTGTACAAGATTTCGTTAAATTCTATATACCCAATTTTTTTTGCAATTTTTACTCGAGGATTTAAAAATAAGAGGGGATGACACTTTTCACCACCTTAGAAAAAAAAACTTGAGAGGTGTCAAGGGATACCCGGATGGAACGAAGTTCACACCACACTATTCAATGCGAAATAGAAAGACGAAACAAAAATAACTGGCTAAATAAAAACTCCCTCACATAGGCACGTTATTATATACGACTAGCGACCTGCCCGCGGTTTCACCCGCGCAGCTTTTGTTCCCATGGGAATATCGGAAAGGTTTATACACTTAAACCTTCCTTAAGAATCAATCTATCTATTAAAAAAAACCGCATCAAAATCCGTTGCGTAGTTTTAAAGATTTAAGCATACATAGGGACATAAGGACATAGTGACAGACAGAGAAAGCGACTTTGTTTTATACTATGTAATGATAATATATTACGATAATATCGCATGCGCTAATGCGGTAATACTTCTCGATTCCTTGCACACAGCTGCGTTTCTATCGTCCGATACTTCTTACAAAAAAGCGCTGCGCCGGCACTATAACTATACCATCTCAGGTATGTACTAACGTTATTATCGCATGTGTGTACGGTCGTTTGCGTCCTGAGTGCTAAGTGTGAGTTTTTCTTTTCGCATTCGATCATGAGCGCGTTTGGAGTTTACTAGGAATTTGTATGTGATTTGTACAGCGCCACCTAGTGGTAAACATGAGAAACCAGTTTACCACTAGGTGGCGCTGTACAAATCACATACAAATTCCTAGTAAACTCGAAACGCGCTCACGATCGAATGCGAAAAGAAAAACTCACACTTAGCACTCTGATACAAAACATTCTAGAACTTATATCGGAATATCGCAGGACAGAGAAACGCGACGTCCTACTTCCATTGCGGCGTTATTATCGCTGCAGCGTGTAACCCCATGGCCATTATAATACGTAATATACTGAAAACAGACATTGCAAAAGCGCATGTGATATTATCGACCTATAATAACGTGCCTGTGTGGGGGAGCCTTAAAATTCTATGAGAGAGAGAGAGAGAAAGAAAGAAAAACACGCGCACGCCGCACGGCTTACAACTATAAACGCGAGCCACACTGTTGGAAACAAGCCCTCCACACCGGCGGTTTACAACAGTGTAAATACTTATTTGGCCTCCCACCAAGGTCTCCCGTGTTGGAAGCTTATTTCCAACAGTGTGGCTCGGCTAATAGCAAAAAGTGTCGTTACAATTTTTGGTCTTAATTTATGCCATCTAGCCCCTTTTTGCAACGCGAGATAAGGAACTTTGGTCAAAAAATATCTCACAAAATGT
Organism: Apodemia mormo; assembly: GCA_036924255.1. Classification (NCBI taxonomy): domain Eukaryota; kingdom Metazoa; phylum Arthropoda; class Insecta; order Lepidoptera; family Riodinidae; genus Apodemia; species Apodemia mormo. The sequence continues at coordinate 548,876 of JAUPFN010000028.1, read as the reverse complement.
TGGCATAAACAAAAAACTTTTTTAGAAACCCCCATATCATTTACAAAGTACTATCCAACGATATTCCACACGATTATGTTATATGTATGCTCTCTGCAATTTGTTTTTCATCCCTCAGTTACATGTATAGGGTGCTTGCTACCCTTAATAATCTTAATTTTCTTAATCGTACTGCATCATTTTGTAACGGTTTATAAAACATCTATTATTCTAATTTCAACAATACCTACCCATAGTCTCCAAGTAGAATGATGCACGGATATTGGACAAAACGGACCGGACGTGACGAAATTATAAGGGTTCTGTTTTTTGTCATTTGGATACGAAATCCCAAAAACGTGTTATTTTTTTGCAAATATGAATCACTAGTTTTAAGTTGTTATAAACATTGATTTACTAATATAAATATGTCAATGGTTATAAATCTTAATTTTGAGGAAGCAAAGCAAGTTATTTGTATCGTAAGTAGTGACATTCAGTTCGGCCTTCACAATACGAGTTTTGCTTGCAGATACTCGTACATATATATTAATCTGTGCTTGCAGATAACAAGATAATTATATAAATTAGCAATCGCCCGAGGCCGAAATTCGACCATAGACTAAATAAACAATAAAACCTCTTTTAAGTTTGACAACTAACTTTAGCTCCTGTTATCAACCGCGCTTGACGACAACTACTAGCCGGCCAGATGTGCGGCACACCTGTGTTATGACGTCATAATAAAATAGATAACGAATGGTATAAATAAGCGGGGACATCATGTTTTCGATTCATTGTAATTCTATCGCTTGTTGAGGGCATTACTCTGCCCAAAAATAAACTGTACGTGTAAAAGTGATTCAAGTGTTTTATTCGGCCAAACTGCTTCACGTTAATACTCCGTAAAATATTATACATACGTGTACATTATCATGTATGACACATGAATGTAGTATGTGTAATGTTTATTTTTATTAATTTAATGTATTTCTAGTGTATTTTGTTTTAAAATATTAGGGTTTCTGCAGTCCTCCGGAATGTAAACTTTATCTGTGCCAAATTTTATAATCCATAGTTCGCGCAATTGTCTTACAAAGGAGTCCAAAATTTTTTCCTTCACGTATTATAAGGCACATAAAAGATGCGATTGATTTTGTTAAACACTTGTAGGTACTATTTCACAACTTATTTTAAAGCTAACCGGTCCGCCTATTGTAGCATTATCAGGGCTCTCAGTTTATATTATTAAAACACTAGGCACACGTTGTTTTGCCATATAAATTATGAAATTAAAAAATAGGGGTTGGTGATAGAATAGTTGAATGGTTGTATGTATTTTTAATGCCACAGTATAAAAAAAATAAAAAAATTGTCTAAAAAATAAAAAATAAAATGTTAGGATGGACAACCCTTATCACTTAGGGGTATGAAAAATAACAGATTCTCAGACCTACTGAATCCATACTAATATTATAAATGCGAAAGTAACTCTGTCTGTTACGCTTTCACGGCCAAACCACTGAACCGATTTGGATAAAATTTGGTACAAATATAGTTTGAAACCTAAGAAAGGACATAGGATAGTTCTTATCCCGGAAATCCCACGGGAACGGGATCTATGCGAGTTTTTATTTTAGAATTTTTTCCACGCGAACGAAGTCGCGGGCACAGCTAGTATGCATATAAAATTTCACAAAAGTCGGTGAAGCTGTTTCGGAAGAGTATGGTAACTAACATTGTGACACGATAATTGTATAAGATTACTAACACTAAACACACGCAACGACAACAACTAAATACAAACATCTACCTGGTGTACCTACTTGTGTTTAGTTTTTGTGTATTAGTAATGTTTAAATAATATATAAACTTAGAGACCTGATGATGCTTTAATAGGCGAAACCAGTTGATTTTAAAATAAAATAAGTAAACGTTAGTTGTGAATTAGTAGGTACAAATGTTTGATAAAATCAATATGATGCAGTTTAACCTAATGTCGACGATAGAAATTATAAAATAATATGCGATTGATTTCAACATAAGTAATAAAAGCAAAATAAATTTATCTAAGTACCCTAAAAACCATCTTTACAAAACAAAATCAAAAAATATTACAAATACTAACATATTTCGAATTTTCCTAAGAGCAATGTCGTCCATTTTTATATTTATGTTTTTTTGGAGAAATTTTGTTTTTATAGCTACATATTTCTGAGTAATTTTGATTACATCAATGTTCTACTTTTGCTCATTTATTATCAAATGTATTATGTCCAGTCCGATGACGTGTATAAGATTATACACGTCATTGATTACGTCAAAGATGTAAGGGAAACATTGACGTGTATAATATATACACGTCAATGAAAGGAAATAAGGTAATTTAGAATAAAAATCATTGATATAAATAAAAATATAAAATGATTGACAAGTAAACCTATGAGATTATATTTTAAAGGCTGGCAAAACTCCACAGACTGCTAAAGAACTCAATACTCGCTTATCGCTATAAAACATAAGCCACTAGCCAGTCTTCAGCGGTATTATTAGTTAGTATTACTCACGTATTTTCTTCTTTTTTATATATATAAAAATCAATGTCAATTTTCGTTGTAATTTTATAACTTAACTAGCTGTTGCCCACGACTTCGTCCGCGCGGACAACGTTTACTCCGCACAGCTCCTCCCCCTTAGGTGATAGCGTGATAATATGTAACCTATATGTTGACCCGACCTGTTAGTAATATTCATGCAAAATTTTAAGTAAATCCATGCAGTACTTTTTGAGTTTACCCCCGACATACATAGAGACAAACAGACAAACAAACGGACAAAAATTCTAAAAACTATATTTTTGGCTTCGATATCGATTGTAGATCACGCCCCAAGTATTTTTAAATAAAAATTTTTAATGTACTTACAGTTTTGACTTTCCTACGTTTTTATTATATGTATAGATAGATAAAGATAACGGGCTCTCCTATCTAAACCAAATGTTTAGGCTTTATTAGGGCTATTTAGTAAATGGTTTATGTGAAGTTTGCACAAAATCGGTAGAGCAGTTCTTGATTTATCACATTTTTTGTAACAAATGAATTCAATAAATGGCGATACGCAGCGAAGAATAACGAGCCGCTAGTTACATATATATTGTTTTACTTTTATCTGAACTGAGTGCTAAGTGTGAGTTTTTCTTTTCGCATTCGATCGTGAGCGCGTTTCGAGTTTACAAGGAATTTGTATGTGATTTGTACAGCGCCACCTAGTGGTAAACTGGTTTTTCACATTTACCACTAGGTGGCGCTGTACAAATCACATACAAATTCTTGGTAAACTCCAAACGCGCTCACGATCGAATGCGATAAGAAAAACTCACACTTAGCACTCTGGTAGTGGCAGTTCCAGAAATGTTGTTTGGGGGGCTTGATTCAAATAAGGGTAGACTTTATCAAAGTAATCATCAAATGTTTTCAAAGTTTGGGGGGGGGGGGGTGCCCTCTAGATCAGCTACTGTCCATTGCCTTATTGCTATCTTACCCTCCAAACTGGAACACGACAATGACAACCATAGAACATCGATGATTTTTAACCATTTATTAAACCGCCATTTTTCTTCTCGGTGCTATCGCGAAGGTGATATAGAACAGCTCGCGGATAATAGCAAATTTAATTAAAAAATGATGTGGTGTCGCGGGACACCAGGTAGGAACGAACTTCCTTCGGCTAAACGACACTACTCGCTTGTGTACGCGACTGTCGCGCATGCGCACGTCTCATTTAACGCTTTTATTCCACGCATTTTTCTTACGGTTTTACTATCACATTTTTTTTCAGTTCGGTCGCGCAGCAAAATCCCTATCCCCTCCAAGCCTGCCGTAAGGAACTTCGTTCCAATAATTCCACATTAATTTAGTTATGGATTTCCGCAATGTAAGGCATTAATCAATAAAGCATTCTATTTCCCGCGTTGTTGCGGGCTACTTATGAATTTCTGCAACTTCTCGACCGGGCTTATTACCATCACTTTACCTTCTTAGGGTTCCAAAGTAAACTAGGAACCCTTATAGTTTCGCCACAGAGTACTTTGTAACGTACCTAAAAGTTTCGCCATGTCCGTCCGTCCGTCCGCACGATAGCTCAAAGATCCTTATTAGAAAACTGTTAATTCGCATGAACATACATATTATATATATAGTTGGGTATGTCAGAAAGAGCATGAAAGTAGAATCAACGCGGTCGAGATGAGGTCGCTAAGAAAAATATGTGGTGTGACACTCGCGGACCGGGTTCGTAATGTCGAAGTGAGAGAGGTTAGGTTTGAAAGAGTCGGTGTAAAGATGAGAAAGGGCATGCTCCGTTGGTTCGCACATGTAGAAAGAATGGTAGATGAAAGGTTAACAAAACAGATATACAATGCGAATGTGGAAGGATGTAGGTACCGGGGAAGACCAAGACTGACATACCACGATCAGATTGATCGAGTACTGTCCGAAGGTGGTGTCAAGAGTCTTCGCAACCGGCGTGTGTGTATGAAGAGAGTGATGAATGTGGAGGAAGCGAGACAAGCCTGCAAGGATCGTGATGTATGGCACTCGGTTCTCTCTGCCTACCCCGTAAGGGATCTGGCGTGAAGATATGTATGTATGTATGTATGTACATACATATTAGTCACGTTAACAAAGTGGTAGGTAACATAAAATCTTGAAAAATATTTTTTTTCAGGGTAGCTCCCCTACATGTAAAGAGCATGTTAATTTTTTTTTTTCACGTCCGTCATAGTGTGGGGTATCGTTGAAAAAAAAACGTTTAAAAATATTGTGGGTTTTCGAAAACAAGTTTTCGATTAAAGTTCTCGTTTGTAAAATATTAAGCTTTTAAATGCTATTTTTTGTTAAAATCAAGTGTGCCTCCCGCCCACCCCTACCCCTCTGCAAGCTAAACGGTTGGTTTTGGGGTGGGAAAAAATCATGGTAGTAGTAAATATAATGAAATTAACACGTTTGCTGCGGCACTGTTTGCGCGTGAGTTTCTGTTAGTGCTTTGTGGGGTCATATAAACCCTAAGAGAACTTTTTCAGAGCGTCGTGAGGTCATATTTGCCCACAGATACTGTCAGTTTAAATTAACTGTCTTTCAATTACGCATTGAAATATCATTGTTTTAAATATATGAACATAAAGTTGAATATAAAGTGTAGCAGTAGATAGTTGCGTTTTTAAATTGAATGAACAGTATATACAGGTATAGATAAAAAATAAATCAATTTGTGAGTACAATTTGACCTCTCGCCGCATCAGAAATGCTACCATTTTAGTGATGGGAAGTAAAACAAGTCGATTAAGCGTTGAATTTCTTTTATTAATTATTAAAAATTAAAATCCGGTTAGTTAAAAGTTTTAAAGGCAGATTTGATTGATTATGAATGTTCTTCATTGAAGCATTGTAAACAGTAATATTTATTGCACGTGCTGCATACTGTTAGTTAACCGGATTACACGTGTTGCATACTGTTAGTAGAGTTAACCGGAGCTTGGTGTAGCAACCTGTACATCTTCTTATTTTTGCGTCTCTGTTCAAAATAGGGCTAGTTCCCCTTTTCTTATTTTTTTATTTATATCTGAAAATAAGAAACGTGCAGAGCAACACATACCAAACCATACAGTGCATAGCGTAATTTTGTGCTTGGGAAATTTAACATCACCAGTTTTCATTTCAAATTCACTATCACTATCAGAAGTATCCTTACTGATAGACAAGCTTCCAGCTGCTGATTTTACAATTATATTTTCTAACATTTTTTTTCAAATTTTACCTTGTTTTGGGTCGCATCTTTTTGTGAATTATTGATATTTTCATCATAAAAATCCAATTTCTTTTTGCTTCTTCTTGACATTCTCAACACAAAATTAAATAGTCACTTAAAATTAAAACACTAGACGAAGAATTAATTCAGACGCAAGGTTAAAATTTAAATCAACGTACTCCGAGGTGGCCCGGAACAACACTAACAACAAAAAATGGCGCTCGCGCATCGTTCAGTGCGGGTGTGGGGTACGCGTAGCCTAGGGTACTATTGACCTCTCGCCGCAATAGACTGACTGTTTTTTCATTTGGTGTGAATAGGGTCACATAATTGTCCTATGATTATTTTAATTCATTTTGAAGTTGAGTATTAAAATACAAATATAATGGTATAGTCATCTCTTTCTAGTTCCAAATAATCACTGAGATATTGCTTCCGCAGTGAAGGAGGGAACGCTAATTTTCTCTTCGCACATGATGCAAGGTATGCGTAGGACAATACGACCGCGTGCAGCAGTGACCGTGTTAAAAGGAAAACTATCACGGCTTAGAAGGCTTAGAGAAGACAAGTTTTTGAGTAACAGTCGATCATATTAAAAAATGTAGAGAAGTTTTTATAAGTGGTGAAACTGGGGTGTGGATATATGTATATTTGTCGTTGACGTTGAATTACTTAAATGTTTGAAACTATAAAAGCCCTCTTCTTAGTCCGCATGAATGTGATAGACAACTTCGGAACCCTACATTGCGCGTGGCCCGACACGCACTTTACATTTTTTTTTCTTTTTTTTTTTTGTAATGTCTGTATTACAGCTGGTCTTAACGGCCTTCACAGCTTCACCGGTTGCGGGGGCGAGCAAAGTGCTCAGCCAGAGTTAAAAAGTGTGGGGCTGTACGCCCTCCACCCTAAGGGTCTCTTGTAAGACCAATCCTCTGCTTAGAATGGGGTCATGATTTGCGATACGAGGGTTAGACCCAATGTTTTTTCCGTCGGCTTATTCTTGCCCTAGGGCTCGGTTCGCCGCCGATACCTAAACAGGGGGTCATTGTTGTCGCCTGCGGCGACGGTGTCGCGTGAGTATATCTATTCCTATCGCAATAGAATCGGTACTCGTCGCTGTCTAGTTCCGATTTGGAGGTAATGGAGCTGGTAACTTTATATATAGCATTCCATATTTACCAACGGATAGCCACGCATCATTTACCTACATCTGTGGCGTCTATATGGTTTTTATGTTACTTGGATAGGCAAACTGGCAGTCATGCCACTTGATGGAATTGGTCCAGGTAACTCGTAAATGTTGCCTATCCTGAGACATAAGATCAGACGAAGAGATAAAGCTATTAAGATTTTTTAATGTCAGTAATTACACTGCCTGTGTTGCCTTTCTCTCCGAAACACAGCAAAACTGTTTCACGGGAGAAACAAGCAAGATGGTGGTACCATGTTATGTACCATCGCTGTCGTATTCCGGTTTGGAGGGTAAGGTAGCCGGTAAACTTATGCATGTGGCATTAGACCTCGCCACAGGATAGCAACGCACCATTAACATCTTTGGTGTTTATAGGCGATGGTTGACTCTTTCCATCAGGAGACCCATCTGCTTGTGTACTCTTATGATATAAAAAAAAACCATGCAGACGGGAGCGTGGCACAGCGCATCCCTCCCACTGGTAAAAAAAATATTTCAATTAGTGATCAGGAGAACCATAAGCTTGTTTGCTATCCTATTATATATAAAAATCGGCCCAGTGTGAGTTGGACTCGCGCACACAGGCTTCCGTACCATTATCTTTAAAAAATACGAAAGAAACGTTTATTGTATGGGGTATAGGCAATCACGCCCTTAATATTTTAATTTTTTTATGTTTTAGTATTTATTTTTAATCCCTATTGGAACGAAATTCCTTATTGCGCGTTGTGAAAGGGGGCTAGACGGAAAAAATTCTTACGAAAAGTTGTCACGACACTTTTTGCTGTAGTAAGCTATTAATTAATCGAAAGGAACTTCGTTCCATCCGGGTGTCCCTTGACACCTCTCAAGTTTTGTTTTTTTTGTCAAAATTTCAGCTTCCTAGACAGTGGAGGCTTAGTAATAGGGTTCCGTTTTACCTTTAAGGTACGGAACCCTAAAAAACAGATTAGTTTAGGGTCAACTATTTTTTTGTGATTTGTTCAGCATTATTTATTATTCCACCAGTCACAATGATTTGAAATCTAGAATATATTTGAATTCGGCCGAGACATGGAATTATAGGTGCATTAACTAGTATGTGATGATGAAGACCGTGTGTTTATGTCTTAAAATTCGTAAACCATACGAATAATAAGAGTTATATTAAAAAATTACAAACCAAAATAGATACTTCCTAAATACATTTGACATTTAATGATACCAGATTACAGTAATTCCAAAGATTTGGGGACTTATAAGACTTAAAGTTTATCGATAGAAAAAAAATTGAGGTTGTTTTTATATATAAAAATACGCTCAATAATTAATACAAAAACATAAGCAGATTTAGATTTGAATGTGGCGATTCTCTTATTATAAACACTGTTGACATTTAATGATACCAGATTACAGTATTCCTAAGATTTGGGGGCTTATAAGACAGAATTCTGCAGGCAGTTCGTAAAAGGTAAACGATTGCCTATACATGTCACTACCAACGTGACTACTACGTTCCACAACTTCTCACATGGGTATATAATACCACCACTTCACTTATACCTGCCCCAATAGCGTCAATGCTTGTCATTGTCGTGTTCCGGTTTGGAGAAAAAGGTAGCCGGTAATCTAGAGCCATTTACTTATTTGCTATCTAATAACATAAAAGATAGAGATTTTTTTTAACTTCCCGCTACGTATCTAGATACGAAAGTTACTGATTTAAGCCCGATTTTCAAAAATCAAGTTTTCACCAGATCATTACGTTTTGAGGTTCTAGGAACCTTTTCCAACTATTTTCACGATGACGTCGTATGCCTGTTTGTATGTATCTTTGTGTGTATGAGTATATGAAATTAATTCATAACTTTGAATGGCTTGACCGATCGAAACGCGGTTGATAGATTTAATTCTGCTTAACTTAGACTTCCTAAAAAATTTGAAACAAATTGGTGGAAATTTTTAATATAACTTTCAGATTAATGTACTGATTGAGTACAAAATCTAATCAGCTTTTTTCCTCAAAAACTGCGTCCCATGCATAGATTGCAATGCATTATTTTTTTTTTTTTTTTATATCATAAGATAGCAAACAAGCAGATGGGTCTCCTGATGGAAAGAGTCAACCATCGCCTATAGACACCAAAGATGTTAATGGCGCGTTGCTATCTTGTGGCGAGGTCTAATGCCACATGCATAAGTTTACCGGCTACCTTACCCTCCAAACCGGAACACGACAGCGACAAGCACTGACGCTATTGCGGTAGGAATAGGTAAGGCGGTGGTACCAGACCCGGGCGAGACAATGCAGAACTCTACCACCTAGTTAATTATAGCATTATAAACCTTTTTGAACATTAAAATACTATCAGTTTTACAAACTTTAGATTTCTGAACTCTTTGAGTTCAAAAACATACTGTCATTTTTAAAAAACTAGATGTTAAAATTGACAGTATACCTATGATAGAGTACATGACAGTGGTACCTACGATTTTTCCAGTTTACATTAGTACGTATGTCTAAACCTAGTAAATAACAAATTTACACGTTATATATTATTATTTGAATCGATGTCAAGGGCCTGTTATATATTGTTAATCCATGTTATATATTGCCTATTCCTTATAAAAAAAATTAGAAAAACAAATGTCGAAAGTGTCCTGCTCGAATGTTTTCATAATCTGACACAAGCATCGATTAATGGAAGAATATCGTTTGTGATATTTTCAGGTCTTATAATCGTGTAAACCGTAATCAATTATGCAAGCAGGATTGATTTGACGTTGAGGTTTAAAATTAGAAATTTTACTCTTTGAAAAGTTGGTCGGCAATAGGCATGCCACCTATCACATCGTGAGACATAGGTAGTATCTAGCCGCTAGCTCCGCTAATCTACAAACAGCATCCGCCGCTAGCCGTAGCGGCGGATGCTGTTTGTACCTCTGCCTCCCTCTTCAAGGGTACGGTCGTGAAGATACTTTTTTACTCTTTGAAGTGTTTTAACATAATACGTAATAAAAAATATGTTATGGCAAGCCTATTTATTTAAATATTATGCTAATAAATTTTACATAGGTATCACTTGCTAAATATATTATGTGTATTTTTCATTAAAACGCGGAAGTTGAGATAATTAATAAGGAAAAACGATATTTCTATTTGGCAACACTTTTGACATCTCAAATAGCTTGCTCGTGTGTGTATCTTGTCAATTTAACTAGTGTGCGTAAAATTATTGTAAACGACGAAATTCTTGGAATTTAGCCGCTGCCTCTAGAATGAATTACTTGCAGACATATCTACTCGTTCAATACATTTAGAAACAGGTAGATTCAATTTCTTTTGTCTAGCATTTTGCATTAATTGTAAAAATTATTGGTTACATATAGCGAAAAACATTTTCCCAGTGGTAATGTTACTTACATTTTATCAGTGTTTATCTTAAAACGTAATATATGTCTTTTCTGTTTAACAATAGTGTCTATTCTACGTGAGAAAGGTGAATATTTATCCTATTATAATCAAAGCAAGTCGTGACTTACTTAAAATTGCTAATTTGATGAATAGATCCTACAACTGATTATTAAAATCACATTTTTGCAATAAGTCATGTGTGATAGATATAAAATACATTTAATAATTTAATCATTGATCGATTTTTAAGGTGTTTCAAGTGTTAGTACTCATTTAAGGGTTATCTACTTAGATTTATTTGGTAAGGTATGAATATAAAACACAGAAGCTTTACTTGTTACTTATTTATTATTTGTATATTATTCCCACTCTAAGAATTCTTTAATCTTTCTACATTAATCTATATTATATTGACCTTTTTTTTAGTAAAAAGTGATTTTGTACTAAAATAAATTGATATGGTTAGAATTTAACACATTCTACACTTGTTACATTATTGTGAAACAGTACAAGTGTATAAGTGATAAAATATTACATTAACATATTCTATTTCACCTTCGAATATATGTAAAAAAGTTATGAATTGTTTTCCTGTAACCTATTAGTTGAATAACACCACTATTTCACCATGTCATTTACAAAATACAATCATTTGTTTGTTAAATTTGCATTAACTTTTGTTTTTGTTTATTTATTTCAACTTTAATGCAAACCAAATATAAAAAATATTCTTCTACAGGTGATTTTATGCTAATACAGAATATGCTACCAATCAACCTTTGGGCTAAAAGAAAAAGTAAATTAGAAATCAGAAGTACTTTATTCAATAAAGCTTTTTACAAGTTATTTTGAAGCGTCAACTTTTTTTAAACTACTACTGGATCGGAACTCGGCCACACACTGAAAAGATCTGGCGGAAGAAACTCAGTGGGCTTGTCTTCGTTTCATGATATTTTTTAAATAAGGTATTACATAATGTTTAATTATCTAATTGTTACATTAATAATAAGGATTGGTGATATTAGGAGCAGTTACTCCCATGCTTTTCTGTCATCTAGGTATTCAGGTATTTTATAGTAACCTTTTTTACACAGTTTTGTTTTAACACATTTTTTGAATTTGTTAACTGGTAAATGTCTAATGGCATCAGGCAGCTTATTGTAGAAGCGTATACTTTGTCCCACAAAAGAGTTGCTTATTCAGTGGGGACGAGACACATGCATAGCAAGTAAAGAGTAAGTGAGATATAAATATGAATGTAGGAAATAGTAATATAGACAATTATAATAATAACTTAAACTAATAAGAGTATGCTGTGCAGAATGTACATTAGAATATAAAGGTAGGTAATATACAACGTGTCACAGAAAAGAAAACACTTTACGAAGCACATCAATTAGTATTTTTAATCATCACATAGTATAAAACAAAGTTGCTTTCTCTGTCTGTCCCTATGTCCTTATGTCGCTATGTATGCTTAAATCTTTAAAACTACGCAACGGATTTTGATGCGGTTTTTTTAAATAGATAGATTGATTTTTGAGGAAGGTTTAAGTGTATAAACCTTTCCGATATTCCCACGGGAACAAAAGCTGTGCGGGTGAAACCGCGGGCAGGTCGCTAGTTTTAACCATAAATTCTGCACTGAAAATTGCATTTCATGGTTTTAATCATTATTTTGGTATGAAATCATTTATCCTAAGTATATGATGTGGGGTCATGGGAGGTCTTTATTCTTCCTTAGCTTTTATAAAGTTCAAATTATGGTGTTTGTATTTGTCATTATTTTTTGTCTTGTCTTATTGTCATTGTCTTAATAATATAAGTGTTGAATAGTCTAACATTGAATAATGTCAGTAAATAAAAATATGTTTACAATAATTAAAAGCTATACTAAATAAATATGGCATATTTCAAGATGTTCAACATTTTGAATCCATACTAATATTATAAATGCGAAAGTAACTCTGTCTGTTTGTCTGTCTGTCTGTTACGCTTTCACGGTTAAACCGCAGAACCGATTTAGATAAAATTTGGTACAAATATAGTTTGTGACCCAAGAAAGGACATAGGATAGTTTTTATCCTGGAAATCCCACGGGAACGGGAACTATGCGGGTTTTTATTTTAGAAATTTTTCCACACGAATGAAGTTGCGGGCACAGCTTAGTAGTATAATAATGGCACACACTATGTATGTAGATGTATGAATGTGATAATTCATTTAATTAAATCTTTAGTTTTATTATTAACTAGCTGTTGCCCGCAACTTCGTCCGTGCGGACTTGGTTTACTCCGCACAGCTCTTCTCCCGTAGGTGCAATAGCATGATAATATGTCGCCTATATGTTGACCCGACCTGTTAGTAATATTCATGCAAAATTTAAAGTAAATCCATGCAGTACTTTTTGAGTTTACCCTGGACATACAGACGAGAATTCAAAAACTACTTTTTGGCTTCAATATCGATTATAGATCACACCCCAAGTATTCTTTTAAAAAAATATTCAATGTACAGTATTGACTTTCCTACGATTTTATTATATGTATAGATACTTGGGCCCCTTTAGATAATTGTCATTAATAATAATATTAGACTATTATTAGCCCCTTTAGAATCATGCACTTCAAGTTATGCAACTGACTGGGAATACAGAGAGATAGAAAATTAGGTTAGCTAAATAAATGTTCACGGTACAAATTACACTTTCTGATCTAACCCCAAAGTAAGCAAATTATTTACTTGTTATGGGTCAACGACACTAATACAAAGAAATACATATATAAATCTAGAATATATTTAATAAACACCCAAACCCAGAAATATAAATATGCTCATCACACAAATGCTTGTCCCCATTGTGAATCGAACCCGAGCCCCGTCGATTGCGTGGCCAGGTTCGCTAACCACTCGACCAACAGGGCAGTCAAAATATTATATTATCATAATAAAAATAATATTGATATAGCACAGTGACATATGATTTATTTCAAGACTGTTTAAAATAATATTTTTAAATAGACATTAAATTTTTATTTTTCACTGAACAACACATAATTTAAATCAAAATTATTATATGCCCCTTTTGGGCAGGCCAGAGTTTTTATGGTTTACAGTAGAGTTCCCCATTGTCTTGCCCAGGTCTGGTGCCACCGCCTTACCTTTTCCTGTCGCAATAACGTCAGTGCTTGTCACTGTCGTATTTGGGCTTGGAGGGTAAGATATCTGGTAAAGTTATGCATTACGTTCAGTTTCGCGGTCATTTAGAAGGCAAGGCTAAACTAGCCTCCAAAAAGCTCCGTGTGCTCAGCAGAGCGAAACAGTACTTTTTGCCGGTCCATCGCCTTCAACTTTATAAGGCACAGGTTCGGCCTCACATAGAGTACTGTTTGCATCTCTGGGCCGGAGCTCCTCAGTACCAGCTTCTTCCTCTTGATCGCATTCAGCATAGAGCATTGCGCAGAGATGTAGGTTCTCTCTGTGTCTTTTATCATATATATCATGGAGAGTGTTCCGACGAGTTGTTTGGATTAATTTCTGCCGCCGAATTCCACCATCGGACATCGCGTCAAAACTTGAAGTTCCATCCTCACCATCTCGATGTCTGGAAATCCATAACTGTGCGTTTCTCCCGACACTTTTTACCTCGCACTACTCTGTTGTGGAACCAATTATCGGCAGGGGTATTTCCGAACGGATACGACATAGGGACCTTCAAGAAAAGAGCTTACTCATTCTTAAAAGGCCGGCAACGCAACTGCAAGACCTCTGGTATTGCAGATGTCCATGGGCGGCGGTGATCACTTACCATCAGGTGCACCTCTTGCTTGTTTGCCCCCTCTTCTATAAAAAAAAAAAAATGTGGCATTAGACCTCGCCACAAGATAGCAACGCACCATTAACATCTATGGTGTCTATAGGCAATGGTTGACTCTTTCCATTAGGAGGATCCTCTGCTTGTTTGCTACCTTACGATATTAAAAAAAAAAGCTACTGTTGTTACTGCCTCGTGGTCTAGAGGTTAGCCTATTCGACTCATATCATGAGGAGCCGGGGTTAGGCAAAGTTTTATTAAGTTGTTTTCATAGTTTTCCTGGAAAATCAAATCTTAATTACAACTTTGTATCTGACAAGTGGTGTGTTACTACCCCCATGCCTTCAATGAAAATTCCTAAAGCTATTGATCCCGACTATCAATAAAAATAGTCAATAATCGTTATCAGGTCGGTATAATGCGGTGAAGGGGATCAGTACTCATTTCGCCAATCGACAGGTCTTTTTTTTATATCGATAGCAAACAAGCAGATGGATCTCCTGATGGAAAGAGTCAACCATCACCTATAGACACCAAAGTTGTTAATGATATGTTGCTATCTTGTGGCGAGGTCTAATTCCACATGCATAAGTTTACCAGCTACCGTAACCTCCAAACCGGAACACGACAATGACAAGCACTGACGCTATTGTGGCAGGAATAGGTAAAGCAGTGGTACCAGACCCGGGCGAGACAATGCAGAAATCTACCACCTAGTAGCCACGATGTTAGTGACTTGCATAGCCAATCGGTCGCCTTTTACGACATGCCTGGCAGAACGGCAGTTGATCTATTCTTCAAAGGAGCCCGGATCCAACACGGGGAAAAGAGTAGAGCTCTCAATGCCTACCCTGCAAAAAAATAGGCGTGATGACGATAACTGTATATAATGTAATATACTGATATTAAATAGTTAAAATCATAACTAAACTTTACAGATATGATTATGTCCTTGGAAATAATTGCAGTGATACCACAATTGAAGGTAATATTTTTATCTTTTCTTGCAGAACCCAGATAACAGTCTTCATAGGAGAAGTAACAGGTAACATTGTTTTATTTTAGAAACTTACAATGTCATGTTTGTCTAGCAATATCTTTCTGTTGAATTTATTATGAAATTCAACTGAGTGTTGAGTTGAGAAATTATCTTCAGTTGAATTTATTACAATATTGAAACTTGTTGTAGGTAGATATTTCACTTACCAAGTTTTTTAATGGACAACTCAAAGCATAAGGATACTAATTCGTTTTAATCAGGTTTGACATTTTTCTTAACTTTGTGAGCTATTATAAAAATTTAGATTAATAAAGGATAATAAGCTTGCCATTTTTGGAACTATTGATGGAAAGATTGTTTGCTTCGCCTTTTTTTATATCATAAGATAGCAAACAAGCAGATGGGTCTCCTGATGGAAAGAGTCAACCATTGCCTATAGACACTATAGGTGTTAATGGTGGGCTGCTATCTTGTGGTGAGGTCTAATGCCACATGCATAAGTTTACCGGCTACCTTATTCTCCAAACTGGAACATGACAGTGACAAGCACTTGACGCTATTGCGGCAGGAATAAGTAAGGGGGTAGTACTAGATCCGGGCGAGACAATGCAAAACTCTACCACCTAGTATCCACGATGGTAGTTTTACGACCTGCCTGGCAGAGCGGCAGTTGGCCTATTCTTCAAAGGAGCCTGGGACCAACACAAGGAATATATATAAATATATATATATATATATATATACATATAACGCAGGTTAAATATTTTTATTAACTTTATGAGCTATTCAGATTATGTAAAAGGAAAATAAACTTTCCGTTAATTCCTGTTCATAACAATCTCAGAATTTAATAAAAATTAAATGTCTGTGATTTCAAAATAATTAGATTTTTTCAAGTGCAGTCTGGTATTTTTACGTTTACTGGCTGTCTGTCTTGGATTAATATTATAGAATATTAACTGAAAGATAGAGTAATTTAGGGTAGGACGCAGGCTACTTTTTATCCAAGTTAGCAAAATGAAGTATGATTTTAGATCATGCTGACAAAGTAGTGAATAATAGCTAGTTATAGTATAATATACTAGATGTTACTGTATATAATCTTCCCACTTCCAATCTGGGAACCTGCGTCAAATTTTTACCAAATTAAAATGAAACCACAAACCTTTTTTTTATATTAGTTGGATAGGTAAACTTTCAGACATGCCACCTGATGGTAAGTGGTCGACGTCGCCAATGAACATAAACGAGTTTACCTGGAACTAGCCTAGGTAAATCATTCATGTGTTGCCTATCCTGAGACATAAGTCTCGGCGCCAGTAATTATACTGCCTGTCTTGACCTTCTCTCCGAGACACAGCAAAGCTGTTTCACGGGAGAAAAAAGCAAGATGGTGGTACCTATACAGCCAGGAGAACGGCACAGCGATTCCCTTCCATCGGTAAAACAACAAGCTCTCAAACAAAACAAAAATTTTCAAAATCGGATCAAAAATAACCGAATTCTGAGGTAATAAACATTTAAAAAAATATGTATTTGGTTGACACTGCAGGCTGCAACTTCCCACTAAACTAAGGTATTTTAAGATCAAAAAAGTAAAAACTACAAGCATAGATTTTTTAGTTCAAGTTCATTTTTATTGGTAGTAAATAAAGTAAAAAGTATATTGATTTTGGGTAAGCTGTAAACGATGATCGATTTTGATCTTTCGTGTGGCATTCAACTGAATGTTTGAAATCTAAAATATTGCTTTAACTAAATAACTAGCAGGTTGAAAAATTACAAAGCAATGTCAAAAACTCAAGTTTACTAAATGCAATGGAATTTTAATATTTGAAAAGCTAAACTTTATTTTTTATATAGAATGAAGAGACAAACGAGCAGGAGGCTCACCTGATGGTAAATGATTACAGCCACATCACCAGAGGTCTTGCAGCTGCGTTGCCGGCTTTTTAAGAAGGAGTATACTCTTTTCTTGAAGGTGCTTAAGTCGTATCAGTTTGGAAACACCCCCGCCGGTAATTGATTCCACAGAGGAGTAGTGCGTGGTAAGAAGTGCCTAGAGAATCGCACGGTTGTGGATTTCCAGACACCGAGGTGATGAGGATGGAACTTGAGTTTTGCCGCGAAAATGTTGAAAATTACATTCGATTTTGATTTTTGAAACAACATTCGACGTAGTTTTTTTAATACTAAAATATCGTAGAATACCAAAAAATGATTGGTTGAAAAATTTCGAAGTTATGACAAAAAAACACTTTTTTCAAAAAGTTTGATCAATGATTACTCCCAAACGGATAAACAGATTTTGATGCAATTTATGCATTTGACGTAGTTTTTTGAGAAGTAGAGCTGATTAGTTTTTGTACTCAATCGGTACATAAATCTGGAACTTATATTAAAAAAATACTGTTTCACCAAACATTTTTTAGGGTTTTTTCAAAGTTTTCAAAATCTTCTTGGCCGACTTGATTCAAATTTTCAACAAGTCTAAGTTGAGTGGAATCACACATACATACATACATATATATACAGACATACTGACGTCACGAAAATAGTCGGGAAGGGTTCCTAGGAACGTGGAGATGTGGTGAAAACTCGATTTTCGAAAATCGGGGCAAAGTCAGTAACTTCCTCATCTACATACCTAGCGGGAAGTTAAAAAATACCCCCGAGCTGATAACCTCCTTCCTAGTTTGATATTTTTTTTAACATACTGTTTTTTTTTTATTTCCAGGTGAACAATGTCGCTTTGGGCTCGCGCTCAGCAATTGCCGCAGGAGAGCCTGCAAAAGGTGGTACATTTTGCATATTTTCGCCTCTATGGTCTAGTGGTCCAGCGTTGGCGTTGACCACATGAGGTCCCGGGTTCGATTCCCGGGTCAGGCACATAAAAGTGTTTTTTCAGTTTTCTAAGAAACACAAGTTGCTCGGGATTGGAAAGTGCCCGGTTGGCGATAGGCTTGCCATCTATCACATTTGTGGGACCAAGTATCTTCGGCTAATCGTGGGTGCACTTGTTGTACCTCTGCCTACCCTTTCGGGGATATGGGCGTGAAGATACTTTACTTTGCATATACATATTTTTGCATGTCTTAGCTATTGAGTATATTTCAAGGTCACAATTTTACGGTCTTGTAAATACGATAACTTTCTAAAAATGACTAGAATGAAGTTCGTTGTTGTATGGTACGGATATGACAGATGTAATAATTTTATGCCACAAATTTCAGTCACAAGCCTTACTTTAGTGTAAATGATTTTAAAAAACTTGTAAACAAAAATTTTAAACAAAATTAATAGCTATTAAAAAAGATGTGTGTAAGAAAGGGAAGAAAGATTATGAAGACTTATGCATCTAGCATTACCATCCCACCACACAGATAGCAATGCAGCATAGACTTTGGGCTCTATAGTGCGATGGTAGTGGTGATACTTAATCAGGACAGTCATCGGCTTCTTTGCTTGTTTACGATATAAAAAATCTGTAAACAGTTGACCCTGCAGGCCATTCCTGAAACTTCCCGCTAAATTAAGGTATTTTAAGCTCAAAGGAATAAAAACTATATGTTTGTGTTAATAGTATGTTACAAACACTTGTACTGGTTTATTTATATTTTATTAATAAAACACCAACCGGTTGTGATACTGAAACAGTATCAACCTATTGCCCTGATGAGGTAAAACGTAAAACCGGTTGGTGTTTATTAATAAAATCCAAGTAAAACAAGTACAAGTGTTTGTAACACACTATTAACACAAATTAACATGGAGTTTTACCAAGATATTTAGTGTTCAAAGTATAAAAACTATAAGCATAGATTTCTTCAGTTCAAACGTCTATTTTGTTAAAAATGACAGTGAATTAAAGTAATATATTTTTGAAACTATGATCGATTTTGATCTTTCAAATGGCATTCAACTCAATGTTTGAGATCTAAAAAATTGCTTTAGCTACGTAATCGATAGGTTGAACAATTTTAAAGCAATGTTAAAAAACATTTTTTTCAAAAATTTTCGTTATTGATAAATCTCAAACAAATTGACCGATTTTGATCTATCTAATTAACGGTATTCGACGCAGTTTTTGAGGAGAAAAGCTGATAAGATTTTTTAGTCAATCGGTGCATTAGCCTGAAAGTTATTTCAAAAAGATTGAGTAGGTAAGTTTGCTAAAAACAACGCAAATTTAATATTTAAACATATGCGTTGCCTCTGTGGTCTAGTGGTCCGGTGTCGGAGTTGACCGCTATAGGTCCCGGGTTCGATTCCTGGGTTGGGCAAGTATAAAATGTGTTTTTTCAGTTTTCCGATAAAAACAACGTTGCCCGGGATTGGAAAGTGCCCGGTTGGCGATAGGCTGGCCACCTATCACATTGTGGGACCAAGCATCTTCGGCTAATCTTGGGTGCACTTGTTGTACCTCTGCCTACTCTTTCGGGGATACGGGCGTGAAGATACTTAAAAAGCTGTAACTTTTAAAAATTAGATTCGATTTTGATTTTTGAAATGCCATTCGACGTAGTTCTTTAAGTACTAAAATATCTTAGAATGTCAAAAAGTTTTTGGTAGAAAAATTTTAAAGTTACCCTAAATCCAATTTTAAAGTTTCCCCCGTGTTGGTCCTTGCTCCCTTTGAAGAAAAGACCAACTGCCGTTCTCCAGGCAGGTCGTAAAAGGCAACCGATTGGCTATACGTATACCATCGTGATTACAACATGATAGAGTTCTGCAACTCGCATGGTTATTACTACTACTTCTATTCCTGCCGCAATAGCTTCAGTGCATGTCATTGTCGTGCTCCGGTTTGGAGGATAAGATCGATAGTAATCCCGTCCGGTAATAATTCTAAAAGAAATCTTTTCACTTTATAAATAATTGGAACGAAGTTCCTTACGGCAGGCTTGGAGGGGATAGGGATTTTGCTGCGCGACCGAACTGAAAAAAATGTGATAGTAAAACCGTAAGAAAAATGCGTGGAATAAAAGCGTTAAATGAGACGTGCGCAGGCGCGACAGTCGCGTACACAAGCGAGTAGTGCCGTTTAACCGAAGGAAGTTCGTTCCTACCTGGTGTCCCGCGACACCACGTCATTTTTTTTAAATAATTGCACACCATATCACGGTAGAATATGCTGGTATCTCTGATTAATTTTATTTATTTATTTCATACTTTATTATACACAACAGAACAAAAAAAGATTACAGCAAGCAATATTTTTAAAAAGGTATAAAAGGCGAGCGTATCCCTAAAAAAGAGATTTCTTAGAGCCAATCCGGTAAAGTGTTTTTTTTATGTTATAAGATAGCAAACAAGCTGATGGGTCTCCTGATGGAAAGAGTCAACCATCGCCTAAAGACACCAAAGGTGTTAATGGTGTGTTGCTATCTTGTGGCGAGATATAACGCCACATGCATAAATTTACCGGCTACCTTACCCTTCAAACTGGAACACGACAGCAACAAGCACCGACGCTATTGCGGCAGGAATAGGCAATGCAGAACTCTATCACCTAGTAGCCACGATGGTAGTGACTCGCGTAGCCAATCGGTCGCCTTTTACGACCTGCCTGGCAGAACGGCAGTTGGTCTATTCTTTAAAGGAGCCCGGAACCAACACGGGATTTACTTAATCATAAATATAAGTTGAAGTGTACAATATACTAAAAATATTTTTTTAATAAGTTGTAACACTCTTATTCTTGAAATTGATATTTTCATTTCAATTCGTTTAGACTTATGCGTGTGGTATTACAAGCACGCCACAATAGCAACACACCATTACAAGCACGCCACAATAGCAACACACCATTACAAGCACGCCACAATAGCAACACACCATTACAAGCACGCCACAATAGCAACACACCATTACAAGCACGCCACAATAGCAACACACCATTACAAGCACGCCACAATAGCAACACACCATTACAAGCACGCCACAATAGCAACACACCATTACAAGCACGCCACAGTAGCAACACACCATTACAAGCACGCCACAATAGCAACACACCATTACAAGCACGCCACAATAGCAACACACCATTACAAGCACGCCACAATAGCAACACACCATTACAAGCACGCCACAATAGCAACACACCATTACAAGCACGCCACAATAGCAACACACCATTAACGTCTGGTGTCTAGAGGCGATGGTTACTCTTTCATCAAGAGAACCATCAGCTTGCTTGCTGTCAAAATGTCCTAAAACACATATACTTTGTCTAAATCTCTACTTTTTACAGGTACGAGCTATATACGGCGATCATTTCCCGATTGAAGTAAGACACTGTTTGGCGACATGGATAGAAAATCGCATATGGTGAGTATTTCCAAAGGTACCATATGATGGACGTTCCATGTACCCAGACACAGCGGTTCGACTCGACATTCTTGACATTCACACAACATTTTCTCCATGTTGATCCCAGGCTCTTTTGAAAAATAGGCCAACTGCCGTTCTGCCAGGCAGGTCGTAAAAGGCAACCGATTGACTATACAAGTCACTACCATCGTGGCTACTAGGTGGTAGTGTTCTGCATTGTCTTGCCCGGGTCTGGTACCACTGCCTTCCCTATTCCTACCGCAATAGCGTCAGTGCTTGTGACTATCATGTTCTGGTTTGGAGAGTGAGGTGCCTTTATATAAATAGTGAACTAATTTTTGTTGAACTGCAATGCGTTGTCTTCTGGCCGGTTCCATTATCTCTGGCAGGACATATCAAATTAACGTTGAGAAACACATAACTTGCCGATTTTTAAATTTTAGTATAAAGTTATTATTATTAATGAATTTTAATTAGAAATCTTGAATTTAAGAATACAAATTGGCAAAAGAGATCGAGTTTTGAGTTATTTAAAGTCTACGTAAAATATAGTTAAGGAACATAAAGTAAACCACGTAATATTTGTTAAGCGGCATCCATTAAAGAACGCAACTCTGGGAATATTACACTTGACCTTGAATTGATTAACCTCTCGAAACTCTGACATGCAAAGGCGATTTTAAGCGCCAGGACTCATCACTCGCTTTTTGGCGGGAATGGCGTCTCAGGCGACTCGATGGAAAAAAAATCTTTTTTTTTCTACAACTAAGTCATATTTTATGATTCTGTAAACGACTGTGTATCAATTGATATATTTTCTGTCTATTAGAGATCAAAATGAAGTAATAGACAAAGTAGTTTTTATATTTACAAGCGAATATAACAAAAATCACTTGAAAAATAATGAATTTCTAAATTACTTTATTTTTGGCTATCACGATATATTTCTTACAACAAATTATCCAAATAGAAAAAATATACGGCCTTTGTAATAAAAACAGTACTTACATGAGAGAAATGCACCATAAAACAACACAAGATTGAATTTTATACCACTAAAAAACTGCAAACACACTCGCGGTCCGGTCGAATGAACTAAAATAACTGGTACAAAATAAATGACAGTAATAGACTTCAATTTACGAATTTGACATGACAGATATTTTATCATAGATTAAACGTCAAAGGCTTTTTCATACATCATTAGTCTTTATAAATAGAAATTTAAAGCTTAAATTCAAATGCAAGCAGAGTAAAATTTTGCTCTGAGAGTGAAGGCTTGACCGTTTTATCATACATATGTCTAATATTTGCCTCTGCGAGAATCGAGTGGTTAATAAAGATATTTATGTTATGAGCGCGGTTTTTAAATTTCTTGAGTACGTCTTGATTTTTTGGGATTAGAGTTTTGGAATAGTTTGTGACTATTTTAAAGCTTAAGATTACACATTGATTTAATGAACGTGATTGATGTCGATTGTCGGAAGTAAAACGATCGTATGATATCAATATATTCAATGAACAATTGAAAGTTTTACGAGATTTTTTAAATACCCATAAAGATATTGCAACGGAATTCAATAAAAGCGCACTCAAAATTTTAATTTTCATCACACATTTAAATTTATGTGTATCGCCTCTGTGGTCTAGTGGTCCGGTGTCGGTCGGTTGATCACACGAGGTCCCGGGTCGGAAAATTAAAAATAATGTGTTTTTTCAGTTTTCTGACAAAACCAATGTTGCCCGGGATTGGAAAAAGTGTCCGGGTGGCGATAGGCTTCGGCGAATCGTGGGTGCACTTGTTGTACCTCTGCCTACATCTTCGGGGATACGGACGTGAAGATACTTTTTTTTCTAAAATTAAAAATAAATAAAAAATGCTTTAAAAGCGAGTAAATATTGTATTGAAAACTTTAATAGAAGTAATAAATTAGGTACTATATTTTATACCAATATCGATATTTTTCTAAAACACAGTTAATGTCCAAAAGATATGCAATATAAATTCCAAATAGGACTAGGGCTAGGAATAGCAGTTATAATAAAAAATACTTACGTTTACAGTAAATTTAAGACAACAATCCAATAAAAGTTACTTATTTACAGCTGCAAATGACCGGCAATATTATGACGCTTCAGCAGTTCAAATACCGATTTCGGTCTGTCAAAAACACTTCATGGTACGCTAATGCAGGGCAGAAGTAGGTTTGAATAGTAATACGATCGCTCACCGGCATAGGTCACGTGGTCGCTGACTGGCCTGTTAGATAACGCTGTCATGGTACGAAATAGCAGGACAGTTAAATTATCGGCTAAAATTGACCTGCTATAAGAGTTCATGGTAGGGCCGACCCACATTTTGAAAAATCTCACGTGAGATTGGGGGTTGATGGAGGGGGTTGAATGAAATCTCACGACATCTCACCAGAGGGGGAGGGAGGGACAGAAAATTCAATAAAACACTTCACGTAATTTATGGACGCCCCCAAAGCGACACTTAAGATTTGAGATACTGTAACTTATTCAAAAGTTACAGTAATGCTCTATTTTGATCTTCCAAATCGCAATAAATGTTTAAAAATGGTTGCAAATGGTGTTTTTCAATTAATCATATTGAAAAATTTTAGAAATATGTTGAAAAAAGATTTTATTATCATTATGGAATTTGACACAATTTTTAAAGGAAAAAAGTTGATTAGATTTTGGAAACTATCACTAAAATATCTGTCGGTTCAATGATCTGTTATTTTGAAAAACATAACCTTTGAGATAAATTTAAAATTAAAATTAACCGAACCGAATCGTTCTAATTTATAAGGAAGTCTTGTTTGGTGAAACTCAAACATACACACCTATATACATACATACATACAGACATCGCCGTAAACCTTCTTCTTCTTCTTCGTAAACCTTCTGCGTTGTCTCGGCTCTGATACCACCGCCTTACCTATTCCTGCCGTAATAGCGTCAGTGTTAGTCAGTGTCGTGTTCCGGTTTGGAGAGTAAGGTAACCAGTAAACTTATCCATGTGGCATTAGACCTCGCCACAAGATAGCAACGCAACAACGCCTTTGGTGTCTATAGGCGATGGTTAACTTTTTCTATCAGGAGATCCATCTGCTTGTTTGCTATCTTATAAAAAAAAATTGATGAAAACTCAATTTTCTAAAATCAGAGGGAAAATTGAGAATAATAACTAGCGGAAAGTTAAAAATACACCTTATATATGAAATTGTCCACAAGAATTAAGAAAAAATATAATTGCCAATAGCATGGTCTAATTCCAACATTTTCTTCAGGACCCCGGAACCCGAGGAGCAGCAAAGATATTTTGTGGAGGAATTGGTGCAGGAGATCCACACCAACACCGAGCTGATGCTGTCTCCAGAAATGTTTGTCACCAAGATGAAGCTCATAGAGGCTGCTAAGCTCTTCCGGTTGCAATACAGGTATCTGTAAAGAATCTATATTAATATTATAAATGCGAAAGTTTGAATGTTTGGATGGATGGATGAATGTTTCATACTCACTCACGCAAAAACTGAACGGATTTGGGTGAAATTTGGCAGACAGGTAGATGATGGCCTGGAATAACACATAGCCTAGTTTTTATCCCAGAAATATAAGTCGTTTCCGCGGGATTCACCTTAAACTTCTATATAATGCAGGGGGCTACACGTAATAAGATATTCATTTGTTTAAGATGAACACCATACCAGGGTTTATTAACGGTTAATTTTCAAACCTAAATCACCGCTAGTACATGAGGAGCGTTATGTAAAGCTTTGACTCTAACTTCAAAAATACCGGTTTCCTCATTGAGCAACATTATAAGGGATTTGCATTAATAAACCGGTTTATAGGGGTTTTTCGAAAGTGTTTTTAAGCTATTGCATAGCTTCTATCGCGGGCCTTGAGCGTGGAGACCGAATCAAGAAATTGCGTAACGAAAAAAACCTAACACCCCCCACTCCGACCGGCACAGCGGTGATACTTTTTAGTTTTTCCATCTATCGATAAATACCAGAACTTTTAATGACTTTTTGAAATATCACGCTTGTCTCTTTAGTTCAGCAACCCGCCTTTAGGTGGCATTGGTTGTATTGGAAAAGTACCGTAATCATATACATAATTGTAATTGCATAAGTTGATAAAAATGCTATGCAATAGCTTTACCGCGGCAGTCTCCGAGTGCCACACATTTTTTTTATTTTTATATTCGCCGCTCCTAACTTCTGTCCAATTTATACTCCTAACTTCTGTACAATTGCACGGTTTTGGATTAAACCGGTTTAAGTAGCGCGCGCGCTATTATGAAGCGCTTTCATTTCAGATACGCTCAGAGTGAAATCTTGTATAAAAACCGGTAATTACCTCTATTAACCGGTTTCAAGCCCTGCACCACAGAAAACAAGCAAAACAAATGTGTATATTTCACAGATATTTGAAGTCCGTATCACGAAATAAAGAAAACAACGGAATTGGCAAGTACAAACATTTGTATCAGGACCGCGATCGCCACACTCACACATAAAATAAGCATTATTGCATATAAACTACTAATGCAAACATTGTTTCATTGGTCGTTTTCATTTTAAACAACAATAATCCGAAACACACAAACAGAACATTTAAAAATATACCAAACTGCGTTACAATACATTTTATTTTGCTACAAAAAAAAAAGAATATTTACGTCCTTTTGTAGTCTATTCAAAATAGACTCATCTATTTGTACAATAGTGAAACTTAAGATCGTAATAGTTTCGCTATTCTACAATAGATGGCAGCATTGATTTTTCCGTAGTTTTCAGTTGATCATATTTGAGTATAGAACTTTCTAGAACGATATACGTAATGACTGTCATTACGTATATCTTTCTAGAAAAATTAGGTCAACCTAAAATGAACTTTATATGTAAGGTGTACGGCTGATTTTAGCTTGACTTTCTATTATATCATTAGAGATTATATTAAATCAGGAATTTAATTAAAATAAAATGAAAAGTGTATTTTCGAATGATATGAAATATCTCCATTTTTAATCATCTGTATTCTACTATCATTTCTGCATTCAAGGATGGCACAATACGGCATAATTCAGTGTATAATAGATTTTCGCACGACGACTATCTCCTAATGATATGGTAAGTATCACTGAGGCAATTTAGAGTAAAAGCGCATAATAGTGACGCACGCGGCACGCCCACTCTTCACTTCCCCTTGTTTTCTTTATTTCGTGGTCCGTATACATTTTTGACCTCATAATGTCTGACATATCGATGAACGCCGACTGCACGAACAAAAAAGCATGGCTCGTTGTCACGTTCCGCCAGAGCCGAGCATGCAAGCGAGAGCGCGGAATAAGCGATAGAGAGGCACGATCTTGTTTTCTTATAACGTTATCACGTAAAACTATCGTCCGTAAACTGACTTTACAGACAACCAATTTTTTTAAATTATACTTTTATTATATTACAGTCATGCCCCCCAAGAGTTATATACGTACATGCGACGGTGTCTGGCCATGGAAGTGGAAGTCATACAAGCGGCGATGGGAGCTCCATTCATGCCCCAGCCCCAAACCGAGAGGAAATACAGTGAGGTAAAAACTTCTTAATTTAAAACTTTTTGGACGTGACTACAGAGTAATTCAGATTTTTTCGGATGGAAATAAAGCTTGACGCAGTTTCCGCTATTTAAAAAGAGAATGTTGTGAATATACTTGATACTCATAGTAAGTTTTATATCAAGCTTATATTGACATGAGCTGACAACTAACAATTATAGTTTTTAACTCAAACAGATTTTAATGTAAACTTTTATAAAATGCAAAAACCTTTTTTCCTAACATATTTGCATTCACAAATAATTATTATTTACGTGTTATTTGTTGGATGAGATTGTATATCTTGGATGTAATTTTAGCAGGGATGGAAGGTACACCACTGATTTCGAAATAAGGGTGTGTGCAAGGAACAGGGTGAATAATGCGTTAGGGAAACTACTAAAGCACTTTGACCTAAAATTTCAAAATAAGAAAAAATAATTCTCCACCTATGAATACGGAAAAACTACTAAAATTCTATGGTATTTTATACTTTTCAGATGCTAGTATGCTTATTACTAAAATTAGAGATTATTATTGATTATATTAAAAAACACAAAACTGACGTAATATTTTACTTATTACGTCCATCCTTACACTCGCTACTTTTTGACTCCCTCAAGGCACCAAATTAGGCTCTGTTCTATTGCTTACTTATATCTAAAGCTACTTTGTTATTTATATTCATTTTAGAGATCCAGGAAAGATATTAAGAACCTCATAGCTGACACATAATTTTATTTATCACTTTCAACCTTACACAACTGTAAACGAGTTCTTTAATGTTCAGTTAATCAACGACCTGGCTAACGTCCGTCAGAAAGTGAGCATGACCGGGGAAGAGATCAGGAGTCTCCAAGCGAACCTCGAGTCTTTTTCTTTGCAGTACCACGAGTGCTTGAAGAACAAAGGTAAATATTACTTGTATTCAATATAATTTGATGTATATGCTTCCAGTATCTTCACGCTCGTATCACCGAAGAACTAGGCAGAGGTACAATAAGAGAACCCACAATTAGCCTAAGGTGCCTAGTCCAACAAAACTTATGCGTAGTATCATTAGACCACCTCGCCACAAGATAGCAACGCACCATTAACATCTTTGGTGTCCATAGGCGATGGTTGACTCTTTTCATCAGGAGACCCATCTGTTTGTTTGCTATCTTATAATATAAAAACAATGTGATAGGTGGCAAACCTATCGCCAACCGGACACTTGTCCAATCCTGGGCAACGTTGTTTTAATCAGAAAACTGAAAAAACATATTTTTAATTTTCCCGACCGGAAATCGAATCCGGGACCTAGTTGTAGTCAAAGACACGGGACCACTAGACCACAAAGGCGGTAAGGTTGTGAAGATATTTTGTTTTATTATTATTATACTAGCTATGATACCCGGCTTCGCTCGGGAGTTAATATGAAATTACGTGGTAGTTGAAATATAACCAATGTAGTTTAAGACTATTGAAATTGGAATTTTAAATTCGCGCCATTACTACACATGCTGCAATAACTCGCAGCGCCTTTCGAAATGCAACCCAAATAATCGTTGTTCTGAATAAAGTACAAATACTCGATAACAGATGGCGCCACTCACTTAATTCCCAAGTTGAAGGGTTGGAAAAGACCTTATTGCTTTAAAAACACGCCCTTTAGGTTAAAACGGTAACATTCTTGTTCGAGGGGGGATAAAGGGCTATCACACTATATAAGTCCCTTTATCGTGCCGGGACTCCTTTTTAAGTTTTATCGGCACGCACATTTTATCAACTTAGTTTTATGATATACTAACTGAACCCGCGACTTCGTCTGCGTGGAAAAAAATTAAAAAATAGTAGTCTAAGTTACTCCCTATCACATCACAGTGCTAAGTGTGAGTTTTTCTTTTCACATTCGATCGTGAGCGCGTTTCGAGTTTACTAGGAATTTGTATGTGATTTGTACAGCGCCACCTAGTGGTAAACTGGTTTCTCACGTTTACCACTAGGTGGCGCTGTACAAATCACATACAAATTCCTAGTAAACTCCAAACGCGCTCACGATCGAATGCGAAAAGAAAAACTCACACTTAGCACTCAGCTATCTGCCAGTGAAAGTCCCCTCAGAATCGGTCCAGCCGTTTTGGAGATTACCCGGAACTATTTGTTCACACAATCGGTCCAGTCGGTCCAGAGATTAGCTAGAACAAACAGACAGACAGATAAAAATTGTAAAAAAAAATATTTTGGTATGTGTACCGGGCATACTTACATATGCACTTAGTGAGAAGCGGTTATTTTAATATTACAAACAGACACTCCAATTTTATTTATTTGTATAGATAATGATTACGTATTTAAAGTCATTTGTCAAACTTAAAAGAGTTTTTATTATTTAGTCTGTGGTCGAATTTCGACCAGAGGGCGATCGCTAAATTTATATAGATACAATTACATAGAAAATCCTTAAAAACAACAAAGAAAAATATTGACACGCGGGATTTGAACCTACGACCATTCCCTTAAAGCCGCCTAAAGCTTGGAAATGGTCGCAGGTTCAAATCCCGCGTGTCGATATTTTTCTTTGTTGTTTTTAAGGTTTTTCCAGTTTCCCAAGCACGGGGTGAGTGCTATAACACAAAAATAATTACAATTACATAGAATATTTGAGTCGTTAAATTTCAAACATGGCCATCTCCACACATAGTCGAATTTGGGATTTTATGATATGCGAAAAGATTACAATATGTATAATATGTCTGTAAATTCAATCGTATCCATATCTACGCTTAAACAATATAAAACACGACGATTAGAAATAATCGTCGTGTTTTATATTGTGTTTGTTTGTGTTTTGTTTCAATCTTGGCCATCTCCATCTTCGAATACAAAACAAAATGCGCCATGTGCATTTTGATTAATCACAGTGGAGTATTATTCAATTTGGCGCCATTTTAAATTAAATAAGTTGTCGTTTGAGTGGTTGCGACAAGTGGTTTTATATTATTTAAAATACAAAATTGGACAGTGAAATAGTAAAGTTACCACCATAAAAGACTAGAAAGAAAATAATTCAATGTCATAAATCGCTACAGACACTGAAGTAATTGCATTTTAAACTTTTGGTTTGTGGCGAGATATTACAGCCATTAACTAGGGTCATCAAATTTATAAATTTTGGACAGCTGAAATAATGTTATTTTTAGATAAAAATGTCCATTGTTATTTCTAAACTAGCTTTAGCCCCCAGCTTCATTCACGTGATACAAAACCATTGCATTCTTATGCTTAGTCAAAGGGTACCTAGCCTTTGTTTTTCCGAAATAATCCAGCTTTCCTAAGGAGAAAGGGTTTTACAAATCGGTTGGTCTTTACTGAGTTTATCCATTACATCGGTACAATTTTACAAACAATCAAATTCTTTTTTATAATATTAGTGTAGGTGTTGTTTGTAAATAAAAAATGGGGAGATGCATGATTTTTTTTGTTTTTATTAAATTACAATTTCCGTAAGGTACGAAATTGTAATTTAATGAAAAAAAAATACGTATGCCTGGTTCTTCTATTTGCATCAACCCTGATAAACACCGCAATGTCATATCAAACTCTTCCAACTCCACCTTATGTCAAATCAAACATAGCCAAATCTCATAGTGTCAAATCAAACGTGGCCATGTCCAAAAGTAAAACTGCTATTTAAGAAAAACTAGCACATTTATATCTATTTTTGTAACTTCAATATAAATTATTGATTAAAATTTTATTAACCAATGCCAAAAATGTCAAAATTTATTTTTGGAATCTTCGGCAGTCGATTTTGTGCATTTCTGAGATTTGAGTTATGATGGAGTTGGCCATGTTTAAAATTTAACGACTCATTTGTCCGTAACAGGCCACGTAAGTTACTTGCAGCAGACCGGTGCGACCGAGCGTCGAGAGTTAGAGGCTTGCCTCCGCGTACAAATTGAAGATATGGAACGAAAACTTAATGCTTTGGTAAGTTGTTTTAGAACTATTGATTTGTAAATTATCCATATTTAATATTATAAATGCGAAAGTAACTGTTTGTCTCTTCTTCACGCTTGAATCACTAAACCGATTTGAATGAAATTTGGTAAAAAAAAATGTTTGAGACCCGAGAAAGGACTCAAGAGTTTGCGAAGTCGAATCGATTTTAAATTTTCGATCGAAATCGATCTAGATAGATAGATTGATTTCGATTCTCGAGCCTCTTGAAACTATTAAGGCTCATAAGTAATCATAAGTGCTTGCGAAGACGCGGACTACAGAACGTGTGTATGTGTGTATGTGCATGCCTGTGTGCGAGCGTGCGTGCGTGTATGTGTTTGCGTACGTGCATGCGTGTGTATGTAGCCTTGGGTAAACACACACGCACTTGCATTCTGACGTCTTTGTAAATATGGAACAGCTTTCTAGGACATCATAACTTCAAGATCGGAACAAAATTTGATTTTTAAAATTGAGGTGAAACCATTGAAGAGTGAATTAAAAAAAACAATTTTGTAGCCGAAAGTTAAAAATAATAATTATTATTATTATTTATTATTAATATTTTCCACAGGTCGCTCAAATTAATCAAGCACAGATGGAGTTGGTGGATCATATGAAGGAAAATGTGGCCAATCTGAGACTACTACAAGGACGGGTCCTCGACGAGGAACTTATCAAGTAAGCCATGGAGTTTAGTCATAAAAAGGGCCAACTTACATAGGGGACAGTTGTAAAAAAGTTAGGAATATTTAACACTTCTATTGTTGATGCTCCTTAAAAGAATCGTATAGAGGTCATGTAACACAATAAAACAAAAGCATACATACATATAACAAAAGCAAGAAAAATATATGACATATATCGATGATGAAATTTTGTGAATGTAGTCGATTCAGTAAGATATCGAACTACTTTCCATGCCCCACAAGACACTTGGAGTTATTTATTTATGTTTTACATAAAGTAAACAAATGTGCAATTTTTCAGATGGAAACGTGAGCAACAATTAAGCGGCAACGGCGTTCCAATGCAATCGAACCTCAACAGCATCCAAGAATGGTGTGAGCTGCTGGCTGATCTCATCTGGACCACGCGGCAGCAGGTCAAGAACCTCACCGTCATCAATAGCAAGACTATTGTGGAGTTGCGACAGCCGCATTTAGTTGAAATGCTAGACGATATGAGTAAACAGGTTAGTATATATATAATATAGGTTAGGGCCTAAGATATAACCTTGAGCTGTGACTCATCTCAAAATAACTAAGCATTTAAAACATATTTTTATTCTTTACAAGACTATTGTGGTATGAGTGCATTTAGTTGAAATGCTAGATGAAACGAGGAAACAGGTTAGTATATGTATAATATAGATTGGGGCCTAAGTAATAACCTTGAGCCATCCCTAATCTTAAAAGAATTATTTAAGCAATCAAAACCATATCTTCATTCTTCATTCTTTCTATTGTGGTATGAGACAGTCGCCATTTGGTTGAAATGCTAGATAATATGTGTAAACAGGTTAGTATAATGTATAAGTTAGGGCCTAAGATATAACTTTGAGCTATCTCTCATCTCAAAAGGACTGTTTAAGCAATTAAAACATTATTTTTCGTCTTAAAAAACTAATGTAGCATTGAAAAAGACGCATTTGTTTAAAATGATGGATGATGTTAGTAAGTGTTAGTAAATTATGTGTAATATAGGTTAAGGTCCGAGATATAATCTTGAGTCATCCCACATCTCAAAACTATTTAAAACATCACAACCTTTTTACAAGACTATTTCGGGAAATTGCAACCGCCGCATTTGGTTTAAATGCTAGATGATATGAGTAAACAAGTTAGTATACGAATAATATAGGTTGGGGCCTAAGATATAACCTTGAGCTGTGTCTCATCTCAAAAGAACTATTTAAGCCATCATAACTTTATCTTTATTCTTTACAAGAGTATTGTGGTATGAGGCAGTCGCATTTGGTTGAAATGCCCTGCTGATATGAGTAATCAGGTTAGTATATGTATAATATACGTTAGGGTTCAAGATATAACCTTGAGACATCCCACATCTCAAAAGAACTATTTAAAAAACCACATACTTTTTTTCATCCTTTACAAGGCTATTTTGGAAAATTACAACAGCCATATTTGGTTAAAATACTAAACGATATGAATAAACAGGTTAGTAGGTATATGTATAATATAGGTTAGGGCCTAAGATATAACCTTGAGTCATGTCATCTCAAAAGAACAATTTGGAAAATCACAACCTATACATCATTCTTTACAAGACTATTGTGGAATTGCAACAGCCGCATTTGCTTGAAATACTAGATGACATGAGTAGTCAAGTTGGTATTGCTGGCTCAGATGGTTAGAGCGCCCCCGACTTGAGGGGACGTCGGAGGTTCAAGTTCTATCGTGTCGAAATGTTTCCTTGTTGTTTTTAATATTTTCAAGTTTTTCCAAGCACGGGGTGCTAATGCGGAGTGCTAAAACACATATACAGTTAGAAACACTAAAATATTGATCAATATTATAAATGTGGATTTCATCTGTAACGACTACCAATGAACTCAATTAACTAATATATACGTAGGTATGTATATCTAGCGATCAGCACAATCAACGGAATCAATTACAAAGCAAAGACGAATTTCGCTACTTTGAACTAGTCGATACTGGCTCAGTTGATTAGAGCGCCCCGGCTCGAGGGAGGAGTTTCCCAAGGCAGGGGGTGAGTGCCAAAACAATCAAGTCTTGTAATTATTACAAGTCGTTTGGCTTAAACAAATAAGTGGTGGCTCAAGGTTGTATCTTAGACCCTAATCTATATTAGGCTTTTACGAACCTAGCTATATATATGTGTATATAATTATTATATTGTTAATACCTTAATACAGTTTTTATATCATATGTTATATATAGTTATATAATCGCCTCTGTGATCTAGTGGTCCGGTGTCGGAGTTGACCACACGAGGTCCCGGTTCGATTCCTGGGTCGGGCAATTCAAAAATCTGTTTTTTTTTTCAGTTTTCTGATAAAAACAACGTTGCCCGGGATTGGAAAGTGCCCGGTTGGCGATAGGCTTGCCACCTATCACATTTGTAGGACCAAGTATCTTCAGCTAATCGTGGGTGTACTTGTTGTACCTCTGCCTCTTCGGGGATACCGGTGTAAAGATACTTTTTTACACTTTTTCATGTTTTGATTTTTACTGATAATTTTCATTAAGATCTTTTTTAATTCTTACATACGTATTGTTTTAATGAATGAAATGATTTCAGGTGACAAGTTTGTTATCAACGCTAGTGACATCT
This sequence comes from Apodemia mormo, assembly GCA_036924255.1. Lineage (NCBI taxonomy): Eukaryota > Metazoa > Arthropoda > Insecta > Lepidoptera > Riodinidae > Apodemia > Apodemia mormo. The sequence continues at coordinate 514,440 of JAUPFN010000028.1, read as the reverse complement.
ACATTTGTCATTGAGAAACAACCACCGCAAGTGATGAAGACCAATACTCGGTAAGTCATTACTTGAAGTGGAATTTTCGAGATTCTTCTAGAATTGAATTTTTAAATGAAACTTAACAGTAAATACATTCAAATATATTTATACCTGCGAGAGTATTATATGGAATATGTGATATAGTTTTTCATATTACTCGGTCTCTTCTTTATGTGATGATTCGTAACCTACCCACTTTTGTTTATGGTTCTATAGACTATAAGGAATTCGTGTAGTTGCGGCATGTCAGTCCGTCCGCTTTTTCGTCCGAATTTTTGAGCTTAGCTTAAAAATTCCTTGTACTAGGTATGGATATAAATATTGCATTTATTTTTAGAGTATCTTCTCTACAGGTGAAATAATGATGTCCCTTTTTTATGAGTGCTTCTGGATATAGGGTTTATTTGACAGGTTTTTAAAATAATTATAAAGTGAAAGGAGAGGGGGATTTTTGGGCCCAAATGTAAAGTGTTGAAGTATAGTTCAAAAAAATTGTACTATTTTTCCGCTTTCTGAGAAAAATAAATCACGAAAAGAAGTTTATGGTACTATAATTGTATAATCGATTTATGTAAATAATTTTAATCGAAATATAAGCTCGTAAATATATGTAAAAGTGTATTTACACTTAGACTAAGTTGATTATACTAAAGATTAATATTTAGTATAATCAACAGTAAGTACCATTATTATTTTACAAACTATTTGTAATATAAAAAGAAAAATATAATCGATACAATTTATATAATCGATTGATTACGTTACTTCAAACTTAATACGATTTAGAGTCTGTGGATTTAATACAGCTAAAATTGACAGTTACAACTGACATCACTGACGGCTCGCAAGAGTCGCAATCGCAAGTCGCGGACTTCACTCTTCGCTATTTTACATACCTACCAAAGACTACAATATGTATGTACTGGAGATACCTACCTACAGAGAGTCCAAAAATCTGTGTTTTAGTATTGTGTCAGTTTATAAACATGAAGCATAGTCGCCTGTATTACAAGTATCAGTTGTTTATATAATAGTAAACGGTTACAGTGAGTTAAACTATACCGTACTACCATAACCTTACTTCTAGTGAATATCTTATATCTCTGTTCTCAGATTGCTAAAATCTGTAAAATTTTCAGTATTTATATAACGTTAAACTAGCTTTTAATTAACACAATATTCATCTTATTACAAGGGGGCCCAAGGTTGTATGCAACGGTATCAGTCTCCTTTTTCGGTTAAGGAATCCTTTTGTAGACGAGCTTCAAAGTGCTAATATTCGTAGAAACAAATGCAATCTACCAACTAATTAGTGCATACTCTGCTATTAGCATTGAAAACGTCAAATTTTCATAGTATAAGATACTGAAAAGGTTCTATGAGTCCGCATTATTGTGATGGGCCAATACGGAACCCAATAGTCGCGTGCTTTGATACGCACTTGGCCAGCTTCATCTTAAATAACTGTAGCCAATAGCCTGAAGAGCTACAGTACACTAGAAACACTATTAAGCAGTATATGTCCGCCCCGTTGATCGAGTGATTAGCGACTCGGACTACGCAATCAATGGGGCTCGGGTTCGATCCCCGACGGGGACAAGCATTTGTTTGATGAGCATAAATATTTGTATTTCCGGGTTTGGGTGTTTATTGTGTATGTGAAAGTATTTATATATGTATTTCTATGTATTAGCATTGTTGACTAACACCCATAACACAAGCAAATAATTTGCTTACTTTGGGGTAGAACAGTAAGTGTAATTTGTCCCGTGAATATTTATTTATTATATTTATATATACATGTGCTTGTATGCTCGGAGTCGAACCAAGAGAGAAGACGTATAGTGACTGAAGTATCCACACTTTTTAGTTAATATTTACTCTATTCTTAGTGTCTTGTTGCGTATGTTTATTATCTTACTCCTTGTACTCGGCATTTATCACATACTCTCGAATTTTAACGTTCTGAAACTGCTAATAGTGGACGCCGCTATAAATGACGGTGAATTTTTGTATGTACATATTGTTACGTACTTCGGGTTCGTAATTGTAAGAAAACACCACTTATATTAAATCCGTGTATTTATAATACAAATACACACAACACAACACAACGTAATACTAAAATACTCTGAATAACACTAGTCACTCGCTAAACTTAACCGATTACACAATAGAAAACATCTCGCTTCGCACGGGTCACTTCAAGTATCACTCTCGATCGCTTGATAAAAACTGCCCTGCATTTGTCAACACATCTCTATTTATACCCAGGGTAAAGTTCTACCTGGATTCAGAAAAATCTAAATGTATCTGGAAACAATGAATCACTTCTTATCACTTCTTATTGTAAACAAGTTATGATAGTACAAGTTATGACTCATAAATTCTAGGACACGCTACTTTCAACCTTATGCCCTATACCACGAAGTCCATTTTGGCATAGCTTAGGTCAACTATTTGTTTGTCAATAGGAGTATCTTTCTTTTATTTCTAGATCTCTCCAGCGTTCCAACTCTACACGTTTCTAGATTATTCGTAACAATATTATTATTTATGTTTCAGGTTTACGGCCACAGTCCGTCTCCTTGTTGGAGGCCAACTGAATGTCCATATGACTCCACCACGAGTGTCGGTAAGTGTTTTATATCGATATCCAATGTTTATGAGAGAATAACGTGTATACGCATGTATATCTTCACGCTCGTATACCGGAAGTGGTTAGTGGAGGTACAACAAGTGCACTCCCTATTAACTGAAGATATAGGCGCCTATAGATACCAAAGATGTTAATAATGTGTTGCTATCTTGTGGCACGGTCTAATGCCACATGCATAAGTTTAACGGCTACCTTACCCTCCGAACCGCAACACGACAGTGACATTGACGCTATTGCCGCAGGAATAAGTAAAGTGGTGGTACCAGACCAAAACTCTACCACCAAATAGCCACGATGGTAGTGTCCAGTATAGCCAATCGTTTGACTCCTATGAACTTCCTCGCAGAATAGCAGGTCTATTCTTCAAAGGAGCCGGGGACCATCACGGGGTAAAATCTATGTTTTTATTTTAGGTCCACGTGCAACATGATGCAACATGGCATGCATCAACATGATGATGATGATGTTATTTAATCATCGTTTTGTTTTCACAGGTGGTTATAATATCAGAACAGCAAGCCCAGTTGCTTCTGAAAAGTGATACAGCCAGTGGACGAGGAAAACAGCCCGTGGAGTGTGGGGACATACTGAACAACAGCGGCTGCATGGAATACCAGCCCACCAGTAGGCAGCTGAGCGTCAGCTTCAGGTAATATTTACAGATGGACAGACAGACTCGTTGGGGACTTTATATTTCGCGACTTCGACCGCGCGGACTTCGTTTACTCCGCACTGCTCCTCCCCTGTAGGTGATAGCGTGATAATATGTAGCCTATATGTTGACCCGACCTGTTAGTAATAATCATGCAAAATTTAAAGTAAACCCATGCAGTACTTTTTGAGTTTACCCAGGACATACATACAGACAAACAGACAAAAATTCTAAAATCTATATTTTGGCTTCGATATCGATTGTAGATCACGCCCCAAGTATTCTTTTAAAAAAATATTCAATGTACAGTTTTGACTTTCCTACGATTTTATTATATGTATAGATTCTCGTAACTCGTCGGTCGCTAGTAATCTGTGAAGAGCATAATATATTTTTGATTGATAGTTCTTTCTTTTTAGTTTGTCGTGCAAAAAAGAATAAAAAAGCGCACAGTGACCGGGTAATATTGAGTGATGTGTAATGCTTCAGTATCTCGCGTGATGAAGTGATATTACCCGCCCAAGTAATTATTCCCTTTTGATATCAAGCGCATTACTTAACACATGTCTACTTTGAAACAGTTGGTTTTTGATGTGGAATTTTCTTAGAGTCGTTGTAAATTAAAACTCAATGAAACGAAAAAGCAACAGTAAAAAGAGACAAATGTATAACATCAAAAGGAATTAACCTGCGAGAATAAGAGATAGAATATACATTAAACTGTGTTATATGTTACTCAATTTTTGTACGATGCTTCATAGCCTCCTCACTTTCCTTCTTATTCTTTAACTTCCCGCTTCGTATGTAGTTAAGGAAGTTACTGATTTTGCCCTGATTTTCGAAAATCGAGTTTTCACCAGATATCCTTTTGAGGTTCTAGGAACCTTTTTCGACTATTTTCACGATGACGTCAGTACGTGTGTGTGTGTATGTATGTATGTATGTAAACATTTCATACCTTTTGAACGGCTTGACCGATCAAAAAGCGGTTCATGGCATTTGATTGGATACCACTCAACTTAAACTTTCTGAAAATTTGGGCCAATTGGTTCAGATTTTGAAATATTTTTTTGACATTTCTTCAACTTAACTTACGGATTCTTTTTTACGGACTTCTTTAACTTACGGATTTCGTAGCTAATAAAACAATTTAGAACTTGAAAATTGCGTTAAACGTCATTCAAAAAATCAAAATCGATCATCATTTTGAAAATATACATCTTTTGGAACATTAAAACACTTTTATTTTTACAAACTTCAGATTTTTCAATTCTTTGAGTTGGAATTTACATTACATACTCGGGTCCCTCTCAGCTGTGAAAAAAATGTGTAAATGGTTGGCCCTGTAGGCCATCCCTGAAGCTTCCCGCTAAATTAAGGTATTTTAAGCTCAAAAGAGTGAAAACAATAAGCAAAGATTTTTTCGGTCCAAACATCTATTTTGTTAAAAATGGCAGTATACTGATTTTTGAACAGCTGTAAAATTTGGAAACAATGATCGATTTTTGATCTTTCGAATGACATTCAACTTAATTTTTGAGATCTAAAATAGTGCTTTATTTAAATAATCGATAAGTTGAAAAGTTTCGGAGCAATGTAACAAAACATTTTTGGAACGAAGTTCCTTACGGCAGGCTTGGAGGGGATAGGGATTTTGCTGCGCGACCGAACTGAAAAAAATGTGATAGTAAAACCGTAAGAAAAATGCGTGGAATAAAAGCGTTAAATGAGACGTGCGCAGGCGCGACAGTCGCGTACACAAGCGAGTAGTGCCGTTTAGCTGAAGGAAGTTCGTTCCTACCTGGTGTCCCGCGACACCACATCATTTTTTTAAATATTTTAGTCTTTGATTAATCCCATACAAATTGACAGATTTTGATCCAATCAACGTTATTTGACGCAGTTTTTAAATGAGAAAAACTGATAAGATTTTTGAGTCAATCGGTGTATTAGCCTGTTATTTCAAAGTTATTTCAAAAATATTAAATAAATTTGCTAAAATCGACGTAATTTAAATATTTGATAAGCTGTAACTTTTGAAAATTAGATTTGATTTTGATTTTTGAAATGACATTCAACGTAACTATTTCGGCACTAAAATATTTCGAAGTTATATCGAAAAATCACTTTTTCATAATTTTTGTCAACGATTACCCCCAAACGGATAAACCGATTTTGATGTAATTTATGCATTAGACGTAGTTATTTGAGTAATAGAGTTGATTAGTTTTTGTACTCAATCGGTACATTAATCTGGAAGTTATATTTAAAAAAATACTGTTTCGCCAAACATTTTTTCAAAATTTCACAAAATCTCCTGGGCCAACTTGTATTAAATTTTCAGGAAGTCTAAGTTGAGTCGAATCCAATCGAATGCAAAAAACCGCGTTTCGATCGTACCAGCCGTTCAAAAGTTATGACATGTTTACATACACACATACATACATACAGACATACTGACGTCATCGTGAAAATAGTGGGAAAAGATTCCAAGGACCTCAAAACGTGGACATCTGGTGATAACTCGATTTTCGAAAATTGGTACAAAGTCAATAACTTCCTTAGTAGCGGGAAGTTAAAAAAATCAAATTTATATGTCAAACCTATTTAAAGTTATAATCTATTCAAAACCTAAAGATTACTGCCCGTTGACCTGGAATTATAAAATTTGACAGGGATTTATGTTTTACAGCACATGTAGAGGAACTAATCCGAAAACCGTAAATTTTTAGTTATATTACAAGAAAATACATTTTTACAGGGAACCGCCAGTTTACGAGTCCGTGTGTTTGAACATATACTTTTAAGCTTTCGCGGCTTTTTTCAAACGTATTATTAAAAATCAACAGGATCTTACCGCGATTAGTTGTTGAATAAATAAAATATCGGGAAAATTATTCATCTAGTAATCGCGGTAAGATCCCGTTGTTTTTTAATAATTCGTTTGTGTTCAAACAGTTTTTTCTTTGCAATATTTAAAGTGAAACTTTTATTACATCGTCTCAATTTTTTTGGTCTGTGTGTCGCATGTCGCGTGACGGTCGGCCGCGGAGTAGGGATAAAGTGAAAGGCGCGCAAATATCTATAATGTGAAAAAAAGTTTCACTTTTACAGTGGTTTCATAAAACCACACAAACTGTTTTTTCTCTGTGTTATAAATATTCTCAAAATAACTTTCGTAGGAGGAGAAGGAACTTTTTGATTTTTGCAAAAAAATTGACCTTTGTGTTACAGAAATATGCAGTTGCGTAAAATCAAGCGTGCCGAAAAGAAGGGTACCGAGAGTGTGATGGATGAAAAGTTGACTCTGCTCTTCCAGTCTGAATTCAATGTGGGCGGCGGAGAATTGGTGTTCCAGGTAAGATATTTAACATATATTTTATACTTTTCGTCGTGGACACTTAATAATCTCTATTTAACCCCTAAAGACTCAGACCGGAAAAATATGACCGTTCTGTGTTTTATAACATTCGGTTGGCCCAACTCGGTAAAATAAGACCGCACCCATTTTGAATTTATATTTTACATAATAATAGTGGTCAATTTAGTTTGAATAAGCTTGGTAATTGACGGCCTTGGAAATATTCTGTGAAATGAGACAGCTATATTGACATCTACTGCTGGCTTGGTAAAATTTTTAGCATTTTGTTGTAACAGCATTGGCATGTCCTTTTAACGGTCAAAGGTCAAACGCCAGCGATTAAGTACGTGCGTGCGGCCTTGGGTTTCGAGGGATTAATAATAATAATTTATTTTAAAGATTTAAATATCGGTATTTTGTAGTAACGTTATTGCTCGCGGCATGACATAACGTTATTTTCAAGTATAGCGTTATCCAAAAATGATACAGAATTTGTTACTGTTTAATAACGTTATTCATTTCATTTTGTTATACACTACGAATTAACGTTATGATATATGTTATTACTAGCTGCAGAGTGCAGCCTTATAAAAGTTTTAGGGGATCGCCTAATTTTTCCGGGATAAAAAATAGCCTATATGTTATTCCAGGTCATCATCTACCTGTGTGCCAAATTTCATTCAAATCCGTTCAGTAGTTTTTGCATGACTGAGTAACAAACTGACTGAGTTTTTCACCGTGTTGGTCCCGGCCTCCTTTGTAGAATAGGCCAACTGCCGTTCTGCCAGGCAGGTCGTAAAAGGTGACCGAATGGCTATCGAGTCACTACCATCGTGGCTACTAGGTGGTAGAGTTCTGCATTGTCTCGCCCGGGTCTGGTACCACCGCCTTACCTATTCATGCCACAATAGCGTCAGTGCTTGTCGCTGTCGTGTTCCGGTTTGGAGGGTAAGGTAGCCGGTAAACTTATGCATGTTATGGCATTAGACTTCGCCACAAGATAGCAACGCACCATTAACATCTTTGATGTCTATAGGCGATGGTTGACTCTTTCCATCAGGAGACCCATCTGCTTGTTGTGTATATAAAAAAATATACATAAAACTTTCGCATTATATTAATAATTAATATAGATGATTTTATCTTCCAGCGCCAGTTGGCGTACCAATCACGAAACAACATGAAATGCGCACACATATCGATATTATAACGTTATTTAGCGTTAACAATATCGTTCGTTATTTGAGTAGCTAGCCGATACATTGTGTTTGAAAATCATTTTTTTTACTGAGGTATCGCTACAGTAATAACGTTAAGTATCGTAAAATAAGTTCTGTTATCTGATAATGTTTTAAATCCTTGCTTTATTTACTTCAGAAACGTATCCATAATATGTTAGTAAATTCTTATATAACTATGTTAGTGACGATAATTCCTGTTCTAAATATTTATTATAGAATATTAAATATAAGAGCACTGGAATGCATGGGTCACGCATTCCAGTGCCTCACTACCGGACAGTCTACACTGTTCAATATGGTATTAAGGAGACCGTTGGTGCTATTACGTACTGTTAGGTTGCACCACTTATAAAAAAAGCACTTTTTGAAAACAATAAAAACTATTTTATTGTTTTCTACACAATTTTGACTATAGCTAGTTGGACTTTATGGACGCAACTATATTTTGAACTTGGATCACAATTCGCGATGCCCCGATGAAGGGCGGTTTCGACCCGCAGTATATTAAGCTAGTTTCCTTGCTGAAGGCCAGCCGGCAGGCAGAAGCCGGGTCCGTAGCTGGGCAGCAATTAGACTAGTTAATATCTAACTGAACGAAATTAGGGAAACAGCATGTATTTATACAGTAATAGTGCTGACTTACAAGTTTACATGCAGATCAACACTATTGTTTTTGTGTTATAGCACTCACCCCGTGCTTGGGAAACTGGAAAAACCCTAAAAACAACAATGAAAAATATCGACACACGGGATTTGAACCTGCGACCATCTCCCTAAAGCCGGGACGCTCTTCCACTGAGCTAGTGTCGACAGGCTCGAGGCGGCGAAATTCTTCTTTGCTATATGATCGATTACGTCGATTATACTGATCGCTAGGCATACATACGTATAACTAGTTAAATGAGTTCATCGTTACAGATTAAATTCACATTTATATTTTTTTGATCAGTACTTTCCTATTTCTAATTATTTTGGGTTATAGCACTCACCCCGTGCTTGGGAAACTGGAAAAACCTTAAAATCGACGTAATCGGTAATATAGCAAAGAAAAATTTCGCCGCCTCGAGCCTGTCGACACTAGCTAAGTGGAAGAGCGTCCCGGCTTTAGGGAGATGGTCGCAGTTTCAAATCCCGCGTCTCGATACTTTTCTTTGTTGTTTTTAAGGTTTTTCCAGCACTATTGTATAGAAAATAGGAACGTAACAGTACGTAACATCATCAAGGCCACGCGTTTGCTCAAGATCCCATGAAAACTGTCAACGGGGGCATCATAAAACATTCTACATGCACTGCAGTACCGAGGTAGACCATGTAACACTACACGTGTAATATATATATATATATATATATATATATATATATATATATATATATATATATATATATATATATATATATATATATATATATATATATATATATATAGCATTGCGACTACAGGAATTTCAAAATAAAGGCACACTTGTATTCTCTAACGTCATATTGTACGATTACTTCACAGATTTATAACTGAAATGTATCAATAACTAGCTGTTGCCCGCGACCTCTTCCGCACGGACTTCGTTTACTCCGCACAGCTGCTCCCCCGAAGGTGATAGCGTGATAATATGTAGCCTATATGTTGACCCGACCTGTTAGTAGTAATGTTTATGCAAAATTTGAAGTAAATCCATGTAGTACTTTTTAGTTTACCCCGGACATACATTGACATTGACTTTCCTACGATTTTATTATATTTATAGATTAACGCACACACACACACACACATATATATATATATATATATATATATATATATATATATATATATATATATATATATATATATATATATATATATATATATATATATATATATATATATATATATATATATATATATATATATATATATATATATATATATATATAGATGGTAACTCACAATTAACATCTGTGGTATTTAGGCGATGGTGACTGCCATCTAGTTGTATGGTATATGTATGTATGACGGCGGTGGTATGGTGGCAGGTGTGGACGCTGTCATTGCCGGTGGTGGTGATCGTGCACGGCAACCAGGAGCCGCACGGCTGGGCCACCGTCACCTGGGACAACGCCTTCTCCCCGCCCGGACGCGTGCCCTTCGCCGTGCCCGACAAGGTCAATGCACACACACACACACACACACACACACACACACACACACACACATGCACATACTCACTCACAAGCGCGCGCACACACTCACATGCATACACGCACCCACACACACACTCACATGCACACACTCAACACACACAGAGAGAGAGTGAGAGAGAGAGAAATATTAAAAACACGTTGTTTTAAGGAAACTTACTTGATATTTTTGAAATAACTTTCAGGCTAATAATACGTTAATTCAAAAATTTAATCAGCTTTTCTCATTAAATAACTGCGTCAAATACCGTAAATCGGATCAAAATCGGTCAATTTGTTTGGGATTTATCAATAACGAAATTTTTTTTTAAAATATTTTTTGACATTTACTGAACAAATTTGTGAATATTTTTTGCTTAGAAATTTTTCAACCTATCGATTATTTAGCTTAAGCAATATTTTAGATCTCAAAAATTGAGTTAAATGCCATTCGAACAATCAAAATTGATCATCTTATCCAAATTTTACAGCATTCCAAACATCAATATACTGCCAGTTTTAACAAAATAGATGTTGGAATGGAAAAAATCTATAATTTACAGATTTTTTGTTACTGCATAAAATGATTTATTGTTAAGACATTTGTCATTCCAATTCAGTATGATAACATAACTCAACAGGTTACTTGGGGCCAGTTAGCCGACACACTCCGAATCAAATTCGGCTCAGCTACTGGCGGGGAGCTCACCGAAGACAATTTACGGTTCTTAGCGGAGAAGATATTCAGGTGAGACCTTTAACTAACAGAGAAGCCTAATGTAAATACTTTTTTGTACCGTTTGCATTGCTGTTATTATAGCTTTTGCAGCATCTTTGAGAATTTTTATTATAATAACAATAATAATAATTTATTTTTCAGTAATCAGGTTCCATTTTGTTACTATTACAATTATAAAAAACAAAAATAATGCTAGTTTAAAAAATTAAATTCAACTAAAAACTAGACAAAATGACTAAATTAACTGGATTTTTATTATCATGATAAAACTATATAATGACAATGATACAAATATTATTATGATTAGTGAATACGTATTACGTATGAATTATTTTCACAAAAATGCGTTAAAAAATACTAGATTACATATTTTCACAAAAATACGTTAAAAATACCAGATTTATACATAACTGCTCACAGACGTATAAAAAGCACAAAAATAGAGGGAAAATTGAAGCATGAGCTTGAATGACTAAGTATATTGAGCTTCTTATAAAGCTTTCAGTTAAAATGATAACACTATACCTTAAAGTGATAACGTTGAAGGTGTTTCGTTGTTAACTATTTTCCAAACTCAAAAAAATAATTATTTCATAAATAAGATACTTTCAGAAAAAAATTATTATACCCAAAAGTGAACTTAGATCGTGTTGAGGCACGTGTTGTTTCCGAATTTAAAAAAAAGTCCTTAGTGTTTTTTCATCTTAAGAAAGCTTTTTAGGAGGCGTCGCAAAAAAAATATTTTTTTAACGACGATCCTACACTACATCTACATATTTACGGTAGACTCAATCGAAACCTTACCTAAATTATAAAGCGTAAAAAAATAATAATTTTGAGCCGACAACATATGTCCACAAAATTCAAATTGTCGAGTATTTTGTTAAAATAGTGATTAAAAATTCTAACGGTGCTGACACAAATCGGCCATATTTCTTTAAAGGTTACAAATATGTGGTGTAGATGGCGTGAGCATTTATTAAAGTATTGAACCACGGAACAATTATACTCTCTACGAGGTAGAACAGAGCGCAGATTATCATGAAACTTATTTTCTCTTTATTCATAAAAGTGTAGACATTAAAAACTAGCAACACTATAGTGTTGTCTTTATTAAACCAACGTAATAGTTGAAAGAAGACATCACAACAGTGTTGCTACTTTTTAATGTCTAATATTTGAGTTAGTATATAATATTGCGTATTATGAGACTTCCGAGCGAAGCCGAGTTTTTATCTAATATATAATAAGTTAATATCAACTTATTTAAATATTAACTTAGATATGAATCAGAATGCTGCGTAGAAAACTTTAAACCGCTATACTGAAAAATCGCTATTTTTGAATAATGCTACTTTTGTTTTCAAGGTGCGATATGTATATCTATTTATTAGTATGGTTGACTAACACCCATAACACAAGGACATAATTTACTTACTTTGGGGTTAGATCAATTTATGTAATTTGTCCAGCAATATTATTATTATTGGTTTGTACCTCTGCCTATCCCTTCAAGGATGCTGACGTGAAGATACATTATCCAGAATATTGGCTACAATGTTATTAGTGATGTGCACAGGAGCAGTCTGCCAATGAACACGCTGGAACTGAACGCCATGACCGTGAGCTGGACGCAGTTCTGTAAGGACGCCTTGCCGGAGAGGAACTTCACATTCTGGGAGTGGTTCTACATGGTGGTGAAGGTCACCAGGGATTATTTGAGGACGCTGTGGTGTGACCGGTGAGTTTTATTTTTTTTATTTTATTTAATTTATTTTATTTTACTTTTTTGAACGAAGTTCCTTATCGCGCGTTGTGAAAGGGGGCTAGACGGAAAAAATTCTTACGAAAAGTTGTCACGACACTTTTTGCTATAGTAAGGTATTGTAAGCTGTGCGGCGTGCGGATGTTTCTCTGTCTGTCTCTCTCTCTCTCTCTTATAGAGAGCAAGCCAGATATTTTCATTTCTATTTCGCATTGAACAGTGTGGTGTCGCGACGATTATTTTTGTTGAGTGTATACAGGTTTTTTGTAAAAGAACTTCGTTCCATCCGGGTGTCCCTTGACACCTCTCAAGTTTTTTATTTTATTTTATATCATAAGATAGCAAACAAGCAGATGGTTTCCCTGATGGAAAGAGGCAACCATCGCCGATAGTCACCAAAGATGTTAATGGTGCGTTGTTATCTTGTGGCGAAGTGTTAATGCCACTTGCATAGGTTTACCGGCTACCTTACCCTCCAAACCGGAACACGACAGCGATAAGCACTGACGCTATTCCGGCAGGAATAGGTAATGCGATGGTATCAGACCGGGCGAGACAATGCAGAACTCTACCACCTAATAGCCACGATGGTAGTGAGTAGTGACTCGCATAGACAATCGGTTACCTTTTATATTCCGCGAGTTGGCCTATTCTTCAGAGGAGCCCAGATCAATACCGGGGTAACTTATTCTGCTGCTTTATAGATTCAGGCGTTAATTTGCGGAAATCCATAATTTAAAGGAGAAATTATGTTCATTAATTTGCAAACTTTCCGCAAGACCTTATATGGAACTGCTGTGATGCAACTGACACGAAAGGTTTCAGTTTTAGGAAAATTAATTCTATTAAGGGTGAAGGGTGAATTATTGCTTCACCCTTCATAGAGTGAAGTGCTATTCGACTCTGAAGATGCTTCGGTTACGAAGTGAAACGTGCGTTGAGTGCATAACTTGTGTGTTACTGCCTTTGCTTCTGACGTGGAAGAAAGTGTCGTGGAAGTGGGTGGACTATTGTGCCGCTGTGGTCTTCTCAAATTTTCAGGCCTTGGATAAATTTGCCCCATTCTTACAAAATCTTTTTTAACTTCCCGCTACGTATTTAGATAAGGAAGCTACTTATTTTGCCCCGATTTTCGAAAATCGAGTTTTCACCCGATCTCCACGTTTTGAAGTCCTAGGAACTTTTTCCAACTATTTTGACGATGACGTCAGTATCTCTCTCTGTGTGTATATGTGTGTGTGTGTGTGTGTGTGTGTAAACTATTGAACGGCTTGACCATTCGCAACGGTTAGGTATAATTTTTGTTTCTTTGAGTTTAAAATGCCTTAATTTAGTAGGAAGTGTAATGGAAAAATCTAAAATAAAGGAAAAAGATAGCTGCTTCTATCGATAAACAATAGCCGCCGTTACCTAAGCAGCTATGCTATAATGGATCTTCTGTCGTATTGCATAAGGGTGAAATTAGCGTGTACTGACTTGATTACACCCAAATTGTTTACGCACAATTTTTGGAACTTTCGAGAACATGGTCGAACTATACCTTGTGTAAAAATGAGGACGTGTTGGCGAACAGCAAGTCAGTTCTATAAAGCGATTCGGAAGCGATAGTTCAGACGATCGATTCGAAAAGTGATACGGAAAGTGTATTAAGTTTAGTGTTTCAGTGTAGTCAGTTAATTGTAGTGCAATATATTGATGGTGTATTAGTGTTCTTCAGTGTGTATTGTGGTGTATTGTACATCTGTATTGTAAATACAGTCTTACTATAAGTGGTATTTTATTGCACAATACGAAATTTAAGCTCATAACAATATTTTCTTACTTCATAATAATTCATAACCAATGTCAGCGCGTCGATGGGAGTTACGCGCCCTCGCCTCAGATGATGGTTGATGGTGTTAAATAAAATAAGCTGCTAACTCGGACAGGTTTATTGTAAAAGTGCTTTTCTAACAAAATGGCGGAATTATATATTCGAAGTTACGCTAATGTGTGCTAGCGACCTCTCGCGTGCACTTGATACATTACGTATATACTGCTCTAGCTACATCTCATCAATTATCATATTGTATTACCGTGAGAGATCGCTAGATGGCACTTAAATATATTCGGGGCGGCGGGTTGGCTAGTAATAACAACCACTTATTTGCTACTCAATTATATTTAAAAAATATATAATTTTTTTGGTAATAATAACACACAAATATATATTTTTCTTGTAGTCTTATAATGGGCTTCATACAGAAGAAGCAAGCTGAAGAAATGCTGGCTAAATGTCCCCCAGGCACATTCTTGCTACGATTCTCTGACTCCGAGTTAGGCGGGATCACTATTGCATGGGTTGGTGGTAAGTAAAAATGTTACTACTATGGAAAAAAATCTGAAAAAGTCTCAAGATTTTACGCGCATAGTTCTTATTTCAATGGGATTTGCGGGATAAAAACTATCCTATGTCCTTTCTCTGGTCTTTTTCAAATTGGGCCTTTAACAAAAGTTCCGGCCGGAAAAAAATAATGTTAGTTATAGTTAGAACTTATTATAATAAACATTTTTTTATTATCACATGAAAGCTGCAAGATTATTATACGTCCAGACTAGTTTATAATCACTTGTACTTTAATTTCACTACAAATATAGACATATAATTTTAGAATCGACCGGTTTCGGACGTAAAGAATATTACGTCCTGAAGATGCTTTAAAAGCGAAACCGATCGATTAATCTAAAATTATATGTATATTTGTAGTGAAATTGAAGTACACGTGATTATAACCTAGTTTGGACTTATAACAATGGAATTTCACCAAGTGCCGACGATTGAAAGTGTAAAATCTACTGCAAGATTATTCTATAACCTATTTACAGGGGTTTGAAAAAATTGACTTTTTTTATACAATATGTATTTTCCGAAATAATTATTGAGAAGAAAACAACGGTAGATATAGTTGATACTGGACATTTTAGGCAGATAATACTGTAATACTAAATATTTTAGGTAACCTGTAATCAGTTTAACCTGTGGAATCCCAGTCGGTCATATTTGACCGCTTTGTATTTTTTAAGTTTCTACCGGCACTCAAAGGGTAAAATATGACCGCACCTAATTTGAATTCGAATTTTATTATATACGTAAAATATTTTACTAAATAACTTTATTTTGTATCCTAGTAGACAGAAAATATATCTATCAATACGTTTTCGTTTACAGAATGATAAAATATGGTTTAATTATAGAGAAATCGTGTTATTTGTAGAACGCGGTATCAGCGTTGGTGTGAGTCAATTTGTAAGGAATGCCACCGCTAAATATCGCGCGTGCGAGAATGGGACTCGACGGGATAAGAAAAAATAATAAGCATAGTGAGGGCATTTTAGAAGAAATTAAAATCGCGGGTGCCGTCGTGAAATTCTCGCTAGATACTTAACACCAAGCTCTTAACACCGCACCGTACCGTTCAGGCCTTATCACAACTTTCATCCAAATCGGTTCAATGGCTTACGCGTGACGTAGACAGACAGTCAGACAGTTACTTTCGCATTTATAATATTAGTATGGATACTATGAGTCACTGAGAAATTCAACTAACGATCGCCTTTTGCCGATTTTCGATCATAGACTAAATAATAAAATCTCTTAAGTTTGAAAACAAACTCTAAGAAAAAACGTAATGGTTGGAAGCACTTTTGTGAAAGTCTTAACCCAAAAACTCCCACTAGCCAGGTCTGGAAAAATGTGAAAAGGTTCAGGGACTCTTTTGTTCCCGACTCATCCGCATCTAATGACCCAAAGGAAGTTACATTCTACCCGGAATGTTCACACGCACTTCAAAATCGTTCCGAAGAGTAAAACGACGTGGGTGTAGTGTGTATCTTTCTACTAAATAAAGCGCCAATCGCCATATATAAGTGCAGCCATGCGTAGTTTGCAAAATAGTACTAAATAATTCTACTTATTTGGGAAACAGTTTTTGCATTGCATAAGTAATTACGTAATAATTAAAATAAACACATTTTAGAACTCACTGTGTTAATTACAATACATTTTATGGTAATGTAATTATCAACGTGTATGAATAAAAGGAATTTAACGATTACCGAATATATAAACACTCAGAACATTTTTCCCCTCTGTTAAGTAAGAAACAAATGTCGACTTTATGAGTAATGAAATAAAATACATTTTTATTTTACAAATATTGCTTCGTTATAATTCTAGTTATCATATAAGTTCCTTGAATGACCCCAATATATGGCTTAACTGTTTTGCAGATTCATTGGCCCCTCCATTCGTCCCTAATAAGGAATTCTTCTTTAGTTCTCCTGACCCTAATTGTCGTAATCTAGGATGTCAAAACAAGTTTAATCAACCCTTCTCCTTTGAAGAATTGAAATGTGCTCTAGATAGTAGAGAAATGAATATATGTGTGTGTACTAGCTGTTGCCAGTGACTTCGTCCGCGCGGGCTTCGTTTACTCCGCACAGCGCCTCCCCCGTAGGTGATAGCGTAATAATATGAAGCCTATATGTGGACCCGACCTGTTAGTAATATTCATGCAAAATTTGAAGTAAATCCATGCAGTACTTTTTGAGTTTACCCCGGACATACATACATACAGATAAACAGACAAACAGACAAAAATTCTAAGAACTATATTTTTGGCTTCGATATCGATTGTAGATCACGCCCCAAGTATTATTTTAAAAAAATATTCAATGTAAGTTTTGACTTTCCTACGATTTTATTATATGTATAGATAATATCATGTATGTCACACGAATGGAGTGTGTAATAACACAATATTTATTAACTGATAACACTTGTACTGTTTCACTATAATTTAATTATATTTAATTTCCGACCGGTTTCGCTTACACAGTTAATAAATATTGTGTTAAAATGGAGTTTCACCAAGTGCCGACGATAAAAAGTGTAGGAGTGTGTAATGTTTATTTTTATTTATTTATTGTACTTCTAATGCATTTTGTTTAAAAAATATTAAGTTTCTGTAGTCTTCCGCAATATAAACTTTAACTGTGCCAAATTTCATACTCAACTAATAGCGCATTTGCCTTTAAAGGGGGTACAAAAATTTTCCTTCAGATATTAATATATAAATTACCTGCTTACGGTACTGCACACTCTTAAAAAGCGCTTATTTACAAGTTTTTAATTAATCAATGTAGCACAGGTTTTAAATTATTTTAATATGTCAAGGATTTTTAAATGATTTTAATAATATAACAAAGGTTTTTAAATTATTTCAATATAGTTGGGGTTTTTAAATTATTTCAATAAAGTTGTTGGGTTTTTAATGATTTCAATGTGTCGGGGATTTTCAATTATGTATCGGGATTTTTAATCTGTAATGATGGTAATGGTAAGGGATTTTAAATTATTTTTGGTAGGGGTCTTAAATTATTTATTTTCGATAGGGGTCTTTAATTATTTATTTTTGGTAAGGGTTTTTAGATTATTTTTAGTAAGGGTTCCTAAGTATTTTTAAATTATTTGCAATTGTTCCGTAAGACTTTTCTTGTGCACTACCCGTTACTACAATGGTTCTACAAGTGCTAGGTTAACTGGTAGAAAATGTCTTCAGACGTTAAGTTCGCCTGTTGTATATTTTGTGCAATAAAGATCTTAAATAAATAAATATTTTTTTGGTAAGGGTTTTTAAATGGATTTCTTCCACAGAGGGTAACGAAGTATTCAGCCTCCAGCCGTTCACCTCTCGCGACTTGATGCTGCGCTCTCTCGCCGACAGAATCCTGGATCTGGCCCAGCTACAGTTCCTGTACCCGAATGTCGCTAAAGATGATGTCTTCTCCAAATACTACACGAAACCCGGTGAGTTTTTTTGAAATTCTCACGGAGCAAATTCAAAACTTGGAAATTAGAATTTTTTATTGGAACAAAATTTCTTATTGGACGGTACTGACTTGGTGAAAATAGCGCATTAATTTTCTGCAAAGAGTTTCCGTCACGAGCCTTTCTTTAGTGTAGATGATTTTAAACAACTCGTAAAAAGCACGTTATAAAATTAGGTGAACATATTTTAACACAGCGTTCAGTACATTTAACCAAACATCTACCCATAAAATAATGCAATTCAAACGACAACATTTTGATTTTTAAAAATAAAATAATTTTGTCTCATAACGCTTCAAATCTTACTGCATAAAATAATCCACTTTTAACATAAAAGTGAATAGTAAGGTAAACAACTTCGCGCCATATCTGTGGAGTGATAATTTCATTCATAGTTTTATTCACATGTTATGGCTCTGCGTCAGAGCCAGTGCGTTGACCGCACTACTTCATTTAATATTACGCACGCGAAGAAGATCTTGAACTTTGAAAGGTGTGAGCGGAAGGCAGCCGGTCAAGGTCTACTAAAAGACCTTGCGTTAAGTTTATTGGAACACCTAATTTTATTATTCGTTGTACATAGTCATAATATATCTTATTTCCGAATACGTCTTAAACTTTTAAAAATAAATTTCAACATAATGTTTATAACTGAAAACTCCAAAAAAAGTAACTAGCTACAAATCTGCGTAATAATAATAATTGAAATTATTATTATTATATTTATATTATTTTATAATTATATTATATAACATTTGAAATTGGACATTTCCCGTCGCCCTCGTCAGAAACGACTAATATTATAACAGATATACTCGGTCCAAGCTGCAATTGTTTTTATCGCACTACACGGTATGCTTGTAGAGTGCGATAGTGAAAACTGCAAGGCTAAACAGTTCGCTAGATTTTACAAATATCTATTTTTCAATTTTTTCACCCTTATTGTTCTCTAACCCATACTAACTGTTCGGCCTGTAGTTGTTTGCACAAGCCAGTCCTGTCAGCTGATAAGCGCGCACGGTATTATGATATATGATATGACGTAAACGCTGTGTTAAAATTTGGGAAAGATATATATATATATATATATATATATATATATATATATATATATATATATATATATATATATATATATATATATATATATATATATATATATGGATGTGTGTGTGTGTGTATGAAAGAAAGAAAGAAAATATTTATTTGCAAGAATATGGGTGTATGTGAGAGAGAGGATCATAAATTTAAGGTTGAAGACATGATTGTTGGTCACAGAGAACGAAGTGTTGAAAAACGGGTACGTGAAGCCGGTGCTGGTGACGACGCTGCCGCCGCACATGTACGCCTCGCCCGCGTACGCGCACTCGCCAGACTCGCACAGGAACACGCCCAGCGTGCACAGCAGGTGCGTACACACACACGCACACACATATACACACACACAGCGGCAGGTTAAAACATAGATAGGAAAATAAAGAGATAGAAATTAGAGTGAAGGTGATAGACGCACAAAGGAGGAGAGAGAATGATATACACACAGCGATAAACTACTATATAAGTAGAAAACGAAGTGGTAAAAAGATGAGAGTTGGGGCGATAGACACACAAAGAAGGAGAGAGGGAGACATATACACTGGTAGACTAAGATATAGGTAGAAAAGTAGTGATAAGCAGTTAAAATGGTAATGATGGTGAAACAAATAAACAGCGCAGAGGTGATAGGCGCAGAGAGAAGGAGAGAAATAGATGAGAGATGAGAGAAAGGGAGACATATACACATTGATAATCTAAGATATAGGTAGAAAAATAAAGCGATTAAAAAATATTATACAGAGATGAATGTGATAGACGCTCACAGACAAGGAGGGAAAGAAACACACTAAGGAGAAAACACACAGACGGGCAGAATGATAACTAGTTAGCACAAAGAGAGCTAGGATGATGAACACATTGATAGAGACACTAAGAGAGTAGGATGAAAAGAGACCATCAAGGAATATGGCAAAGAGACTTGCAGAAAGATAAAAAGATTAGTAAGACAGTAACGCACAAAAAGAGCGAAGATGATAGACGATTTTAGAGTGCGACGGAATTAGGCACAGAGAAAAAAAGGGAAAGAGATGCAGTAAGGGGGGAGTGAATGAATACAAACAATTATAGACAAGAGACAGGCAGAAAAACAAAATGGGAAAGAGATGCATACAGAACGAGGGATACTTACGCATATAGATAAGGAAGAAAAGATGCGTACGAAAAAGAGAGAAAACAAATACGCATAGACAATTACTAAACAATTGTATTTCGTTCAGGAATAGACACGGGCAATAGCGAAAGTGAGAAAACAACACTAGTCACTATGATAGCAAATAGCAATATTATGTGATATGGCAAATATTGCAACTGACTCTAGAACATTTAAACTCTGAGACAGTGAGTATAATCGCGTAGACAATAACTAAACGACAATAATTCCAACAGGGACCAAGCGTCAAATTGGTGATTATTATGACAGCTATATTGCCGTCATGACTGTATAGCCATCATATTGGAACAATTATTAAAACACTGAAATAGCTCGGGTACAATCGCGGAGATTATTATTAAACGATAAGAATTCCAATAGAGACAAAATGTCTCAAAGGAGACAATGGGACATTGATAACAAATACGGGGACAAGAAATATGACAAAAATTATAATAATGTTAATATATACTGGGACAACTACTGCGATGTCAGTTTGGACGAAGAAAGCGGATAATTGTTGAGCAGCAATAATTCCATACGAGACAGAACGTCTCAATGGTGATTATGGGATATTTAACTGGTACAGTTAAAATTACAATAATTATTGTAACAGGAACAGGGCATCTCAAAATTGAAATGGGGATATGACAAGAATCAGAATTCAGATATAGAAACATTGTAATATATTGGAACAACTGTTGCAAATCTGTGTGGACTCTAGTTCATGTAGACTTTGAGACAGCGAATACAATCGCGAAGACAATTATTGTTTAACAACAATATTTTCAACAAAAATTAGTATATGGGAAGAATAAGACGAGCCACAAACGCGGCTTGCAAAATTGCGGATTATTAGTAATTATTTTTTGCTACAAAAAACGCGATGGACATTACATACTTAAACAGGTACAATCGCGAACAACACAGTATTTTGTTACTTATTTTATTCTTTGTTTATGTTCAATTCTTTATTATTTTTTATTTATTTATTTTTTCCTTTTTAGGTCCTACATGATTGAATTTTAATCTCGAAGAAAAGCTTTTTTATTTTAGTTTCATAATAGTCACATCCTATTTTTTAAACGACTCATAGTTTTTCTTTCAAAAAAATCTCATTTTTTTGTATTATTAATTTGTTAAAAATTTGCAATATAAGTTAATTTTAAGTTTATTTTTTTAAGTGAGATTAGATTTTTGAAGTATATTTTAAGTTGATTGAAAATGAAATTTATTATAGAGGTCAACGAAAATAAAATATCATTATATTACTTCTAAAAGGTGTTTTTTCCTGGTGGGGCTCGATCTCTTTAACTACTTCACTAAAAAAACCCAATTAAAGCTTATGTTTTCTACTTTAGGCGAAAAATATGAAAAAATTTGAAAAAATTTTTTTGTTTATAAAAAATTAAATATAATTTTTATAAGAGCGCCATCTTTGAGTGATACGTCAAACATCTTAATAGAGTTTTATACTTAGAAAACGCTAGATAGCGTCGTGCGAAATCTTCGCACGGGTCAGCTAGTGAGATTTTGTTTTTAATTTAAAATTTTCGCCTGCCTACTACTGGTTTGCCTCTTTTTTCTATAAAAAAAAGTGTCAAGTTTAACCGGACGGATGAGTCATTTTTATGAAAACATCAAAAATTTCCAGGGAGCAAGATTTCAGTTGTGTAGTAATGCTTTATTGGTTTCAAAGGGTGTAGCAGGATAAGTATGATGATTTGGCCCCCAATGACAACTAATGTCCAAACTTATAATATAGCATGGCCTCGAAGTATGTATTCAATTTATAAGAATTTTTCTGCCGTATTCCGCTTTAATCTAGAGATATAGGTGCATGTATGATTATCCTTCAAACAGCCATATCTCAAAAACTAATTAAGCTAAATACAAAAGACCAACGTGAGGTTGTAGGTAACGTTAAAGAGTATATTCTATATTTTTTTCAGATTATTTAAATAATTACGCGCATTTATAAATAATAAATAAATATTTTATCTTTCATTTTTTTAGTGTTCTTGGTGACTTACAATCACCGAAAAATTATATGTTGTAGTACTTGACAAGCCCTACTTACTAATGAAAATTATATTGAAAGTTGGTGCAACATTTCGAAAAAAAATAAAATTCGGTGGGTAGCTCCATCATACATGACATGATTGGCACAAGTCATACGTTATTTGATGAATTAAGGTTATTGTAAAAGGAAATAAAAAGACAGTTTATTTTCATTATTTGTTTAATAAACATTATCGTTATTTCAAACTTTTTACCATTAATTACCTGACATCGTTATTCACAATAAGACAGAATAAATGAAGAAATTAGTTTTGAGTACGTCAAGTGTACGAAACAGCGAGCAACGTTGACGTCAACGTCAACGACAAGTCTAACTTGATTCCTCTCCTCTTTTTTAGTACTGTATTTTTTTAATTTTAATTTAATTTAATTTCTTCCTCTGTATTTTTAGTACTGTATTTTTTTAATTTTAAAAGTAAACAGTGAAATAAGATTTTAGATGATCGAGTTCAATAATATTAAGAGATTCGACTGTAATTATAATTACGTATGAGTTATTTCCTATGGCAGTAATTTAAATTATTTTACAATACTTATATGTACCTTTGTCCTACATTATAACTAAGAATATATATAGAACATGAATATATATATTCAATTTATGAATTATTGAACTCATTTCAACTGTAAATGATTAATGTCGAGACTACAAAATATTTTTGAACAACATTAATTAACGTTTCTTCCAAAATTCCTCTATGGCAAACACAGGTGCATGTCGAATTTTATTTTTTTTCGAAATGTTGCACCAAATTTTTTTCAATATAATTTTCATGATTAAGTAGGGCTTGTCAAGTACTACAACATATAATTTTTCGGTGATTGTAAGTCATCAAGAACACTAAAAAAATGAAAGATAAAATATTTATTTATTATTTATAAATGCGCGTAGTTATTTAAATAATCTGAAAAAAATGTAGAATATACTCTTTAATGTTACCTACAACCTCAAGTTGGTCTTTTGTATTTAGCTTAATTAGTTTTTGAGATATGGCAGTTTGAAGGATAATCATACATGCACCCATATCTCTAGATTAAAGCGGAATACGGCAGAAAAATTCTTATAAATTGAATACATACTTCGAGGCCATGCTATATTATAAGTTCGGACATGAGCTGTCATTGGGGGCCAAATCATCATACTTATCCTGCTACACCCTTTATTTATATCGATATAAACGTTATTTGAACATTAAAATTATAGAATATTTTTACGTTAAAATTATAGAATATTTTTTCTGAATCGCTTTAACAAAGTTTTAGTTTCCAAAGTGATCGGGAAGAATCTCAAAAGTCACTGCAAATAGATGTCATTTTTTATTTACTAATTTTTAGTTTTAGTCCGCAAACGACAAAAAAACGGATTAATTATACCCCGGGTTTTTTGCGTATAATGCTATCTCCTTTTTATTCATACACATTAATACTTATTTTTATGTAAACAAACTCATCAACGCTTCAAAATATAACATTTTTGGTATATATTTCAATTCTGATATTTTATTTTCGTTAACAACTATACATAGAAATATATCTATATAAGATGCGGTGAAAAGAACAATTGAAATTGACAATTTGTTGATACGTCGATTTATTTTTGTATTACAACATTGTTTTTAGTTTGATTGTTATCGATTAAAATTATATTGATCAATAGAAATGGATGAATTTCTTCTTCTATTTCTCTTAATAAATTCGACAATCTCCTTTGACCAAGCTAAGTATGTACGTTTTGTTTTAGCTGTGGAACAACAATACTGCAGCTCTAAAGAGACTAAAAATGTTTGAAGAATCATACAATTTGATGACATTTGTAATTAAATCATTTGATGTGAAAACACTTACGATATGGTATATTTAAGACGCGTTCTTTTACGTTTAAGGAAATTTATTAGGTACAATTCCATATGTGTATTTCGAACTCTACATATATTTACCATCGAAAAATATATTTTAAAGAACCTGTTTGAATAGTTTTGCTAAGCCTAAGTCTCGTTGCAGAGTGCCAAAAATACATTAAATGTCATTTGTATTTTTATCTGGCAAAGAGATTAGACTATTCAGCATTACTCATAATACTTTAATATAAAGGTTAAAAAATTATACTTACATTAAAAGTTCTAAAAAGCAGCCGTCATGCGACCCCTTAGTTTTATAAAAAAATATTTATATAAAAAAGCATGAAACATCAAATTGGCGTAATTTAGAAAATTAAACAGAAAACTCAAACATACGTTAAATAAATATAAATAACAAATATAAAATATAAAAAATACTTTATTGTATACGATTGACTTGAGACTTTTTTGAATTACCAAAATATATGTTATTAGCTGTGCCCGCGACTTCGTTCGCGTGTCAAAAAATTCTAAAATAAATACCCGCATAGTTCCCGTTCCCGTGGGATTTCCGGGATAAGAACTACCCTATGTCCTTTCTTGGGTCTCAAATTATATTTGTACCAAATTTTATCCAAATCGGTTCAGCGGTTTAGCCGTGAAAGCGTAACAGACAGACAGACAGACAGAGTTACTTTCGCATTTATAATATTATAGTATGGATAAATTGAAATCGTTACGCATTTTCTATATTCGAATAATTAGCTCGTAGAAATCTAGTTAATGCTAATAGAAGGGGAGCCCAAGAGAGGATTTTGGTATTTACTCAAGCGCGTCAGATTAACACAGAAGGGTGTACCTCGCATACTGTTAAGGGTCTCCAGTCTCTCCACCAAATATAAGCCCTTTCTATAGAGGAGGTAACTATGGCCGAAAGAAAAACAAAATTAAGATAACTTCGGCTTGTGGAAATTATCAGATTATACTTTTTTCGTAATTCTTACATCATTTCCTCCATAATAAAAGAAAATTCAGACGAGCTCGAGAATGTCAAGACAACATTTTCTTTGTAACTTTGTGACCCTCCCACTCCCTTACGCTACACTTGAATCGTCAGATTTTCTAAATTACAGCTGGCAATTAACCCACAATACCCTAATCTAACGCGCTTCAGTGTTTTCATGTCACTAATTTTCTTAAAACATTTTTTTTATCTGTAAATTATTTCCCCGCCATTGAAATGAAAAACATTATTAACCTTTTTTTATTTTTCCTATAATTTAATCTACAAAATCCAATAGGTCCCTACGACGCTCGAGTAACTACGTATTTAGCGTCTTGGGCTACCCTACTATAATTTAATATTGTCTGCAAACGATTTTCTTGCACAAATATATTTGATTACTTCGGTACAATGACAGACACAAGTGTTCATGTCAAAATATTAATAGCCGTTGCCCGAGAATTACTTCATTTTGTTAAGCCTTGTATAAAAGTAGCCTGATATATGTATATATAATATATTATATATATATATATATATATATATATATATATATATATATATATATATATATATATATATATATATATATATATATTAATATACTATATATATATATATATATATATAATATAATAATAATAATAATTATTATTATATTATGCGTTATTATACGTTACGTTATATATATAATATAATAATAATAATAATTATTATTATATTATGCGTTAATATACTATATATATATATATATATATATATATATATATATATATATATAGTATATTAACGCTGGATAGGTAAGTGTTGAAAAAAAAATTAAAATCGATGAAGAAGTATTTAAGTTTATTCATTAATAAATGTTGCCCGCGACTCCGTTCGCGTGAATTGAACTTAGTAATGTGAATTGAACTTAATAGCCGTTGCCCGAGAATTACTTAATTTTGTTAAGCCTTGTATAAAAGTAGCAGTATATTACCGCTGGATAGGTGAATGTTGAAAAAAAAAATTAAAATCGATGAAGTAGTATTTAAGTTTATTCATTACTAAATGTTGCCCGCGACTCCGTTCGCGTGAATTGAACTTGAAATGATAAGAATTTTTCGCGATTTAAAAAGAATAAGAGTTGAACTTAAATTGATAAAAAAAACCGATTTAAAAAGAAAAGTAAGATTTGAACTTGAATTAATAGGAAATTGTCTAAACTATTAAAAACGTTTAAGCTAATAATATTAGCTTATAAGATAATGTCTGGAATGTATTCATCGACTTTGGATACGATGTGCATGATTTTATGAAAAGAAGAATAAACTGATTTTTAAAACAGTATTATTTTGTATAATCAGTATTTCGATATTTTTAAATTTATTTGACAACTAGCTAGCGCAGGATTTGCCGCGAAAAGATATTCTCCATATAGTTTTTCATCCACCAGCCCCTTCGGGTTGATTTTTGATAAAACAGCCTATATTTCATCCCGAATTTTCAACTATCTCCATGCCAAATTTCATCAATACCAGTTAAGCAGTGTAGCCGTGAAAACAAATAAACAATCTCACTTTCGCATTTATAATATTATAGGGTAAGATGTATAAAATTCGTTACTATATTATTGAAGAGAGTATTTAAAAAAGGCTGGTTTTATATATACAATATTTTTTTGGAAAAATGATGGTTTTAATTGGATTAATAATAAATGGATTAAAATACATTTTTATTGTTAAAATCTTAATTACAAAAATATTCTTAAGAAACAATTGAGAATATCAACGGAATTGTATTAAAAACTCTTTTTATTATATGTCTTTTGACAAGATGAAAAATATGGAGGAAATATACTAAATCTTTTTTTATATATTCTAAAGTACTTATTGGAAATAACCGTGCATCGAATTTATATATAAGTCTTTTATATTTACGAGGGTAGATAGGAAAAGTAGCTATATAAAATATATACATATTACTTACTCTTATGTTCGGTAGATAAAATTTAAAAGATTATTTGTTGTCTTTAGTTATACGAATTGTTATTTTGGTTTATCTGATTGGATACCTTACTGGTTAGTAACTATTCATACATTTAATAACTATATCTAACGGTTGTCGTTTTTTTTAACTATCTGTGTTGTACAATGTACCATTAACTAGCAACTAACCGTTATTATACTATTGGTTGTATTTTATTTAAAAATCTATTATTATAATAGGAAATAAATAATATAATTAGTCAATTTTTATATCATATCATTTTTCATTTTATTGTTAGGTAATTTAAGATGCTTTTAATCCTAGTGCATACACTCGTTCTCGTTTGATTCTGTGAAATATGAAATACGAGATGCAATCAAATGTTTTTTTTTTGAAATTGTAACATTCCTCAGGCTTCAGTGATACGTAATTCATTGTTGAAAGTAGTCACAAGGACTACATTGTTATTAGTAATAAAACGAGATGTAATAACATATAAGTACAACAACAAATCATGTCTAAGAAATATATGCAGATAAAATTTTCCCCGTGTTGGTCCCGGGCTCCTTTGAAGAATAGACCAACTGCCGTTCTGCCAGGCAGGTCTTAAAAGGCGACCGATTGGCTATACGAGTCACTACCATCGTAGCTTCTAGGTGGTAGAGTTCTGCATTGTCTCGCCCGGGTCTGGTACCACCGCCTTACCTATTCCTGCCGCAATAGCGTCAGTGCTTGAAACTGTCGTGTTCCGGTTTGGAGGGTAAGGCAGCCGGTAAACTTATGCATGTAGCATTAGACCTCGCTACAAGATAGCAACGCAGCATTAACACCTTTGGTGGCTCTACCAAATACAATAGCCATTCGAGTAAAGACGTAATAGCCGTAAATATAACATAAAAAACACGTGAAGGGCAAGTTTATTTTCAGTGTTCAAGTTCTTTTTGGTCCACACTCAAAGACTTCATTTTTGTATGTACCCTACAATTTTACATATTTGTTATTCTTACTGATACTATTTATTTTATATTACTGTAAGATCAAAATGAATCGCTAATATTCGAATTATCATGCAACGAGTGTATGTACTATGTATCAGCGTGTTTTGGGTCTGGACATACCAGAATTTATTAAAAATTGTTACGGAACGCGCATTTGCCAAATCAGGAGACCAAGACTGATAAAAATCTTTATATAGGTACTATATTGTTTCCTTTCATATGTCTCAAGGTGAATTCATGTCGACGTTTTGTGATAAACTAACTACAAATAACTGTTACCGTAGAATAACTAACCGTTAATGAATAACGTTATAAAGAACTCATTTTATATTTAAATAAAATTATGTTTATCAGCTATTTCCTTAGATAATTTTTACGACACTTCTCATACATCAATCTTGGGTGGAGTTTTTTTCGTATGAAATAATATCGGAAGAAAAGTGATGGTAACTGGTTGTAACACGAAAGTCTAGATTTATATCGCGCTTTTGTCTCCTGTGCTGTCAATATGCGCGTCGTTAAACTCGTGATCAATTCCAGAACATTCTATATGCATTTATATTAAAAATGACCAAATCGAAAACCTTTATTGGGTCCATTAACGGTTGTAAGAGAATTGTATATGAGATTGTAGTTATATACTTACCTAACATATCATCGTCTATTATTTTACATTTATTCGGCTTAGCTGAAAAGGATTTGAAAATGGAAGACGGTTTTGGTAAGAACGTAAGGATACTCGCATTTTTATACGGATTCCACCGTATGTTTATAGTTAGGTACTAAGAAAGTGAATAAGGCATCATATTGTTAGATCTTTGAGCTCATATAAAATATGACATGTTAAAATTGCAGACATGATGTTGTTAAATAAAATTTGTTTTCTTTTTCGATAACTACTCACATAAATGGATTCACATATCTTATGATTTCAAGATAATAAGTCATTTAAATATATGCTAAAAGATTTATAACATCAAAATCTCTCCTAGTATTTATATGTTTTTAATAACTAAATTAATCAGAAAATCCTACTAAAGAGAAACATAAGATTTTATTATCAATTGTACATTTTTTTTATTTATAAGTGATAAGTTTTTGAGGTGTGTATTTTTATTGAGTTATTTTACTAATCAGGATGTTTAAGAACACGAATAAAAATATAAAAATTCAATTTATAAACGTGTGTGACTCAGCCTAAAGCATAATTCTTCCGTCCCAAACTTGAATCGAGATTATATTTCTACAGCATTAAAATATTTGTTAATTATTCATATATTTTTGAATTTGAAATATTAAATTGTGGGTATGATGAAAAAGAACATGTTTGTGTATAATTTGCATTAAATGCTAGAAGAGTTGGTCTAAAACTTTAAATTTATTAACCACTAACCATTTCGCGGTATAACGCATTTAGATATCCCAAAATTGGGTTAAAATGTGGCCTATGTGATTTAAAAATAATGTACCGATCAATTGGTAAAAAAAATTTCAAAATCGATTCGCTAGCTCCAAATATTACTTCTTTTCTAATTTAAGTAAGGAACACTTGTAGTTTCGTAATGTCCGTTCGTTGTTTAGTCTATTCGCAGCTTATCTCAGGAACTTTTAGTACTAGAAAGCTATAATTTGGCATGATTATACATTGTAGTCACGTCGACAAAGTCGCAAAGAAAAAAAAATTTTTTTAGAGTAACATGTGAAGTATACATAGTCACGCCAACAAAGTGGTAAAAAAAAAAATGGGGGGTAACTCTTCTACAATTGAAGTAGAAATATATTTTTTTCATGTATCCCTTAGGGTGTCGTTAGATAGGTTGTTAAAATAATTGCGAGTTTGCAAAAAAAAGTCGATGAAGGGATCTTTTTGTGACATATTACGCTTTAAAGTGCTAATTTTTGTTAATGTAGAAATATATTTTTTTCATGTATCCCTTAGTTAGGGTGTCGTTAGATAGGTTGATAAAATAATTGCGAGTTTGCAAAAAAAATCGATTAAGGGATCTTTTTATGACATACTAGCTGTTGCCAGCGACTTCGTCCGCGCGGACTTCGTTTACTCCGCACAGCACCTCCCCGCTAGGTGGTAGCGTGATAATATGTAGCCTATATGTTGACCCGACCTATTAGTAGTATCCATGCAAAATTTGAAGTAAATCCATGCAGTACTTTTTAAGTTTACCCCGGACATACATACAGACAAACAGATAAACGGACAAACGGACAAAAATTCTAAAAACTATATTTTTGGCTTCGATATCGATTGTAGATCACGCCCCAAGTATTCTTTTAAAAAAATATTCAATGTACAGTTTTGACTTTCCTACGATTTTATTATATGTATAGATTAGGCTTCAAAGTGCTAATTTTTGTTAATGTTCTGCCAGCTAAATGATTGTTTCTGAGTATCACTGTAATAGTAAATATGACGAATTTAAAAGGAAAACTATCACAGCTAAGTAGGCCGTACAAGTTTCCGAATAATGGTCAACAAACTTACAAAATGTAAAAACTATACCAGCTTTTATTGGCATTGAAAAGGTCAAATGTTATATATAAAATAATGTAAAAAGCATTTTATTAGTCCGCATTATTGTGATGAGCAACTGCGGAACCCTACATTGCGCGTTATCTGACACGAACGTGGTTAAATGATCAATATCTGGTTGACCTAGCTTTGCTGGGTTTTTCACATACCCATATCTTGGGAACCGAGCTTTTCTTGGACCTGGAACCTTGATAAATCGATTCCTTGACCCGAAAAACCCCTAATTTGTGACTTTCATGAAAATCGTTGAAGCCGATTCCATCATTCCAATTATATATATACAAGAATTGCTCGTTTAAAGGTATTAGATAAACAATTTTTATTCAATATAAATGTAATTTTTGTTCTTTTATTGTGTAGTAAGTAATTTTAGTCAGCTAAAATGTCATAATATTTTTTTAATGGCTGACCAATTTTTAAATAAAACACATATTTTGAAAAAAATATCTTTAATATACATTTTTAACATTAAAACGGATAATACTAGACATATATTTTTTATTTAAAAACCAAAAATGTATTAATTCAAAAATTAAAAAAATAAACTTTACGAACAAATTTATTTTTCATACATTTATACATGTCTCATCATTTTATCATCTAGCTATAAATGGTTTAAATAAGACTTAATAAATAACTTTAGGTCATTGATATAAAAAACCCAAGATGCACAGTCCCGAACAAAACTGACACTCAAAACTGTCCCTAATTTCATTTAAGCAGTTATAGATATGGCAAAAACATATATCTGCATATCCAACCTTAAGCGTAAGAGTTATAGTTGTTTTTACAAAACAGTTTACAAAAAGAAATAAAATTGACATTGTTGCGACCGACGCGATTCTATGAGCGCACAATTTGAAATTATGCGTTCATTTTTGGAGGACGTTTTTGAGACACTAATTGTGTATCCTGGGTTTTTATATCAATGCTTTAGGTATACGAATTTCCAAACATAAGATTTAAGTAGTATATACATTCACTACAAATTATTTTCGAGACTTCTATGGTTTTAAACTTTTATTTATGACCAAAAAACAAATTCAAAATGTATATTTTATAAAATTGACAAATTACTGTTTTTAGATAGTTCAAATATACATTTTGAATATATACAAGCATTTATATTATACTATATTTACTTGATGTTATGTAGCTGTAAAAAATAAAAGTATATCATGAACAATTTTTAATGGATGTGACTATTTAAGATTAGTAATAATTTAAGCGAATTTTTAGCTATGCTCAAAAAGTGAAATGACTGTCGCAAATTTTATGAAATAAAACCAATTAAACACGCAATTTGTTTGAAATATTTTATGGTTATAATTAATTGTCTGGCTTTCATTTATCGACAAATTAAAACTGAGAAAAAAGAAAAAAGCCTTTTAATATATTTTTTAACTACCCACTACGTATGTAGATAAGGAAGTTACTGATTTTACTCCCATTTTCGAAAATCGAGTTTCCACCAGACGTCAAGCAATATTTTAGATCTCAAAAATTGAGTTGAATGCCATCATCGTTTTCAAAATTTAATATACTTACTTACTTTTCAAAAATTAATATACTTACTGCCATTTTTAACAAAATAGATGTTTGAACTGAAAAATCTATGCTTATATTTTTTACTCTTGAACTTAAAATACTTTAATTTAGTGGGAAGTTTTTGGGATGGCCCGTAGGGTCAACCGTTTACACAATTTTTAATATGCTGATATCTTTATTTTCTTTTTCTTTTTCTATAAGTTTTCTACAATATGTACGGAAATGCATTTAAAATTATTAAAAATCAAATCTAAAAGCAACTCCATAATACATAAGTTACCCGTGTTTTTACGCGATAAATCTTTTTAGATTTGTCTAGAAGTGTTTTTTTTTTAATGATTATTTGAAATAAAGTATTTTAATTGGTTTTATTTGTTTGTTAGAAAAAATATTATCAAAAAATTAATTAAGGTCGGGAACACATTAGCGTTTTCTTCAATACACAATTTTTAAAATTATTTTGCAAATTTATTCTAATTTTTTTTCGTATCTAGATATTTAAAAAAATTGGTTTATAATGCTCCTATCTACAACTGTACCCGCGTTGAGCTAATGGCTTCATATGTCATAAAATTTGGTTTATAATGCTCCTATCTACAACTGTACCCGCGTTGAGCTAATGGCTTCATATGTCATAAAATTTGGTTTATAATGCTCCTATCTACAACTGTACCCGCGTTGAGCTAATGGCTTCATATGTCATAAAATTTGGTTTATAATGCTCCTATCTACAATTTTACCCGCGTTGAGATAATGGCATCATATGTCATAAAATGATAAAGTGGATAAATCTGCAACCAAATCTGAAACGCACAATGCACATTATTAGGTATATTTTGAAAGTATTTTAATGTAGTATTAATTAGGTATATAAGTTTTGTATATTACGACCAAAACTAATCGATGATGAAATCGTTCGTGTGTTCCAGACCAAAGACAATGGGATTTTTTAATTCGGATATTAAATTGACGTTTTGATTTATGTTTGCAATTTTGAAATTAATATGGTAATGTTTGTATGTTCGGTGTATGTTTTGATGTATAATACAAATATATGTGACGTATAAGACTTTTTATTTTTTGTCTATGGTTTTTAGTTTCGAAAAAAGAACAGTTTGAAAGGTTTTTTGTTTTACGTTTGTACTGAGCCTTATTTATAACAATTGAAATCGTGTAGATTTTATGATACAGGAATAACTGCGATCATTTTTTTTAATTTTAGACATTTTACACTTTTCATGTGTAGAATCCTTAAACCGTTCTAATTAAAAAAATAAAAACCAAAGACAAAATAAATACCCTCGCGAAAATGCAACACAGACGGTCTTGACGTTTCATTCAATTTTCTGTTAGTCTTTTTTATTTAATAAATTAATTATTTGGATTATTTCATTTATAGTCTGTGCTGACATTTGAGCGTCGGATTTTTTATCTTTCTTACTCATGACCGTCTTTCAATTGTCTAATGTGTTGCATTTTCTTTTTTCCAAATCCCGATGCTGTGCGGCGACTTCAATCAACACAACACTTAAACTACCAAACACATTAAAATAAAAAAAATATAATAAAACACTCAAAACATATTAAAAACAATTATCGTTGTTGATTTTTATACAAATAATTTCGTACGTGATTACTTGAAATTTAAAATAATCCTTTTGTCTAAATTATTTTACCATCTGCTTGCACAAACAATGGCAATCACTTTAAAAAAAAACCATATTTATTGAATAATGTTATACACGTTTTTCAATTTTTATTATTATATAAATAAAAAAATTAACACTTCATCACTGCAACATTTTTAATAATTCGAAAACACTTGCAATATATTACGATCACCTAAAAATCATTTAACACTTGGCCGTGTTGAAACCTCGGAAGTGTTTTTTAAATTTAATTATATAATCTTTGTCGTTAAATGTTAAAATTTCTTAAATATTTCACTTAAAACACAATTTTTAAAAAATTTGTAATTACTTAAAACACTTGAAAATCCTTATCGTTCCGAAACAACTTGAAAAATGGCGCTACAGTTACTTCAGCGCTCTTACGCCCGCGAGAACTGAGAGTAGTTTTATGGATAGCGACTTGTTCGAACAAATCCGAGCCTTCGAGCCTGAAGGAATGGACGACTTTGATTTCTACAGTGGAAACGTTAACATGAAGTGAGGTGAGTATTGTTTTGAAGAATAATGTATACATTGGTATGGTATATATAGTAGCCAGAACTGGTACAGTCAGTAGCAAATTGATGTAAGTTCCTGTAGTACATTCGCGTTAAGAATGCTGTAAGTCAACGTCATCCGCTGGCCCATTAACCAATCAAATTACTCGAAATTTAATTATGAGTGATTTGATTGGTTAATGCGTTATCGAATAACGATGACTCACTGCATTCTTAACGAGAACGTACTATAGTCAAAATGATCTGAAATACGTATAATAATAAATATTCACGGGACAAATTACATTTACTGATCTAACCTCAAAATAAGCAAATTTGTGTGTTATGAGTGTTAGTCGACCATACTAATACATAGAAATACTTAATATTTTAGTAGAATATTATTTAATTAACACCTAATCCCGGAAACAGGAACATTTATGCTCATCACACAAATGCTTGTCCCGTATCGAATGTTGGATTTATGAGATTTTAAAATTAATAAAAACCTATTTTTTAACAAATTCTTGCTAATTATTTTTATCAATCAAGGATAACTTTAACGTACACGTAACAAAATCAATAAAATAAATAAATTTATAATAATAAATTCTAAAATAAGGGCCCATTCAAATATTACGTAAACACTAAAGGTTTTTTTTTACTATTTTACTTTTCGAGTTTTCTATATATTTACTGCTTGCTACATTAAATTTTTGCGTACCTACTGTTACTAATAAAAACTGAAAGTTGCTACTCATGAATCAATCAAAAATCTGAGGAACAGATTAAAAAATAAATTTACAAATGTTTACGTTAGCAAGGGGGAGGGGGTAAGTGATTTGCTTAGTTTTTCTAACATGGGGGAGGGGGGAGTCAATAATTGTAAAAGATCTGCTTACGTAATAATTGAACGGCCCCTAAATCAGTTATTTCCGCAGTAAAACTGTAGCAACTGACTCCACATTTCCAGTATCTGCGAAACGCTGTAAGATCTTCACCAAATTAAATTGGGACCTCACGGGGTATGTGCTTATAAACAAAAAAAAATCAAAATCGGTTCATAAATGAACGTGTTCTGAGGTAACATATCAAAAAATCGGTAAACCGGTTAACCCCGCAGGCCATGCCTATAACAAACTGAAACATAAAAATCGCTTCAGTAGTTTTTAAGGTTCCGTATCTAAAAGGTAAAAACGAGACCCCATTAGTAAGCCTCCGCTGTCTGTCTGTCCGTCTGTCTGTCTGTCTGTCTGTCCGTCTGTCTGTCTATCCGTCTGTCTGTCTATCCGTCTGTCTGTCTATCCGTCTGTCTGTCTATCCGTCTGTCTGTCTATCCGTCTGTCTGTCTATCCGTCTGTCTGTCTATCCGTCTGTCTGTCTATCCGTCTGTCTGTCTATCCGTCTGTCTGTCTATCCGTCTGTCTGTCTATCCGTCTGTCTGTCTATCCGTCTGTCTGTCTATCCGTCTGTCTGTCTATCCGTCTGTCTGCCTATCCGTCTGTCTGCCTATCCGTCTGTCTGCCTATCCGTCTGTCTGCCTATCCGTCTGTCTGCCTATATGTCTGTCTGTCTGTCTGTCTATCTTTACGTCTGTCTGTCTGTCACCAGGCTGTATCTCATAAACCATGATAGCTAGAAAGCAGAAATTTTCACAAATAATGTATTTCCATTGCCGCTATAATAGCAAATACTAAAAATAGAACAAAATTAAAATATGAAGGAGGGTACATACAATTAACGTGGGTTTTTTGTTATTTTTTTTTTGCGATGGTGGTACGGAACCCTTCGTGCGCGAGTCCGACGCGCATTAGGCCGGTTTTTTAAAATACTGTTATTATCTTTCCTTAATTTTTTCAACTTACGTGTCTTCAATGTGTTACTAAATCAAAATTGATGTATTTTCAGATGGCGCCACTTACCATTAGCGAGTAACATATTATATCGAGTCAATTGTTTTGTAGCTTATCACTGCACTGCGTTTTATGTGCCATAGATGATATATATTTTAAGTATCCAATATTGAATGCAATTTAAAAAAAACACTTCAGCTTACAAGAACGAAACGACCTCGTTCGCTTGATCCAAAATCATTATTCACTTTTGCTTAGTTGGGTTTAAAAGATGTCAGGGATCGTCAACCTGCGGCTCTTGAGTTCCAGACATTTAAAATCGTTCTAAATCGATTAATGAAAATTAGGCACCATTTATATAAAAAAAACATTTATATAAAACAAAATTTATATAAAAAAACATTATTTTGAGTACTTATCAGATTATCTTATTCTTGTTTTTTCAATAAATGGAGCCGCTTAATATTGCCAAATAAAACTTGCCATATATGGGTTCAGAGTTTCCCAAATTAAGGTGCAAATGTTCATGAAGATCCAAACAGGTTCGCAAAAAAATTAAAACAGTTCAAGAAATTTTGAAGTTCGCAGATCCACCTTAACGCGTCTGTGATTATTACAATAAAACATATAGTTTTGACTTCTGCGAAAGTTGAGGAAGCCTGAATATATAGATGTATTAATCTGGTTTTGGTATAGAAAAAAAACTGTCACAGCGTTTGACATTTCACAGATAACTCTAATTTGACTGTTGATGTCACTATAAGACCTATTGTAAGCTGATGTGTTTATATTATATATCATACTATATCGAGCAATACAACCAAATTGACAATATATGCTAATATTTTAATTATGTAGTTATATATGTTTATGTATATATATATATATATATATATATATATATATATATATATATATATATATATATATATATATATATATATGTACACATACACATTGTAAGTTTTTAAATGATACACTTCATTTTATATGTAAAATGAGATCATTTGGAATAAAGTGCGTCAAGTTTAATTGATCGTAATCACCCACAGACTATATCAATGCAATTATGGATACATTTTTTTTTAATATCAAAACTCATTTTGTTATTTAATAGTTTTTGTGACATTTTTGTAAATAAATTTAATCTGCATAGCAACCATATCTCATTTCGTGTTACATTGAGTATATAATATTTTACCAATTTAATAACAGCATTATAAATGTTTGTAAATCGTAATGATTTCGTTTTAGTGATCCTTAGGGTCAGACCACATTGATACAGAGTCAAAGCGAAGCGATCGTGTTATTAAAATTTAAAGCCTAATTATCTCTATTTTGATATCATAAATATACTTTAAAATTTAAAAACCATGACCCTTAGCTGTCACATTTTTTCATATATTTTAGAAAAGGCGCAAACCTTTTTTAAAATATAACCATGATAATCTCTCGCCAGATCCGTGTCTAATTGAAGCGAATGACGTCATTCTTACGTCATACGCGTGCAAACCTAATCCATATTTATGTAAAAAGTTGGATAGCGACTAACTTAATTGTATTGCGCTTGCGTTTCGAGCCATGTAATATTTCTCAGTTCATGACAATATGTACCGTGTGTAAATCCATATGCATTTAGTAAAAAGCGATTAGGTATTTTAAAATTACAAACAGACATCCCATTGCAGAAACAACTCAGAGAGTCGTTTCTGCAAAGAGCTACGCACGACTAACTTAAAATTCTATTACGGCGCGCGTTTTATACGTGTTCTATAATACGAAAGAAAGAAGTTAAAACTCCAATTGCATTGGATTTACAGCAATGAAATCTAAAATAAAGTGGATTTCTCCAAAACAAGGAATTTGTTCCAAAAAATTAAATGTTACTAGCTTATAATTGCCATTCTGTAATATAAAGATGTGTGATATCGTGTTACAAAATTGCAACCGTTCAGCACCCGCCATAGTCCTTGATGAATTATTTTTAAGATAATACAAGTGACAACTGATATTTAATAAGGAACCTATGTTAGCGCCATCTGTGGTTTACGTTTACCGGCTAGCCTTGTTGTACATCGCCTTAAACATATACTGCCTAAAACACATTTCATTAAAATCTATCAATACGTTGTAGGGTGAGGACTAACAAACAAACACATGAATTTTAGCATTTATATTATTAATGCGTTTTTACGTTATCACGCATCTGTAGTTTAAGAAAATGTTAAATATGCTTAATCTATTGAGTCAATTATTGTTAATGTTGGTGTTTATACATATTACTGTACGTATTTTGCTTCATATATGGCCTACAAGTTACATTTAAGACAAATATCGATTCGTTTAAACGGCATAAATACTCTTTAAGATGTAATGATGTTAATAAAATTAAAGTGAGCTACAAAAACCCTCTCCGACCTAAAATAGATCGATGACATTAACAAAAAATATTATATAAAAAAATATATAAAAAAAATTATAATGGTATTTTAAAATACACATATTTACCCTTAAATTTCCCTAAAATTAAGGTAATATTTTTAAACTGAACAACACTACGTCGATTAAGCGAACGCGACGTATGTTATGCAGAGATATATTATATAGGTAGAGTATGTGAGCCATTGGCGCGTAAGTGAAAATATCTCGTTTATAGAAAGAGACACTTATATTTGATATCGGTGTTTCTTCATAATGACGCAAGCTATTATTCAATTTCATTTTCTTTCTCTGTCTATTGATGGAACGATTGTTTGCTTCGCTTACCCATAGTTCCATGGCTTACCCCTCGGATGAATTATTTACCTCCTCTGCCTATATATTATCCCTATGATTTGAAGTCGTAACATTTTGTGTTGCCATAGTAATATTTGAAATATCATTTAAGAATTAATTATTTTCATTGGAGAAAGTGATCTCTATATTCAAAGCATTGATATAAAAAAAAAAAAAGATACACAATCAGTGTCTCAAAAACGTAATCCAAAAATGAGAGAATGAGAGAAATCCATTTCAAATAGAATCGCGTCGGTCGCGACACTGTCAATTTTATTGCTTTTTGTACATAGCTTTGTAAAAACAACTATAAATCTTGCGCTTAAGGTTGGATATGCAAAGACATATGTTTTTGCCATATCTATAACCATTTAAATGAAATTAGGGACACTTTTGAGTGTCAATTTTATTCGGGACTGCATCTTGGGTTTTTTATATCAATGATTCAAAGACTAATAAAGTGTAATGTACTAGCTAACCCGGCAAAGATTGTTTTGCCATACAAATTCCTTGGGGTAATTAGGAAGGAGGCGAGATTTGTTTAGATAAAAACTATCCTATCTTTTTATTTGGATAATAGATATCTACAAAATTACAAAATTTCATTTGTGGTGGTTTATTTTATTATTCATTTCTTAATTTAACACGCATTATTATATATAAAATTATCAATCCCTCCAAGTAGGGTAACCACGTGTACTGGTAAGCCGAAAACTATCCCTGATCAAGCAGTAGATTTTCAGATTTCCTCTTTGTACCAGGAAATCTATTTGTCTGCTGTCCTATTATATAAAATATAACAATTAAACGTGCAAAAATTGTCTACAACACGGGAAGTTGCTGAAGGTAAAAATATATTATATGATACTGCAAATAATGAGTAACATACACATATTGAGATTTTTATTATTAAAAAAAATGTTGAGTGCATAAAAAATGCATTTTAAAATATATTTTATAGAATTTTATACATATTTTAATTTCATGACATTTTTTATTTAAAACTTATTGATTATATGTATAATACATATTTACCTATATTATTATGATGAATTAGATTATGAAATAATATTTAAGATCAAAGTAATGAACGACCCAAATTAGCAACGGTTTTTTTTGGGAACGATTTTAGTTTAAATTGACTTTTATAAAGATAATTAATTTTGAAGTTTATATGACTAGTTTTAATTAATATATTTTTACATAACACGGAATTTGAAAGAAAAAAAATACTTTTTCCACCATTTTGGTAATCATAGTGATTTGACCTATGATTATGAACTTGTAAATTGAAAAACAAAATGGTAGATATAATTCCTTTCATTTACGCGCCTTTCATCGCTATGTCATCCATTTTAAGGTAGTCGCGAATTTTTGCGGAACTTATATTCGTACTGTGTAATTTTATAGATGTTTTTTAACTTTTTATTAATGTAAATTGCTCTATGAACTGTTTTATAATTTACAAATATTTATACGTGCCATAGACTATATGAGTAGCGTGACACAAAACTTGGGTATATTATTCGCATAAGGAAGAAATAAAAAATATGTATGGATATATATTAAAACGCATTATAACATTGTTTTGTAAAAATAATTTAAAAGAAAAATATTATTGGCCTCGGCTGCTCTGACGAGCACCTTTCACTTTATTCCTACTCCGCGGCCGACCGTCACGCGATATGTGACACACAGACCAAAAAATTTGAGACGATGTTTCACTTTAAAAAATGTTTATCAAGCCTGGACCGAAAGTTCATATTTCGGCTCTACTTTCAGGATTGAAAGTTCTTTCCCGTCTAAATTGCGCTTTAAATTGCTTGCACATTCGTAATTGCGTAATTTTCTATAAAAAAATCAAATGCTCTTTAAATGTTAAATGTCAATAGTTTTTAAATGTTTTTTAGTTCAATAATTTAAAACGCTGTTTAAAATAAACTTTTAATCCAGCTATGATAAAAAAGTAGTATACGTACCACGAGAGGAAAGTGTGATAAAGCAATCCGCGTTTTATCGGCCTAGACTTCGGCTCGTGTGATTTTTCATGCTTTTCTCCCTAGGTGCGTAATATACTATTTCGACTGGAGTTGAACCAGAGACCTCCGTCCTAAGCGCGACATTTATTGTATTCGTGTTTCGTTTTTTTTTTTTTTTTTCAACAAATAATATGTATGAAGCGAATCATTAATTCCACAGTAAGGTTGCAAAAATGAATTTTAATAAGCAGAAAAATGTCCGAATAATATATCCACATAGTTTTGCGTTTACACCACATTTAAATTTATTCATTCGTTCAATTACCCATCAGTAATTATTTCAGTGTATAAAACCAACACCTGTGATCCACTGGCGTAGCTATTAGGACTTAAAAATTTGTTTTTTTACGGAACATTGAAACAGCGAACAGAATTATATCATTGCCCTAGCTGTTGAAAGAATAAGTTTTTTAGACTGAGTACAGAAACTGATCTTTTACGACATTAAAATGAAATATCGACCCTAATGTAGAGTTGATAATGTTCAATATCGTAAGCGGTTGCGTGTCGATTTCGATTTTGGATACCACATTTTCTTAGAAAGCAGTTCTAGTCATCCAACATTATTGAATTTTACCACAAAAATTAGTAATAATTTCGACGTAGATGAACTTGTAGGCTTTTAAATGACACGTGATTTATCGCAAAGTAGTGACGTTTCTGTACTTTATTACTGTTACATATTCTGTGATAACACGCTTTATACAGATTCCTGAAAAGAAAAAATTTGCAAAGTTTGAATTTGAACCAATGATCGATCTCTTATTCAGCGCACTGCTCAAACAACGCTCTTATATCTAAATAAGTTTTCTATGTGTATACGCTGAGCTACACAATACTAGTTGAATAAAAGTACTTAGGGCGATCGTTGCTTTAAATTCAGCCCTGTAGAGAATTTTTTGTTTTAAATTTTTACTTTAATATCTATTTAGTTCTACTTTAATATATTACTACTGCTGTTATTTATGTGTTCGTAAAGCATTACATCCTGTATAACAATAGCTACGCCTTTACCCTGACTCCGTCTTTTATACCCAGTGTGATAAGTGTGGCCTTACCTTGCAAAATAAATGTATTTTTTATGTGTTAAATGTTATTATTTGCTAAATAAATTTATTTGCATTAGAATAAATCCATAAAATTAAAATTAGTTGTTTTATTGAAAATCTAATTCCTCATTTACACGCCAGGCAAGCCTCCACTAAGGTCCACATGCTCAATCGTCTAAATGGGGTGTTTGGGCTCGGCTTGCGTGTGCTTGGGGACGCTTGTCACGATCCGCTCAATTGTCAGTTTTTTCAAAACAGATCAGATGAAGTTTTCACCAAGCGCTTGCGATGCATTTACACGTTGGCGAGAGTTTGGTGTCGCTGCTACGGTTTCTGTAGATTTTTAACATCCACTATTTTTTCTACTCAGCTTTCCCTCCTTTATTTTTTGTTATAAACAGATATTTTTTGAATATTGTATAATACTATTTTGAATAAAAATAATGTTAAGAAAAACGCAATAGCCCACATAACTTCAACGTCCACCACGCTTGCCTGTCTGTAACAAAATAACGAACGCACTCTCATGAATCGCAAGCGTTTGTAAAGACTTGAAGCTTGTGGATGCTTGGCAAGCGTGTAAATATAGCGTAAGGGTCGGTACAGACCAAACGTGATAATGCTCGAGCAAACTAGTGACGGATTGTCTATAAGGCTGAAAGACAACAGGCTAGGGCCTCGCTGTAACTCGCTGGAAATGTAACTTACTGTAATGATTTAACTCTGAGTAGCCAAGAAAACTTGATATTATATGATACAGTAGTTAATTCTTTAGCCAAGATATAACTAAGATAATACCTATTAATATTATCTAGTATTACCTAAAACAAGATTCAGAGATCTCACAGCTCACAGGAAACCTTGATATTATAAACGATGGAAATTCAATGTAAATTCGTTATGAAGGTGCAATGACTGGTTT
Source organism: Apodemia mormo (assembly GCA_036924255.1). NCBI lineage: Eukaryota > Metazoa > Arthropoda > Insecta > Lepidoptera > Riodinidae > Apodemia > Apodemia mormo. Next base: position 470,932 of record JAUPFN010000028.1, on the reverse strand, counting down.
TTAAAAATACTCATTTGGAGGGCAGAAGAATGTAAAGGGGGCATCAAGATATGCCAGGGGCCCCGGCATTGTTAATTGGGCCCTAAAGCATACTCTTGACTGTAACGTATATTTCGCAAGCTCTGACAGCATCGCTAGCAGTCATTTCAAAAATGCTTGAATATGCATATATATTCATACAGCATACATATGTTGTTTGAAATAATACTCTTGTCATGTTCAGCATTGTTTTTAAATCTTTTTAATAAGTGAGAATGCGTACAGTAGTTTTTTTTCTTTTTAGGTTTCCGAAGCACTCAGAAACCCTTATAGTTTTACTATGTCCGTCTGTCTGTCCGTCCGCACAATAGCTCAGAGGTTACTTAGTAGTAGAAAGCTGTAATTTGACACACATATCCATATAAGTTACAGCAACAAAGTGGAAATGAAAACTTGAAAAATATATTTTTTCAGGGTAGCTCCTCTACATGTAAAGTGGGTATGTTAATTGTTTTCACAGACTACTATGATGCTAACGCATATTGTTTTTCTCATGTACCCCACTGGGTGGGGTATTGTTGGATAGGTTTTTAAAAATTAATGTAGGTTTGTAAAAACAAGTTATCGATTAAGGTACGCGTTTTTAAAACTTTCACGTGCTAATTTTATGTTAGAGTCAAGTGTCGTCGTCGTCCCCCCTCTGTAGGCTAAAATGTTGGTTTTGGGGATGGAAAAAAATCATGGTAGTAGTAGATATTATGAAGTTAAAAGGAAAAGTATCACGCCTTAGAATGATTTACAAGGGTTTGAGTAATAGTCGACCAACTATACCAATAGTCGACAAAAATGTACCTGGAGAAGTTTTTCGATCGATCGATTTTTACTTCTGACATTTTTACTAAAAGAATGCACGTATTTAGTCTTATGTTAACCTAAAATGTTTAAACATGGGCCAAATATTGAATTACTATTCTACAAAATCTATAGTAATTAATTTAGTATTTTGTTATTATAGTGTTTACAAACAAAACAACTGTACTGGGCGTTTTTTGACGAAACTTTTAAAAAATAGTTTTTGTCAAATTACAGAACGAACAGGTTTTTGTTTTTGGTAAAAGCAGTTTGTCGAAAAAACATGTTCGCGTCGTTCATGAACTAAAATGCACTTCGCGCGCAACTGTTTTATTACGATCGCTCTTTCCTTATTTATTATTATTTATTTCCTTACCGTTAGAAAGAACGAGATGGAGTGAACTCTCATTGGTCGTCGTTTCAAAAAGCAGTTTCAAATACCGAACTTTTGAAATAATGTCTTATGCTATGGTGATAAAGCTGATATTACCGTGGCATATGTACGAAACGATAAAAACAGTTTTTCTAAAACAGTTCGTTTTGTCACAATCAAGACTTTTATAAAATGAAACTTAATTCTATAATCATAGCGCGGATATTTGTTTGAGATATTATGTAGCAGGATAAACTGGTTTCTTTAGCATGACCGTTTGACCGTCTGAACTATGTTATAGGTCATTCAAAATTTCAAATCAAAACAAAATATATATATCGTTTTGACTCGTGGTTGATGCGATGCGTCAGTGGCGTAAGCAATTTCGCGTTGCGTCTTTCTTTCCAATGTTCGTATTAGTGTAAATTCTGTAAATATTGACTGTTAAATATGTTATGTAAGTATTTCAAAAGATTTTTGAATATAGCGTAGGTGGAACTTATAACTTGTGTGTGTGTGTCGTGTGTTTGTGTAGAAGTGCCTATCTAAAATGTCGCAACGGAAGAATTATGGGAAAAAAAAAACAGAAAAATGAACTTTTAACTACCTATGCTAGAACATTTGTACTGCCAGTTCTAAGCCTTAAAAAACAGTTTTATAAAAAAAACTGCTTTTGGAACTAGTTTCCTTTAAAAAAAACTGTTTCGTTTCATTTCTTACAAAACCTGTTTTTGTCCAGTACTAACAAACATTAAAGAAAGTTTTTTCAGTTTTGAATTTTGTAATTTTAATTGACAATTGACATTTTTTTGGCATGGGCGTTAACAACTGCCTTTCGTCAAGTTTAAAATTGACAATTTATTTTCGTTTTTCAGTTTCCATAGACATAATAAATACCATGAAACAAAGAAAACAAGTGGGAATGAAAAGTGGGCGTGCCGCTTGCACCACTATTATGCGCTGTTACTCTAAATTGCCATAGTGATATTTACATATCTTTAGGAGAACTATCATGAACTTTATATGTACGGCTGATTTTAGCTTTATTTTCTTTTATATCATCAGAGATTATATTAAATCAGGAATTTTATTAAAATAAAATGAAAATTGTACTTTCGGATGATTTGAAATATCTCCATTTTTAATCATCTGTATTCTACTATCATTTCTGCATTCAAGGATGGCACAATACGGCATAATTCAGTGTGTAATAGATTTTCGCACGACGTCTATCCTAAAGATATGTAAATATCACTATGGCAATTTAGAGTAACAGCGCATAATAGTGGTGCAAGCGGCACGCCCACTTTTCACTTCCACTTCAAAGGTATTTATTATATCTATGGAAACTGAAAAACGAAAATAAATTGTCTATTTTAAACTTGACGAATGGCAGTTGTTAACGCCCATGGCAAAAAAAATGTCAATTGTCAAATGTCAATTAAAATTACAAAAGTCAAAATTGAAAAAGCTTTTATAATGTGTGTTGTTTTGTTTGTAAACACTATAATAACAAAATACTAAATTAATTACTATAGATTTTGTAGAATAGTAATTCAATATTTGGCCCATGTTTAAACATTTTAGGTTAACATCTTATAAGACTAAATACGTTCATTCTTTTAGTAAAAATGTCAGAAGTAAAAATTGATCCTGATGTTCCATCGAATTTAAAAGAAACCTCTTCCAGCGTAGAGATACAAAATATGTTTATAGACTCTCCGGTACATACACTTCATACAAAAATTAAAGTAGAGTTAGAACCTTGGGACGAGGCTGTAATTCAAGAAAAAAGTAATACTCCAGAAGCAAAATTTGCATCAAAAAGTTTTAAGAATAATATGTATATCAATAACATTAGTAATACATCAAACTGGAGTAAAAAAAATCAAGTTGAAGTAAAGTCAGAAAAGGCATATTTCACACCAGAACCTATACATTCTCAAAATCAAGTTTTTATCAAAACTGAGCATGTTGAGGAGCAGTACGGATATATAGTTCAATTGGAACAACAAAATTTAAATGGTAAGCTTCAATTTTAATCTTCCAATGCAATCAAAACAAGAATTGACTATTCTAGAATAAATTGTGTCCTAACTTACCTTTTGTGTTGGAGTTAAGCTGGCTTGACTTAAATTGTTACTCCTAGAAATAATTTTGAAATACAATAAGAATGAATAAAACAACATATTATTTTTAAATCAATTTTAATAGAAATAAACAAGATTTCTTTCTTTCTTTTACCTATAACTACCATCTTTTAGATGGTAGTTATAGGTCTAGAACCAATAATACGTTTTCCATTTAAGCTGCTAAAAACTAAGGTAAATGAAATCACCAAGATAAAATACAAAAAACATTTTAAACTGTTACTAGTTATAGACAAACGAAACAAGCATTTCATGAATGGATTGGTCAGTATGTAGAAGAGGGTGCGCAAGACTTGAATTTCAATTGAAAAATTTCAGCCCTACATTACACCCCTTTTATGTTGCACGATTGGATGGAGCGGGTAAGGGACACCAACTTTTGTCAAGGTTACTTTGCTCTGAGTTCATTCCCCACGGAGTTGGGGGATGATAACTGAAATCCATTATGAAGACGTCTGGGACTTAAGCAAATTTCAACGAAAAATTTCGACCTTATAAGAACTTGTTTTTTTTCTACTATGGGATGGAGGGGCTATGCGCAATCAACTTTTGTCAAGGTCACTTTGCTAGGATTCCATTCCTAAACTGACTAGAAAATTACTAAAACGACCATGGGTAGAATTAAGAAAAATATGTGATCTGATAACAGGGCTTGATGATAACACTACTTGATGAATAAACACATCCACACCATGGGGCTAAATGACAGTCCTGTACGTTGAGTGTGCCTAAACCATGAAGAAAATCCACACCACATGCTGCTTTAGTGCGAGGAATTAAAATATCTAAGGGCCTAGTTCCTCAAAAGAGGTGCACATATTGGAAGCTGTTTAAGCTTCTCTTTAAGGTGCTGGGTCTTTAGTTCAAGGTGGGTTGGCAGGAATAGCCACTACACTTTGTGCACAATAATCTGTAGTGTGGCCAAGTGTGGTATAGCCTGCTTTGATAAATAGAAATAAACAAAATAATAAACTTTTTTTAAAGAATAATGAATAAGAATGAAGGTTTTTGAATTGTCATGTTAAGTACTCAGACTTCTCCGCTGATATTGAAATAGTTTTAGCATGATGATTTGCTTTTGATGTAAAACATATATTACCTCAGCAGTAAAATTGACTACTTTTAAACCGTGATGACAAACGACATACCCATTTGATGTTACACCACATTTTTCATCTTGGTCTGGGCTCCTTTTGAAGAATAAATCATCTGCCTATTTTACCGGACAGTTTGTGAAAAGCAAACGTTTGACTATGCAAGCACTATCATTGGGGCTAGTTGATAGAGTTCTCTATTGTTTTGTCTGAATCCAATACCATCGTCTTATCTTTTCTTGCTGCAATAGCATTATTACTTGTCACTATAGTATTCCAATTGAGAGGATAGATTGCAATTTAGCTGCCAGACAGGTTGTAAAAGGCGACCAAGAGGCTATGCGAGTCACTACCATCATGGCTACTAGGTGGTAGAGTTCTCCATTTTCTCGCCCGGGTCCGGTATCACTGCCTTGCTTATTGCTGCCGCAATAGCATCAGTGCTTGTCACTGTCGTGTTCCGGTTTGGAGGGTAAGGTAGCTAGTAAACTTATACATGTGTCATCAAGATCTCACCACAAGGTTAGCAATGTTACAAAAGCTATCTGCTTGCTTGCTATCTTATGATATAAAAATAAACACTTTGCATATATTTTTCTTATATATTGTTGTTTTTAAAGTGCATAAAGAATTTGAACCAAAGAAGAAAAAGAAACAAAAACTTAATGATGGTCAAAGTGCAGGCTGCAGTAAAAGGTTCGGTACTTGTGCACAATATTTGCTTGATGGAACACAATTTACAGATTTAAGTCAAAGGTTAGTCAATTATCTATATATATTATTTTTAACCTCGGATCGGAAGAAAGGTGGGTTATAAGTTTGACTGCTATTTGTGTGTGCATGTGTATGTGTGTGTGTCTGTCTTTCTGTAGCCAAAGAGCTACTAATACTAAGTTGGAGGAATTCTGGCAGACTGGTGTGGTCTACCAGAGATTCCAGGTGAGAGTGTGGCCGCGTTTCCGATCCGGTAATAGTTTTTAAAAAATATGTTCACGTGCAAAATAACTTGTAAAAAGTTTTATTGAATAAAGTATTTCTGATTTCTCAGACTCCGGAATGAAGCATGTGTATGTCGCTGTCCACTCGTGACAAAGTGTAGTTTAAAGTTTTATTATATTAATATGTATGTTAGTGTATAAGTTATTTATTACTAGCTGACCCGGCAAACGTGTTCTGCCTTTTTAACTACTGTTATATTTTATCTATATTTTCTCACCTTTTCAACCTTCCCTGGACTTCAACAATTAATTCAAAACCAAAATTAGCCAAATTGGTTCTGCCGTTCTCGGGGTTCAGCAAGACTAACGAACAGCAATTGATTTTTATATATATACTAGCTGTTGCCAGCGACTTCGTCCGCGCGAAGTTCGTTTACTCCGCACTGTCCCTCCCCCGTAGGTGATAGCGTGATAATATGTAACCTATATGTTGACTTGACCTATTAGTAATATTCATACAAAATTTAAAGTAAATCCATGCAGTACTTTTTGAGTTTACCCCGGACATACATACAAACAAACAGACATACAGACAAAAATTCAAAAAACTATATTTTTGGCTTTGATATAGATTGTAGATCACGCCCCAAGTATTCTTTTAAAAAATATTCAATGTACAGTTTTGACTTTCCTACGATTTTGTTATATGTATAGATAGATATGGGCCATGTTGCATGAATTAAATGGTAAAATTAAAAATTAAATTAAAAATGATGGTGATTTGGATGCAGTTAGTTGCAGTAAAACTAGCAATGGTTTTTAGACACATTTATTCAGTCATCAGCTCCTTTCTACTTGAAAAGAATTAAGCAACTGGTACGGACCTGATGGATGTGAAATTTGGTATTCTGTTACTTCAAAAATATCTATACGCTAACGCTACGTTAATACACTAGGGAAAAACATTGGACCCCTTTTTAAGAATCCCGGCCTCCTTTGAAGAATAAGCCAACTGCCGTTCTGCCGGTCGTAAAAGGTAACCAATTGGCTATCGAGTCACTACCATCGTGGCTACTAGGTGGTAGAGAACTGCATTGTGTCGCCCAGATTTGGTACCACCGCCTTACCTATTCCTGACGCAATAGCGTCAGTGCTTGTCGCTGTCGTGTTCCGGTTTGGAGGGTAAGGTAGCCGCTAAACTTATGCATGTGGCATTAGACCTTGCCACAAGATAGCAACGCACCACTAACATCTTTAGTGTCTGTAGGCGATGGTTGACTCTTTCCATCAGGAGACCCATCTGCTTGTTTACTATCTTATGATATAAAAAAAAAAACAGTGGGGTATGAAATTTGGCACAGTTAAAGTTTACATTGTGGAGGACTCCAGAAAACTAATACATATTTTTAAATAAAATGAATTAGAAATACATTAAATTCATTAAAGTAAACAATACATATACAACATTTATGTGACATAATAACAGATATTAAAACATAGATGTGTACTGAACTATTTTCTTTATGGCTAAAATCAGTTGTCAAACTTAAAAGCGGTTGTATTGCTTAGTCTATGGTTTAATTTCGGCCACAAGCGATCGCTAGTTCCAATAACATGGTATATATTTTTTTATATTGTTACATGCTTCGGGTTCGCAATTCGTAATACACTATACACACTAGTCACACTGACTGTACTAACACTAAACATAACCGACTACGCTGAACAAAACTTCCGATCGCTGTATAAAACTTCACTCTATTTGCCAACACATCCCTATTTATACCCAAGGTAAAGTTTGACTTCATTCCCGAATCATCTACTTGCAAACAAGGCCAATCGTAAACAAGGTATTTTAATGTAGTCAAGTCCTATTTTCACACTTATGCCCTATTACAGAAGATCCATTATGGCATAGCTGCTTAGATAATGGCAAATATTATTTATCAATAGAAGCAGTCTATCTCATTCTTTTATTTCTAGATCTCTCCAGTGCTCCAACTCTGCACGTTTCTAGATTATTTGCAACAATATCATAAGATAGCAAATAAAAAGATGGCTCTCCTGATGGACTCTAAAGCTGTTAATGGTGCATTAGACACCATTGTTAATGCATAAGTCTACCGGCTACCCTACCCTCCAAACAAGAACAAAACATTGACAAGTATTGAGGATATTGTGGCAGGAATAGGTAAGGCGGGGATACCAAACACCCAGGTGACTCGTTATGGAACTCTGCCAACCTAATATTCACGATGATACTGACAAATATAGCCAATTGGTCACCTTTTACGACCTGCCTGGTAGAACGACAGTTGGTATTCTTCAAAGTAGCCCCGACAAACACAGGGGATATTACACAGGGAATTAGGTTATTATAGTATACTGCTTTTTAGGATTCCGAAGTAAACTAGGAACCCTTATAGTTGCGCTATATCCATCTGTCCGTCCGTCCGCACGATAGCTCAGAGACCCTTAGTCCTAGAAAGTTGTAATTTGGCATGAATATATAAATATTATTAATGACAATAAATAGGTAACATTAAATCTTAAAAAATATTTTTAAGCTAATGCATAGCTTCTATCGCGGGCCCTGAACGTGGAGACTGAATCCAGAAATTCCATAACGAAAAAAACCTAACACCCCCCACTCCGACCGGCACAGCGGTGATACTTTTTAGTTTTTCCATCTATCGATAAATACAAGAACTTTTAATGACTTTTTAAAATATCACGCTTGTCTCTTTAGTTCAGCAACCCGCCTTTAGGGGGCATTGGTTGTATTGGAAAACTAGCGTAATCAGCTGTTTGTGAGAAAGTATATAGGTGTATAGGTATTTATCATCTACGTACAACAGTGAATAACTGTACTCGTATAATTTGTGTACAAAGTTTTTTAAATATGAATAAATAAAGAAAAAAAATACTGCGTAAATAAAATAAATATATAATTATAATTGTATAAGTTGATAAAAAATGCTATGCAATAGCTTTACCGTGGCAGTCTCTGAGTGCCACACGTCTTTTTTTTTTGTAGGGTAGCTACTCTATATGTTAAGTGGGGATACACTCATCATTGCCGTTAAATAGGTTAAACGTCGATAGTGTGAAAAAATAAAAGCCCTCTTCTTAGTCCACATTATTGTGATGAACAACTTCGGAACCCTACGTTGCGCGTGGCCCGACACGCACTTTACCATTTTTTTTAATTATAAAAATTAAAAACTTATACACTTTTTCTTACTTTTTCAGTGCACAATCCATGCAAGATATAGATGATATTGATATTGAAACCAATAATTACCACCAGAAATCTAATTCGAGATGGAGGTAATAGATATTTTATATATCCACAGATAAAACATACTGTGTATGTTTTATCTGTGGATCATACAATTCGTTATCTGTATTGTGCATGCAAATAGGTGGGGGCAACTATTGCAAGGAAGGTATGGTTTGGTATCAGTGTACGATCCGGACCGACAGTAAGTGCATATGTGTGTATAGTGTTAGTGAGGCTATGCCCAGGTATACCAGTGAACACAACATTTACTAATACAATACAATACAGTAACTCTTTATTGTGCACCAAAATATATGACAACATTATAAGTTACAACATAAAAATAATACAAGTAAGATACACAAAGGCGGTCTTATCACTAATAAAGTGATCTCTTCCAGACAACCTTTATAATAAGAATAACAATATACTAGAAAAAGTGGTGCTAACCACAAGATAATTTATAGTTTTTATGCTCTTAAAAAAAAAAAAAAATAATAAAAGTAACGTCCGGTTATAGTTACACAGAAAAGCAAAACAAAACAAAACAAATAAAACAGTGGTAATACATAAACCTAAATAAGAAAAATTAAACAAAGTTACTAGGTACATAGAAAGTGACGTTTGACCATACTTTGAAAGAGTTTAAAATTTACTAATATTATAAATGCAAAAGTAAATGTCTGTCTGTCACTTGTTCACGCCTAAACCATTGAACCGATTTAGATGAAATTTGGTACAAGGAAAGATTTTAGATCTGACAAAGGATATAGGATAGTTTTTATCACGGAAATCCTACGGGAATGGGAACTATGCGATTAAAACCCAATGAATATCTTCCCTTATATTCCCTTAGATAAGGAGTTACTAAGGCTACAGTAATTTTAGTATTTTTTCATGTGAATGAAGTAACGGGCATAGTGAGTAGGAAATATACATATAGGATTGTAGCGGCTCAAACAATCACAAATGCTACAAGAAAAATAATAAAAAATGGACAAAAATCAATAACAAATGGAAAAAATGAAATTCAAAATAAAATCCTGAATCGCGATATCACAATTATTTATCTTGTAACACTATATACAAATTTCAACGCTTCTCAAATGGACTTCGGTCCCCAGGCAGTACACCTTGCCTGGCTGGGAAGATCTCCCTTTTCCCCTTACTTGTCCTTGTGTGACGTCATCCACCTCCACAGTTATGACGTCACCTGACATGTAGTTGGCGCGCTGGTTCCATCATTATGACCCTTCAGCGGTACGGACCAGTGGCGCCACAGGATATATTATTTAAGGAGTTTCAAAAGTAAACCACAATTTGTGTCTCTGAAAATACAAAGAAACGACAATTCAAGTTCACTAATATCGGTTCCTCAATTATATCCTTTTATTTATTTCTGTACAAATCACAAGTTTTTATAACAATAAATTGAGCAAAATAATCTGAACCTCATCCGCCATTAAATCACACGTCGCTTCGACCGATTCGCCCTCTACCGACTTCCACAGACAACTTAGGCAAATTTGAATTAATGAAATATCATTTCATTACATACAGTTTCAAAAAACTTTGTTCGATCCGCAAAGGCATTGATTGGTATGCTAATACACTCATATACAGTTTGTAAAGAAAACCCTGTCGGATAATTAAATGTGTTATTTGGTACCGTAATACGGTTACATGTGTGTAATTATTTTATGCATATTAACTAGCAAAAAGCAGAGCTTTGTAAGGGCTCGCAAAGTTATACTAATTAGTAATATTGTTAGGAAAGTATTTTTATGAGAATTACATCTTTTAATGTATGGACTTTATTTATAACTATCTGTTGCCCGCGACTTCGTCCGCGCGGACTTCGTTTACTCCGCACCTCTCCTCTCCAGTAGGTGATAGCGTGATAATATATAGCCTATATGTTGACCCGACCTGTTAGTAATATTCATGCAAAATTTGAAGTAAATCCATGCAGTACTTTTTGAGTTTACCCCGGAGATACATTGACTTTCCTACGATTTTATTATATGTATATAGATATAGATCATCTAACCTAAAAAAAAATCCAGCGTATTTTACCGAAAAATTATATTCACATCAAAGGCATCGTCAGGCTTTGATCTAGGAGAGCGCAGTAAAATAAAACCAAAATAAAAAAACATGTTTCTAAGACTAAATTTTTTTAGTACTTACAAGAAAAATTCTTTAAAATTTTCTTGATTTATTAAAAAGACGATTTTTACTACTATCAATGTTATCTACACAGAACAAACATAAAGGCTATCTTTTAACATTTTACACCATACCTATTTTCTAGTCTACTACCTATAACATAGTACGGCCTACCTATAATATGAGGTAACTCAAGATCCATCTTCTATTTTTTTAATGTTTATAAAATGGTATTTTAATGTTAGATCATATCTAGACATGAATTTAAACTACCACGTCAAAGCTCAAACCTAAAAGTGCGATACTTTTTGAGTAAAAGGTACCACAAAAGTGCATAGAAAGTGGCCTAGTGTATTAATTAGTTTTCCCAATAAAAAAAGTAATCTTAAATGGTATTTTCATACATTAAGTACGACAACACCTACAAATAAGTAAATTCTACTATCAAAGAATACGCGCAAGTCGTATGCTACCGAAGGTCACGCGGCGTGTTTAAAAAAAGCCGGAAAACGAAGACCGCGCCTTTGTGCGGTGTTTGTGCGAAAGCCGCTAAAACGAAACAATGAAACAAGCAGCAAGAAAGTGTTGTCGTTTTTAAAAAATTTTTGCTTAACGCTAGGGAAATATAAGTAGAAATATGAATATTAAAAAAAGGATATCTTTTTTATTTTTTAAAATAAAGTCATTTTAATATTTTTTTTAGTAATGCCTTTAACCAACCTATTTCGGATCGGACAGGGTTTTCTTTACACACTGTATATGCTATTATTTTGTGAATATAGATAGATAAATTTTCACGGATCTTAATAATTAATTTTAAATTATATTTTAAATGTTAAGTATGGCCTCACCAAATGTCTATCTAAAATATCGACAAACACAAAGGTGACCACGAGACCACCCCAGTTCATTCGACAGAGTACAGTTTAAAATATTTCTTAAACTTCACCGAAATTGAAGGTCAAATATGAGAATTTCAAAATACTACTATATTTTTATTAATAAAAATCCTCGTTGGTCGAGTGGTTAGCGACCCTGACTACGCGATCGACGAGGCTCGGGTTCGATCCCCGACGGGGACAATCATTTGTGTGATGAGCATAAATGTTTGTATTTCCTGGTTTGGGTGTTTATTATATATATATTCTAGTATTTATATATGTATTTTCTAGGTATTAGTATCATTGACTAACACCCATAACACAAGCAAATAATTTGCTTACTTTGGGGTTAGATCAGTAAGTGTAATTTGTCCCGTGAATATTTATTTATTTATTATTTATCGTGTGACCCACCGCATTATAAAATTTTAGTGAATCCCGCGGGAAAAACTATTTTTTCTGGGATGAAAAGTAGCCTATGTGCTATTCCAGATCATCATCTACCGGTGTGCCATGTTTCATTCAAATTGGTTCAGTAGTTTCTCCACGATTTTGTCAGGCAGGTCGTCAAAGGTGACCGATTAGCTTTACTTGTCACTACCATCGTGACTACTAGGTGGTAGAGTTCTGCTACATTTCATCCGGGTATTTGGTACCACCGCCTTACTTATTCCTGCCACAATAGCGTCAGTGCTGTCACTGTCGTGTTTCGGTTTGGAGGGTAAGGTAGCCGGATGACCTATGCATGGAGAATTGCCATCCTGCCACACGCACGCAACGCACCATAAACACCTTGGTGTCTATAAGCGATGTTTTCTCTTTCCATTAGAAGAGTCGTCTGCTTGTTTGCTATCTTATAACATTAATATAGATAATATAATAGGATACAGAATTGGTCGAGTGGTTAGCGACCCTGACTACGCAATTAATGGGGCTCGGGTTCAATTCCTGACAGGGGCAAACATTTATGTGATGAGTAAACCCCTTATCTATGTAGTATATTGGTGGCAACTGATTTTAGGGATGGGGTAGTTTAAATTAATCTCTGTTTTCTTTTTTTATTTATATAATAAAATAAATTATTACATTTACATATTATATTTTTGCTCACGCTTGGGACAGCGGGACAGACAGCCCGAAAGCGGGATAATCCCGCCCAAAGTGGGACATATGGTCACCTCATATACACCCCTTTCGGATTGATCAGAGTTTTTTACATCTATATATATATATATATATATATATATATATATATATATATATATATATATATATATATATACATATATATATATATATATATATATATATATATATATATATATATATATATATATAAATCAGTGCCACTTTTCGTTGTAATTTTATAACTCAAGAACGGGCTCACTTATCCAAACCAAATGTTCAGGATTTGTTCGGACTATTTTTTAGATGGTTTATGTAAAGTTTGCACCAAATCTGTAGAGCCGTTCTTCATTTATCACATTTTTAATATTTCAGCTTATAAGCACGTACCGGGCCGCTAATGCTGTATATTTCAGAATGTTTTTAAGCTATTGCATAGCTTCTATCGCGGGCCTTGAGCGTGGAGACCGAATCCAGAAATTCCGTAACGAAAAAACCTAACACCCCCCCACTCCAACCGGCACAGTGGTGATACTTTTTAGTTTTTTCATCTATCAATAAATACCAGAACTTTTAATGACTTTTTCAAATATGACGCTTGTCTCTTTAGTTCAGCAACCCGCCTTTAGGTGGCATTGGTTGTATTGGAAAACTACCGTAATCTGCTGTTTGTGAGAAAGTATATAAGTGTATAGGTATTTATCATCTACGTACAACAGTGAATATCTGTACTCGTATAATTTGTTTGGTACACAAATTATACGAGTACAGATATTCACTATGTGTTTTAAATATGAATAAACAAAGAAAAAAAATACTGCATAAATAAAATGTATATATATAATTGTAATTGCATAAGTTGATAAAAAATGCTATGCAATAGCTTTACCGCGGCAGTCTCCGAGTGCCACACGTCTTTTTTATTATTTAAAAATACTTATTATTCTTGTTCTTTAGAGTGGACAAGAAGGCTGCTTTACGTAGTCGATTATATCGACAGCGACACCGCGAAGATGTAAATCAGCGGAGACGAGAAAGGAGACAAAATTCACGTCAAATCCATACTTTATCTAACATACAGAATATAAACGAAATAGAACAAATGACTCACGCAACATCCAATAAACTACGTTCGAATTCACATAAACAAAGGCAACAAAGATACTACGAAAGGCACAAAGAAGAAATCAATAAGCGCAAAAGAGATAACAGATTGAAGAAAAATAATTCACAGTCGATTCCCGCTACCGCTGCTGAGCGTAACCGTAAATATAGAGAGAGGAATAAACAAAGAATTAATGAGCGGAGAAGAAATAGCAGACGGCTTCAACAAAATATACAGCGTCACACAGAATGTAATATAAATAATATAGACGTTAATGAAGAAATTGTTGGAGCACCACCAGATAACCAACAAAATTATATTTCTTTGAATGATGTTAAGCAAGATGAAGCACAGAATTCCATTAGTACTCTACAAGAAAATAAAAATAAAAAAACTTGAGAGGTGTCAAGGGACACCCGGATCGAACGAAGTTTACAACCACACTGTTCAATGCGAAATAGAAAGACGAAACGAAAGTAACTGGCTTGCTTTCTATGAGAGAGAGAGCGAGTCTAGCCCCCTTTCGCAACGCGCGATAAGGAATTTCGTTCCAAAACCACACTTCGAAGAAAGACGTGATGACGAAGTCCAAACAACAGCAGCAGTTTTTCAGATAATAAAAAGTCAAGATTCTAATTCTTACAGTAACTTATTTCATCGCCTCTATGGTCTAGTGGTCTGGCGTTGGCGTTGATCACATAAAGTCCCGGGTCGATTCCCGTTTTTCAGTTTCCCCGTCCCAGTTTTTCAGATTTTTTTATATCATAAGATAGCAAACAAGCAGATGGGTCTCCTGATGGAAAGAGTCAACCATCGCCTATAGACACCAAAGATGTTAATGGTGTGTTGCTATCTTGTGGCGAGGAATAAAGCCACATGCATAAGTTTACCGCCTATCTTACCCTGCAAACAGGAACACGACAGTGTCTAGCACTGACGCTATTGCAGCAGGAATAGGTAAGGCGGTGGTACCAGACCCGGTCTAGCCGATGCAGAACTCTACCACCTAGTAGTCACGATGGTAGTGACGCGCATAGCCACTCGGTCGCCTTTTACGACCTTTTAATGTTCATTTAGCTTTCAAGAGGACATCCCACAGACTTTAGAACATCGTCAAAATATATTTTACCATCATTAGTTTTTTTTAATTTTTTCCTATTATTTTTGTAACTTAAACGAAAAATAAAGAATTAAGCAGCCCTTTTTTCTGTATTGAAATAAAAGGTAAGTGAAAAAAATCATATTCAATTATTTTTTCATGTTTTCCACGATTTTAGATGGAAAATTTTTTTTTCTTTCGCTAGAATAAGTCCATTTCATCCATTAATTTATTAAAAAATGAGTGGGCTATCTCCAAATGTTGCGAAATAAATTTTTTTTTTTGAAAATTTTCTTTTTCTTTGTAAGCTACAAATTCTACTCCCATGCTAAGAAAAAAAAATTTTTTTTTTTCGATCCACCCTAATAGACATATACCATCGCGGAGTTTTCTGTAGACCTTTTCAAGGTGTACAAATACTTAGTACTTACATTATTTTGATAAATCTCGTAGGGTTTAGCCTGCGTATGCAATGTAAGCGACAAAAATATAATTATTTACGACATGGCATCAGAAAACTCAAAAATTGCATTATTTCTCTATTATACATTGAATGTTATTATACATATAAACCTTCCTCTTTAATCACTCTATCTACTAAAAAAACCGCATCATAATCCGTTGCGTAGTTTTAAAGATTTAAGCATACATAGGGACAGACAGAGAAAGCGACTTTGTTTTATACTATGTAGTGATATTCATGGTCATTATTTCCGATTTTTTGAAAACGCTAATTCAAATTTTGCAAAACAGTAACTTTTAAACGCGATGATCGACTTTAATCTTTCTAACAGAATTAAATGCAGGTTTTTTAGATCTAAAATGTCGTCTTGTTTACAAAATTGCTTACAGTTTATTGGAAACGACACTAGCACGGTAATATTATCTATACAGTATTGTAACTCGGCCGTATCTTTGAAATAAATGCCTACAGCTGCGCGGTACGTAAACATTCGATAGGGCTGCCTGCCTCCAGCATTTAACTACATTTGCCAACTTGTGTTTCCATTTAGTTTTGTGATTGTAAATATACTCTTTATATAAACTTTATGAATTGAATAAGAAGTGTTCAGTTAAAATGCGTGTTGTTTTTTGATTGGTAAGTACATTACACTCGTCATATTGAATATGTAGGTACTTGAATTTATTTTTAAAAAAACAACACACCGTCCGTTTTTCATTGCGGCACAGTCGCGACTGTCTGCATGCTGAGCGCAATGCCGAGATCAAGGCGCTTAGTCATATTTCGCGCTTCCCCCGTTTGTATAAAGTTGGAATACTGTGTAGATAATATTACCGTGACACTAGTCCGCGGAATATAACATTGTTTATTTGTCATAATTATTATCTATTAAACTTTCTGTCTGACTTACACTGCTTTTTAGGTTTTCGAAGTAAACTAAGAATCCTTTTATTTTCCCTAAGTCCTAATTACTATATATACTAGCCACGTCAACAAAGCATAGTGGATTTTTATGTAAAACTAGTTCTAAATAAAAACCCCTGGGTCGGGCTAAAATGTTATTGAGGTTTTTTCGAGGTTTTCTCGTTAATCCTCGGTAGCAGCTCGAAGTCTGGCGGGGTGGTGTATTACCACTCCCGTGTCTCGGATGAGCACGTAAAGCTGTCGGTCATAGTTATCGATAGAAATAGTCGATAATCGTTAACATGTCGGTAAATATGGCGATGAGGATCACCACTTGTCAACCGACAAACGTTGAATCGCGGTGAACTGCAAAGTCTATAGACGTTCGATTTACTCTGCCTACCCCGGACGGGAACAGGGCGTGATGATACTACTATACTACTACTGCTTATAGTGTCCGACAAATTCCTTGTTACGATGCGTCAGATCCAGATTAAATAGGTACGCCTTTCAAAACAATTTCTAAGTTTGTCAGTGTAGCTTGCATTTACATACAGAAATACAAAGTTATACTACTTACCGATGAAATAAAATCACTTCAAGGGTAATTTTAAACCATGTCATCTCATTCGGTACGATAAAACAGTACAACATTTTTATTTCTCTTTTTTCACGATATAATATATACAAATTTATAATATTTTGACAGTGATAGGAGCGTTCGCTCATAGCGCGGCGACACGTTTCCTTCCCAATGGCGTGTCTATTAGTATTCATGTAGTCTGTGGTCCGATCAGAAGGAAGCCACTCACGAAATTCCACTTATGTATCGATCATTTAATAAAAACGGAGATATCCGCGTATGCGTACACGACTGCTATTCACTAAAGTGTTGTAACGGCCCTGGTCACTTCGCGACGCGGGTAGTTGAGGACGCGTCACGCGATTTTCTGGGTATTAGGGGTGGGAGCTATTGCTACTTTTATTTCAATACTAGCTGTTGCCTGCGACTTCGTCCGCGCGGACTTCGTTTACTCCGCACTGCTCCTCCACTGCAGGTGATAGCGTGATAGTATGTAGCCTATATGTTGACCCGACCTATTAGTAATATTCATCCAAAATTTGAAGTAAATCCATGCAGAACTTTTTGAGTTTACCTCGAACATACAAACAGACAAAAAATCTAAAAACTATATTTTTGGCTTTGATATCGATTGTAGATTCTTCCAAGTATTCTTTTATAAAAATATTTAATGTACAGTTTTGACTCTCCTACGATTTTATTATATGTTAAAAATATCATGCCGTGAAGTTATTTGTTTTTTGTCACTGTAATAAAATGTAATGGTCGTTATTTATCACGCGTGATAAATAACGACCATTATATTTTATTCCATCTGTTACATGTCGCAGTGATAATGACTTGATATAGTTATTTATACGATTACAATTTATATGTGATTAGAAATGAAATAGCGGTGTCGATTAAACGTTGACGTTAATCTTATAATTTTTTTAACTCTAATAAAACCTCTTGTGTAATAAATTTATTGATTGAAAAATTGCGAAGTTATGTCGAAAAAGCACTTTTTCCAAAAAAAATTATCAACAGTTACTCTTGAATGACAACTGATTTTGACATGATTTGTGCCCTTCAATGCAGTTTTTAGGAATAGAATTGATTAGATATGGAAATCAATTGATTACTACTCTGGAAGTACTTTGAAAGAATAGCCTATATAGCCTTGATAGGATATTTTGAAGTTTGGCAAAATCTACTAAACTGAATCATTTCATACCATTTGAAAACATAGATTTGGTGGAACCAAATCGAATGCCGTTGACTGCGTTTCGGTCGCTTAAGCCGTAAAGGAATCTGACAACATTCTCAGCTAAGATTACCGCCGGACACTTCATCAAAGAAATCGTCTAATGCCGCCATTTTACTTAATATGTCAAGGACATTTAAAGGTAAAAAAAGAATATCCTGGACTAAAGGCAGAAAACAGTTGAGCTGGAGCCACGGAATAAAGCTTGTATCTCTTTATTCCGTGGCTGGGGCGCTCAGAATAAAATTTTGTTTACTCTGACTATCTTAGTTAAAATTCTGGGGTTAGCAGTTGTGCTGAGCATACTAGTCTGTGGTGCTGACCACAGATCAGTAAATTGTAGCAAGCTAGTGCTGACTGCTGAGTACTCCCAGTAATTTTGGGTTCGAGTTTGACTTGACACGAGTTATCATAGGGCCCATCCCTAATGATTAAAATATATCGATATAAGAGAAACAATATCGATATGTTAATATTGTTATTCTAACACGTGATTGCCTAAAAGTACGGCAAAAATACTTAGAGTGAAAAAACTAATTACATGTAGCAGTTGTTGTAAGTATTGCCGTCCATTAATTATATCAGGCGATTTACTCTCTTTAGTGAAATGTTGTGAGATTTTGCTAGACCCACTCCCACCTTGTAATCTCACGTCAGATTTTTCAAAAAACGTAGTTTCAGTTTACACACATTATTCTTAACATAAATTGAGTACCAAACTTTATTACTCCTTACGCTTTTTTACGATTTAGTCAATCTTTAGTAGTAGAGACACTTGTTTTACTTAATTTAACCCAGTTTTTTCTCAATTTTATATTGTTTGTTGCGGGAAACTATTATGTAATATTTGTCTAGTAATTCCCAATGCCCAGGTGAGATTTCGTAAAATTTTGCCCAACACTTCCCCACGTAAACGCCTGACATAATTTACGGATGGATTTTATTATCCGGCATAGCTAAATTCATAGCCAAAGCAAGATTGTCCGACGATACAGAGCAAGCTCGCCACATCAAATAATTTATTTCAATTTTAGAAAAAACGCATTAATTGGCAGTTATTTACTCAAAACATTACTGTGTCTGATTTAGTTTCTAGTAGTGGTTATTCCAGATACTGTTTAAGCCTTTTGGGAATACAGCCAGAGCTTGGAATTGGGGTTATATTTGTATTAAGGGTTATTAATTTTTCATGTCTTCTCCACATAGATGACCAATTGGCTTCCTTGCTGTGGTTCAGATATGTTACTCAAAAATATTTAAAATTTTTAATTTTCGTCGAAACTTTATGTTGTGAAAAATATCACATCAAGTCATGGTCTCATTTTAAGCTTTGCGGAATCAAACATACCAACACTATATTTTGTGCATAAAGATCATAATTCATTTAATTTTGCACAATGCTATGCGATATTTCTACTAGCTAACCATGTATGTATATCACAACGTTTATTGACGATACAGTAAAAATAAAAATAAAATTAAGCTGCAAGAAAAACATATGCAGGTATGTACATGGAACTTAAATTTAAAAACAATATTTTATATTACATAAAACTTGGGAATCGATATTTTAACATTTATTATATCAATGATATATTATTTTGACAAAGTATCGATAATTTAGTACGTCGATGTTTTTACAAAACTTGTTTGTCACTTGTCTCGTTGAGGTCTGAGGATCTGTCAAATGTCAACTGTCAAATCAAATGTAATTTCCACATATTTTCGGAGACTGTAAACAAAAAAATAAATTTATTATTTAATAAATTAAATTAATATTGATTAAAATCAGTATTTTGTTTGTATACTATTTAATATTACTATAAATGTAATTCAATATTGTTATTATTTTTTCTTTATTTAGTTACTTTGACTTAATATTATTATAATGTAAGAGTAAATAAGGACTTGCAAAACCCTTAGTAAAAATGTCTGAAGTGAAAATTGACCCTGATGTTCCATTAAATTTGAAGAAAATCTCTACCGGCGTTGACATACAAAATATGTGTATAAACTCTCCGCTACATATGCTTCATACAAACATTAAAATAGAGATAGAACCTTGGGATGATACTGAAAGCCAAGAACGATATGCACCAGAAGCAAAACTTGTATCAAATAATTTTAAGGATAATATGTATATCAATAACATTACCAATACATCAAAAAATTTATGGCTGGACACACCAGAATCTACACATTTTAAAAATAAAATTTTCATCAAAGCAGAGCCCATTAACGAGGAATGCGATAACCGTGAAAAAAAGTTGGATTTATCAAAAGTTAAATCAGAATTACCAAATTTAAATGGTAAGTTTAATTAATAATCTAACAAAATGTGTATAATAGTAGCAATAGCTATAATGAGCAGATAATGCATTATAATAAAACTTTCAATGTATTAAATAACTTTCTTTCTATTATAAGTGCCATTTTCTGCCATAAGATAAAATTTTTAGTTTTTTTATCTTGTTACATCAAAGTAGTTTAATTTTTGATGTGCGTACATTAGTACACAAACATTTTTTTCTAATAAAAAATAGTAAGACATGTATACATTGACATAACAGTGTCTTAATTATTATCTATACAATCTTTAAATAAAACCCTGTCTGATTCAAAAGTGGTATATGGGTAGGTCAATGTCATTATCAAAAAAAAAAAAAAATTAAAATAAAAGAAATATTGTATTTCAAATTGCCTCATTTTAGTACTAAACTTGAGAAACTTTCCCTTAAATCAAGCAAATATTTTGTCAATAATGCCTTAGACGATCAAACAGGATTTTTTACATACTGAATATTATGCAAAGAAAAACTTTCGACCCCTTTTTAAGTAAATTGCATGAATAATATTTGGCACTGTTAAAGTTCAAATGTGGAATACTGCTGAAACTTAAGGGAGCGTCCACAAATTACGTGAGATGTTTAGGGGGGAGAGGGGGTCGAGTCAAATCTCATTTAATCATACGTTGGAGAGAGGGGGGGTCTCGGCAAATATCACACAATTTTTTTCTAATTGAAACAAAAAACATGTACATGCTTTTACAAAAAACATGTACATGCTTTTACAAAAAACATGTGCAAGATTTAATCTTAAGCATAATCGAAATACAATTAAGATCATTCTCTAAATCGTTTG
This sequence comes from Apodemia mormo, assembly GCA_036924255.1. NCBI lineage: Eukaryota > Metazoa > Arthropoda > Insecta > Lepidoptera > Riodinidae > Apodemia > Apodemia mormo. The sequence continues at coordinate 449,548 of JAUPFN010000028.1, read as the reverse complement.
AAAGAAAATAATTCCATTCATACTTTGACGTTATACATTACTACTCACTGTCAAAAAATTTTAAAAAATACCTCACGTTATTCATGGATGCCCCCTAATATTTGCATATTAGGTTTCTGCAGTCCCCCTAGAACGTAAAATGCATTAGAAATAAATTAATAAAAATTAATATTTCACACACTACATTTGTGTGTCATCTCTAATAATATACACATATGAACTATTTTCTTTATTGCTAAAATCAGTTGTCAAACAGAAAAAAGTGATTGTAATGTTTATAGTGGTTGAATTTCGGCCACAGACGATCACTAGAAAAGATAACTGTTTAACTTGCAAGTGATAAGCTTTTTTTCTGTTTTGGTCCCGGGCTCCTTTGAAGACAAGCCAACTGCCATTCTGCCAGGCAAGTCGGAAAGCGATTGATTGGCTATATGTGTCTGTCACTATCATTGTGGCTACTTGTTGGTAGATTTCTGCATTGTCTCTCCCAGGTCTGGTAGCATCGCCTTGCCTATTCCTGTGGCAATACTGTTAGTGCTTGTGACTGTCGTGTTCCGTTTTGGAAGGTAAGGTAGCCGATAACCTTATGCATGTGGTATTAGATCTTGCTACAAGATAGCAACACACCGTTAACATCTTTGGTGTCTATAGGCAATGGTTGACTCTTTCCATCAGGAGACCCATCTGCTTGTTTGTTATGATATAAAAAAAATATTTAACTGAATTTATTTTTTCAGTTTTCAAGATGCCTAAAACCAATGCTGAAATTTGTAAAGAATACCGCAAACGAAAAAAAGAAGCAAATAAAATAATACAAGTTCCAGAAATAACAGTAAAAAAAAGGAACAATGCAAAAAATTGTCAGATGTATAGGCTGCGAAAAAAAATGTTTACTCAAGGATACCAATCACCTACGAATCAAGTTATAGACACTCCATCCACTCAGAATTCACCAATGACTTTTAAATCATCATCTCTGAATAGCACTACTGGTATATTCAAATAATTATTAATGATAATAATAATAAACTTTTATTCCAAACATAAGTTAACTATTAGATATTTTTATCACTTACTAGCTGTTGCCAGCGACTTCGTCCGCGCGGACTTCGTTTACTCCGCATTGCTCCTCCCCCGTAGGTGATAGCGTGATAATATGTAGCCTATATGTTGACCCGACCTGTTAGTAATATTTTTCGAGTTTACCCCGGACATACATACAGACAAACAGATAAACAGACAAACAGACAAAAATTCTAAAAACTATATTTTTGGCTTCGATATATTGTAGATCACGCTCCAAGTATTCTTTTAAAAAAATATTCAATGTACAGTTTTGACTTTCTTACGATTTTATTATATGTATAGATGTTAAATGTTTGTTTTAAGTTATGAAAGATCCCTAACTTCCTCTCACATTGATCTGAGGTGACCGATTGGCTACATACATCTCTGGTGTTTGTAGATGATAATTTTTCTTTCTAGTAGCCTATATGCTAATTCAGGTCATCATTTACGTTTGTGGCAAATTTTATCCAAATCCATTCAGCCGTTTTTCCGCAATTGAGTCCATTGAAAGAACCAAACTTTACATGCATCCATTGAAACAATCAAACTTGAGCATTTATAATATAAATATAGATTACAGTGCATTCCCATTAATAATGCAGTGAGTCATCGTCAAATCACTTTATATAAGCACTGTAAATTTTTACTTTCTAATTATGATTTGATTGGTTTATGAGCCATTGGATTGATGAGCGGACAACGATGACTCTCTGCATTCTAACACAAGCATGCTAAAATAGAATAATTCTTTTCATTTGATTTTTCAGATCAACTAAACAGGTTATCACAACACATGAATGAAGAGACCGACATGGCACCTGTAGAGTATTGTGTCATAACCATAGAGAAATCTGAAACAAAAACACTTGAAAATAATCCAGTTAAAGAAAAAGTGCCCTTAGAAAAACCGTTTTCTTGTGATATTTGTGGAAGAAAGTACAGTCAGAACAAAATTCTAAAACGACATAAGAATACTCACAATAATATAAAACCTCATATTTGTACAACCTGTGGGAAGGGTTTTACACAATTATCAATTTTGCTACAGCATAACCGGATACACACGGGAGAGAAGCCGTACACATGTGACATTTGTAAGAAATCATTCAGTCGTAAAGATAGTTTAAACGATCATAAGAAAATTCATAACTTTTTAAGGCCGCATGTTTGTGGTGTCTGTGATAAAAATTTCAAATCTTCGAGAGGATTACGTCAACATAAAGCCACACATACCGGAAGAGCATTAACGTGTGATGACTGTGGAAAGATTTTTAAAGACAAAGGTAGTTTAATAGTGCATAAAACCGTTCACGACACTATCAAACCATTTCCATGTGATTTGTGCGAGAAAAGTTTTAAACGTTTAAACATTTTACAAGAACACAAATTAACTCATACCGGTGAGAAGCCGTTTACTTGTAACACTTGTGGAAAAGCATTTAGTCAAAAGGGGAGTTACAACAGACACAAAAACATACATGAAAATACAAAATCTTATGTGTGTAACCTCTGCGGTAAGGGGTTTAAATCTTCGAGTAACTTAAAACAACATACAGCTATTCATAATGGAGAAAAACCGTTCAGTTGTGATGTGTGTAAGAAATCGTTTAGACATAAACGTAATTTACACGAGCATATTAGCGCTCATTGTATGATGGTTAGCTAGAGTAATAGCTCTAAGCAATAACAGAATATTAAAAATAAAACTATTTATCATTGTACATCTATAAGTAAATATTTTACAGAATAGGTAGAAATCTGTCAAATTTTGTTTGTATTCGAAAATATTTGTTTATTGTACATGTGATTTATTTAGGCAAAATAATAGGGGACAAGAGCAAATACTTTACAAAATGAATGATAATCTGTAAAATGTTGTTTATATTCAAAATAAAACTGTTTAATGTACATATGCTCCATTTGGGCAAAATAAGAGGTTAAGAGGATACGTGTAGATATTTTACGCAATAAATGGTAATCTGTAAAGTTTCGTTTACATTTACATTAAATATTTTACGAAATAAGTGATAATCTGCAAATGTTATTTGTGTTCAATATAAAACTACTTAATGTACATGACGGCGTCCGCGTCGTCAAATGCAAGAATATTGTAAAGTGTAAACAACAAATGCACGGCCCGGGCCGGCAAGCGCATCGTTCGATATCCCTACCACTCAACTTGTTTTGCTACCTGTATAAAAGGCTCTGAGCGCCCGCCGATAAGGCAGTCTAGGCTCTGGCGTGGCTCGGTACACTTGTTGTATCTTGCTAGTAGCTTATCCTTGACTCTCGGATAATTAATTTGTGCAAACAAGTTAATTATTATTGTCAACTATAAATTAGTCGCAGTACATTTATAATTGACTATCTATTGCTTAAATTATGACTTATTTGTAATAAGGAATAATTAAGTTACTTGGAATTGTTAAACCAGAACTAGTCATTAGTGATGGAAAGCTTTAATAGTGATCTAATGTTATTCTGATCTAAATATAAAGAGTTGTTATATTACCACATCCGCATTTTATTATATCATATCTGGCCCACTTCCTACATCAGAAGTGGGATCGGATTCACTCCCACTTCAGCATCAAACTATTTCGGTTAATTATGTAGAGCAGTAAATGTCTCTTTTCACTTGTGGTATGGAAATTATTCTTTGAAAAATAGCAGAAAATATTAATTCACGTTCTGTAAATACATCTACTCCCCTTAAGTTGATATACTTTGATTCTGATGAAGCAGACGATATGACTAACTGGTGTCCTCCTCCTAGCTTCGTATTCTTCATTACTGAGGGTCGTAACCTCCTCATTAGATTGTTCTTGATAGCACAATATTATGCCATTGGACTCTATCTTCAGCGACGTGCAGAGCATCATAAAACATTTTAGACATAAGATTGGTGCAAACCTGGTCCGACCATCGCATAGGAGTACGACCACGTGGTCTTTTGTCTTCTACTTTTCCGGTCACTATTAGCTTTTCGAGATTGTCTCCTTGCTTTCTATAGAGATGTGGCCGAAGTATTATAGAATTCTTTGAAGGCACGTAGCAGACAGTCTGGTCTTTACTCCAAGTTGTTTTAGTATGAAGGTGTTGGTCCTGTGTGTTGTCCAAGGGATACGTAACATTTTCTCCAGCACCACATTTCAAACGCATCAATGCGACGTCTGTCTGCAGCTCTTAGTGTCTATGACTCTGCGCCGTACGTAAATATGGAGAACACCAGCGTACAAACCAGCCTCTGCTTTGTTTTTAATGAGATGCTTCTGTCGTTCCAAAGACCCTTCATCTGACTCGTAGGTTTTTGTCGTGTAACTTACTAGCTGGTGTACCTCAAGTAAAATAAATATAGAAAAGAAAAAATTAGACGGGGTTGATCTGATCATTGTAGCTACTCACTCACTTAAGAGTCATGCCGTCACCTACTTCACAAGCTGCTGTCTTGGCAAGCTATATTAGGACTTGAAGATCTCTTCCTTTTAGACTTAGATATGAACCGATTTAAGAGCACCACTGTATTTCGAGGAAGTTACAATTTTGTGATAGAATCGAACATCGTAACAACTATTGCCGTGATAAACAGAAACTTATCTCAAATAATTTTTGCTTGCAGCGAAAGCAGGTCATCTACCACTATCTCTGGTGACGTGTCCAGTGGCCGACCACCAGTGGTCTGCTATGTAAGTTGTGACCCCGGCCCAGCCACAAAGCTTCCATTTTTCCGATGAGCTACAAGAAGAAAGAAGTTGCCTCTTCGAGTTCCGAAAAACAGAAAACCAGTCAACATCTGTTCCAGAGCGTTACATGGTGTATTACACTAAGTAGAATTTAATTATCTTTTATATTTGAGTCTGGTTTAGAATGTAGCCATATCAAACAAATCTGTTGTGATTCCTTTGTAAGAGAACGGTTTTATGAACAAGAATCTATAAATAGTCGCTTGTTTTGATGTAGTTTCCACTGAACAAATCAAATGCTTAACCACAAGGCAAAATTTAAATTTGGAGGTAGTTTCACGTTTGACCTGATAAGTCTTAATGTTTCGTTAGGCCGCAAAATTTGGACCAATGTAGAATAGGAAGTAAGCGAAAACAGATTAATGCTTAGCAATACTTAAACACAATCTTGATAGCAAGATAGTTACGCACCATTAACATCTTTGGTGTCTATAGACGATGGTTGACTCTTTCCATCAGGAGACCCATCTGCTTGTTTGCTATCTTATGATATATAAAAAAAAAAAAAAAAACAATCCTGCTCAGTTTCAAAATCTGCTAGCGAGAATATGGTAAATACTGACTTTGTAGGTAAAGATAGAGAGCGCTTGGTAGATATTTTAAAAAAAACAATTGACAACCAATTGAATTAAAACCGTCGGGCTTAAATTCGTCGAGCTGAAATCGAATTAGTTGACCCTTTGAAGATCGTTAATAAGCAATCTTAAAGTTTATTACCAACTAAACTCAAACTAATTTTTAAAAAAAAAAAAAGAGAAAACAATACAGATTTACATCTTCTTGCGACAGGCACATATAGAGCTAACAGTCGGTCCGAATATGTAATGCGATTCCTGTACGGTTTAATAATGATAGCGCAGTATAATTCTCTGACAAATCATGGCAAAAGCGGTTAGGTAATATTTAACACGCGCTCAGCAGCATTAGGTTTGACATTCGGCAACTAACAAAATCTCGCGAAAGTATCTACAAGCTTTGAAAAAAAAATCAGCCCAATCGGACATTTTATGGTTGAGTAGAGGTAATGAAAGGTTAAACCTTTTAGTGTAGGTGACTTTGTCTTTGTTAGGAATATAGAACGACACTAAACGAAAATTATTGTTGACTCAAAATATAAGGGCTCCTTAAAAGTTACCGCAATTTTAGAAAACAAGTGCGCCCATGATAGCCTCTGCGAAGTTCCCCATATTCCTGTAGGGTTTCTTGAGGTACCTATATGAAAATTATAACAAGGATGACGTGACGGCGTATACTCATGATAATGATCTTGTTCATAAAACTGGTCCAAACAATATTGATAGAAATGCAGTGTATATTGTAAATAGTTATAACAGTCAGAGTTTTTAATATCTACCTGCGAAGGAGATTCTCTAATCTTGTAATAACTAATGCCACTATTCATGAGGCTACATCATCAGCAAAAAAAATACGATATTAAGTAAACGAAAAAAAATGTAGTAAAATGATGATAAAATATCACTAAAAATGTAAGTAAAAAAAAAAAAAGAAGCGAAGAAAAAAATAATTAAAGGAAATGGGAGTCTTATAAAACTATGAAAAGAAATCAATGGAAAAAAATGTAAAAGAAGTAATTTAACAAAAAATTTAGGATTGACAAAAGATGCAGGATTGACAAAAGATGCAGGATTGACAAAAGATGCAGGATTGACAAAAAAATGTAGGATTGACAAAAAAATGTAGGATTGACACAAAAAATGTAGGATTGACAAAAAATGTAGGAAGATTAGAGTCATTGAAGGGAGTGTCCGGTCCAATGAGTCGGCTAAAGGGGTTCATTCCGGTCTAGCCTTTTGGCTACAGGGATTGCAACCCGGTCTAGCACTGTCAGCTAAAGGGATTTCCGGTCTAGCATTAGCTAAAGGGATTTCCGGTCTAGCATTAGCTAAAGGGATTTCCGGTCTAGCATTAGCTACAGGGATTTCCGGTCTAGCACTGTCAGCTAAAGGGATTTCCGGTCTAGCATTAGCTATAGGGATTTCCGGTCTAGCACTGTTTGCTAAAGGGATTTCCGGTCTAGCACTCTCAGCTAAAGGGATCTCCGGTCTAGCATTAGCTACAGGGATTTCCGGTCTAGCACTCTCAGTTAAAGGGATTTCCGGTCTAGCACATTAGCTAAAGGGATTTCCGGCCTAGCACACTCCAGTCTCCGGTTTTAACTGATGAGAGGGAGCTTAGTGCACTCCAGTCTCCGGTTATTAACTGATGAGAGGGAGCTTAATATACTCCAGTCTCCGGTTTTTAACTGATGAGAGGGAGCTTAGTACAATCGAGTCTCCGGTTTTTTCAATTGATGAGGGATTCCTAGCTTAGTAGGATCCAGTCTCCGGTTTCAAAACTGACGAGAATAGTTTAATAGTTGTGGTTGCTGAAAGGGTTACCGGACCAGCACACCATTGTAACATTTCGCTAAAAGATTACGCTAATTATAGAGTTGTAAAAAAAGAGATTATGTTTAGTTTTCTAAAAGATATGTCAGGATGAACGAGGCGTTCCTTGTCCTCAGATGTATAAAGATGCGCACACGAGGACGTGTGCATGTCAGTATGGCCGTGACGGCGTCCGCGTCGTCAAATGCAAGAATATTGTAAAGTGTAAACAACAAATGCACGGCCCGGGCCGGCAAGCGCATCGTTCGATATCCCTACCACTCAACTTGTTTTGCTACCTGTATAAAAGGCTCTGAGCGCCCGCCGATAAGGCAGTCTAGGCTCTGGCGTGGCTCGGTACACTTGTTGTATCTTGCTAGTAGCTTATCCTTGACTCTCGGATAATTAATTTGTGCAAACAAGTTAATTATTATTGTCAACTATAAATTAGTCGCAGTACATTTATAATTGACTATCTATTGCTTAAATTATGACTTATTTGTAATAAGGAATAATTAAGTTACTTGGAATTGTTAAACCAGAACTAGTCATTAGTGATGGAAAGCTTTAATAGTGATCTAATGTTATTCTGATCTAAATATAAAGAGTTGTTATATTACCACATCCGCATTTTATTATATCATATCTGGCCCACTTCCTACATACATATTATGCTCCATTTGGAGAAATAAAAGTAACTTACACAATGGGTAGTAATTTCAAATTCATATTGTATTAAAATAAAAGTATTTGTTTATTGTACATAATATGATCTATTTGGGCAAAATAAGAGTTATCGGAAAGCAATAATTTACATAATGAATGATAATCTGTAAAATGTTGTTTGTATTCAAAACAAAACTGTTTAATGTAAATATTATGCTCTATTTGGACAAATGTAAATAATTTACACAATAGATAGTAATGTCAAATTTTGTTTATATTTAAAATAAAAACATTTTCTTATTATTGGAAACATTTGCTTATATACATAATTTGATCTATTTGGACAAAATAAGAGTTATCGGATAACAGTAAATGTTTTACAAAATGAGTAATAATGTGCAAAATCATATTTGTGTTCAAAATAAAACTGTTTAATGTACATATGCTCTATTTGGACAAATTTATCGGACAGATACGATTAGATATTTTATCCATAAGTTGTAATCTGACAAATTTCGTTTGTATTAAAAAAGACTGTCTATTTATATGCACTTTATTTGAGCAAATAAGAGTTATCGAATAGCTATAGGTAAATATTTTACGCAATGAATAGTATTATGTTAAATTTTGTTTTTATCTAAAACTATTTAATTACTGTACAATCCCTTAATTTGGGCAAATAAGAGTTAACACCATTCATTGTGTAAAATATTTACTTGTGGCTGCTTCACAAGTAAATATTTTACACAATGAATGGTGTTCTGTCAAATATGTTTGGATTCAAAATAAAACTCAATATTTGCTAGCATATAACACTTGTACTGTTTATATATATTACATAGTACTAGTGTTATATGCTAGCAAATATTGTGTTAAAATGGAGTTTTACCAAGTGCCGACGATAAAAAGTGTAGAATATACAAAATAAAATTATTTATTTCACATTAACACTGTTTGGGCAAATAAGAGTTATGTAACAGGTACAAGAACACATTTTACGCAATAAATAGTTATCTGTCAAACTTTGTTTGTATTCAAAATAAAACTATGTATTTATTGTACATACACTCTACTTAGGCAACTAATAGTTATGCAACAGCTACAAGTAAATGTTTTATCTAATAAATGGTTATCTGTCAGACTTTACTTGTATTCAAAATAGAACTATTTATTTATTGTACATACACCCTATTTGGGCAAATAATAGTTATCAAACAACAACAAGTGCAACAGCTACAAATGAATATTTTGTATAGTAGTTAATCAATCAAATTTTGTTTGCATTTTTAATTAAATTATTTATTTTATAAATGCTATATTTGCGTAAAAAAGAGCCATTGAACAGACACAAGAAAAATATTTTACGTAATGAACGGTAATCTGTCAAACTTTGTATTCAAAATACAACTTTATTTATTGTACATACATTCTGGGCAAATAAGAGTTATTGACCGCCCCGTTGATCGAGTGGTTAGCGACCCTGACTATGCAATCGAAGGGGCTCGGGTTCGATCCCTGACGGGGATAAGCATTTGTGTGATGAGCATAAATGTTCGTATTTCAAGATTTGGGCGTTCATTAAATATATTGCAGTATTTATATATGTATTTCTAGGTAATAGTATCGTTGAATAACACCCATAACACAAGCAAATACTTTGCTTACTTTGGGGTTAGATCAGTCAGTGTAATTTGTCCCGTGAATATTATTGGACATCTACAAGTAAATCTTACCTTAATATATATAAATTACGTGTCACGGTCCTACATAAAAGATAGGATTTTTTTATCTTACTTAATCATTGATATAAAAAGGGAAGATACGTTACGCTCTAACATCGCAATCGCTAAACCTAGCTCGGTCTGGCGAGCGCAAAGTGATGCGACGAATGTAGCATACTACGTTTCTCTCACTTACTTTCGTATTGTACTATCTCTCTCACACAAACGTGGCGAACCAAATAATAATTTAATCTTATTTTCAAACAAATTGTTTTAGCCATATTTACGAATGGAAAGTAATCCGTGTGTCGTATTTTTTTTCCTTGAGTGTTTATAACACTAGTTGAATACTCAAGAAGGCATTTTGATGCGTGTTTAAGGAGAGGTATTTCGACGCGCGTCAATTCTATAGGAAATGGGTGGCGCGGTATGTTCTGAAACCGCTTAGAAAAGTGTTAATTTTCGATAAATAAATATAGGATATCAGCTGAAAACCAAAATTTAGCACATTCTTTTTTGTATTTACAACTAAATATCACCATATAAAAATCATGTGGAAAATTAAAAATGTTATTAACAAATTATTTGTTTAAGAGATTTTTTAGCCTGTTTTCGGAATTTTACATGATCAAGTAAAGTACATTCTATCATGTAATAAGTTAGCACATTCCTTAGATAATATCTTCAGGTATATCGTGTAATTTTAGTAAAATTGTTATTTAACAATCAATACAAAAAAACGTGATTTAGCAAACCAGTTTTTCCCGTTTGTTGCGATGCCTCGCCTTAATGGTAAAAACAGTCCGAAAGTATAAGCGTATGATATGATGTCCCGCGCGTGATTATCACTCATTGTCACTGTGTCCACGGACCTAGTTTTCTAGGACCAGGCGCATTGCCTATGTAACGTATGGAGGATAAGTTTCTTTTCTATCAATGCGGTTAACCCATTCCTCTCTTAAGTGCCACACCAAAATATTTTGTATGGCAAAACAACGCTTGCCGGGTCATTTATAGTATTTTACATATGTTCTTAGTAAAACTATTTATTATACTAGCTAACCCTCGCAGCTTCGTCCGCGAGTAAATTAACATGTCGTCGAAATAGTTTTCATACAAATTTCATCTCCTATTTTAGCCCCTTAGGTGTCCCCCGGATCTTCAACTGTTTCCATGCAAAATTACATGAAAATCGGTGTTAAGCGTAACAGACAGACAGACTTTCGCATTTATAATATTAGTATGGATATATACGCTCTATTTGGGTAAAATAGATTTTATCAAAGAGCCACAATTTAATATGTTACCAGTGTTGCCAGTGACAAATAGTCAAATATAACATGAGACAGCTCAAAAAGTATTATTTTCACCAAAAAAGTAAAATTTCCTTATTTTATGTGGAAAATACGCTAATGCTATTGGTCCAAGAGCCCGTGAGTGCCAGACCTTCGGCTTTTAATAAAAGCTGAAAATTTTTCTATGTGTGTCCCTAGTACAGGTAAGAATGATCCCCACCCATGAAGCTGAGGCAGCGGTGGCTTTGGCAGGTAACAGGTAACAAAGGTGTATAAAATTCCATCTCAAATTTATCATAAAATAAAACTGTTTTTTTTTAATATTTGATTCATAATAATATCGAAACTCGCGTTGCTCATTGCCAGACAGTTAGTATGGTTGCAACCCTCTGCCAGGGTGTCCGGCAGAGGGTCCGGCAGCAAACTATAATAATTTATAATTATACTTTCGTTATATTATAAAAACTAAATTTTATATATAATTTTTTGGGGGCCTATTAATCTATGTTTACATAATAGCCGGACAGATTCAACGGTTCTATCATCTTGCCAGACGCATCCAAAGTGAGCAGTAGTTCGGAGAGCAAGGAGCGTATACAGTAACTAGTGCGAGTGAGAGAGCGCTTGGTCTATTGCGGCCCTTCACTGCGCATCCACTGTTATTAAGTTAAAATTGTGCAGTTTATTTTTTTCTTAATCAAGAAATTTCACTAAATAAATTTTTAGTTTGAACAACAAATATTTAAAACAATACTCAGTAAAATTGTTCTAATACAACTTCAATCTTTTTTTTAAGCCATTTTGTTTCCGCACTTAGCCACTTGGGCCTTTGTACGTAGCTGGCTAAATCTATTCCAGCCATCCTAACACCTTCCAGAAACTTAAAAGACGGCTGATGTTTTCACAAGCTTCTTTTGGAGTTTTTGGGTTTTTCAGGATGCGTGCCCGTTGTTCGGCCACGCTCCCGCACTCAAGGAGAACGTGAGCGGTTGTTTCTTGTTCCTCCATGCAGCCGCCACATAAAGGGCTGTCTGTTACACCTATGTTGAATAGATGTCGATTTAGGTGGCAGTGCCCTGTTATAGTGCCAACGACTTTTCTCACTTCTGTTGAGTTTCATGATGCGTTGTGTCAGGTGTACGGAGAGGGCCGGCACAATTTCTTTTGTTTGCCTGCATTCATTTGTTGCCATCCACAACGCTTCATGTTGTTGGCGTGTTCTCTCTGTTAGCCATGTGGTTAGTTGGCTATAGGGCATGACGGCTATCGGTTCTGGACCTAATGGTTTTCTGTTAGCTCCATCTTTTGCCAGTTTGTCAGCTTCATCGTTGCCTTGAGAGTTGCTATGAACTTCAATCATATCGAAACTTTAATAATTTAATTTATATTATTTTTCATTTTTACGCAGTTTATTATTTTCAATGCTATCAAAATTGTAAAGCCAATGAATTAAAGTAAATCAAATTTAATTGTTGATCAATGAAAGCTGTTAATTGGACTCCAAAGAAAACAGATTCTCCTTGTTCACAATATTTTTGATAGTTAATGTTTTATTAAATTTTGCAACCGAATCTATCATGATTGAAACTTTTAAAAGTCATTTCGATATTTTGATTAAACAAGTTGACAAAACGTACAGATATAAGAATAATCGCAGCAACAAAAACAATTTCCCTTTCTGTAACTGGTGAAAGTATACGGCATTTCTTAACATTGCAAATATTTTGGGCTCGTCTGTATTATTTTTATTAAACAGAGATTTGTAAACAACTTTATTTTTTAAAGAAACATGAAAGGAGTATTTTCGCTATCGTAGTACAATACAAGAAATAAGAACAAATTAATGCAACCTCCGGTCAACCTTAGGCTAAGATTGTCTAACAAAAATAAGATAAACAAGTCATTTCTTGGACTTTCATCAAATTCTCGAAGAAATTATACATTATAAAATTAAATATATAAAATAATCGGTGTTTTTATTATTTTTACAATTTAATTAACTTAATATAAGCTATCTCAATGCCAAATTTCATCTAAATCTGTTTAACCGATATTGCTTGAAGGAAAGACAAACTAATATCGGTGTTATGATATTACTAGTGACCCTTCCCGGCACAATTTTCTCTACTGTACGAGAATATATTTTAACAATTTTTCTTTAACATATAAGCAAACTAACATATGTCTCACCTGATAGAGAAACAATAGCCTATAGACAAAAAAGATGTTAATGGCACGTTGCTACTTGTACTTATCCTTCAAACTGGAACACGATAATGACGGAATCGACGTTATTGCGGTAGGAATAGGTAAGGCGATGTTACCAAATACCTGAATTGAGACGTTGCGGAACTCTATCACCTCGTAGTGATATGTAATATAATAGCCAATCGGCCAATTTTTACGACAGCCGACAGACGATTTTAGAACAGCAGTGGGTATATTCTTCAATGGAGTCCCGAACATATATATATATATATATATATATATATATATATATTAGGGTGGAGTGAAAAAAATTTTTTTTTTCCTTCTTAGCCTGGGGGTCAAATTTGTAGCTCATAAAAAACAAAAATTTTTGAAAAAAAAATAAAATTTTTTACTCAACATCTTGAGGCAGCCCACTCATTTTTAAAATTAATTACGAGTAAAAATATTTGGTTGCATTTGGTATATATATATATATATATATATATATATATATATATATATATATATATATATATATATATATATATATATATATATATATATATATATATATATATATATATATATATTAAACGATCGACGTCGACATGTGGGAATCACTAATTTTAGTTCCATGGACGCACGCATCGGTCTACAGAGCCAAAATGGCGATATTCAAATAGGCACAAAAATTCTTTGACAGCAGCAAGTCCAGTGGTAATACACGTCATTGCTGTATACGCTCCTTGCTCTCCGAACTACTGCTCACTTTAAACGCGTCTGGCAAGATGATAGAACCGTCGAATCTGTCCGGCTATTATGTAAACATAGATTAATAGACCCCCAAAAAATTATATATAAAATTTAGGTTTTATAATATAACGTAAGTATAATTATAAATTATGATAGTTTAAGGGTGTCTGGCAGAAAGTTGCAACCATACTAACTGTCTGGCAATGAGCAACGCGAGTTTTGATATTATGATGAATCAAATATAAAAAAGAAACAGTTTTATTTTATGATAAATTTGAGGTTGAATTTTATACACCTTTGTTACCTGTTACCTGCCAAAGCCACTGCTGCCTCAGTTTCATGGGTGGGGATCATTCTTACCTGTACTAGGGACACACATAGAAAAATTTTCAGCTTTTATTAAAATCCGAAGGTCTGGCACTCACGGGCTCTTGCTCTTTGTCACATTTAAAAAAAATCGTAAGAATTTTCGATCAAATAATTGACTCATAATCCATATATATCTTACCAATAATAACTAATCAGATTATAAAAAACCTCATTTTCAATCTCATCAATTTTATTTGTTGGAAAATATTTAAATATTTTTTAAAAGTCCTAAAAGTAACGTAGAAGTAATATTTTGAGTCGTGTAACATAGAAGTAACATGAGAGGGTCAAAAGTAACGCAAAATGTTACGAAAGTATTTTGTAACATTTTACATTACTACATTCTGGCAAAGCTGTATGTTACGCAATGAGTGGTAGTCTGTAAAATATGTTTTACTAGCTGCAGCGTGCAGCCCACAGCATTATAAAAGTTTTTGGCGAATCCCGCGGGATCACCTAATTTTTCCGGGATAAAAAGTAGCCCATGTGCTATTCCAGGTCATCATCCACCTGTGTGCCAAATTTCATTCAAATCCCTTAAGTAGTTTTTGCGTGATTGAGTAACAAACATCCGTCCATCCAAATATAAATTTTCAATTTTGTTTGAATACATCTATTTATATCAATACTAGCTGTTGCATGCAACTTCGTCCGCACGGACTTCGTTTACTCCGCACAGCTCCTCCCCGTAGGTGATAGCATGATAATGTGTAGCTTATATGTTGACCCGACCTGTTAGTAATATTCATGCAAAATTTGAAGTGAATCGATGCAGTACTTTTTGAGTTTACCCCGGACATACATACAGACAAACAGACAAAAATTCTAAACACTATATTTTTGGCTTCGATATCGATTGTAGATCAAGTATTCTTTTAAAAAATATTCAATGTACAGTTTTGACTTTCCTATGATTTTATTATACAGTGTGTAAAGAAAACCCTGTCTGATCCGAAAGAGGCATATAGGTTGGTTAAAAGCTTTACTGAAAAAATATTAAAATGACTTTATTTCAGAAAATAAAAAATATATTGTTTTTTTTTTTAATATTTGTATTTTTACTTATATTTGCCTAAAGTTAAGCAAATAGTTTAAAAATGACAACACCTTGTTGCTGTTTGTTTCATTTTAGCGGCTTTCGCCTTCGTGAGCATCAGAATGGACGGTCACTACTGAAATTTTACATCGAGATTATTATAGGAAGTTGCTTCCTAGTTGCTACTAATCATTAAATAGTTGCTACCTAAGAACAGAAAGAAATAAACTACTATTTAAGGTGACCGGCCATTCTGATATCAGAATGGCCGGTCACCTATCCAGTGATCACAAACTGCGCAAAATAAATCGAGTTGTTTTTAAGCAATAGTTGATACGAACTGCTACCTTCATATGTATCGTTTTGAACCTTATAGCTTTTAAGGATAAAAAGTTATAATCATTTGATTAAATTAAAATCTATACTCCTGGAAAAAAAATGGACCGGCCATTCTGATATCAGAATGGCCGGTCACCTTAAATAGTAGTTTATTTCTTTCTGTTCTTAGGTAGCAACTATTTAGTAGCAACTAGGAAGCAACTTCCTATAATAATTTCGATGTAAAATATCAGTAGTGACCGTCCATTCTGATGATCACTCGTCTTCGTGCGGTTTTCGTTTGACGGCTTTTCACAAACGGGCTGTACACGCGCCGCTTGTACTTCAGTAGCGTCTAACGTATTTCTGGCTTTGTGCGGCATTATTTGCTAATAGATATAGTTTAGTCTGCGCGATTATTCTTTCTATTTTTGGCACTTGAAGAAAATCTGATGCTCTAATTAAAAAATTAAATTGACTTTAAATATCTGACAACTAATCCGTATCTCAAAAATTACTGAACCGATTTTGATGAAACTTAAGACTGTCCCTAAGTTGGAATATAACTGATTTAAATCATAATGATCTACCTGACCCGGCAAACGTTGTTCTGCCTTTTTAACTACTCTTATTTTTTTTCTATATTTTCTCACCTTTTAAACCTTCCCTGGACTTCAACAATTAATTCAAAACCAAAATTAGCCAAATCGGTTCACCCGTTCTCGAGTTTTAGCGAGAGTAACGAATAGTAATTGATTTCTATATATATATATATATATATATATATATATATATATATATATATATATAGAAATCAATATCAGCGGACTTGTCTTTTTTATATATATATATATATATATATATATATATATATATATATATATATAAAAGACAAGTCCGCTGAGTTTCTTCCGCCGGATCTTCTCAGTGTGTTGCCGCGTTTCCGATCCGGTAGTAACTCAAAAAATGTTGACTCGGCAAAAGTGCCTGTAAAAAATAATTTGAATAAAAATATTATGACTTTGACTTGGACTTTGACTATACTATATACGGTATAGTAGTAGTATATAGTACAATATAGTAGACTATAGTAAAGTGAATACGAGAAGTGTTTTATTTTGTGATTCTGTGTAGTCGGCTAATTATAGTGTTAGTATAGTGAATGTTATTAGTGTTAATCAGTGTATTTACGTATTGCATTGTGTTGTTTTGTATATGTGTGTTGTCGAAACTCGAAGATTGTAACGGTATTAATGACTAGTGCCCATATCACAAGGAAATTATTTACTTTGGAGTATCAATGTGTGAAAAAAACATACCAAAAAACGGCATTATGTGAAAAGCAATAATAAACCAGTTCTTTTTTAACCTCTTTAATACATTACGTGCAAAGTGGTAACTGTTTTGTATCATTGTGAACGTTAATATGTGTGTCTAAATCACATTTTTGTAGGAATTCTTTTCCGCACACATCACAAAAGAACGGCTTCTGTCTAGTATGAGTTAACCGATGCCGCTGTAAAGAACGATTCTGCGTAAACCCTTTAACACATATATTGCACATATAAGGTTTCAAATTTGCTTTAGTGTGGGTAGTTATATGTTTGCTTAAATCGTATTTGTGTTTATATGCCTTACCACAGGTATCACACACAAATTTTTTCTCATGTTTGCCATGTTTGTCATGTTTGTCATGTTTTTCATGCTTGAAGCTATGCCGACGTAAAGTCTTCAACTGACAGAAGCTCTGATCACATATCTTACACACATAAGGTCTTATATTATTGTGGCTGTTTTTGTGATCATTGAAATGGCTTCTAGCGATAAAACCTTTTCCGCATATATCACAAGAGAATGGCTTCTGCCCGGTGTGTGTCATTTTATGCCGTCTTAAAGCACTGAATTCTTGATAACCTTTTCCACAAAAATTATTTATTTATTATTTATTTATTTTAACTTTATTGTACACCAAAAACATACATTTTCGTACAAAAGGCGAACTTAATGCCTATTGGCATTATCCACCAGTTAACCTTTGGGCCAACAGAATGAAGGTGTGAAGGTGCCATTGAACTTTATCTATTTTATTATTATCATCATACACATACATACATATTTAAATATTCATACACATATATAGATAGATACACATACATACATAAGCACATGTACATACATACATATACATATATAAGATACACATACATACATAAACATATGCATATACATACATATACAAATATATAAAATCATGTCAAATTTGCATATACTAGATTATAATACTTCAGTTATTGGAATTAAAAATAAAATAGAATGCGTATAAACCATACAACTACGTAACATGAAATTATTTGCGATTCAGCATGTGAGCTTTGAGTTGCTTTTTAAACTGAAACTTGTTATCAGCCTGTCGCAACGACAGTGGTAAATTGTTCCACAGCCGCGAGGCGTGCACTGTAAATGATGTTGATACAAAATTAGAGCGATGTAGGGGAATGGCTAAAGTCAGCGTATCGGTAGATCGAAGATTTAAATTATGCGTGTTGGAGAGAAATTGGAATTTAGATTTTAAGTATTGCGGTGAGAGAGGATTGAAAAGTATGGTATACAAAATTACACACATATGGTCGTATGTTATTATGATTATTCATGTGAATATCAAAATTCTTTTTCTGTATAAACTTTTTTCCGCAGATATTACAAACATATGACTTTTCACCAGTGTGTATCCATCTGTGCTGGCGCATATTATTGGACCTTTTAAACGTTTTTCCACATATATTACATGTATACGGTTTGATATTCATATGCATATTTTTATGACTTTTCAAACTTCCTCTCCCGTTAAACGTCTTTCCGCAAACATCACAAACAAACGGCTTCTCACTCGAATGAGTTAATTTATGGTTATGCAAAGAACTTGAATGTCTGAATCTTTTATCACACAAGCCACACGCATAACGTTTAACATCACTATGTATCATTTTATGACTTTTCAAACCGTACTTATCGGTAAAACATTTTCCACAAACATCACAAGAGAATTTCTTCTCCACAATGTGAGTTAATTTATGACTCATTAAATAATCCTTTACATTGAATCCTTTGTTGCATATATCGCATTTGTAAGATTTCTTATTATTATGAATTTCCATGTGTGTCCGTAGATTACCGATTTGTGCAAAAGCTTTTCCACAAATATCACATGTGTATGGTCTGTCCTCTGAGTGAGTAATTTTATGTTGACGTAATGTATATGCCTTAGAAAAACTCTTTTCACATACATCACAAGCAAAAGGTTTCACATTATTATGTATATTATATTTGTGTGAATTTAAGCTTCGCTTGTTTTTATATGTTTTACCACAGATGTCGCAAGAAAATAGTGTATTTTCTTTGGTAACTTCTTTATTATCCTCCTCTTTTGTTTGCGAATCTGTTTTTGATTCTAAATCTACAAGATCCTTTACAGGTTCATCTGTTACATCAGTTGCTTCAGTGATATAATCTTCAGATGCCTCTTGAACCCAAATGGACTCACCTGAAATTACAAGAAAATATCAATTATGTATTAATGTTAAACAAAATACTCAATCCATTGACTTACTAATATATGGACATCAGGTCCTCACTCTAAAAGTGTACCAATTAAAAGAGAAACAAAACGTAAAATGAGAAACAATTTCGCGTTAGTCGTCTTTACCAGTAAGTCTGATAAGACAGAAAAAATTGTAAAAATTACACAGAAAAAGGGAAAAAAAGATGGATTATAATATTTCTTGTAAGTATAATAATAGCTCAACCTATTATGGTATATATTTGGCCTCTGAACACGATATTTTATTTAATTTCGAATTATTTATTAGCTACTGATTGAAAAACCTATTAATCATATTGACAATATCTCTTTGTTCTTGTCCCACATATGCTTAGATATGCGTAGAAAGAAGATGGCTATATATATAAATTCAAATATGTCACACGTTTGCGAATTGCTACAAATTGTTCGCAAAAGTAATAGAGTCGCTTCCATAGTATTTATTTTATTTTACTTATTATAATATTTTAATAATTTTATTTTTTAATAATAATTATTAGTTTATAATTGAGTTAATCATATATATATATAGCATATATTTATTGCAGTTTTCCAAGAGATCCAATACGTTGCTCAACATGGACAAGTATTATAATAGCCCATTCACATTATGAGGAATTTTTCCCCATGTTGGTTCCTTTGAAGAATAGACTAACTGCCGTTCTGCCAGGCAGGTCGTAAAAGGCGACCGATTGGCTACGCGAGTCATTACCGTCGTGGCTACTAGGTGGTTGAGTTCTGCTTTGTCTCGCCCGGGTCTGGTACCACCGCCTTCCTGTCGTGTTCCGGTTTGGAGGGTACGGTAGCCGGTAAACTTATGCATGTGGCATTAGACTTCGCCACAAGATAGCAACGCACCATTAACACCTTTGGTGTCTATAGGCGATGGTTTGCTATCTTATGATATAAAAAAATCGAAACTATCAAGTCTTGTTTGTTCAAATCAGTTTACAGAAGGCGACATGTATATAAATAACACAGAAAGGATTAAAAAGATTAAAAAAACAGGGATACCTAATTTGCAAGTAGGTGGATGTTATTTAATTTACATATTAAAAAATAACTAGATGACCCGGCAAATGTTGTTTTGCCATAAAATGTTATCTATACATATAACAAAATCGTAGGAAAGTCAAAACTGTACATTGAATATTTTTTTAAAAGAATACTTGGGGCGTGATCTACAATCGATACCGAAGCCAAAAATATTGTTTTTAGAATTTTTGTCTGTTTGTCTGTTTATCTGTTTGTATGTCCGGGGTAAACTCAAAAAGTACTGCATGGATTTACTTAAAATTTTGCATGAATATTACTAACAGGTCGGGTCAACAAATAGGCTATATATTATCATGCTATCACCTAGCGGGGAGGTGCTGTGCAGAGTAAACGAAGTCCGCGCGGACGAAGTCGCTGGCAACAGCTAGTTATACATATAAACCTTCCTTTTGAATCACTCTCATCTATTAAAAAACCGCATCAAAATCCGTTGCGTAGTTTTAAATATGTAGGAACAGACAGTGGAAAACGACTTTGTACTATGTAGTGAGCATGTTTCTCTGTCTGTCTCTCTCTCTCTCTCTCTCTCTCTTATAGAAAGCAAGCCAGATTTAAATTTTATTCCAATTTAAATTTTTATTACAATTCCTTCAATAATAATTAATCGAAAGGGACTTCGTTCAATCCGGGTGTCCCTTGACACCTCTCAACTTTTTTTAAATTCAAAACAGATGCGGTGGACGTCGATCGACGCCAAGTTCATAGGGAATCTATTTTCAACAAGAATTATTTTTAACTTCCCGCTACGTATGTAGATAAGGAAGTTACTGATTTTGCCCTGATTTTCGAAAATCGAACTTTCACCGGATCTCCACGTTTTGAGGTCTCAACAACCTTTTCCGACTATTTTCACGATGATGTCAGTATGTCTGTATGTATGTTTGTTTGTGTGTGTGTGTGTGTTTGTATGTGTTTATGTTAACATCTCATAACGTTTGAACGGCTGGACCGCGGTTGATTGCATTCGATTGGATTCCGCTCAACTTAAACTTCGTGAAAATTTGAACCAAGTCGGTCCAAAAGGTTTTGAGAAATTGGGAAAAAAAAGAATATTGGCGAAACAGTATTTTTTTTAATATAACTTCCAAATTAATGTACTGATTGAGTAAAAAAACTAATCAGCTGCATTCCTCAAAAAAAAAATACGCCTAATGCATATATTGCATCAATCGGTTTAGCCGTTAGGGCGAAATCGTTGACCAGAATTTTGAAAAAAATGTTTTTTCGACGTAACTTCGAAATTTTTCAAGCAACCATTTTTTGGTAATTTACGATAATATAGTAGTAATATTATATAGTAAGAATGCCGTTTCAAAAATAAAAAGCGAGTTAATTTTCAACTTTTTTAAACTTAAAAATTACATTGTTTTTAGTAAACTTACTTAATATTTTTAAAATAACTTTCAGGTTAATACACCGATTGACTTAAAAATCTTATCAACTTTACTCCTTTAAGAACTGCGTCAAATACCACTAATAAGATCATGATTGGTCAATTTGTTTGTGATTTATAAGTTATGAAAATTTTTGAAAAAAAAATTAATATTGCTTCGATATTTTTTAACCTATAGGTTATTTAGCTAAAGCATTATTTAGGTCTCAAAAATTGAGTTGAATGCCAATCGAAAAATTAAAATTGATCGTCGTTTTCAAAATATGCAGCTTTTCAAAAATCAATGTAATGAAATTTTTAATAAAATAGATGTTTGAACTGAAAAAATCTTATAGTTTTAACTCTTTTGAGTTTAAAATACCTTAATTTAGCGGTAAGTTTCAGGGATGGCCTGCAGGGTCAACCATTTACAGTTTTTTTAAGAACTTCTTCAAATGCAAATGCTTAGTACAGTTTCCGTGAAATCATCTCTTTGTAAATTCAAATATGATTAATAATTTGCGGAAGACGCCGATCTACGTATAACAGATACTAGCTGTTGCCCACTTCTTCGGCGCGGACTTCGTTTATTCCGCACAGCTCCTCCTCCGTAGGTGATAGAGTAATAATATGTAACCTATATGTTGACCCGACCTGTTAATAATATTCATACAAAATTTGAAGTAAATCCATGCTGTACTTTTTGAGTTTACCCCGGACATACATAGAGAAAGAAAAATTTTAAAACCTAGGTTTATTTTTGGCTTTAATATCGATTGTAGATCACGCCCCAAGTATTCTTTAAAAAAAATATTCAATGTACAATTTTGACTTTCCTACGATTTTATTATATGTATAGATTAGCAACATTTATGTGTTGCTTTTATATTTTTATATGCATACAGTTTTAAGGGTTTGTACGCTTAATTTAGACAATATTGTAAAAGTACATTATTTATGCATTGACATGTAAGCTTATTGCGTAACTCATCTTTATATCACCATCAGTTTTATTTGTTTCATGAGTGAGAGTTTTTTTTTTGATAATTGCTAAAAACGGCCATTTTTAACAATTTTTAACAACCTAGGCTTAAAACACACAATAGGAACAATATATATTGCACCTTCGCTAGGACAACATATACATACTACATACATTTTAAGAATTGTAAATTTTTTTACCAATATTTATTTAGATAATTATGATCCTAGAAATCGGAACTCAATGGAAATCTTTGTTATGGGAATTTCACGAGCAATCCTTCAGATAGAAATATACTTCAATATAACACATTAGCATACATAACTTATTTAAGAATTTTTAATAATTAATTTGTTTCTCGTATCCAAAGATGCCTTAAATAATAATAATAATAATTCTCGGGACAAATTACACTTACTGATCTAATCCCAAAGTAAGCAAATTATTTGCTTGTATTATGGGTGTTAGTCAATGATACTAATACATAGAAATACATATATAAATACTAGAATATATATATATATATATATATATATATATATATATATATATATATATATATATATAATAAACACCCAAACCCGGAAATACAAACATTTATGCTCATCACACAAATGCTTGTCCCCGTCGGGGATCGAACCCGAGCCTCGTTGATTGCGTAGTCAGGGTCTCTAACCACTAGACCCCTAGTTCCTAAATTAAAATATAGACTGTATTATTGAAGATAAGATATTTTATTCCATCTTACACAATTATATCACCCTAATATACTTTGTAACATTTATAATGTGAGGAATGTAATTTATATATGATGTATTGTATAAGTGTATATGTATATAAATGTGTGTAGGTATATATGTATTTGTAATACATGAACACTCACATTAACAAAATTCTCACTGTCTGTATATTACTCCCACACCCCTTTAATTGATATTCTGTATACACGTATTCTCTTAATATATTCCAAAAGTATTAGATTGATATGCTCCGAAAGTGCATTTCATTGCATGGACTTCTTGATATATAAACTCAACGAGGCGAGTTCCTGGTGATCTGTCATCACAGGGTATCGTAGTGCAAACACCAGTCTCTCACAATTCATTGTTTTAGTCTATTATACTAGTAAAATAAAACTTATTGTACCTAATGATTGTGATATATTATTATTATTCAGTGTTGGTGCTAGTCGGCAACTGGATTCCCATGGTAATTAATGTAATAAAAAAACAAATTAAAACAAAAAAGCTTCCAAGAGCAAAACAAAAGTTCTTTTCAGAGTACCTGTTTATTTATCAAAATACATAATATTCATCAAAAGTATTTTGTGAACAGGGTTAACAGTGGTAACTATATTTTTTATATAATATTATAAGATAGCAAACGAAGCGTTTGCTGTCTTATAATATATTAATGTCTGGTTGACCGAGCTTTGCTCGGTTTTTCACATACCCATATCTTGGGAACCGAGCTTTTCTCGGACCTGGAACCTTGATAAATCGATTCCTTGACCCAAAAAACCCCTTATTTGTGACTTTCATGAAAATCGTTGGAGCCGATTCCGAGATTCCAATTATATATATACAAGAATTGCTTGTTTAAAGGTATTAAATATAAATAAAAATAAATATTACACACACTATATGCTTGTGACATACATGATAATGTACACACATGTATAATTTAATCTTATTGGCAAAATTCAGTTGCCAAACTTAAAAGATTTTAGTGTTTAGTCTATTGTTGTATTTTTTAACACAAGATTAAATACTTAGTATAATTTTCCCAGTAAATACCTATTATTGTAAAAAACTTTACCTTTTGTGTCATCTTCAATTTTGACTTCTTGTTTTAGGTTTAATTCAATTTCTGCAAAATCTTCTTCAACGTCTAAAATATTGGGTATAGATATTTGGTAGACTATTTCATAACTTAGCTTTATTATTGGAAAACATGATTCGACAGGTGTTTTTGTCTGTAACACAATGTAATTATTTATTGGCACAATATAATTGTGAAAATCAGGCCATATAATTTTATATTGTCAATTAATTTATACCCATTAAAGCGAGTGGGTACTAGCTTACCTCTATACTGCTGTCAACTCCTTGTTGAAGATATTGGTTTGTCCTGTCCGCTTGTTGAATCAACTTGCTGCATTGTTTTAATCTTGTTAAACAAATATAACATAGTGTTAGACATGTATGATTGTTGAACTGAAAGAAAAAACATTAAATAATAAATGGCATTATTTTAACAACCAACTAACCATTATTGTTCTTAAACCACACAGGGCAGTATTTTAGGGCCCTTTCTTCTATAGTTTACATTAATGATTATCCAATACTACAAAACATGATAGCTTTTTATTTACTGATGACACTGCCCCACTCATTAAATGTAAGAATAAATATATTTTTCCAAATTTTAAGTTGTGCATAAATTTGTAGCCATAATTCATGAAACTAAAATTGATTTAACAGTATTTTTTATACACAAAATCAAATTATTTGCGGAAAGTTTTATATTAACAATAGCTGCAGCGTGCAGCTCTCTGAATTATAAAAATGTTTGGTGAATTCCAAGGGAATAACTAATTTATCCAGGATGTAAAGTAGCCTATGTGCTATTCCCAGTTGTTACCTACATGTGTGTGAAATTTCATCCAAATCCTTTCAGCAGTTTTTGCATAATTGAGTAACAAACATCCATCCATCCAAACTTTCCCATTTATCTATACATATAATAAAATCCTAGGAAAGTCAAAACTGTATATTAAGTATTTTTTTAAAAGAATACTTGGGGTGTGATCTACAATCTATATCGAAGCCAAAAATATAGTTTTTAGAATTTTTGTCTGTTTGTCTCTATGTATGTCCAGGGTAAACTCAAAAAGTACTGCATGGATTTACTTCAAATTTTGCATGAATATTACTAACAGGTCGGGTCAACATATAGGCTACATATTATCACGCTATCACCTATATCACTATCAAACTACAATATGCACATATATAAAATACTACTTACTACATAAAATAGAAATCAACAAGTTTTTTTAATGAAATAAAACAAATAAACAAAAATTATTATACTATTTTCAATTTTCCCCTTCATGATTTTTATTCAAAAATGGGACTATAACGACTTTGGATGTAATGCTGAATTATAATGCTTTACTTGCAAATTCCACGCTCAAGTTGCAACAAAACTAACAAAAAGATTAATTTACAGCTTTCTTATCTTTTGTTAATTTATGTTACACAGTTAATGAAAACAGAAAAATTTGGTTACTTTTGAAGAGTAGGGACAGTTTAATCAGGTAAAGTTAAATTTAAGAACTCTTGTTGTTGTCTTATAGTACAAAGATGTACCGTCGCATTTAACGCTAGAAATAGTGTCGGGATTATAGTGGTCCTTTCATTGTCAAGACGTTACGTTAAAGTAAAACAGCTACAATGGATATTGAGTTTGAAATCCATTGTAGTTGTTTTATTTTAATGAAATTCACTTTGGTTAGACTCACATAGGATATGTTACGTTTCCACACAATTAGCATGTACACTAACTAGACCAGGGCATAAAGTTGCAAGTAATTACTGTGTATTTGCTGTTGAAGTATCGTTGTAAATAAATATTGTTTATTTATTATTACGCCTAGAATTTACTTACCTTTATGTCAGTTATCTTTTCATAAACTACTTGTAAATTAGTATTTGTAATATTAATTATACGAATATCAGTTGCTAAGCAAATAATGCATGTATCTTCATCCATTTTTAAAACACTTCATATTAAATTATTTAGAAAATACCACATAGGTACTATGTATTATACTAAAACAAAAGCTATTTGATTTATTTCTCCCGTAGAGAGTATTCAAAAAGTATTCTAATTATTGTGCATATTTAAAAGTGTATTATTTTCGTTGTCTTAGTTACAAAATACAACTTACATTACAGTAACACTAAACACAGTAAAAAATTAAACATATGACAATTGACAAGTAAAAACTAAAATCAAAAATGTCAGTTTTCAAATGACAAATTGATAGGGATTTTCAATATACATCGATGCATCGAACTCACTCGATGTTTATGACATGATGCAACAAATTGATCGGATGTTTTGAAAATCTTTTATTTGGTGTATTTGAATAAAACATCGAATCAATGGTAAGTACCTAATTATATAAGTTAAACCTTTTTTATGGGTGAAGTTGGCGCAAGTTAGCTGTTGGAATCTAGAAATTTTTGGTGGCAGCACTTCGCGAGAGAATTAAAAAAAACCTGACCCGTCACAGGGCGCCTGGCAGACGTGAAACATCAGGGTCGCGTAGTTGGTTGCCATGGCGACACGTCGCCCCACCGTACACGCTACTAAATATGGACTGTATACTTCGCTGTATACCCTACCTTAGTACATAATATTATAGCGTGGCGACCCGTTGCCACGGATGCCGTATCGCCACGCCAACTATCCGAACGTTTCACATCAAAAACTTTATTTGTTTATCTTTGGTTTCAATGGTTGGCTTTGGTTTTGGCTTACATTTGAATGCGAAGAAAACTAAAGTTTTAGTATTTGAAAGAGAAGCAACCAAGAAGGGATGTAAGAGTTGTGGTCGATGATGTAGTGCTGGAAAAAGTGGATGAGTTTGTATATCTTGGATGTGCTTTTAGCACAATACCGTCTTTACCATAAGGGCACTCGGAGCCAGTGCCCAGGGCCCCCATCCTCAGGGGGACCTGAAGGACCGACATTTTCTCTCACATTTAATATCAAAATATTATGATCGGGCATTTTCGCAGCTTAAGAGAATAAACAATGAATTGTAAACAACAATGTTACAAGAACGGCTAAGTAATTCGTCAATTATGAGCATTTAAAATGATATTCTTCGGAAAATTAAGTTTCAGGATTTAATAGAAGATTTTGCTTATAAGAAATCTTGAAAGAATCTTTTATCGTAAACACATTAAAAAAAAACTGCAGCATACATACTAATACCATTAATAACATATTGTATTATTAAAATATATTGGTTTAATAAAGCAGATCATAGTAAAAAAAAATGTATAATTTGCTTTCTTTACTACTCAAAAGTGCTCCAAATTCTTATGTGCACAAGGGCCCCAGCATAGTCTAAGACAGCCCTGTTTTAGCAGGGATGGAAGGTACACCACTAATGTTGAAAGAAGAGTGTGTGCAGGGAACAGAGTGAATGGAGCGTTAGGGAGGTTACTTAATAGCACAATTCTAAGTCAGGGTGCCCGTCTAGCCCTGCATAATCATGTGCTTATTCCAACGCTATTGTATGGAAGTGAGAGTTGGGTATGTCAGAAAGGGCATGAAAGTAGAATCAACGCGGTCGAGATGAGGTAGCTAAGAAAAATATGTGGTGTGACACTCGCGGACCGGATTCGTAATGTCGAAGTGAGAGAGGTTAGGTTAGAAAGAAAGTGTCGGTGTAAAGATGAGAAAGGGCATGCTCCGTTGGTTCGGACATGTAGAAAGAATTGTAGATGAAAGGGTAACAAAACAGATATACAATGCATATGTGGAAGGATGTACCAGGGAAGACCAAGACTGACATACCACGATCAGATTGATCGAGTACTGTCCGAAGGTGGTGTCAAGAGTCTTCGCAACCGACGTGTGTGTATAAAGAGAGTGATGAATGTAGAGGAAGCGAGATAAGCCTGCAAGGATCGTGATGTATGGCACTCGGTTCTCTCTGCCTACCCCGTAAGGGATTTGGCGTGAAGATATGTGTGTTCAATGGTCTTTGAATAACCTAAATATTTTAAATGAATAAAAACGTTAAATCCATTGATATAAAAACCGCCTCGTTGGTCGAATGGTTAGCGACCCTGACTACGTGATCGACGAGGCTCGGGTTCGATCCCCGACGGGGACAAGCATTTGTGTGATGAGCATAAATGTTTGTATTTCCGGGTTTGGGTGTTTATTATATATATATATATATATATATATATATATATATATATATATATATATATATATATATATATATATATATATATATATATATATATATATATATATATATATTCTAGTATTTATATATGTATTTTCTATGTTCTTATTATTTTCTATGTACACAAGCAAATAATTTGCTTACTTTGGGGTTAGATCAGTAAGTGTAATTTGTCCCGTGAATATTTATATATATAAAAAAAAACCAAGATGCACAGTTCCGAATAAAACTGACACTCAAAACTGTCCCTAATTTGATTTGATATGGCAAAAACATACGTTTTAGCATATCCAACCTTGAGCGCAAGATTTATAGTTGTTTTTACAAAACAATGTACAAAAAGTACCTAATAAAATTGACAGTGTCGCGACCGACGCGATTCTATTTGAAATAAGCGCACAATTTAAAGTTGTGCGCTCATTTGCGGAGGACGTTTTTGAGACACTAATTGTGTATCTTGGGGTTTTTTATATCAATGGTTAAATCGCATTTATTTTTACTTGTGTTAAGAATGTTTGCATATTTGAACAAAACGGAATTAACAACATAGGTACGTACCGCTTGGCAAAAGAGTGTGACGCGGTGACAGCGGGAACTAACAATTTAGACAAGTGGCAAAACTAAAGCACTTGTCAGACTGCTAGTACATTCTACCCGGAATTCACACGCGCTACAAAATCGTACCGAAGAGTAGGTACCACGACTTGGGTGGAATGCCTCTTTCTTTTAAATAAAGCGCCAATCGCCATATATAAGTGCGGGCATGCGTAGTTTGCAAATTACTACTGAGTAATTCTACTAATTTGAGAAACAGATTTTGCATTTCATAATTAATTACGTAATAATTAAAATAAGCACATTTTAGAACTCGCTGTGTTAATTACAATACATTTTATGCTAATGTACTTATCAACGTGTATGAATAAAAGGGATTTAACGATTACCGAATATGTAAAAATCTACCATCAGATAGTTTTATTTACACTGGCAATTGCAAGAAAGGGACAACATCCACTCTTGTCGTTGTCTTGCTCAGAACGTTTTTTTCCTCTGTTAAGTAAGAAACAAATGTCAACTTTTTCATTAACGAAATAAAGTACATTTTTATATTTCAAATATTGCATCGTAATAAATCCAATTATCGTATATAAGTTCCTTGGTGTCAGACAGAACACTTATACTCTCTAGTCTTTACAGTTGTGTGTCAACAATGCGCTAGTTTTTATAGATTTTCGAAAATTCGCAACGATCGTAGCATAAATTAGCAAAAAGCAGAGCTTTGTAAGGGTTCGCAAAGTTATACTACCTTGTAATATTGGAAAGCATTTTTATGAGAATTACATCTTTTAAGCTCATGGCTAAGATACTGTTACGAATAATCTAGAAACGTATAGAGTTGGAACGCTAGAGGGATCTAGAAATAAAAGAAAGAGATAGCTATTCCTATTACTAAACAAATAGTTGGCTGGTATCGGAATAGCTATACCATAACGAACTTTGTGGTATAGGGCATAAGGTTGATGAAGTGTACTAGGATTTATGAGTCATAACTGTTTATCATAAGTTGATTACAATAATTGTCTATTATTTACGAGACGATTGCGATTGTTTTAGAACTTTACCCTGGGTATAAATAGAGATGTGTTGACAATTGCAGGGCAGTTTTTATAAAGCGATCGAGTGCGATACTTTAAGCGACCCGTGCGAGGCGAGAAGTGTTTTATTGTGCAGTCGGTTAAGTTTAGTGATAGTACAGTGAGTGACTAGTGTTAATCAGAGTATTTGAGTATTACAATGTGTTGTTTTGTGTATTTGTTTTGTAAATACACGGATTTAATATAAGTGGTGTTTTCTTACAATTACGAACAGGAAGTAGGTAACAACTGGTGTCGGAAGTGAAATTGTGAAATGCCACTTATTCCGAAGGAGGGTGTTTCCACCAGGTCTCAAGCTGAGACATAGAGGGTGTCAGAGGACACTGAGCAGGACAGGTGAGCAATCCGCAACTATTGCTAGCACATCATTATCATCGAGTACAGCGCCTACTGATCTTTCAGTGATACTGGCAGCTATTCAGCAACAATAGCAGCTGCAGGAACAACAACAACAAAAGCTTCAGCAACGACTTAGAGAACAACTACAAGATCAACAGCAAGAGCTCAAAGAACAATTATCTGGCTTTGATGATAAACTGGCAATAATCTTGGCGCAACAAGACCAGCTAAAAAGCGATGTGGGCCTTGTCAAGCGCGACATGAAGGGTGTTGAGAAGAGGTTTGACCACTTGGAGGCCTGCTGCGACAAAATAAATGAAAACGTGGACCAACTGGAGAGGGAAGTCATGAAAATGAAGATCACGGGAGTTAAGTCGGGTGCTACCATTACCAGTTGTTCTCACCAGGTAGGTCTTCGGGTAAAGGTACCCACTTATGACGGTCTTACTTGATAAAGTGCGTACCGGACTCAATTTGAAATAGCAGCAAAGGCCAGTGGTTGGGCGGAAGAACATTGCCTTACAGCTCTGAGTACGGCGTTTCGGGGACAGGCGCTCTCCGTCTTGGACGCAATGCCTAAGCAGTATCAGTTCGCTGATTTGATGGAGGCATTGGAAGCTCGCTACGGCGAACGTCACTTAGAGCATGTTTTCCGTGCCCAATTGAAAGACAGGGTACAGAAGAACGGCGAAGGACTGAAGTCCTGAAGTTCAACAATTGGCCGTAGAAATTGAGAAACTTGTGAGGAAAGCGTATCCTTCGGCCGACGCTAACACAGTCAACAACACCATCAGCACCAACCAGCAGTTGAAAAGAGCAGGCAGGTTAAACAGCCTGTTGAACCAGCAGGGAACCGAGTAACAGTCAGGAGCAAACGTCAGGTGCTGATTGCAGAACATTCGCGATTGTTTTAGAACTTTACCCTGGGTATAAATAAAGATGTGATTGACAAATGCAGGGCAGTTTTTTTAGCAATCGGGAGCGATACTTGAAGCGACCCGTGCGAAGTGAGAAGTATTTTATTGTGTAGTCGGTTAAGGTTAGTGATAGTACAGTGAGTGACTAGTATTAATCAGAGTATTACATTGTGTTGTTTTGTGTATTTGTTTTGTAACCCGAAGTACGTAACAATACTATAATATTTGATCTTAAGATGCCTTAATATATCTTAAAACTGGAAGAAACTTCACCGTGTTGGTCCCGGCCTCCTTTGAAGAATAGGCCAACTGCTGTTCTGCCAGGCAAGTCGTAAGCGGCGACCGATTGGCTATCGAGTCACTAACATCGTGGCTACTAGGTGGTAGAGTTCTGCATTGTCTCGCCCGGGTCTGGTACCACCGCCTTACCTATTCCTGCCGCAATAGCGTCAATGCTTGTCGCTGTCATGTTCCGGTTTGGAGGGTAAAGTAGCCGGTAAACTTATGCATGTGGCATTAGACCTCGCCACAAGATAGCAACGCACCATTAACATCTTTGGTGTCTATAGGCGATGGTTGACTCTTTCCATCAGGTGACCCATCTGCTTGTTTGCTATCTTATGATAAAAAAAAACAAATTTCAGAAATTGCTCACCATCAAACCGTATGAACCATCACACACGACTAACATAATATTACCTATTATATATACTATATATTTTACCTTTATTATTATATATATTATATACTATATATTTTACCTTTAGTATCTTAAGATACCGAACGACGTGGAAATATGTATATATTTCATGCGAAGACATACATATTTCATGATCTTAAGATACGAAATATATATTTCTTCGTATCTTAATATAAATACAGGTTGTTTTTATTTTGGGAAATGCGCTGTCGCAGTGCCTCATAATCTATAATATTCTCTACTAGCTGTTGCCAGCGACTTCATCCGCGCGGACTTCGTTTACTCCGCACTGCTCCACCCCCGTAGGTGATAGCATGATAATATGTAGCCTATATGTTGACCCGCCTGTTAGTAATATTCATGCAAAATTTGAAGTAAATCCATGCAGTACTTTTTGAGTTTACCCCGGACATACATACAGATAAACAGACAAAAATTCTAAAAACTATATTTTTGGCTTCGATATCGATTGTAGATCACGCCATTATATTCGTATCGAAGGCGTCGTCAGGTTTTGTTCTAGGAGGGCGCAGGAAAATAAATCCAAAAGAACAAAAAACATGTTTCTAAGACTAACTTTTTTTAGTACTTACAAGAAAAATCTTTAAAATTTTCTTGATTTATTAAAAACACGATTTTTATTATTATCAATGTTATCTACACAGAACAAATATAAAGGTTATCTACTAAAATTTTACACCATATTTTCTGGTCTACCTATAATATAGTACGGTCTATAGTGCGCGCGGAACTAGTTGGCCGCGCCTTAGGTGGTGACAGGGGTAAGGGGGCGGGTTGTCAACTGCTCGCAATGCACATGAGCTTAGACAGTGATGACCAATCTGAAGATATCGTGAACAATATTTTTTCATTTATTGAAAAGAATAAATAAAATACAAATTGAACTTTGTAATGTTAGTTCAGTAATTTGGTAGTAAACACGTGTCAGTGGAAGTTACGAAAAGTATTTAGTTCAGGCTGAGTCATCAGTATACGTTTATCGTGATCGGCATTGAAGACACTCTGCGTTGAATGCGTTCAAGAGGAAGGAGCTGGTATTGTGGAGCCCCTGGCCAAAGATGAGAACAGTACTCCTATTAAGCCTGATTTGTGACTTGTAGAGTCGCAAACAATCGACTGTTTTGCCCTGTTCAGAACAACAAGTTTCTTGGACGAAAGCTTTGCTTTTGCCTCCAAATGACCACGAAACGAGATAATGATGAGTTATGGATGTGTATTAAATATGTGTATTATATAATAAAAATCAGAATTATTCAAATCGGTTTAGTAGTTTTTGGGATTACCACGTTCAAACAAACAAACAAACTCAATTCTCAGAATCACTTGATTCTGAACTCTCTGAACTTGATTCAGAATCATCGTGTAAACTTATAATGATTTGGTCCATCATAGTATCAAATTTCATATCATGATTCCAGTATTCCTGTTCATTTTTTTGTACGTGGTCATCGCATTTTTGCCATTGTTCGGCAGAGAATTCGGAAAATAGCCTTGTTAGTATTGTCATTTTCTCGTCCAATGTAGCATTAATGTGATCTCTGGCCAGGCAATTTTTAATATTTGCCCACACAAGCTCGATCGGGTTGAGGTCTGGATGATATGGAGGTAGTCTGAGAACAGTATGACCTGCAGCTTTCAGAAGTTCGTCAATCTTGAATATTTTTTCTGATTGGGTCGCATTAATCAACCTCAGGAGTTCAGCTTTGATCATCGTGGGAGAAAATGTTACATTATGATTTTGCAACCAGTTCTGCATATTAATTTTCAAACTGGACATAGTCGGTTTCTTCTCAACTTGCACACAATGATAGGCAGCATTATCCATAACTATGACTGAGTTAGGTGGAAGTTTAGGTATTAATTTTTGATCAACCCAGTTGTAAAAATTTGTAGAGTTCATGTCTCCATGATAATCCCCCGTTTTTGAATCTGATTTAAAAATTAGCAAAGCATCGTCAACTAACCCGTTCCGGCTACCAGCGTGAACTATTATCAAACGCCTTCCTTTGCCTATATCTGTATAAATTCCAGGCTCCGACGAAGATTGCCAACATTTTTGGACATTGTGACTTTGGTTAACGTAAGTTTCGTCCAAAAAGAATATATTTCGTTTGTCTTCTCTGAATTTTCTTATAGCCTTCATATATTTCACTCGCCATTCAACAATATTTGGTCTCTCTATTAAAAGGCATCTCTTCGATTTACATTTTTTAAATGAATATCGCAGTTTGTGCAAAAGTGTTCTTAAAAGTCAATCCGCAGTCTAAAATATTATCCTCTTTTAACACAGCATTTAGTTTTCACTGCTAAATCAAAGTCATCAACTTGTATTTTCTTTTTTATTTCTTTTGGTCTACGTGGAGAACTAAATCTTGCTTCCCCTGTATTTTGCAACGATTTTTTACTTTCAGCAATCACTCTCCTAACACTTCGTTCTGATATCCCTGTTGCTTCTGCTACTAGTTTATGTATATTCGCATCAGTTTTATATTCTAAACTATTGACATCGGCTTTCCGTATATTAAAAAATGTATGCACTTTAAATATTATTTCCTTAGATTGTCTTTTTATCGGCGGACTCATCTCGCTATTGCAATCTTATGTGCGTTTTGTCTAAACTAGCCGGAACTTTCAACGCGTGTTGCCGTCGCAAAGTACGGCGCCGCACTGAGTAATGACAGCAAGCGCCCCTGCCTCTCCGCCCCACCGTTCACATACCTAAGGCGCGGCCAACTAGTTCCGTGCGCACTTTACCTATAATATGTAGCAACTCAAGATCCATCTCGCGCCACCACTTCGCTCTTAAAGTCTAATAGTGATAGAAATCAATTTTTATATATGGTAGCTTTCTTGTAAAAGAGTTTTCAAGGAAACGTGGGTATTAAAAATGAAAGTTGATCTAATAACGAAAAACACATTTTTAACATATCGCTTAGATAAATATTTTTATTCTAAAATCGGGAAGTCCTGGTTTCACATCAATTTTCGAAATCAAAAAATTTTTTTATTTAATTAACCTTCAAAATTTTTAGGATTAATATTAGACTTACCGCAGATACGAAGAATTAGCGGTTGAAACTGAGCGAAAAAAAATTTCGATTTTTTTCCTCAGAGAAACCCTCGGGGTTCGATTCCCGAGTCAGACAAATCAAAAATGTGTTTTTTTTTTTAATTTTCTAATAAAAACACGTTGCTCGGGATTGGAAAAGTCCCCCTTGGTGATAGGCTGGTCACCTATCACGATGTGGGACTAAGACGTATTTTCGGCTAATCGTGGATGCACACGTTGTACCTCTGCCTACTTCTTCGGAGATACGGGCATGAATATGTCTTGTTTTAGCTTTTTACCCTCGGGCTAAGATTGATAATTGATCTCAATGC
The DNA here is from genome assembly GCA_036924255.1 of Apodemia mormo. NCBI lineage: Eukaryota > Metazoa > Arthropoda > Insecta > Lepidoptera > Riodinidae > Apodemia > Apodemia mormo. The sequence continues at coordinate 413,980 of JAUPFN010000028.1, read as the reverse complement.
AATATTAATCAATTAATACATTTCTACCGTTCTTTATTCAAAAATAAAAATCTTATGCACCCCGCAACGCCCCGTAAGGAAAGTCTTTCCAAAACACCGCGTGTAGCAGTGGGTATTATTAAATCGAAACGATACCTATATCGATATTTGATATCAGATATCAAAGCACTATATTGTGAAACTATAATTGATGAATAATGTCAGATAAACCCTATGCCAGATGTGATTAAATCTAATACTATTTTTGTTGTATTTACTTTTAAGACAGTAACTAAATCTGTATAAAAAATTAAACATGATTCACACTTCGTAGGTACTTTTGTCAGGTTTAGGCCTGGCTACAATCAGCTACAATATAATCGTTCTGTAACGACATATTAGAGTTCTGCATTGTCTCGCCCGGGTCTGGTACCACCGCCTTACCTATTCCTGCCGCAATAACGTCAGTGCTTGTCGCTGTCGTGTTCCGGTTTGGAGGGTAAAGTAGCCGGTAAACTTATGCATGTGGCATTAGATCTCGCCACAAGATAGCAACGCACCATTAACATCTTTGGTGTCTATAGGCGATGGTTGACTCTTTCCATCAAGAGACCCATCTGCTTGTTTGCTATCTTATGATATAAAAAAAGTCTACCTACTTACCTATCTAATATGTTTTGATAAAGTACCATTAATATATATTAACCTTTTCACATTGATATAAAAAACCCAAGATACACAATCAGTGTGTCAAAAACGTCCTGAGTGCACAGTTTTAAATTGTGCACTCATTTCAAATAAAATCGCGTCGGTCGCGAGTCTGTCAATTTTATTTATTTTCGTACATTGCTTTGTAAAAACAACTATAAGTCTTGCACTTAAGGTTGGATATGCAAAGACATATGTTTTTGCCATATCTATAACTACTTAAAAGAAATTAGGGACACTTTTGAGTGTCAGTTTTGTTCGGGACTGTGCATCTAGGGTTTTTTATATCAATGCCTTTTCACAACCACAATCGGCTATACCCGACAAATTGTTTTGGACGTTCAAACGCCAGTGTCAGGTAATGCCGACACAAACATTATGCAAAGATAAAACTATTAATGCAATATTTTTCGCTGTATTTTTATCGCCTATAGCTTGTCAACCAATGTTTATTTATTATATTGGTTACAATTTCTCCATTCGTCATTTATATGAAATAAAAAATAAGGCAATGTAACGATAATCCCAAACTGATCACAAAGTCTACGCCGCAGCGCCATTGTCGTGTCATGCCGATAGCTAGTGATGTAGAATATGCACGTAAGATTTTATTTAAATATTTCATCACTTCTATGATTTTTAGAAATAATTGCCAAATTATTAACAATTCTGAAAGGTCTGACAAATATTTAAATAAAAATAACAAACTTTTATTAGAAATAATTCATAAAATCGAGACAGTAGCTAGACAAATAAAATTATCGACAATTAGACATGTGTAATACTGCACTGCGCCGCGCAATTGCGCTAACTCAATTCACTGAGCGGGTGTGTCAACTCACTTATTCAAAATGTGTTAGCGCACGGCGCAGCATCATTATACCACAGACTACTTAGAGACTATACACAGTAAACTTTCATTCATGTGCACAATTATCATGAGTCATGGCTCTCATGTGTCGCGACTCACTCGTTGAGTTACCAATGAACAAACGCAATTCATGCGCCGTGCGCTGTTTGTGTTATGAATCTGTAGCGTGGCGCACGGCGCACGTTTCGCTCGCTGCTCACTTCCCTTTACCCGCAAGCTGCGTCAGATTTGTTGCGCCATGGCGCAATTTTGAGTTAGCGCAATGAGCCGGCGCAGTGCACTGCGCTTGAGTTACTGAGTTAACGCAAGGAATTTCGCTTAGTTACCCATGTCTATCGACAATAGCAAAATTGCTATTTTACCCCGCACTAAATGCAATCGTCTTATCAGCACAGTGCAGTGCCCTGCAAGCTGTCGTCGGCATTACACGACAAATTGTGACGTCAGATACGCGCTAGTGAAGAGACTTAATTGGGAAAAAATAAATAACAGTGATATGGACATAGACGAACTTTTAAATACTACTAGTACTATTATAAATCTCTATTTACTTATTTAAAAGATTGAAATTACACATAATAATTTCATAAAAATACTAAACAAGCGCACAGTATTTCGCCTAGAACATGCTAGGTGGACAAAATTCATGTTATCATTTCCAGGAAATCTTAATTGCAAAACGTAAACAACACCCCTAATCTCCAGATTCCAAGAATCGGTTGTTTGTCAAATGCTTAACTGATAAGGAATAGTGGTTAGAAGTCAGGTATTGAGTTTAATGAAATCGTTACAGTCAATCAGTTGCAGTTTAGTGACACTTTCGTACACATCCATAGTGGCTTATAGTTAATATTTTGAGTGTTTGTGATGGATATCAACACGGAGGGTAAGTCCTATTATTTAAAAAACCTTTTTTAAAATCTGAATCTGTTCAAATGAATTTTAGGTATAATTTTAACATAGCTTATATATTTTAACGTATTTTTTTTTTGAAAGAATAGTTTTAAAGAGTTAATTTTGCAGACATTCACCTTTATCCGGGCTAGTTCTTTGATATATCATAGGAAATACTTTATTCTTCATAAAAATACACAAATTGTTTAGCACACTTCAGTACAACATATTCTTTTCTTTTTTTTTTCAGAACGCTTATACTCTATTTCTAGGGTAGAATTTTTTGAAGAGTGGTTGAAACCCACAAAAAATGAAAAGAACTCGGGTATATATGAGTACCTTTCTTCAAAATTTCACTTTGGTAACATTACTGAATGTAGCCAAAAAGAAATAAAGTTGAAGATATCCAACTTTTCCAATAAAATTGGTGTCAAATGGTTGGCTTCAGGAAAATCGAAGGAGCGTTTTTTAATTAAAAATAAGACCTGGCTGGATGAAGAAGATATACAGTTTACTGTGAGTTCTTTTGAGCCACAACCATCAACTTCGAGTGAGGCTGTGATTTCAGCAGGAAGGCCTCGCAAAGAATTCGAAGAATCGTCGTTTAAAACCAAAAAACGTCGAGTCGTGGATCTCGTAGAATCGCGAAGTGTCAGTGAATTGGTGACAGCTGCCGAAATTGCTGCGCGTTCAGCAGGACAACGGAAAATTGCCAGCGTAATTAGAGACATTAGTGAAAGCTCAGTTATTAATGTTAAGTCTAAGGATACCAGTAATGTTAATCCTAGGCAGTTAAGTAGTGACGAAGCGTTAGCTTACTATATAGATTCTAAGTCAACAACACATGCGTACAAACAAACAAGAAAGTGGTCTATGAAGGCAGGACATAATGTGTTTCCATCATATTATAGTTTGACAAAATCTAAACAGGCCTGTTATCCTGCACAGGAGCACATTGCTGTAACAGAAACACGTGCTGAAATAAATTTGCAAGCATTATTAAACAAAACAGTGGAACGTTTAGTATTAGCACAGCATGAAGTTATCAGCAGTGTCCTCGCAACAAGTTCGTCTTTTACACTTGTAAGTAAATGGGGATGTGATGGAAGTTCTGGGCACAGCACATACAAACAGAGATTTGAGAACACTGAAGATACGGACGAATTTCTTTTCGTATTTTCTTTAGTTCCCCTTAGATTATATGATGGGGCCAAAATTGTTTGGCAAAATCCTCGGTCTTCATCAACATTGTATTGTCGCCCAATCAAATTAATATTTGCTAAAGAAACGAATGACTTCACGTTAACGGAGACAAATAGATTGTTGGAAGAAGTTAACGCTCTTCTTCCAACACGTATCGACTTTGGTGATTCTCAAATCTCTGTGAAACACGAACTTTTGCTGACAATGACAGACGGAAAGGTATGCAACGCTTTAACGGAAACTCGTTCAACTCAAAAGTGTTTCATCTGTGGCGCCACCCCCAAGACGATGAATGATGAACCCGCGAACTTCAACAGCAACCAAGATCATTTTGGCTTTGGTTTATCTACACTTCATGCTTGGATTCGTTGCTTCGAATGCCTTTTACATATCAGCTACAAGTTGAATATTAAGAAATGGCAGGCTAGAAGCAACGAAGACAAAGCAGATATCAAGGTTCGTTCCGACGAAATTAAGTTAAAATTTAAGAACGAGATGGGACTTATTGTAGATAAACCAAAGCCAGGATTTGGTTCTTCAAACGATGGAAACACGGCTCGTCGGTTTTTTAAGAATGCTGAGATGAGTGCTCAGATCACGGGATTGGATGTTGAAATCATCAAACAGTTCGATGTAATATTGAGGACTTTGTCTTCTGGATTCGAGATAAACTTAGTTGAATTTAATAAATTTTGTCTTGAAACCAGAAGACATTATCTAAGTCTCTATTCGTGGTACTGTATGCCTGCTACTGTACATAAAATATTAATTCATAGTACAGAGGTCATCAAAGCTGCATTGCTTCCAATTGGGCAGCTTTCCGAAGAGGCTCAGGAAGCACGTAATAAAGATTGCCGCAGATTTAGGGAGTACAACACCCGCAAGTGCTCGCGTGTTGCCACGAACAGAGACTTGCTGTCAATGTTGGTTATAACATCTGATCCCTTGATCAATAGCCTTCGAGAGATTCCCCAAAAAAAGCCGGAAAAAATATGTTCAGAGGTTTTAAAGTTAATTTTAAGCCCTAGTATAGTAGAATCAAGACTGGAAACGTCATCATATTATCGCACAGTTCCACAAAATGATGACGATTACACAGTAAACGATTCATCAGAAGACTCTGATGATGATTATTAGGTTACGTTATGAAATATTATCTTTGCTGCTTAGTTTTAGTTTTCATGCATATATTTTCTTTTATTGTAAATAAACCTATGATTGTTTTGTTACTATTTGTAATTTTATGTATTTAGATTTATATTGTACATACCTCTTGATACTTATTCGATCTGAACTGCATGCAATTTACAGCATTCATAGTACTCGCTAAGTTAATTGTTGCTCATATATTATTTTTGAAAATATTTTTTTGCTATCATAATTTTTTTCGTTTTTTATTACAAAAACATGACTACCCATATTTGAAATAAGTAAGAGCATCGTTATATAACATAAAATAATATTGTCCACCTAGCATGTTCCACGCGATACACTGTGAAGCGGTTTAAATAATGTAAACCATGCTATACTTAGGGGCCATCCATAAAGTACGTCACACGAATTTTAGGACTTTTGAACCCCTCCCCCCGTCCTTGTCACAGGTTGTCACATTTTTATAACCCCCCCCTCCTGATGTGACGTCACAAATTTCATAAAACCGAAAAAACAAACAACCAGTTAGAAAATAATAAACGATTAATTATATTAATTAAAGATAAAAAATTTAATTATCGAGTGTCCATGGACTTTGGATCCACTCTTTTATATAAGCTATTACTGGTAAATCAGGCACTTTGCGTTTTAGTATTTTAAATTTTAACATGTGACGTCACAAAACTATTGACCCCCCCCATACCCCTTGTCACACGATGTCACACTTCGGTGATACCCTCCCTCCCCATTAACGTGTGACGTACTTTATGGATGGCCCCTTACGTATTCGGCGTAAGATTTGATATCGTAGAATTAGTAGAACATGTGCTTTGTCAAAATATGTTAAAATTTCTCAAATCAAGTGAATGTAATTCTTATGAAAAATAAATGTTCTTTAAATCTTAGTATCCGTCTCATAACAAAGCTAAATTAGTTTTTTTTTTATTATCGATAGGGAAGCGCTTGACCACTATCTCGCCTGATGGTAAGCTAAGACGCCTATACTTATTCGCGCACCCAATCTGCCGTCGTTTCGATTCGTTGTACGATTCGATATATATTTGACAATATAGTGTTTCTAATTATTTTTGTGTTATAGCACTCACCCCGTGCTTGGGAAACTGGAAAAACCCTAAAAACAACAAAGAAAATATCGATACGCGGGATTTGAACCTGCGACCATCTCCCGGCTTTAGGTCTCTAGGTTAATTCTAGTGTTAGTATAGTGAGTGTTATTAGTGTTAATCAGTGTATTTACGTATTGCATTGTGTTGTATTGTATAATTGTGTTGTTGAAACTTCGAAGTTCGTAACGGTATTATTGACTAGCATCCATATCACAAGGAAATTATTTACTTTGGAGTACCAATTTACGTGTAAAAATATATACCAAAAACAACATTTGAAAAGCAATAATAAACCTGTTCATTTACGACCTCTTTAATACATTATGTGCAAAGTGGTATCGGTTTTATATCATTGTGAATGTTAATATGTGTGCGTAAATCACATTTCTGTAGGAATTCTTTTCCGCACACATCACAAGAGAACGGCTTCTCTCTAGTATGAGTAAACCGATGTCGCTGCAAAGAACTATTCCGCGTAAACCCTTTAACACATATATTGCACACATAGGGTTTCAAATTTGCTTTAGTGTGGGTAGTTTCATGTTTGTTTAAAAGCTGTTTAAATTTGTATGCTTTACCACAGATATCACACACAAATTTCTTGTCATGTTTGTCATGTTTTTCATGCTTAAAGCTATGCTGACGTAAAGTCGTTAGCTGACAGAAGCTCTTATCACATATCTTACACACATAAGGTTTTATATTATTGTGACTGTTTTTGTGATCATCCAAATGACGTCTAACAATAAAACCTTTTCCGCATATATCACAAGAGAATGGCTTCTGACCAGTGTGTGTCATTTTATGCCGTCTCAAAGCACTGAACTCTGGAAAACCTTTTCCACACAAATTACATACATATGGTCGTATATTATAATGGTTATTCATGTGAATAATAAGATTCTTCTTATGCAAAAACTTTTTTCCGCATACATCACAAACATATGGATTCTCACCGGTGTGTATCCGACTGTGCTGACGCAAAGTACTGAACATTTTAAATGACCTCCCACATATATTACATATATACTGATTAATATCATCATGTATATTTTTATGAATTTTCAAACACCCTCTCGTGGTAAACGACTTTCCGCAGACTTCACAAACAAATGGCTTCTCACCCGTATGTCTCAATTTATGCATACGCCAAGCACTTGAATGTCTAAACCTTTTGTCACACAAGTCACACGCATATCGCTTAACATCACTATGAATTATTTTATGATCTTTCAAACCTTTTTTTCTGTTAAAACATTTTCCACAAACATCACAAGAGAATTTCTTTTCTACTACGTGAGTTAATTTATGACTCATCAAACATTCTTTTACATTGAAACCTTTATTGCATATATCGCATTTGTAAGATTTCTCATTATTATGAATTTCCATGTGCTTCCGTAGATGACCTCTTTGTGTGAATGCTTTTCCACAAATATCACAAGTGTATGGTCTGTCCTCTGAATGAGTAATTTTATGTCGACGTAATGTATATGCCTTAGAAAAACTCTTTTCACATACATCACAAGCAAAAGTTTTCACATTATTATGCATATTTTTGTGTGAATTTAACCTTCGCTTGTATTTATATGTTTTACCACAGATGTCGCAAGGAAATGGTGTCTTTTCCTCAGTAACTTCTTTATTATACTTCTCTTTTCTTTGCGAATCTGCCTTTGATTCTAAACCTACTAGATATCTTACAGGTTCTTCTGTTATATCAGTTGCAATAACTTCTTTATTACCCTTCTCTTTTCTTTGCGAATCTGCCTTTGATTCTAAACCTACTAGATCCTTTACAGGTTCATCTGTTATATCAGTTGCAATAACTTCTTTATTACCCTTCTCTTTTCTTTGCGAATCTGTTTTTGATTCTAAATCTACTAGATCCTCTACAGGTTCATCTGTTATTTCAGTTGCTTCATCGATATAATCTTCAGATACCTCCTGAACCCAAAAGGACTCACCTGAAATTACAAAAATAGTGTCATAATACGTTAAACAAAGGTTCAATCCGGCAGTCGATTATTGCAACAAGTGTATTGAAGTCAAAGCTTCTCGAGTCACGTTAGACGATTGTTAGCATATAAAAATAGTATGAATTCGCGTCAGCAACTAATGACACCAGAAATATTAATGGTTCGTTGCTATCCTTGTGGTGGGATTTTAATGCCATATTCATAAGTTAACCCATTCATTGCGGCCGACGATGCTATCTTGAGGTGAGGTCTAATGCCATATGCATAAGTTTACCGGCTAACTTCTCTCCAAGCCGGAACGCGACAGTGACACGCACCAGTTCTATTGGGGCAGGATTTTAAACCCGGGGACAATGCAAAACTCTACCACCTAGCAGCCATGATGGTAGTGACTTACACTCATTCGCCTCTAATGAACTGCCTGGCCGAATGGCAGATGGTTTATTGTTAAAAGGGAGCCCAGACCAAAAGAGGAAAAGACGAGTATGTTATTACTTATGTCACATGTATGTAGTGATGAGTAATGTTTATTGGAACGAAGTTCCTTATCGCGCGTTGTGAAAGGGGGCTAGACGGAAAAAAATTTTACGAAAAGTTGTCACGACACTTTTTGCTATAGTAAGTTATTGTAAGCTGTGCGGCGTGCGCATGTTTCTCTGTCTCTCACTCTCTCTCTCTTATAGAAAGCAAGCCAGATATTTTCGTTCCTATTTCGCATTGAACAGTGTGGTGTCGCGACGATTATTGTTGAGTGTATACAGGTTTTTTGTAAATAATAATAAAAGGAACTTCGTTCCATCCGGGTGTCCCTTGACACCTCTCAAGTTTTTTTTATATATTTAATATATTTCTAATGCATTTTATATAAAAACTAGCTGACCCGTACGATGATTTCGCACGGCGCCATCTAGCCCTTTTCCAAGTATAAAACTCTATTAAGATGATTGATGTATCACTCAGAGATGGCGCTCTTATAAAAATTATATTTAATTATTTTTTTATCAACAAAAAGATTTTTTTCGATTTTTTTTATATTTTTCACCCAAAGAAGAAAACATAGGTAAGCTTTAACTGGGTATTTTTTTGATTTTTTTTGGTTAAGTAGCCACTCCAGGAAAAAACACTCTTAGAAATAATTTATATGATATTAGATTTCTGCAGTCCTGCACTATGTAAACTGTTACTGTGCCAAATTTCATACCATACCATTCGCATGTCTTAAAAAGAGGGTACAATAAAAACAAACAAACAGACGAACAGACAAACAAACAAACAAACAGACAAACAAACAGACGAACAAACAAACAGACGAACAGACAAACAAATAGACGAACAGACAAACAGACGAACAGACAGACAAACAGACGAACAGACAAACAAACAGACGAACAGACAAACAAACAGACAAACAGATAAAAATTCTAAAAAGTATATTTTTGGTTTTGATATCGATTGTAGATCACGTCCCAAGTATTCTTTAAAAAAAATATTCAATGTACAGTTTTGACTCTCCTACGATTTTATTATATGTAAAGATTCTATGAACATAAAACCTATTTAACGTCAATGGCAAAAATATCGGCAGCACAGGTTCACCGCCTATAGTAACTTCTCCAAGTATACTTAGTAGAGGTTAGGCATAAATATTGGATTAGGTACAGGGATCCGGTATTTTACGAAATAAGGTCATCGTTTTTCCCCGTGTTGGTCCCGGGCTCCTTTGAAGAATAGGCCAACTGCCGTTCTGCTAAGCAAGTCGTAAAAGGCAACTGATTGGCTATACTAGTCGCTAACATCGTGACTACTACGTGGTAGAGTTCTGTACTGTCTCGCCCGGGTCAGGTACCACCGCCTTACTTATTCCTGCCGCAATAGCGTCAGTGCTTGTCACTCTCGTGTTCCGGTTTGGAGGGTGAGGTAGCCGGTAAACTTATGCATGTGGCATTAGACCTCGCCACAAGATAACAACGCACCATTAACACCTTTGGTGTCTATACGCGATGGTTGACACTTTCCATCAGGAGACCCATCTGCTTGTTTGCTATCTTATGATTAAAAGAAAACTCACCCCGTGCTTGGGAAAACTAGAAACCCCGGCTTGAGGAGAGGTCGTTAGTTCGAATCTATCGTGTCGAAATTTTTCTTTTTTTTTAAGTTTTTCAAGTTTTCCGAAGCACGAGGTGGCTAAAACACAAATATATACATAAGTAAAATGTACGCAAGTCAATGTCGTACTTTATTGTCGAATAGCACTTCACTCTATGAAGGGTAAAGCATTAATGAATTAATTGATTATTGCTTCACCCTTCGAAGAGTGAAGTGTTATTCGAATCTCCTAAAGATGCTTCGGTTACGAAGTGAAACGAGCGTTGAGTGCATAACTTGTGTGTTGCTTCTGACGTGGAAGAAAGTGACGTGGAAGTGGGTGGACTATTGTGCCGCTGTGGTCTAAAGATAGCAAATTATTTATGAATTACATAAACATATGGAAACAGTCATTGAAACAGGAGAAGACAGAAGGAAAGGTAAGATAAGGAGTAAGACAAGGTTGTTCGCTTTCACCACTTATATTTAATATTTTTTATAATGCCATACGAAAAATTAGGGAAAATTCAGCGACTGGTGTTTAGTTTAATGGAGAAAGGATACCATTCATTCGTTTTGCAGACGACATAGCTGCAATAGCAGAAAACAAGCAAGATCTGGAAAATCTACTTAACGCAACGAATGATATTTTCAATGAATCCTCACTAAAGATTAACATTACCAAAACAAAAGTATTAGTAGCAGCCAAAACTAAAATAGAAATAGATTACACACAACAGATAAAACACGACAAGTAGATTCATTCACTCATTCATTCATTCATTTAAGTCTCATCACGTCAGATTCAAGATGCACACCTGATATAAGAGCTAGAATAATAATGGCAAAACAGGCTTACATGAATAAAAACGTATTTTTCAATCAAAAATTCCTAGACACATCAAAAAGAAATTTATAAAAACTTATGTATGGAGCATAGCCCTATATGGGAGTGAAGCCTGGACTATTACACAAAAAGAAAGAAGCTACCTGGAAGCCTTTGAAATGTGGTGTTGGAGGCGTATGGAAAAGATATGCTGGACAAAAATGGTGACCAACGAAGAAGTGGTCAAGAGAGTAGACGAGACGCGGAGACTGATAAGAACGTTGGAAGACCGTAGAGGGAAAATGATAGGTCATCTAATACGACACGACAGTTTTATTAACAGTATCATAGAAGGAAAGCGAGGTAGAGGAAGGCCAAGGATTAGCTATATATCACAAGTGAAGGAAAAACTAAACGTCGTGTCATATAGGGAGATCATGGAGGCGGCATTGAATAGGAAAAAATGGAAGAAATTACACGGCGAAATAGATGCACCGACAAGAGCTTGCTCTTAAATTTGTTGATAATCATCGGCGTAAGGCATTTTCTAAAACGCAAAACTTTATCTTTGCAATCTGATGATGCCATTTGTATAAAAAACGATAATTCACTGTTTCAATGACGAGTTTAAACAGCCGTCCACTGTACAATTCCGATAACTTTTTACTTGTTCCATTTTTGTACAACAGAATATTTAACTGCCGTCGCGTACGTGTCTCGCGGGCGGCATCCACTCTCGCATTGAACCGAAACTCTCCGAGATTTCGCATCCGTGAGAGGTGTTTCTGTGTGCGTTACTCGAAGTCTAGTTGTATGTAGATTGTCTTCTGTAGTTATTCTGTGGTGTTAGTCAACGATATTAATACATAAAAAAAACAATAAAGACTGGAACATGTTTAATAAACACCCAAGCCCAGAAATACAAACATTTATGACCGCCCCGTTGGTCGAGTGGTTAGCGGCCCTGACTACGCAATCAACGGGGCTCGGGTTCGATCCCCGATGGGGACAAGCATTTGTGTGATGAGCATAAATGTTTGTTTTTCCGGGTTTGGGTGTTTATTATGTATGTAAAAGTATTTATATATGTATTTCTATGTATTAGTATCGCTGACTGACACCCATAACACAAGCAAATAATTTGCTTACTTTGGGGTTAGATCAGTAAGTGTAATATGTCCCGTGAATATTTATTTATTTATTTATGCTCATCACATAAATCGGGAATCGAACCCGAGCCCCGTCGATTGTATCGTAGTCAAGGTCGCTAACCACTCGAACAATGCGGCGGTCAAATTAGATATTGGCAAAAAGCTCAAAAATGACCTGTTTTATTTTCTTATAAATAAAATGTTCTCGGCCTCCTAGGTCAAGATTTTAGGCTTATGTTGTACACATATTTTACTAATTTTAAAATAGTAAAATTGCAATTATTTACTAAAAACCCGGGTTATATTCATTAAACAAACACCACAAAATGCACCCGCTAACTTGTAATGAGCCGTATGTTCAAAGGTTTCTATACATTCCCGGTGTCATGTTTAATTGGATTTGTCACCCAAAATCTTTGAAATTTGTCATGTCTGTAATTTCTGAATTACAAAACTGATGGCTTTGAAATTTTTAAGGGACACTATAGTATCTCCTATCGAACAAAACGAGTATTATTTACACTTGCGTAGAGTGAGGTAGTGTTCGTTTCTCCTGAAGATGCTTCGGTTTCGAAGTGAAACGTGCGTTGAGTGCGTACATCAATTGAGTGCTTTTGTGATTGGTGCCGGCGTGGTCGTGGTTGTAATAGTGTGGTGGATGTGGGCGGATAAGTGTGCCGCTGGGGTCTTCGTTTGATCGGAACCATCGGTGAGTCTTATCCATTTATTAAACTGACGTCTCTCTTTTCGGTACCATCACGGAGAATACATAGAACAGTTCGCGGATAATAGCAAATTTAATTAATTTCACCTTTTTAATAATGGATTTCCGCAAAGTAACGCTTGAATCAATAAAAAAAATTAATAACTTGTAACCTCCATATTCTGGCAAATTAATAATTTCAATCATTCATTCATTCATACTATTTTAGCTCTTCAGGCTATCAGCTGTAGCCTATAGTCATTTTAAGATAGATAAGACATGTGTGAGCAGGCTATGAGGAATCGCATAAAAAGGAGTCCGACTAATATTTTATTTTTATATATCATAAGATAGCAAACAAGCAGATGGGTCTCCTGATGGTAAGAGTCAACCACCGCCTATAGACACCAAAGATGTTAATGGTGCGTTGCTATCTTGAGGCGAGGTCTAATGCCACATGCATAAGTTTACCGGCTACCTTACCCTCTAAACGGAACACGACAGTGACAAGCACTGACGCTATTGCAGCAGGAATAGGTAAGGCGGTGGTACCAGACCCGGGCGAGACAATGCAGAACTCTACCACCTAGTAGTCACGATGGTAGTGACTTGCAGAGCCAATCGGTCGCCTTTTACGACCTGCCTGGCAGAACGGCAGTTGGTCTATTCTTCAAAGGAGCCCAGGACCAACACGGGGAAAATAAATAATAATAATAAATTTTGTAGTGCGTAGACGACGACCACGACTACTAAGACTACGACGGATACAAGCATTTGTGTGACGAGCATAAATGTTTGTATTTCCGGGCTTGGGTGTTTATTAAATCTATTCCAGTATTTATATATGTATTTCTATGTATTAGTATCGTTGACTAACACCCATAACACAAGCAAATAATTTGCTTACTTTAGGGTTAGATCAGTCAGTATAATTTGTCCCGTGAATATTTATTATTTATTTTTATATTCTAACTCATTCTCTCGCAGACTAAATCCTTTATATGTATGCATTTGACTTTTTCCATTTCATCTAGCTTCAAGTCACAGCTTCTTAAGTGAAATTATGATCTGATCGCTATTAAAGTTACAATCGTTAAATCCAATCTTCATCAAAATCAATCAAACCATTTTGGAATCCATAGAAAGATATAAATATTGATTATGTTAAATTGTTCTTAGCATTAAATTATTTAATCTAAGAGACATACATATAAAAATGTGTAGGCGGTTGACCCTACAGGCCATCCCTAAACTTCCCACTAAATTAAGGTATTTTAAGCTCAAAAGAGTAAAAACTATAAACATAGATTTTTTCATATCAACATCTATTTTGTTAAAATGGCAGTATATTGATTTTTGAAAAGTTGTATATTTTGGAAACGCTAATTGAATTTGATTTTTCGAATGACATTCAACCAAATTTTTGAGATCTGAAATACTGCTTTATCTAAATAATCGACAGGTTGAAAAATTTCGTAGCAGTGTCAAAAAACATTTTTTTCCAATATTTTCATTATTAATAAATCCTAAACAAATTGACTGATTTTGATCCATTTAACGTATTTGACGCAGTTTTAAAGGGGAAAAGCTGGTAAGATTTTTAAGTCCATCGGTGTATTAGCCTGAAAATTATTTTAAAAATATAAAGTAAATATGCTAAAAATGACGTCATTTTAATATTTGAAAAGCTGTAACTTTTGAAAATTTGATTCGATTTTGATTCTTGAAATGCTATCTGACGTATTTTTTTAGAACTAAAATAATTTAGAATACCAAAAAATGATTGGTTGAAAAATTTCGAAGTTATATATATATATATATATATATATATATATATATATATATATATATAATTAGAAAAAACACTTTTTTTTAATCTTTCGTCAACGATTTCTCCCAAACGGATAAACCGATTTTGATTCAATTTATACTGTTACGAATAATCTAGAAGCGTGTAGAGTTGGAGCGCGCGCGCGGTAATTATCTAGAAATAAAAGAAAGAGATAGCTACTCCTATTGACAAACAAATAGTTGACCTGGGCTATGCCATAATGGACTTTGTGGGATATGGCATAAGGTTGAAAGTAGCGTGTACTAGGATTTATGACTCATATTTACGATAAGAAGTGATTCATTGTTTCCCGATACATTTAGATTTTTCTGGATCCAGCTAGGACTTTCCCCTGCCTATAAATACATAGATGTTGACAAACACAAAGCAGTTTTTATCAAGCGATCGAGAGCGATACATCAAGTGACCAGTGCAAAGCGAGAAGTGTTTTATTGTGTAGTGTTCTAAGTTCAGTGATAGTTCAGCGAGTGACTAGTGTGTAAAGTGTATTTATTATTACGTTGTATTGTGTTGTGTAAATACACGGATTTAATATAAGTGGTGTTTTTTTACAAGTACGAACCCGAGTACGTAACAATACATTAGATGTAATTTTTTGAGGAATAGAGCTGATTAGTTTTTGTAGTCAATCGGTACATTAATCTGGAAGTTATGTTAAAAAATACTGTTTTGCCAAAATTATTTTTGAGGTTTTTTCAAAATTTCTCAAAATTTTCCAGACCGATTTGGTTCAAATTTTCAGGAAGTCTAAGTTGAGTAGAATCCAATCGAATGCCATCAACAGCGTTTCGATCGGTCCAGCCGTTCAAAAGTTATGAGATGTTTACATACACACATACACACACACACACATACATACACACACACTAACGTCATCGCGAAAATAGTAGGAAAAGATTCCTAGGACCTCAAAACGTGAAGATCCGGTAAAAACTCGATTTTCGAAAATCGGGGCAAATTCAGTAACTTCCTACTTAGCGGGAAGTTAAGAAAATGAAGATTTTTGAAAATATATTTGGGTAATAATAATAATATCGCTGCACAAACTAAACAAATTGATCTTACCTCAAAATAAGCAAATTATTTGTTTGTGATTTGGGTGTACATGTCAATTATACTAATACATCGAAATACATGAATAAATACTGGAATATCTGTACAAATAAATAAAATTGGAGTGTCTGTTTGTAATATTAAAATAACCACTTTTCGCTAAATACATGTGGATGTATACATGGTATTTAATTACATTTACATTAATGATTTCAATGAAATTAAATTAAATTTAGGGAGCATTGAAATCATTAATGCTTCACCCAATGCTCCACCCCTTATAGAGTGAAGTGCTATTTGACTCTCCTGAAGTGAAAATATTATTTTGGTAATGTACTGTAATACCTCTATGGTGAGACGTTACAAGTGAGCTGGCAGCCTTGTCTGCTTTTAAATATTTTTTAAAATATAATTAGTCTTTCGATGGGCAAAGACGTATGCCCAAATAAATGGAAGTTCCAGAATAACCTTTTATTTTTCAATATAATAGTAAAATTAATGGTTTCGTGTACCTCTCAAGCTGCCAAGCAGTAAAACATATGCCCAGTTAATCGAAGTTTACTATGAGTGGTGAAGCCCCGTGGAAGAGCTTCACAGTACCATGTATACATCCACATGTATTTGGCAAAAAGCGGTTATTTTAATATTACAGACACTCCAATTTTATTTATTTGTAAGATACCAAAAGTAACTCTCTATGCATTATTTAAACGACAACAAACAATAGGAATAGATCACATAGCAAAAAATAACCCCGTCGACTCTGGCTCAATTGGTTAGTGCGTCCCGGCTTGAGGGAACGTCATAGGTTCAAATCCAACGTGTCTAAATTTTTCTTTATTGTTTTTAGTTTTTATGTTTTCCCAAGCACAGGATGAGTGCTAAAACACGAATATAATATTAGATTAGTAATTTAATAACCTCTTTAATACTCTATTTACAAATTGGTTACGGTTTTTTATCATTGTGAATGTTAATATGTGTGCGTAAATGACATTTTTGTCGGAAGGCTTTTCCGCACACATCACAAGAGAATGGCTTCTCTCCAGTATGATTTAACTGATGTCGCTGCAAAGAACTATTCTGCGTAAATCCTTTATCACATATATTGCACACATACGGTTTCAAATTTATATTAGTGTGGGTAGTTTTACGTGTGTATAAATTCTTTTTATATTTATACGCTTTACCACAAACATCATGCTCAAATTGTTTGTCGCCATGCGTGAAGCTATGTTGTCGTAAACTTGACAACTGATAGAAACTCTTATCACATATCTTACACACATAAGGTCTTATATTATTATGTCTGTTTTTGTGATCATCCAAACGGCGTCTAACAATAAAACCTTTTCCGCATATATCACAAGAGAATGGCTTCTGCCCGGTGTGTATCATTTTATGCCGTCTCAAAGCACTGAACTCTAGAAAACCTTTCCCACACAAATTACATACATGTGGTCGTATATTATTATGGTTATTCATGTGAATATCAAAATTCTTCTTCTGTATAAACTTTTTTCCGCATACATCACAAGTGTATGCCTTCTCATCAGTGTGTGTCTTTCTGTGCCGATATAGACTAGTCAACATTTTAAATGACTTCCCACATGTATTACATATATATTATATACTGATTAACATCATCATGTATGTTTTTATGAAGTTTCAAACACCCTCTTGTGGTAAACGTCTTTCCACAGACTTCACAAACAAATGGCTTCTTACCCATATGTCTCAATTTATGCCCATGCCAACTACTCAAATGTCTAAACCTTTTGTCACACAAGTCACACGCATAGCGTTTAACATCACTATGTATTATTTTATGACTTTTCAAACCATACTTATCGGTAAAACATTTTCCACAAACATCACAAGAGAATTTCTTTTCTACTACGTGAGTTGATTTATGACTCATTAATGCCGGGTCCCTATAATCTACAAACTGTCATTCGTAACAGTAACAATTCGTAACTAGCTTAGTAATAAAACGGTCTGTCATGCTGTCCCACAAGTTTTTTGAACTATGTATTTACGACAAGCATCCGTAGCTTGACTGCTTACCGATGGCCCTCTCGAATATAGTGTGTTATCTGTGGATGGCCCTCACTGCGTTCCATTATTCAGAAAGTTTTAAAATAGTCTCGAAAAAATTAAGCCCTATTTATAAACTAATTGATGTATAGTATAGAGCTAGATACAATGGATAGCCGTGTATGCATTTAATGCGAAATATAAATGATGTATACAAATAATCAATGGAAAATTTTTATCATTCAATATCAAAGAAAGTGTCACAAGCGTGAAATGGTTCACAATACTGACGTTAGCCGTCATCAAAGTTCAAACTGTTTTTTTCAAAATAATTTATTAATTATAAAATTGATGCGACCTACTAATGTTATAGACACATTTTTACAAGAAGCACAATTTTTAAAACCAAAATGGAACAATTTAAGAAAAACAAAACCAGAAAATGTCCCAGCAAAATTCACTATAACTTAAAGGTATAATATATATTACAAGAATTACTTTGTTTACATTGTAGAATGGCAGATATCTCTTTGGATAATCTCAGATGGCTCAGAGACAGCCACCACCAAGAAAGTAACAATTGCATTACAATCCATGTGGCAGGTAGATGTGCCGAATGCATACTTATTAGCTATTAGCTACCTTACCTTTCAAACTGGAACATACGTTACAAGCACAACGTTAATGCAGCAGGAATCGGTGAAACGACGGCACAAAACCTAGGTGAGACGTTGTAGAACTCTAATCTCGGAAAAATTATTCAAATCATTTTTTATTTATTCATTACTCAACCATTTAGATCTGATTTTATCAGTTCTTATACATTATGAATATTGGGTATGTTCTATAGTCTATACAGTACATGGCTTCGGCTGAAGGTATACTTTATTTTATTGTGTGTATATTTTTAAATTCTTGTAGTCAATATTTATGTTAACTAATTCACCTTTTTTAAATATACGATAGCAAACAAGTAAACAAGTCTCTAGATCAAAAGAGTCAACCATCGCCTATAGATACCACATATGTTAGTGGTGCCTTGCTATCTTGTGGCGAGGTCTAAGCCACACGCACAAGCTTACGGGCTACCTTACCTTTCAAATTGGAACAGGTCATTGACAAGCACTCACACTATTGTATAGGCAATATGTAAGGCCTAGTAGCCACTATGGTAGTGACTCGAACAGCCAATCGGCCCGCTTTTTACGACCTGCCTGGCAGAACGGCAGTTGGCCTATATTTCTAGGGAGCTCGGACCAACACGGGGAAACGTCAAATGCATGACTGTGTGGCAGTATGAGCCAAAACTTACAAACTAGAAAAGATGCTATCTACATTTAAAATTTCTATCTAGTTTAAATTAATTTTAAAATAACTATGTCTCCTTTAATAACACAGGAGAGAACTACAAAATGAATGATGGACGCCAGGAACAAAACTTTGCAATAGCTAAATATGGCCACCGAGCAAATACGGCAATTTTGGAATAGAATTACTTAAAACTGAAATAGCGAAATCGCCATGACTAAGCTTAAAGCGAAGAAATTATAATAGTTGAAAAATAATGCTTATGCCGTGGAAGAGTTTGTGTTGGAGATCTAAGCTGCTTTTTAGTTGTGCTTCTTTTTTCCAATTTTTTGTTTCCTTGCTAGTTCTTAAGGCCTAATTATAGTTTCTTCGCATGTTAAACTTAGTATAAGTTATAAAATAAAACTTCAAATTTAAGCACTTTGGTTTTATTCATAATGAGGTGATAAACAAAATCCTATAAATATCCCCACTTTTTGTCTCAAGGCTGTATATGAAATAGAAATAAATGAGCCCCTGAAATATTCACAGAACGTCTGTCGTTGTGGTCGCTAACACGACAAACAATAAGGTAAAAAAGTTAGAATCCAAAGGGGTTCCTATACAAGAAACATTAAAAATCTGTTTTCTTCGTCTGCCTTCCTGCATTCTTGTACGGACCGTATGCGTATCCAGCTTCATTGTTGCAAGCTGAAAAATAAAGAATTAATGATAAAAAATACAATGTTATTAAACATTTTCAACGATTTGTCCAATCATGTATAATAAATTTCGCAAACAAGCACATGGGTCTCCTGATGGAAAGAGTCAACCATCACCTATAGACACCAAAGATGTTAATGGTACGTTGCTATCTTGTGGCGAGGTCTAATGCCACATGCATAAGTTTACCGACTACCTTACCCTTCAAACCGGAACACGACAGCGACAAGCACTGACGCTATTGCGGCAGGAATAGGTAAGGTTTTTTGTGATATGGGTACAGTTGACACATATTTGAAGTCAGTTTAATTTTTAAATTGCTATGATCCATATCTTTGAGATAACCATTGCCTATAGATACCAGGTACCTATATTATTGTTACCCAGATAGGTATTTTAATGGTGCTTTGCTATCCATATGGCAAGGGTTGAAGTCAAATTTATGGTTCACTTCCGTAAGATTACTAGCTACCTTACCTTCCAAACTGAAACAAGACAGTGACAAGCATCGACACTATTACGACAGGATTAGGTAAGTGCGGATGTTGTAGAACTCTACCATGTTAGTGATTATAGTTAGCCTGAAATTATTATTATTTATATTTTCCATATTATTCAATACCACCTTTAAACAATAGACCATCTGTCGTGCAGTTCGTAAAAGACTCGAAAAAGATTGATTTTCAGGTCATGACTATGGTGGTAGAGTTCCGCAACTCCTCACCAGGGTATATGGCACCACCGTTTTACCTATTTCTACCGCAATAGCGCCAATGCTTCTCATTTTCGTTTCTCGGTTCGGAGGGTAAGGTAGCTGGTAAATTTATACATGTGGCATTGCCATTCCTCCAAACGGATAGCAGTGCATCAGCATCAGTAAGAACTTTGGTGACTATAGGCAATAGTTTATCTTTTCCTCGGGTGAGATATCTGCTTGTTTGCTTTACAATGACAAAGATTGGCTGGCTTGTGAATTAAAGTAATTCGTAGGCGAAGTAGGTGACCAACATGACTTATATTTATTCAAATTTGCACAAATTATAGGAGATTATATTCTAACGTGTTTTCCATCAATTGCAACTAGTACTCGAGGAAAGCGGGCTATTTGGCAACGTCCTTGTTATGTATCATTTTTGATTTTTATGTAGTCCGATTGCAAATGTGCTATTGCAAAGCTGATATCACGTACTGTCCGCCTGGCGCAGGACTGTCACACCAATAAAGTCTTCTGTCAACAACACTGTGCCTATCGCATGCAATCGGAGGGTCAATAGCAGCTGGTGCAATGGAGATTATTCCAAGATTTTTTGAACAAATACGAAGAACTATGAAAGTTTATTTATCTTGCAAGAGTCTACGAATAATAATTAAAGTTTGTCAGCTAGGAAATAAGAAAAATATCTACCTGGCTCCTGTTATTCGTAAATGGGGATATATTTCAGACAATAATTGCTCTTGTGCCGTTATATCAAGCTGAAACCGCAGCTGGAATTATATGTAGTTTCCACTCTTTCCTTTATACTCTGATTGTTGATTTTTCGTCGGAACTAGACGTCACATACCAGTCTGATAATATGTAAAGCATTTCCGTGTCACTTTCTGAGCTTGAAGTGGTAAATTCACGCTAAATATTTTTTAAATTATTGTTCAACCGGCCGAAATCCGGGGGTAGCTATACGAATGACGGATGATGAAATTTTGACAGATTAATGACATTATATTTTTTATAGGGACATACCAATCTGTCATTTCCATACAATACACAGTAAAACCTTAACTGGCAGCCCTCCCACCCGTTAGCAACGAACCTTTGGTAATTTGACATAAGAGTCGTGCTTTTTAGGAACAGTTTTAGCTTACGCCTTGTAGAAAATCCTACTATTTGTCACTAAAACGAGTCGTTTTGCAGATATAGGGACCGGGCATAAATGGCTTTTTACATTGAAACCCTTATTGCATATGTTGCATTTGTAAGATTCCTTGTTGTGAATTTTCGTGTGTGTCCATAGATGACCTCTTTGTGTGAATGCTTTTCCACAAATATCACATGTGTATGGTCTGTCCTCTGAGTGAGTAATTTGATGTTGACGTAATGTATATGCCTTAGAAAAACTCTTTTCACATACATCACGAGCAAAAGATTTCACATTATTATGTATATTTTTGTGTGAATTTAACCTTCACTTGTATTTATATGTTTTACCACAGACATTACAAGAAAACAGTGTTTTTTCATTGGTAACTTCTTTATTATCCTTCTCTTTTCTTTGCGAATCTGTTTTTGATTCTAAATCTACTAGATCCTTCACAGGTTCATCTGTTATATCAGTTGCAATAACTTCTTTATTATCCTTCTCTTTTCTTTGCGAATCTGTTTTTGATTCTAAATCTACTAGATCCTTTACAGGTTCATCTGTTATATCAGTTGCAATAACTTCTTTATTATCCTTCTCTTTTCTTTGCGAATCATTTTTTGATTCTAAATCTACTAGATCCTTTACAGGTTTATCTGTTATATCAGTTGCAATAACTTCTTTATTATCCTTCTCTTTTCTTTGCGAATCATTTTTTGATTCTAAATCTACTAGATCCTTTACAGGTTCATCTGTTATATCAGTTGCAATAACTTCTTTATTATTCTTCTCTTTTCTTTGCGAATCATTTTTTGATTCTAAATCTACTAGATCCTTTACAGGTTCATCTGTTATTTCAATTGCTTCATCGATACAATCTTCAGATATCTCCTGCACCCAAACGGACTCCCCTGAAATTACAAAACTCTTGATGGGATTTTAACGGGACTTTCACTGGCAGATAGCTAATTTAATCAGGAGTTACTTAGACTACTTTTATTTAGACATTTTTCCACGAGGAAGAAGTCAAGGGCACAGTTAGTGTATTTAAATATAGACAAGTGACACTTGTTTGGTTTTATGTGTTGTTCAACAACAATGTAGTATTGTTGAACGAGACTAACACATGCAAATAATTTGCTTACTTTGGTGTTAGATCAATCTATCTTTATGAAATTATATGAAACAAATAAAACCTTACTAAACAAAAATGCATAATGTGCAACCGTGATTTATCTTATTTTAGTTTTCCATCCATCTATTAATTTTAGTCGGATAATACGCATTAGCAACATTTTACGATACGCGACGATTACCCTCGATTATTGCCGAACTGTACAGACTGCGGCAGTACATTACGTAATCGCTGCTTACGAAATTTATAGATGTGTGCGCTTGCGAACTGAATACAGACACAAAAATTACTATACACATGCGAACAAATCTACTGCGCCGAGACGGCGCATGCCTTTAGTTAGGGTCGCCAAACGCCTGGCAAACATAATGTTTGTGTGCTTGCAAATAGGTGCTATTTATAAAATATTAGACGTTTTTTTTTAAATTAATATATTTCGTTTATTCATTTATTTACTATTAATTAAAGTCATAAATGGCAAGTAAAGCACTGCTTAATTGCATTTAGGGACTACACGCCACTGCATGCGCCAGACAGGCCGTCTTTAATGGTTGCCTGACATACAACAAGTGTTTTTCTCAAGACCTTCACTCTTTAACATAACCCCAGCTAATTAACTCATGGAACCAACTATGGTAACAGACTAGAAAGGTTAAAGGAATATATAATGGTTATCTTCAAACCTATATTCTTTCTGCTCCATGGTTCTTCAAGCACCGAAATCTCTCTAAAATAAATACTTCTACAATAATTAGGATGCGCCTGGGACATGTTTGTACTCCTGTGATTTTAGCTAAATTGAAAATCAGAGATCAGTCGATTTGCGAATGTGGCCTGGGAGAGGGTTCCATGGATATTTTCTTTGATTGCCCCAAAATACTAATCCCCCTATATGACATTCTACCAAAAGAAATAAGCCGTCCAATTAGCATTAATTTCTTGCTCACCTTAGTCCATTCCCCCTTTATTGTAATCTATACATATAATAAAATCGTAGGAAAGTCAAAACTGTGCATTGAAATTTTTTTTAAAGAATACTTGGGGCATGATCTACAATCGATATCGAAGCCAAAAATATAGTTTTTAGAATTTTTGTCTGTTTGTCTGTATGTATGCCCGGGGTAAACTCAAAAAGTACTGCATGGATTTACTTCAAATTTTGCATGAATATTACTGCAGGCTACATATTATCACGCTATCACCTAGGGGGGTGCAGCTGTGCGGAGTAAATGAAGTGCGCGCGGACGAAGTTGCGGGCAACAGCTAGTTCTTAATAAATTTATAACCATTAATAACATCCACTTATGAATTCACTGTTTGTTCTACTAAATAATAAAAACTTAACAGTTCATACAAATAAATCTCAGCCATTACTAATGTTGTGGCATCTTTAATTGTTGCACGCCTTTCTTATTCAATGTGAGAATATATATATATATATATATATATATATATATATATATATATATATATATATATATATATATATATATATATATATATATATATATATAATAAAATCGTAGGAAAGTCAAAATTGTACATTGAATATTTTTTTAAAAGAATACTTGGGGCATGATCTACAATCGCTATCAAAGCCAGAAATATAGTTTTTAGAATGTCTGTCTGTATGTATGTCCTGAGGGTAAACTCAAAAAGTACTGCATGGATTTACTTCAAATTTTGCATTAATATTACTAACAGGTCGGGTCAACATATAAGCTACATATCATCACGCTATCACCTACGGGGGAGGTGCTGTGCGGAGTAAACGAAGTCCGCGCGGACGAAGTCGCTGGCAACAGCTAGTACTTATATAAGTATTGTTACATACTCGGGTTCACAATTGTAGGAAAACACCACTCATATGAAATTCGTGTATTTAGTATACAAATACACAAGACAACACAATGTAATACTAAAATACACTTTACACACTAGTCACTCACTATACTATCACAGAACTACACAATAAAACACTTCTCGCTTCGCACTGTTCACTTTAAGTATCGCTCTCGATCGCTTGGTTAAAACTGCCTTGTATTTGTCAACATATCTCTATTTATAGCCAGGGTAAAGTTCTACCTGAATCCAGAAAAATCTAAATGTATCGGGAAACAATGAATCATTTCTTATCGTAAACATGTTATGAGTCATAAATCATAGTACACGCTACTTTCATACCTATACCATACCTTATACCATATTCCACAAAGCCCATTATGGCAAAGCCCAGGTCAACTATTTGTTTGTCAATAAGAGTAGCTATCTAGAGTAGATTATTCGTAACAGTATTTAAATAATATTTTGTATTGTGAATTGCCCCCTACTTGTCCTTTATTTCAGACTCTGCAAAAGTCTCATTACACCACCTCAATATTATTGGAACATATAAGCAGTGTCAAAGCAATTTAATTCACTAGTCATTGGCAAAATCATCACCATTCTAATGGAGCCATACAACCAAAAAGATTGATTGATTAGTTTAGTCTATGGTTGAATCGCTGGTTAGTGTAACTTGCCCAGTGAATATTTATATAAAATTATTCATTTACCTTTTGTGTCGTCTTCAATTTTCGCTTCTTGTTTTAGATTTAATTCAATTTCTGTGAAATCTTCATCAACGTCTAATATATTGGGTATAGATATTTGGTAAACTATTTCATAACTTAGCTTTATTATTGGAAAACATGATTCGACTGGTGTTTTTGGCTGTAACAAATTGAAAAAAAAAAAATCATGAAAAACATATTTATTTCCACCACTACAATTTGAATACATCAATAACAAAATATGGTTTACGATTTGATTTCATTAGTGCAGAGTGGACTGGAGCCTAAACTAGGAAAAAACCTTTATTTCATTTGAGCTGCAAACACTGGTCACAGTTATGAATGAGGATTGTAAAAGTATGGGCTTACATTTGAATGCGAAGAAAACTAAAGTTTTGGTATTTGAAAGAGAAGCAACCAGAACGGATGTAAGAGTTGTGGTCGATGATGTAGTGCTGGAACAAGTGGATGAGTTTGTATATCTTGGATGTGCTTTTAGCAGGGATGGAAGGTACACCGCTGATGTTGAAAGAAGAGTGTGTGCAGGGAACAGAGTAAATGGAGCGTTAGGGAGATTACTTAACAGCACAATTTTAAGTGAGGGTGCCCATCTAGCCCTGCATAATCATGTGCTTACCCCAACGCTATTGTATGGAAGTGAGAGTTGGGTATGTCAGTAAGGGCATGAAAGTAGAATCAACGCGGTCGAGATGAGGTCGTTAAGAAAAATATGTGGTGTGTCACTCACAGACCGGGTTCGTAATGTCGAAGTGAGAAAGAGGTTAGGTTTGAAAGAAAGTGTCAGTGTAAAGATGAGAAAGGGCATGCTCCGTTGGTTCAGACATGTAGAAAGAATGGTAGATGTAAGATTAACAAAACAGATATACAACGCGAATGTGGAAAGATGTACGTACCGCGGAAGACTAAGACTGACATACCACGATCAGATTGATCGAGTACTGTCCGAAGGTGGTGTCAAGAGTCTTTGCAACCGGCGTGTGTGTATGAAGAGAGTGATGAATGTGGAGGGAGCGAGACAGACCTGCAAGGATCATGATGTATGGCACTCGGTTCTCTCTGCCTACCCCGTTCCCTTACGGGGTAAGCAGAGAGAACCAAGTGCCATATACCAAGACCAAGACTGACATACCACAATCAGATTGATCGAGTACTGTCCGAAGGTGGTTTCAAGAGTCTTTGCAACCGGCGTGTGTGTATGAAGAGAGTGATGAATGTGGAGGAAGCGAGACAGACCTGCAAGGATCATGATGTATGGCACTCGGTTCTCTCTGCCTACCCCGTAAGGGATCTGGCGTGAAGATATGTATGTATGTGTATGTACCTATATTTCAGGACCCCAGGTCTCTTACCTTCTTCATTATACAAATACAAAAAGTATAACTGTTTTAACTTAGTGTGTGGTGTAGTGTGTTGTGCACTTGTGTATATTTGTGTGTTTTTGTGACTGTGTATAGCAATGTAATAAAAGTAGTGATGATGAGATTGTGTGTGAATGTAAAAAAATAAGTATAATAAAAATGTACCACCCACCCACTTCTATTTTTTTTTATAAACTAAATGGATAAAATTAAGGAATCAAAAAATTGTGTAAGTGGTTGACCCTCCAGGCCGTCCCTGAAACTTCCCGCTAAATTAAGATATTTTAAGCTCAAAAGAGTAAAAACTAAAAATATAGATTTTTTTCAGTTCAAACATCTATTTTGTTAAAATGGCAGTATACTGATTTTTGAAAAGTTGTATATTTTTGAATGCTGATTGAATTTGATCTTTCGAATAACATTCAACTCAATTTTTGGGATCTAAAATATTGCTTTTGCTAAATAATCGATATGTTGATATTTTCATCATTAATTAATCCTAAACAAATTGACCGATTTTGATCCAATTAACGGTATTTGACGTAGTTTTTAAAGGAGAAGAGTTGATAAGATTTTAAGTCCATTAGTGTATTAGCCTGAAAATTATTTTAAAAATATAAAGTAAATTTGCTAAAAATGACGTAATTTTAATATTTGAAAAACTTAGTAACTTTTGAAAATTAGATTAGATTTTGATTCTTGAAATGCCATCTGACGTAATTTATTTAGTACTAAAATATCATAGAATACCAAAAAATGATAGATTGAAAAATGTTGAAGTTATGTCGAAAAAACACTTTTTTCAAAACTTTTCGCCAAATTTTTTTTGTTTTTTTTTCAAAATTTCTCAAAATCTTCTAGGCCGACTTGGTTCAAATTTTCAGGAAGTTCACAGACACACACACACACACACACACACACACACACACACACACACACACATACATACATAACTACATACAGACATACTGACGTCATCGCAAAAATATTCGATAAAGATTCCTAGGACCTCAAAACGTGGAGATCCGGTGAAAACTCGATGTCCGAAGATTGAGGCAAATTCAGTAACTTCCTATCTACGTACACTACGTACTACGTAGCGGGAAGTTAAAAAAATTTCAAATTTTTTGGGCAATTTTTAACAGGTCGTAACTTCGAGGGAAATTGTCGTACAGGAAATAAAAAAAGGAAATTGTAGCTCCAAGTGTTTAGTTTTTGGATTAGAACTTTAAAATTTTGTAACCATCGCGGTTTTTGAGTAATCTTAGAAAAACCAGCAACAAAAAATTTAATAGCGTAGAATGTTTAATAGTTATGCTATATCTTAAGTGGCGTGGTGGTTTCAATATGACGGCACTAAAAATGCAATATTTGAATCTTGATCTAAATAAAATAAATCATGGAGTTAAGAAAACATAAATACTTGATCTTGATCTAAATAAAATAAATCATGGAGTTAAGAAAAATACTGATGTAATAATGGCATAAAATAAACACTTAAGACCCCTTAAGAGAAGAAGTTGTAAAACTAAAACTCGAATACCTTTATGACAAGCCTCAAGCTCAAGGTGCCTTTGACCAAATTAAAAGTAATCAGGAAAAATTTACTTAGAGGGACAGATTAATTACATGATATTTACTAAGTAATAGTAGGTACATGTAAAAAACACACAGCCAGCATTATAGAGTTCATTCACATGAGTGAGTGCATATAACTCATAAACTTAGAGGGATATTTTTAAACGAAAATTTTTATACCTCACCTGTAACCAAAGGTGATAATGGTGCGTTGCTATCTTGTATATATATATATATATATATATATATATATATATATATATATATATATATATATATATATATATATATATATATGTACATACTTATATATATCTAGTGCTTTATCCTCCAAATTGGAACACAAAAATAACAGGAGTTGACATTATTGAGGCAGGAATACATAAGAGGGTGATAATAAAACCAAGGCAAGAAGTTGAAGTGACGAAACACAATTAGCCAATCATTCACCTGTAATAAACTGCCTGGCAAAATGGCAGATGATCTATTCTTAAAAGTGACCTGAACCACTATGGTAAAGTATATCACATATTGTGCAAATCAGGCGATATAATTTTTTATTGTCAACTAGCTGACCCGGCAAACGTTGTTCTGCCAACTATGTGTCTAATTTTCCAGTGAACATTTTGTAAATTATAAAAATTTAATTGCACAAAATATGAAACTTGTAATTATTATAAAAAATTATTTTGTAATATGAAATTGTACATTTATAACAAGTACATAAAATAGAGAAAAAAGACCAGCCCGCTGAGTTTCTTCCGCCGGATCTTCTCAGTGTGTGGCCGCGTTCCGATCCGGTAGTAATTCTAAATATTCGATAGAATCTTTTAAATGTAATATTTTATAATGATAATTTTTTTAAATATTTGCACACCATATAATGGTAGAATATGTTGGTAACACCCATATTCTTGCAAATAAATATTTTCTTTCTTTCTTTCTTTCCTACATTTCTTCACCTTTTAAACCTAACCGGAACCTCCATGAATATTTTAAAACCAATATTAGCCAAATTGGTCCAGCCGTTCCCGAGTTTTAGTGAGACTAACGAACAGCAATTGATTTTTATATATATAGATTAATTTATGCCAAGCGAAGCGAGTGGGTATTAGCTAGTATTTAATTGTTACCTCTGCACTGCTGTCAACTCCTTGTTGAAGATATTGGTTTGTCCTGTCCGCTTGTTGAATCAACTTGCTGCATTGTTTTAATTTCGTTAAACAAATATAACATAGTGTAAGACATATATGATTGTTAAACTGGAAGAAAACACATTAAACAATAAAGTCGGCATTATTTTAACAATCATTATTCTTACTCAGAACACTTAAACAGTGACTGGCACTTAGGCTTTCCGGCAGAAATAGGTAAGGCGTTGGTGTGAGACACAGGCGAGACAATGCAGAACTCTACCACCTAGTAGCCACGATGATAGTTACTTGCAAAGCCAATCGGTCGCCTTTTACAGCCTACCTGGCAGAACGGCAGTTGGCCTATTCTACAAAGGAGCCCGGGACCAACACGGGGGAAAAATAATAGCTCAATTTCTGTTCGTTTTTCTTTGCAAATGGCCTCCCAACATATTAATTAAAAGTTCTAATTTATTAGCGAAAAGTCTGAATCTATCATTGAACTTGTATACCAATATGGTCATAATCTACTCATATTTTACTAGGTGGTAGAGTTCTGCATTGTCTCGCCCGGGTCTGGTACCACCGCCTTACCTATTCCTGCCGCAATAGCGTCAGCGCTTGTCGCTGTCGTGTTCCGGTTTGGAGGGTAAGGTAGCCGGTAAACTTACGCATGTGGCATTAGACCTCGCCACAAGATAGCAACGCACCATTAACATCTTTGGTGTCTATAGGCGATGGTTGACTCTTTCCATCAGGAGACCCATCTGCTTGTTTGCTATCTTATAATATAAAAAAAAAATAAGGTCATAATTTAATGGTGTGAGGGATGCGCTGTGTCGCGCTCCCGGCTGCTTGGGTACCACCATCTTGCTTACTTCTCCCGTGAAATAGCTTTGCTGTGTGTATTACTGTCTGTCTGTCTATCACCAGACTGTACCTCATAAAATGTGATAACTAGATTGCTGAAATTTTCACTAATCATGTATTTCCGTTGCCACTATTACAACCAATACTAAAAATTAAAAATAATGGAATATTAAGGACCCCCCCTTAATATTACTCCATACAATAAACATGTTTTTTTCATATTTTTTACTCAGTATTAATAACGGTAACAGGCACACGCTTAAAATTTTCACAGCATATTTAATTGTACATTACCTTTCAAAATAAATAATTAAATAAAAATAAGTAAATATTAAAGAGGGGCTCCCATACAACAAACATAATTTTTAAGCAATATTTTATAGATGGTATGAAACCCTTCATGCACGAGTCCAACTCACACTTGGCCAGTTTTTAAATATGTTATATGCTGTGCTTGAGTTTAATAATAAATAACCGTTTAGCTTTCTTAAAAGGTTTTTTTTGGAACGAAGTTCCTTACAGGTGGCTTGGAGGGGATAGGGATTTTGCTGCGCGACCGAACTGAAAAAAATGTGATAGTAAAACCGTAAGAAAAATGCGTGGAGTAAAAGCGTTAAATGAGACGTGCGCAGGCGCGACAGTCGCGTACACAAGCGAGTAGTGCCGTTTAGCCGAAGGAAGTTCGTTCCTACCTGGTGTCCCGCGACACCACATCATTTTTTTTAACTTCAATATGTACCTACAGATGTATAAATTTTTAATTATAATTAATGAAACTAAGAAAATACATTTTACACCAGATACACAAAATTAAATTATTTGAAAAAAATGTTTAATTTTTATCATTAACATTACTTAATTATTGTAATGGTAATTGTAAGTAAACAATTTCTACCTTACTATATATCTATACATATAATAAAATCGTAAGAAAGTCAATGTATGTCCAGGGTAAACTCAAAAAGTACTGCATGGATTTATTTCAAATTTTGCATGAATATTTCAAACAGGTCGGGTCAACATATAGGCTACATATTATCATGCTATCACCTGGAGGAGCTGTGCAGGGTAAACGAAGTCTGCACGAACGAAGTCGCAGGCAACAGCTAGTACCTAATATGATAGAAAAATGATTTTGCAATTGAGCAAAAACAGTCTTGTAATTTAATAATATTAGTTCATACCATCTACAAGTCTGGTGAAACTATTTTTTGAGGAATGTAATTCACATAAACCTGTATAAAATGTTCTTATATCTAGTGAGTTTGTAGACTCATATTTTTAATTAACTTAATTTTTAAGAACTTGTAAAAGAGTTTTTGTAACTTGTAATTTGCAAGCTAGAAGACTGTAACATTTGATAAACAGGACCCTGGCAGTAATAATTAAAAAATGTTGACTCATCAAAATTGCCTGTTAAAGTTTATTCAAATATAAAACATTTAAGACTTTGAATTTGAACTATCTTCTTTTTACAAGCAAATTGGATACTGTATACAATAAACTACAATATGCACATATATGAAATACTACTTACCTACACAAACAATAAGAAGTTAACAAGTTTTTTATTAAATAAGACAAATAAGTAAGAAAAAGCAAGAACTAATTTTATTTTCAAATTTAATTTTAACTTATTTAATAATGAGACTATCACAACTTCACTATCACTACATAGTATATATAACATAGTATAAAACAAAGTTGCTTTCTCTGTCTTGTCCCTATGTCCCTATGTATGCTTAAATCTTTAAAACTACGCAACGGATTTTGATGCGGTTTTTTTAATAGATAGATTAATTCTTAGGGAAGGTTTTAGTATATAATCCTTTCCGATATTCCCACTGGAACAAAAGCTACGCGGGTGAAACCGCGGGCAGGTCGCTAGTTGGATATAATACTGAATTTAGGTATAGTAACTTTAACGAAACAACTGTCACAAGTTCCTAGAGAAATTCGATGCTCTTGTTGCAACAAAACAATGCATTCACAGATTTCTTATCTCTTGTTTACATTCACAGTTGGTCAGCAGTTAATAAATACAGAAGGATTTCTTTACTTTTGATAAGTGGGTTATGTTAAATTTAAGAATTCTTGTGTACAAACTTGTTGTTGGTACAAAGAACAAACGACTGGCGTAAATGGCGACGGAATTATATTGGTTTCTAAGTTTATGCAAGTATTTAGTGTATTTTGCTGTTGAAGTACCATTTTAAATAAATATTCTTTATTTATTATTACGGCTAAAATTATTTATTTACCGTTACGTCAGTTATCTTCTCATACAATACTTGTAAATGAGTATTTGTAATATTGATTATTCGAATGTCAGTTGCTAAGCAAATTATGCATGTATCTTCATCCATTTTTAAAACACTTTTCTTATTTTGCAAATTAAATTATCACATAGGACATAGCATAGGTAAGTACTATAATTACTGTATAATACACAGAACAATATAACTAACGGAATAATACTAAAATATGTGATATATAAAATATAAATAAAAATACTTCTTCTAACAATTGACAAATGACAAAGTCAAATGACACTTTTTTGACAATTGATATATATGATTTAACCTCTGAATAAGGAAACCAATTGAAATATTATAATGCCATATTAAAGACACTTAGATACGTAATAGTTTAGAAGACGAAATAATAAACATAGTGGCATGTTTGTCTAACGTAGGCAATCAAAACAAGCCAATTCTATACACCAGTGTTTCCCAAACATTGTTTTGATATGGCCCGGTAATTTTCACACTGCCCCTTCGTGACCCACATAATACTTTTAAATCCAAGCTGGTTCTATTAGTTGAAATCATCCATATTTAACAGGTAATAGTAAAAAGGTTTAATTAATGCTACATATTTTGATGTAGCCTATTTTGTCATCACTCAACGCTTACGAATCTTCGTCGCGTCGCGTCGATCTATAGTAGGTAATATTTTAAAAGCAAGGCGGGAATGTTGCGACCCGGTATTTTTTTGATGGCCCGGTACCGGGCCGCGATCCAGCAAATGGGAAACGCTGCTATACGCAATAGTTTTGCTTCATTAACAACTTTTCACATGACGTCATGCGTTTGCCGCAGTGTGCCTAAAGCATAATAGTATATACTAGTATATGGTGTGCCGTGTCCGCCATTTTGTATCGCTATGTACTTACCATGAAGTATTAGGTATAGGTGGAGCTAGCTTATTCTATGTAGACGAGATGCATGCTCCACAACATTGTTTTCGTTCCTAGTATTTAGTGAGTATCAAGGTAGTTACATTCTACCCAGAATGTTCACACGCGCTTCAAAATCGTTCCGAAGAGTACTACGACATGGGTGGAGTGTGTCTCTTTCTACTAAATAAAGCGCTAATCGCCATATATAAGTGCGGCCATGCGTAGTTTGCAAATTACTACTAAGTAATTCTACTAATTTGAGAAATAGTTTTTGCATTGCATAAGTAATTACGTAATAACTAAAATAAGCACATTTTAGAACTCACTGTGTTAATTACAATACATTTTATGCTATCGACGTGTATGAATAAAAGGGATTTAACGATTACCGAATTTACAAAAATCTACCATCAGATAGTTTTATTTACACTGGCAATTGCAAGAAAGGGACAACATCCACTCTTGTCGTTGTCTTGCTCAGAACGTTTTCCCCTATGTTAAGTAAGAAACAAATGTCAACTTTATTCGTAACAAAATAAAGTACATTTTTATTTTTCAAATATTGCTTCGTAATAATTCCAGTTATCGTATACAAGGTCCTTGTTGAGTATACATTACCTACCACTTTTTTAAGCTAAGAAATGTTTTTACTGGGGACATATTATTTTAAGTTTTCAGGTACAAGTTACAATATTAATTCCTTTTAATTTTTCTCTCAGGGAAACTCTCGGGTAAAGATTATTGGTTCGTCTCCTACCTTTTTTTGCAAAACAAATATAGCTTTTATTTCAGCAGAATTTCCCCACCGAAAAATCCCATATGAAATAGTGCGGTGTTGTTAAGTAAGGCATATAATTCTTATAGTATTGACATCAATTAACTTTTTAACTGCAAAACCTGCCGAACTAAATTTATTATAACTTTATCTAGAGGTATACCTAAAAACACGGTGGAGTCCACCTGACTTATTTTATATTATACTAGCTGTTGCCAGTGACTTCGTCCGCGCGGACTTCGTTTACTCCGCACTGCTTCTCCCCCGTAGGTGATAGCGTGATAATATACAGGTTTTATGTTGACCCGACCTGTTATTAATATTCATGCAAAATTTGAAGTAAATCCATGCAGTACTTTTTGAGTTTACCCCGGACATACATACAGACTAACAGACAGACAAAAACTCTAAAAACTATATTTTCGGCTTCGATATCGATTCAATGTACAGTTTTGACTTTTCTACGATTTTATTATTATATCATAAGATAGCAAACAAGCAGATGGGTCTCCTGATGGAAAGTCACCTAACGCCTATAGATACAAAGGTGTTAATGGTGCGTTGTTATCTTTTGACGAAGCCTCAAATGCCACATGTATAAGTTTACTAGCTACCTTACCCTTCAAACCGAAACACGACAGGGACAAGCACTGACGCTATTGCGGCAGGAATAAGTAAGGTGGTAGTACCAGACCCGGGCGAGACAATGTAGAACTATCACTTAGTAAACGTGGTACGTAGTAAAATCAGATTATTTCCATCTAGTCTAGTTGGTAGAGTTCTGTCTCGCCCGAGCTGCTACTAAAGAGCTGTCTACTAATTCATGGCGCAAAAGCGTCAATGCTTCTTATTTTCGTATTACAGTTTTGAAGGTAAGGCAATACCATCCTACCCCATCATATGGATAACGTCGCACTAGAAACATACAACAACAAACAACATTTTGTGTCTATAGACGATATTTTTTTCTTTCCTTTACGATTGCTATCTACTTGGTTATTTATCAGTAATTTAAATTTTCATAGATTTTATTTTAGGTATTTAGATAGAATATCATACATAATATATATCTATTTACACGTTATTGTACCATTTTATTATGATTTACCAAGATGTACTTATATGAAATATGTTCCCCATTTTTTTGGGAAATTATCCCAGTAATAAATTGGCAGTACTGTTCAATCGGACTAAAAAATCAATTTTTTCATATAAAATTGTAATTGTAGTACAAAAACGGCTTATAAACCGTGTTCTTGCTATTATTATAAGATTTTTCAAGATAATTACGACAACATTTTGTCGTTACAAACCAGCATATTTTATAACTTTCCTTCAGCTCGTTCTCCTATGATTGTTAAAATGACACTTTTTAACGTATCACTCAAGTGTAGCAAATTTAGTAGACTTTTTCTGGGGACACTTTTTATCGTCTAATTATCAATCTAGACGTGTATAGCTTGCTACAATTTACTGATCTGTGGTGTAGTATATCTATGTACACAGATTATAATAGTTTACTTACTAGTCATGGTAATTTTAAAGCTAAATAATTATTCTCGTTCAAATTAGTTCCTACTCCATTTTGCGAATGTTCCACCATAAACTGTAAATATGAACAAACTGCACATCATATTCTTTGGGAGTGTAATCTCTGGCAAAATGAACGTAGGCAAATGCTTGATAGTATACGATGTATGTCCGGGGGTAATCTACTATTCTGACCTTGTAGCAACACGTGGGAATTTCCGTACCTTCAAGCGATTTTGTCATACATACTACTGGATGCAGAATTAAGTAGGCCATTTTCGTAGGTCCTCAAATACTTAAATTACCGTGGTGCAATAGCAATCAGGCTTAACCTGATTGTAAACGTCTCATTTCTTAGCAGTTTTTGCTTTATCTTTACGCTGTCTCCTGCTGTAAAGGGAGGGAAACTGGATGTATTTTCCTACTCCTCCTATACTCTTCTGATTAATTTCGTTGCGGCTTCCAAGACAGCTTAGCTTTTTCCCTAGGGCACCCTGAGCTCGCAACTCAGAGGTCGTCAGGACGGTTGCCGCTGTTGATTCTGGTTTACAGAAGTTACAGGGGTGGGAACGAGAGGTGGGTCCTTTAAAAAAAAATATAATAGTTTATAATTTTAATATAATTCCATAGATACCTATACCACACGTCCCAGATTGATAATTATTGGGCGATAAAAAGTGTCCCCAGTAAAAGTCTACTAAATTTGGTAGACTTGGGTGACACGTCAAATAGTGTCATTTTACACAATCATAGGAAAACGAGCTGAAAGAAAATTATAAAATATGCCGGTTTGTAATAACAAAATTTTATCGCAATTATCTTAAAAAATCTTATAATAATAGCAAGAACACGTTTCATGAGCAATTTTTGTTCTACAATTACAATTATATATGAAAAAATTGTTTTTTTAGTCCGATTAATCGTTACTGCCGGTTTATTGCTGGGGTAATTTTCCAAAATGGGAAACATATAAGTACATCTTGGTGAATCATAATAAAATAGTGCAATAACGTGTAGATAGACGTATGTGTATAATATTCTATCTAAATACCTAAAATAAAATAAAAATGACGTGGTGTCGCGGGACACCAGGTAGGAACGAACTTCCTTCGGCTAAACGGCACTACTCGCTTGTGTACGCGACTGTCGCGCCTGCGCACGTCTCAT
Source organism: Apodemia mormo (assembly GCA_036924255.1). Classification (NCBI taxonomy): domain Eukaryota; kingdom Metazoa; phylum Arthropoda; class Insecta; order Lepidoptera; family Riodinidae; genus Apodemia; species Apodemia mormo. The sequence goes on along the minus strand of JAUPFN010000028.1, from coordinate 377,197 downwards.
TTAACGCTTTTATTCCACGCATTTTTCTTACGGTTTTACTATCACATTTTTTTCAGTTCGGTCGCGCAGCAAAATCCCTATCCCCTCCAAGCCTGCCGTAAGGAACTTCGTTCCAAAATCTATTAAAATTTAAATTACTGATAAATAAACAAGCAGATAGCACTCCTAAAGAAAAAAACTACCATCGTCTATAGAGACAAAAATATGTTTCTAGTGCGACGTTATCTATGTGATGGGGTGGGGTGGTATTGCCGGATACCTTACCCTCAAAACTGTAATACGAAAGTTAAAAGCATTGAGGCTTTTGCGGCATGAATCAGTAGACAGCTCTTTTGTGGGAGCTCGGGCGAGACGTGTTGGTCCCGGCCTCCTTTGTAGAATAGGCCAACTGCCGTTCTGCCAGGCAGGTCGTAAAAGGCGACCGATTGGCTATCGAGTCACTACCATCGTGGCTACTAGGTGGTAGAGTTCTGCATTGTCTCGCCCGGGTCTGGTACCACCGCCTTACCTATTCCTGCCGCAATAGCGTCAGTGCTTGTTGCTGTCGTGTTTCGGTTTGGAGGGTAAGGTAGCCGGTAAACTTATGCATGTGGCATTATACCTCGCCACAAGATAGCAACGCACCATTAACACCTTTGGTGTCTATAGGCGATGGTTGACTCTTTCCATCAGGAGACCCATCTGCTTGTTTGCTATCTTATGACATATAAAAAAAAAAAGACGTTGCAGAACTCTACTAACTAGACCGTCCCGTTGGTCGAGTGGTTAGCGACCCTGACTACGCAATCGACGGGCTCGGGTTCGATCCCCGACGGGTACAAGCATTTATGTGATGAGCATAAACGTTTGTAAATTTTGAAAAAAGTGATTTTTCGACATAACTTCGAATTTTTTCAACCAATCATTATTAGTGTTCTACGATATTTTAGTACTAAAAAAACTACGTCGAATGCTGTTTAAAAAAAAAACAAATTTTTTTTTTAAACAGCATTCGACTTTTTCGACAGCATTTAGCAAACTTACTTACTTAATACTAAGACACCGATTGACTTAAGAATCTTATGAGCTTTTCTCCTTTAAAAATTGCGTTAAATACTGTTAAGTGTATCAAAATGGGTCAACTTGTTTGGGATTTATCAATGACGAAAATTTTTGGAAAAAATGGTTTTTGGCATTGCTTCGAAATTTTTCAACATATCGATTATATAGCTAAAACAATATTTTAGATCCCAAAAATTGAGATGACATCGTTTCCAAAATATACAGCTTTTACAAAAAAGAATATACCGCCATTTTTAACAAAATAGATTTTTGAAAAAAAATCTATGCTTATAGTTTTTACTCTTTTGAGCTTTTAAAATTTTACTATTTTAAAAAATCAATGCTTATAGTTTTTATTTTATTGAGCTTTTAAAATTTAAAATTTTACTCTTTTAAAATTCCTTATTTACGCGGATAGTTTCCGGGATGGCCTGCAGAGTCAACCGTTTACATTTTTTTCATAGTTTATGTATCACGTTATTGCTTGAATTATTTCATATATTTATTACAATAAACTCGACATTTATAATAACTTTTTTAACAGTTTTCTATTAAGGCATTTTTGAAATTTATTTTCTGGCAGTGTGGGCAAATTTTAATTGCAAGAAGAATTAAAGATTAACAATTGATTAATTGGTAAATGTAATCGCAACAACTAACAATTAATTAATTGTAGTTGTGGAAAATTACAACTAACAATTATTTAATTGTTAACTATATTAGTAACAATTAACAATTAATCAATCGTTAGTTGTGATTTACTACAATTAACAATTAATTAATTTTCAATGGTTTGTGATTTTTTAATTAAAACTAACAATTAAAAAATACTGCTGTATAATAATATACAGACGGTATATATAAATATATAATATACCCGTGTATTAGAATAGTGCCCCCCCTCCCCCCATCTATTCCTGTAGTTAAATACACATAAACATGTGTATTTGATTTTTTAATTAAACATGATTAGACAGACAATGACAATTTAAAATTTCTTGTAATAATTTTAATTACCTTTTAATACAACTCTCTTCTCGAACATTTTTTAGTTAATTGTTAAGTTTTAAAAAACTGTTTCACAAAACAACTAAAAAAGTTAATTGCAATTATTTTAATTGTGAGTTACAATTGACATATGTTAATTAAATTAATTTATTTGCAAGGTGCAATTAAAAGCTTAATTGCGATTAATTTAATTGCAATTACTTTATTAGTCAATTAACAAGATAATTGACTAATTAATTGATTAATGCCCAACACTGTTTTCTGGTAGCTCTCTTATATACCGGAAAGCTTAATATAAGTTTTTACAATAAACTTTCCGATATATAAGAAATCTATAAAACAAAGTCGCTTTCCGCTGTCTGTCTCTATGTATGCTCAGATCTTTAAACTACACAATGGATTTTTATGCGGTTTTTTTATTAATAGATAAGGATGATTCAAGAGGAAGGTTTAAGTATATGTATAATAATATCCATTATATGGTAGAGAAATACTGTTATAAATATATTTAGCAAAATAACGTTTGTCGAATCAGGTCAATGGCCGTTCAGCCATGCACGTTTAAGGCGACCAATTGGCTATACGAGTCACTAACATCATGGCTACTAGGTGGTAGAGTTCTGCATTATCTCGCCCGGGTCTGGTACCACCACCTTACCTATTTCTGCCGCAATAGCGTCAGTGCGTGGTAAACTTATGTATGTGGCATAAGATCTCGCCACAAGATAGCAACGCACCATTAACACCTTATATATATATATATATATATATATATATATATATATATATATATATATATATATATATATATATATATATATATATATATATATATATATATATACATATTATTCTGACAATACAAAGTTATATAAACAATAGCAGATCATCGGAATAGATCGCATAATAACAAAAAATAAAAATAATTCTGCCACTTTGAACCCGTCGAGACTAACTCAGTATCAGTTGGTTAGAGCGTCCCGGCTTGAGGGAACGTCATAGGTTCAAATCCTACATGATTTAAATCTTTGAAATGATTTAAGTCTAAATTTTCATTTATTGTTTTTAAACTTTTTCAAGTCTTCCCAAGCACAGAGTGAGTGCTAAAACCAAGCTAAAACACAAATATAATAACAGATCAGTAATTTATTAATCTCTTTAATACTTTATATACAAAGTGGTATCGGTTTTGTATCATTGTGAATGTTAATATGTGTGCGTAGATGACATTTCTGGAGGAAGGCTTTTCCGCACACATCACAAGAGAACGGCTTCTCTCCAGTATGAGTTAACCGATGTCGCTGCAAAGAACCATTCTGCGTAAATCCTTTATCACATATATTGCACACATACGGTTTCAAATTTATATTTGTGTGGGTAGTTTTATGTGTGTATAAATTCTTTTTATATTTAAATGCTTTACCGCAAACATCACACACAAATTGTTTGTCGCCATGCGTGAAGCTATGTTGTCGTAAACTTAACAACTGACAGAAGCTCTTATCACATATCTTACACACATAAGGTCTTATATTATTGTGACTGTTTTTATGATCATTTAAAAGACGTCTAACGATAAAACCTTTTCCGCATATATCACAAGAGAATGGCTTCTCCCCGGTGTGTGTCATTTTATGCCGTCTCAAAGCACTGAACTCTTGATAGCCTTTCCCACACAAATTACACACATGTGGTCGTATATTATTATGGTTATTCATGTGAATATCAAAATTCTTCTTCTGTATAAACTTTTTTCCACAGACATCACAAACATATGGCTTTTCACCAGTGTGTGTACGTCTGTGTTGACGCATAGTACCTGATCTTTTAAACGCTTTTCCACATATATTGCATATATATGGATTTATATTATCATGTATATTTTTATGACTTTTCAAACTTGCTCTCCCGGTAAAAGTCTTTCCGCAAACATCACACACAAACGGCTTCTCACCCGTATGAGTCAATTTATGCTTATGCCAAGTACTTGAATGTCTAAACCTTTTGTCACACAAGTCACACGCATAACGTTTAACATCACTATGTATTATTTTATGACTTTTTAAACCGTTCTTATCAGTAAAACATTTTCCACAAACATCACAAGAGAATTTCTTCTCTGCAGTATGAGTTAATTTATGACTCATCAAATAGTTTATCACATTGAAACCTTTATTGCATATATCACATTTGTAAGATTTTTTATTATTATGAATTTCCATGTGCTTCCGTAGATAACCACTTTGTGTGAATGCTTTTCCACAAATATCACATGTGTATGGTCGGTCCTCTGAATGAGTAATTTTATGTTGACGTAATGTAGATGCCTTAGAAAAACTCTTTTCACATACATCACAATCAAATGGTTTCACATTATTATGTATATTTTTGTGTGAATTTAAGTCTCGCTTGTTTTTGTACAATTTACCACAGATATTGCAAGAAAACGGTGTCTTTTCATTGGAAACTTTTTTATTATCTTTTTCTTTTCTTTGAGGATTTGTATTTGATTCTATACCTACGGGATCGTTTACAGGTTCATCAGTTATATCAGTGGCTTCATCGATATAATCTTCAGATGCCTCCTTAACCCACACGGACTGACCTGAAATTCCAAAAAATTGCCATAATACAATAAACAAACGGCTCAATCAATTATTCATTACCACATTGTGGGACCAAGTATCTTCTGTCGGTGCACTTGTTGTACCTCTGCCTACCTTTACGGGGATACGGGCGTGAAGATACAAGAGTTTTGGTATGGAAATATGGTCGCGTCAGTAACATGCTAATGTGTAAGGCAGTGTTTTTCAATCTTTTTCAAGACACGACTCCCTTGGCATAATAAAAAAAATTGCGACCTACTGCCGCCTGACATTAAAACAATTAAATTGTTTTAACATTTTTCTTTATTATCAAGTAAATATTTTGTGTTTGTTTTTTTAGTAACACTAAACTACCTCTACGACACCCTTGTAAAGGCCTCGCGACCCCCTGGGGGGAAGCGACCCACACTTTGAAAAACACTGGTGTAAGGAATATCAATAGCTACACAAATAAATCAATATGCTGTCATTTCTAACAAACTATATTTTTTAACTGAAAATTTTATGCTTATAGTATTTACTCCTTTGTGTTCAAAATACCTCAAATTAGCGGAAATGTTCAGGGATTGCCTGAGGGGTCTGTGTTTTTGGAATTGAACACAGTTTTTTAAGGAATAGCGCAGATTAGATTTTGTACTTAACCAATTCATTGCGGATGACACGGTAGCTGTATCATGATTCCTTTTAACGTATGGCGTATGCCACGGGAGTCGGGTCATTTTTAAATCGATTATGTCTCCCTCAAATTGCACTTTAAAAGTTTCTACCTTGAACAAAACCTTTGTAATTTTCCATGTAAATCAAGCCTGTAGGCTTCGTTTCTGAATATTAATGGAAAATTTATGGGACTGTCAACCTTTTTAAGCTGCATTAATAGCTGTGTCACATGCGCCACAAAGACTCGGTTAATAGGTACAACTGGAATTTATATAAATAAAATATGTAAGTTAGTTGACCCTGCAGGCCATCCCTGGAACTTCTCGCTAAATTAGATATTTTTAGTTCAAAGGTGCAAAAACAATTACGATACCATACAATAAGCGTAAATTTTTGTGCTCCAAGAGTCAAAAATCAATCAAAAATCTAAAGTTTGTAAAAATGGCAATATTTTAATTTTTAGAAAAAATGTGTATTTTCAAATGATGACCAACTTCGAACACGTTAACAAAATGGAACAGGACTTCTACTTAGTTGAGCTTCTCTAATACGTGGTACATTTAACTCTCTATTACTAATATTATTTATTTACCTTTCATATCATCTTCAATTTTCACTTCTTCTTTCAGGCTTAATTCAATCTCTGTTAAATCTTCATCAACATCTAAGTTATTGGGTATAGATATTTGGTAGACTATTTCAAAATTTAGCTTTATTATTGGAAAACATGATTCCACTTGTGTTTTTTGCTGTAACATAATGTTAATATATAAAAATTCACTTACAAAACATTTATTCATCTATAAACTAGTTGCACCTTGCAGCCCGCTGCATTCTAGAAGTTTTTGGTGAAGCCCGTGGGAACAACTCATTTTTCCAGAATAAAAAGTAGCCTATGTGCTATTCCAGGGTATCATCTATCTATCAAATTCCATCCAAATCCGTTCAGTTTTTGTGTGATTCAGTAACAAACATCCATCCATTTTTTTTTTATATAGAAGAGGGGCAAACAGACAGTAGGTTCACCTAATGCTAAGTGATTATTTCCGCCCATAGACAACTACACTACCAGCGGTCTTGTAGTTGCGTTGCCAGCTTTTTAAGAATGAGTAGGCTCTTTTCTTGAAAGTCCCTAAGTCGTATCCGTTCAGAAAAATTTCTGGCGATAGCTGGTTCCGTATAGGAGTAGTGCGGGGTAGAAAGTGGAGAATCACACGGTGCCTCGAGAATCAGAAGCAGATGGATTTCCTGATGGAAAGAGAAACCACTACCCAAAGACACAATTGATGTCAATGAAATGTTGCTGTCCGTGGAACTCGACAATGACAGGCATTGACGCTATCGCGGCAGGCGGTACCAAATACCTAGGCAAGACATTGCAGATCTCTGCCACCTAGTATTCACAATGATAGTTACACGCATAGACAATCATTCATCTTTTGTCTGGCCTGCCTGCCAACGAATTGCCTGGCAGAATGGCTGGTAGTCTTTAAAGGTATTTTTAAAGGTAACTCAAACCACTACAGGGTAAATCACAACACATAATTGTGCAAATCAGGCTATATAATTTTTTGGAAAAACTTTAAAAACAACAAAGAAAAATATCGACACTCAGGGATTGAACCTGCGACCATCTCCCTAAAGCCGGGACGCTCTCTCACTGAGCTAGTGACAACAGGCTCGACGTGACGAAATTCTTCTTTGCTGTATATGATCGAATTACGTCGATTGTACCGATCGCTAGGTATATCTACATATAACCAGTTAAATGAGTTCATCGTTACAGATGAACTTACTGATGCAATGAACGAAAGTACTGATAAAAAAAAATTAAAAATGTGAATTTCATCTGTAACTATGAACTCATTTAACTAGCTATATGTATGTATACCTAGTTTTCCCAAGCACGTGGTGAGCGCTATAACACAAAAATAATATATAATTTTTTGTCAATTAATTTACGTTAAGCAAAGCGAGTGGGTATTAGCTAGTATTTAATTGTTACCTCTACACTGTCAACTCCTTGTTGAAGATATTGGTTTGTCCTGTCCGCTTGTTGAATCAACTTGCTGCATTGTTTTAATTTTGTTACACAAATGTAACATAGTGTTAGACATGTATGTTTGTTAAACTGGAAGGAAAAACAATAAACATTAAAATCAGCATTATATTGTAAACCAACTGACCAAGGTAATAATCAGTTGGTCTTATTGTGTGGCAATGTTCACACATTTAACTATGGTTGGTTATTAATTTATTTATTTTATTTATAATATTAATATTATTCTTTTTTATTTATTATAGTTATACTATACTAGCTGTGCCCACGACTTCGTTCGTGTGGATTTTTTAAAAAATAAAAATATCATACTCATTATAAATATTTTGTTTTTGGATCTGTTCCAGCCGAATTTATAATAAATTTAATAATTTTATTGGAGAAAACTCTGATTTGGTTTTAAGAGTTCCAAAGTAAACTAGGAACCCTTATAGCTTCGCTTGTTAGTCTGTCTGCCCGTCTGCACTATTACTCAGAGATACTTATTACTTGAAAGCTGTAATTTAGCATGAATATACATATTAGTCATATCAACAAAGTAGTAACATTAAATCTTGAATATTTTTTTATCAAATTCGCTCCCTTATATGTAAAGTGGGGATGTTAATATTTTCTTATGTACCCCATTACATGTTGTTTTTGTTGGACAGGTTTTTTAAAAATATTGTAAGTTTGTAAAAAAAAGTTTTTGATTAAGGGACTCGTTTGTAAAATATTAAGCGTTTAAAGCTAATTTTTGTTAGAATCAATTTTCCCCCTCCAGACCTCTCTGCAGGCTTAAGTATTGATTTTGGGGGTGGAAAAAAAACATAGTATAAATATAATGAAATTAAGAGGAAAACTATCACAGCTTAGAAGGCTTTACAAGTTTTTGAGTAATAGTTTACCAACTTATGCGGTGAACCTGTGGTGCGGATATATATTTATCATTGACATTGAATACCTGAAATGTTCATAGTATGAAACAATAAAAGCCCTCTTCTTAGTCCGCATTATTATAATAAGCAACTTGGGAACCCTAGATTGCGCATGGCTCGACACGCACATTCCCAATTTTTTTATAAATTAATATCATATTTTAATTAGAAGTTTGCATCCAATCGGAATTCACAACGGCAAAGTTTTAATATTAAAGGAGATTGATAAAATAGGTGTCAATAGAATACAGTGTCAGCCGAAATTATCAAATTAATTTAATGTAGAATAAGCAAATATTAGAACTCAACATACAATTTTTAATAGCAGGTAAATTTTAAAAGTTCTGGTAAAAGTTCACTTAATACGCGTATATGTGTTCTGTTTACAATTAAATCTTAAATAAATAAATTACGAATTTAGTATTAGTTTAAAACTGTTAAAGTTACACAGTGAAGTGTGTCCTGTGCAATCATAAGAAAAAAATCATGTATTCAAACACAATAATAAATATAAAACAGTGAAAATAAACTTAACGAAATCAGTTAATTCAATTAAAACTCAAGTACATTGGTGTAACATTCACATTTGACAGGTGTACTATAGACGAACCAATAATACCAACATTATGGCATGTTAAGGCTGTTACACACACTATTGATACGGACAAAATGGAGGAACAAATGGCTTTGCTTTGGAGTAAATTTAAAGAAGAACTTCAAAACCAAACAATTACTATCACAGAGACAGTTCAAAAACAATTTCTACTACAATTGAGGAACAACCTAAAACAATTAAACAGGAAAATGAAGAAATTAAAAAGGAAATTGACCACTTGAAGTTAAAAGTTAGTTAGAGGCTGAAACTAGGAAAAACAATGTTATTATCCATGGAGTTGAAGAAAAAGAAGACAACATTGATCTTATGGATACAGTTTTAGAAATTTTAAATAATATGAACAGAAAGGTCAAATCAAGTGACTGGGATAAGTGGGAAATCAGTCAAGTGCAAAGAATTGGGACAAAAATTGGAAATGAAAACCAGACCTATTAAAATAACTCTTACACTAGGCTGGAGAAGAACAGAACTTTTAAAAAATAGAGACTTATTTCCTAAAAATATCAAAATAACTTAAAATTTCCCGAAAGACATACTTGAAAGCAGAAAATCTCTAATTCCTAAAATGATAGAAGCCAGGAAAGCAGGCAAATATACTATCATAAGAAACAACAAACTTATTGTAAAAGAGAATAATGACAATATAAATACAAAAGATAAAAGGAAGAGAGTCCCAACAACACCTCCCAGTACACCTCCTGACAGTTTGAGTAAAGCCCCAGAATCTATTATACGGACATTTTCTCAACCAATTAAATCAGTTCACAGCTTTCAAAAATCAGTTCATCTAAAACAAAGATTAGACAAGAAGCATCAACTGAATACAGACAAAAAATTCCTACTAGGAAGGAAGGTATTTGAAGCAGTTTTTTAAAAAGAAAAGAAGCGTACCCACCCTAGGATGGTGTAGTTTCTTTATAACTCAGGCGCGTGCGCTCCTTATAGGCAGAAAAGCAGTGCTTCACCTTTATTTTAATAAAACGTTCATACGTTTAAGATGACTTATAAATAAATGAATAAACAAAATATAATAACTTAAAAACGCCTAATATTTTTTAAATAGCACCTATTTGCAAGCACAGCACTCAAATATGTTTGCCAGGCGTTTATTAAACGATAAATAATATTGAACTAATGCCGCAAGCAAACTGCTTCACATTGTAAATGTGTGCGAGACATAATTACCTATCCGCACGTAATTGGCTCACTCACACAATGACGCTATTTTACAAAGCAGGTAATGCGGCCTTGTTCTATAATCCGGGTAAAGATAATAGACGAAATATTATTGACAAAAAGTATGCTCACATTATGCATTTTTGTTTAGTAAGGTTTTATTTGTTTAAATAGCAGAAATGTTTTGTGTTTCGCGGGGGCCATTTGCTTTTTCATGTGATAGCTGTTAAGCATTGTTTATTATTTTGTTTGTGCCAGTATATTATATAAAGTTTTCATTTTAATATTTGAAAGTGTGTAGGTACATTTAATAGGTTATTACTGAGTTTCTATAATAATTGTAGTGATTTGCTTTTACTAGTGCATTTGTTGATTTTTTAAATGTTATTTGATTGTAAAGTTTGCGTTGAAAATGTGTGTTTATTAAAAATTAAAAATAACAAGTTTTTTCTATTTTGTCATTCAGTGAAAAGATTCAAATCGTGTCTAAATGTAGGTGTGTACCCGAGTTACAATTAAACCAGCAAGGCCAGCTAAACGTACACATACATATTTGAAAAACACAAAATCAACGACTCACAGAGCTTTCCATGATTTCTATAGAAACGACATTAATGATAGAATTAAAACGCAATCCAACTTTCTATGACGATATCCTAAAATCATATTTAAAAAAGGATAGGCGCATAGATTTCACTACATAGTATAAAACAAAGTAGCTTTCTCTGTCTGTCCCTATGTCCATATGCATGCTTAAATCTTTAAAACTACGCAAAGGATTTTGATACGGTTTTTAATAGATAGATTGATTCTTGAGGAAGGTTTCAGTATATAAACCTTTCAGATATTCCTACGAGAACAAAAGCTACGCGGGTGAAACCGCGGGCAGGTCGCTAGTAATCTATAAATGAATGAGAAGTTTGTTTTTTTACTAACCCGTAATTTTATTATTAAGGTTATATTATATAAGGCCATATCGGATATCTCGCAAGGGATGTGTTCTGTAACTATCACTCACTTGGATAATATATTTGAGGTGGTCAAAATCTTGCGTTTATTTATATCGGTGTATAGTAATCTCAAGTAATCAGAACCTTCAGTGAAAATTGAAGCTGACTAGGTGAGTAGTTAGATATTAATTTAGCTTATTATTTTACTTATTTTATTACAATTTCATTCGCCGCGACGATCGATTGCTGTTTTGTTTGCATTGCCGTAGAAGATGTACATGAATAGTAGTACATCTAAGACTTATTCTGTTGGCATGATTTCCGACTTAGAGATCCGTCGCATGGCTGTAGCTATGCTACAGATCTATAAGAAAAATTTTTGTGATCGAGTACACAGCTGCATACCCAGTGTCATAATTCTGTGCACGCCACTGTTATAACTTCATATTTAGCGGCTGCCGAAAATATCGATGGAATAATATAATTCCCTCCATCGTCGATATATGCGAAATACATTGTAGGTTTTTCATTTTAACGTAATTTATTTCTTTAACTACATAGGTATAGGTTATGTTACCCTGTTTATATCATGTATTTCCATATTATTGGCATGTACACTAGATTAGTACATAAAGTTGCACGTTTTATTTATACAAGTATTTATTATGTATTTGCTACTAAAGTACCATTGTAAATAAATAAAGAAAGCTGCGACGAGAATTTACTTACCTTTATGTCAGTTATCTTTTCATAAACTACTTGTAAATAAGTATTTGTAATATTGATTATACGAATGTCAGTTGCTAAGCAAATAATGCATGTATCTTCATCCATTTATGAAACACCTTTTTTTATTTCGCTAAATATCACATAAATACTACACAAAAACTATGTATGACTATGTGATTTGATTTGTTTGTAATTTGTATCAGAATTATCATAATTATGACAATTGACAAATAAAATGACATTTTTCAAATGACAATTAGTGTTGCCGCTCGATAGTCCAATATCGATAGCAAATCGATTGTCTATCGTTATTTTAAGAAAAACAATAGTATCGATTTCTATCGATATTATCGATAGTTTCGATATCTCATTAGGACAATACTATCGCGCAGTAAGCAGCAATACTATTGATAGTATTGACAGTATCCTACCTGAAAAATTAAAAGCTACCGATACTACCGATATTATTTTCTCTCAATATTACTAGAACTAGTTTTGTAATATCGATAGTGACCCTTATTTCTAGAAACTAGAACTTTTGATGTTTACAAGTAAATTTTTAATGTGGGCAGACAAAGAAAATTATAGTTGTAAATTTTGAATACCTATAAAAATATATTCTGCCACTTACATTTATATTTTTAAGTCTTTAATGATACTGTTGAAAAACACGTAACTATCAATGGTACAAAACTATTGATAGTAAGCATAATACTATCGACTTAATCGATTGCTTATTCATCTCCAACGCTAATACTATCGATACTATCGTCTTTACAATCGATAGAATAGCTTTTTTAGATTAAAACTATCGATTGTAAAACTATCGATTTTTCGGCAACACTAATTGACATGCATCATGATATTAACCACAGATATTACCTGTAGAATATGCTCAACAATAAATGATCGACTAAACTAAGTTTATACTTAGTTTAGTCGAATAAGCCCATTTAGTAGGTGCTTTTATAATCGAAGTCAGATAGAACTAGTAAAAAATAGAGCTTTGTAAGGACTCACAAATTTTGACGTGAATATGTTTTTAAATTTGCCTTTGTTTGCCTTCATAGGGACCAAAGAGTATACAATACTACGTAAGAATAGGTAGGGACAGTTAAAAAAAACAGATGATAACAAAATCGGGGGATACAGTTTGGTGTTATAGCTACATAACTATCGCCAAAATCCACAATCTAATTTACGAATTAAAGAATTTAATAAGCTGAGCGCGGATTTTGATACTGCGCGGGGAGTTGAGTAGGAAGTGCCGTTACTTTTACGTAATTTTACTGCGTTGCATATTTTGCATATGGTATATCTTCTGACTCAGAGCAACTATAAAGTTCGATTAAGTTTTATTCGAAAGTTTTGTAAATATTTATTGATTGTATAATTTAAGAAAATAATTTTAAATGCTTATGGTAAATTTTATATATTTTATAGCGCTTAAGTGAAAAATTCAAAGAAAAATTGTATTCAGCCAAAAAAATCTTTAAAAAGCCATATCATAATACAAGGAACATAAACCGTCTGAAAGGGATTTTAAATAGCAATCTAATGATACCTATGAACCCTTATATAAAAGAGTGAAGAAATTACGAGAACGCAAAAAGATGAAAGTGTCGAAACGATTAAAGATAGTACTTCTACGATGAATTAATTTTTTTTCGGATATTTTTTTTTATATCATAAGATAGCAGATATATATATATATATAGCAAACAAGCAGATGAGTCTCCTGATGAAAAGAGTCAACCATCGCCTATAGACACCAAAGATGTTAATGGTGAGTCTAATACGCTATCTTGTGGCGAGGTCTAATACCACATGCATAAGTTTACCGGCAGCCTTATCCTCCAAACCAGAACACGACAGCGACAAGCACTGACGCTATTACGGCAGGAATATGTAAGGCGGTGGTACCTGACCCGGGCGAGACAATGCAGAACTCTACCACCTAGTATGCCGGTGGTGCATGGCAAGGATCAGCCGATGGACAAAACAATGCCCCACCCTGGGCATTGTTTTGTCCATCGGCTGATCCTTGCCCTTGGGTTCGGCTCGTAGATGGGCGAAACGTAAATGTGCTCTATGAGTCGATGCACTTGATGAGTTCAAGAGTGAGCTTCTTGGAAACTGAACTTCGTATTTATTATGAGACATTTTTCGTGAACTTATTTTTTTCGTGAATTAATGCCTTAAGAGGAGATAGTATGATTTTATCGTAGATTTTGCCTAACGTATTGGGGCTAACGTAGGCTAATGGAACAGTAACTACTGATGTTATTTCGGTTTTTTTCCGGTTTGTGTATAGTCCTATGACGGTGGCTTCTGCTCTCGAATGGAAACGCACAACCGGCTAGGAGTGCATTGAAGATGCAAACTATAATAGCAGGTATATAGGGATGAGAGGGAGGTATTTAACTACCATATTTGTGTATCTTCGGTATCAGTGGGTAATAACGGTTAACCCTCTGGTGGTAACGACGCCTTACGCTGTACTTCGCAATCCACAAGATGGATGGACGTGGTCTAGGTCCGTAGACAGGTTTAATGGGGAACATTGTGATTAGAAAGACGAATGAAAAATGGTATCGCAAGATATCACCCGTGACGTAGACGTATTCACGTTAAAAGCTGCACGGCAAAAATTGCATGACTATATCCATGACACAGCCATTAACCGTTTTTTCTATCTTTTAATGTATGGACTTTATTTATGGATATCTGACTTGAAACATTCCGGCGAATTTTCAACCAAATATACGAATTGTATCAACAAACAAATAAACACTTATTTTTTGCTGTTAAAATTTCCTTGATTTGCTGAAAATACGATTTTTTTTTATATCATAAGATAGCAAACAAGCAGATGGGTCTCCTGATGGAAAGAGTCAACCATCGCCTATAGACACCAAACCGGTTAATGGTGCGTTGCTGTCTTGTGGCGTGGTCTAATGCCACATGCATTAGTTTACCGGCTACCTTACCCTCCGAACCAGAACACGACAGTGACTAGCACTGACGCTATTGCGGCAGGAGTAGGTAAGGCGGTGGTACCAGACTTGGTCGAGTCGATACAGAACTCTACCACCTAGTAGTCACGATGGTAGTGATGCGCATAGCCACTCGGTCGCCTTTTACGACCTGCCTGGCAAAACGGCAGTTGGTCTATTCTTTAAAGGAACGCGGGATCAACACGGGGAATTTATGTGCTTGTTAGTGTTATCTACAATGAAGGTACTATTTATCTACATAATTATATTACTATAGAAGGATAGAGAACTATTTTTTCTTATTAAATTTTGATTCTTGATAATGTTTAATGCTCTACAAGTACCTAAATGTAGCAAGATTCATTTTGAGCTACCATGCCGCTTTTGTAGTATAATATTGATAGATATTAATGTTTCCTAATGGTAAATTTCTTATAAAAGTCATAGTTCAAAAGGAAAAAAGGTTTAAAAATAAAAGTTTTCTTTTTAAAGAAATGCCCATTTTTGCATTCCATTAAGATAATTGTCATCCTTTGGCAGCTCATTTACGGCGCTGCACTGGCAGAGGGATCGAAGAAAAGAGAAAAAAGTAGAAGGATAATGATAATTCAGTGTAAATACGTTACATACTCTTTGATCCAGTGCAAAGAATATAATACTCTCTACGAGAGGTCCAGTGTCCACCAGCTTTTCGCCGGGCGCAGTGAGCACTGTAAGCAGCGAAGAGTTATATTATATTAATATTATATAATATTAATTGTGATCACACAAACAATTAAACGAAAAGTTTACCTTATCAAGTCATATCGGAAGATTACATAAAGTATATCAAAAATAATTTACCACGTATCTGTCACGTTTAATATTAAGATTTGATGGAATAGAACATGACAATTACAGTTTGATAGAATAAAATATAATACTAATTTTCCCAGGTTATATCTACTTTACTTCGCGATCCGATCTAGATCGAAATCGATTTAAAAAATAAAAATCGTATTGTAAAACTTGAATTTCCGAAAGTTCGATTCAATTGACAGATCGATAATCGACAATCCCTATTTGGAATTGATTTCGCTTTGTCTGTGCCAGTGTTGCCAGAATGTTACTTTTGTAACATTTTGCGTTATTTTTGACCCTCTCATGTTATTTTCATAATACACTACTCGAAATGTTAGGTACTTTTACGTTACTTTTAGGACATAGGTATTAAAATTATTTATATTTTCTATCAAATAAGATTGATGTGATTAAAAATGAGGTTTTTTTTCTATAAACTGATAATCTTTATTTATTTGGATTAAATGTCAATTATTTGATTAAAAATTATTATGAATCTTTTCTCAATCATTTGATTAAAAATTATTACGATTCTTTTGAAGCTTAAATAATGGGACAGGAAATTTTTTAGTTTCTGTGTAATAAAGTGTAATTTATTATATTAGTGCCATTTTTCGCATAAAATAAGGAAATGTTATTTTTCTTGTGAAATATATTTGATTTGACTATCTGTGACTGGAAACACTGGTCTGTGCGCCGTGCGGTTTGTTTGGGTTTGTTTGTGAAATCAATATTTCTTTTAAATATATCACAATAATAATATAAAAATTATCACATAAACTCAATTTATTTATACAGTCAGTTTAATTTATTAAACTTGATATCCTAAAAATGTCCATTGCGGTAGATGTGGATTGTGTTTCATTATGCAAAACAGAATTCGTTGAAGTGGATTGTCTCGAAGAGTTTGAGACTCCAGAGGAATGTAACGTGAATTCGTTGGAAGTGAAATCCGAATTGGATAATTCTCAAAGTGGTAGGGTAAAATTTATTGTTTCGTTTGTAATGTCTATTTATTGTTTCATTGTCTCAGGTCAGTCTCCAGATACGTCGATGAAAAAGCTATTATAGACGTCTTTGAATGTTGTGAACTGGATAAATAATAATCCTAAATGTTAAGAAGTTAAAGTTGTAATTTTTATTATTATTATTATATTGGTTTGGTGGGATTCTGCCAATATCACGTTAGTCATGGGAGAGACACATAAAAAGAGTTGTCCGGTAACTATATCAGTTACAAGTTGAGGAATCTAAAACAAAACAAACACAAAGATTAGTAAACTTAGACAACTTAGGAGAAATTGGGATCAACTAATAGCTTAATTTTGTTAGTGGTGATAAAAGCAACAAGAAAAATGTTCATAGGGTTTATTCTTATCAATACATAGTTAACTTCAGGAAACTGCTCCTTGAAGCCCAATAATCGATTAAAATCGATTTCAATGTTTCGACAAAACAATCCCGTGGCAACCCACAGTAAAATACCTAGGAGTCACACTAGATGCACAAATGATATTCAAATCTCACATTGAAAATGTCAAAACCAAGGTGAATTTCGTATTAAGTCACCTGTATCATCTCATAAACAGGAAAAGTAAAATGTCACTTAGACACAAAGTGACACATTATAAAACTGTAATTAGGCCAGTGTTGTCATACACTAGTTTAATGTTTGCCCACACTCATCCGAAACTTATACATCGTTTACAAGTCATACAAAATAAATTCATGCGTGTTGCTACCGGCAGCTATATGGTATGTTCGTAACATAGATCTATATAGAGACCTAGAATTACCGATGCTACAAAAACACTTCAAAGAGACGTCAGCACGTCACTGATAAAACGAATAGACACCCAAACCCTCTGGTGAGAACCGCCGCAGACTATGTCTCGGCCGCAGTCGCCGATGACAAACATAGAAGACCACGTCACATCCTAACTGATCCTGACGATCCCATCAAAATATACAATTCACACGCACTTACACGCCAAAGTCCACTTGGCCCATTGTTTCAGCCCACCAACACTCGAGACTCCGGTTAAGAGCCATTAACGAGTCGAAATCCTGATGCTACTTATTCTCCCACCAATCGTCAAGATACTGCCCTAAGCCAAGGTTCGGTCTCACAGGAGACACCTTTAGGGCAGGCTCTAAGCCCACTTAATTTAAATTCTGACTGATTACTTTGTTCACCCCAAAAGCCCAGTTTCCCAGTAGCAGTCATTTGGACCAACTGCTTAAGTTCATTTCGAAAGAAAAAAACTACTTAGTATAAAACAAAGTCGCTTTCTCTATCTCCCTATATCCCTATGTAGCCTACATATACATATAAATCTTTAAAATTACACAACTGATTTTGTTGTGGTTTTCTTTAATAGATAAATTGGTTCTTGAGGAAGGTTTTAGTATATAAACCTTTCCAATATTCCCTCGGGAACAAACTCTATGCATGTGAAACGGCGAGCAGGTCGCTAGTTATGTAGATGAAGAACAAGAAAGGATTTTCCGTTATCCCATACTCTGATCAAGTTTGACCACTCCGTTGGTCAAGTGGTTAGCACACCTAACTACAAATCGATGGGGCTCTGGTTCGATCCCCGACAGGGGCACACATTTGTTGCATAGATGTCTGTATTTCTGGGTCTGGGTGTGTATTATGTATTTAACAGTATTTATATATGTATTTCTATGTATAAGTATTGTTGACTAACACCCATAACACAAGCAAATAATTTACTTACTTTGAGGTTATATAAATTTGTGTAATTTGGCCAGCGATATTATTATTGTTATTATTAAATATTGTATGAAACTTCTTACATTGACGACATGTTAATTTATCTGCCGACGACACTGTACGGGCTTGCTAGTAATATTATAAATCCAAAAGTTTGTCTGTTATGCTTTTATGGCTGAACTGCTCAGTCAATTATGTTGAATTTGCCACAGCCACCGTAAAAAGCGAATGTTTAGCCAGACCAGACAGACAGACAGTACAGACAGACAGTCCCTACAATGTTGGAAGAGTTCTGCAACATCTCAGTAGAGCTGGGGGCCACCACATTACGTTCGACATTAGTGCTTGACATTGTCCAGTGCTAGTTTAAGGGTAAAATAGTCGGTAAACTTACGCATACAAGAAACAATGCATCATTAATATTTTTAGTGTCTTAAGTCTTAAGTGGTTGTTATTGGAACGAAGTTCCTTATCGCGTGTTGTGAAAGGGGGCTAGACGGAAAAAATTCTTACGAAAAGTTGTCACGATACTTTTTGCTATAGAAAGGTATTGTAAACACAGAAATATCCAGCCACTTCCCTATAGCTCGTGCATTGAAAGTGAAAGTCTATCTACTATTTGATTGAGTTTACTTTTTTTCTAGTGCCAAATGTTCGACATTAATACAGAATTTCGGCCGAATGTCAAATTGTTTCCAGCTGATTGTTTCCAATTCAATTATCTATACATATAATAAAATTGTAGGAAAGTCAATACTGTACATTGAATATTTTTTTAAAAGAACACTTGGGGCGTGATCTACAATCGATATCGAAACCAAAAATATAGTTTTTAGAATTTTTGTCAGTTTGTCTGTATGTATGTCCGGGGTAAACTCAAAAAGCACTGCATAGATTTACTTCAAATTTTGCATGAATATTACTAACAGGTCGGGTCAACATATAGGCTACATATTATCACGCTATCACATACGGAGGAGGAGCTGTGCAGAGTAAACGAAGTCCGCGCGGACGAAGTTGCAAGCAACAGCTAGTATATAATACAAAATAAGATTAGCAATACCAGGGTATGACTATGATTTAAAAGTACCAGTTAAGAAATATAGAGCGCTTCGTAAACCTATATAAACCGGTTTAAGCCAAAACCATGCAATTGCACGTCATGCACAGTGTGAAAAAAAATAGCAGCGGCAAATATCAAATAAATTTTTTAAAAAAGATGTGTGGCACTCGGAGACTGCCTCGGTAAAGCTATTGCATAGCATTTTTTATCAACTTATGCAATTACAATTATATATTTATTTTATTTATGCAGTATTTTTTTTTTCTTTGTTTATTCATATTTAAAACACTTTGTTCACAAATTATACGAGTACAGATATTCACTGTTGTACATAGATGATAAATACCTATACACCTATATACTTTCTCACAAACAGCTGATTACGGTAGTTTTCCAATACAACCAATGCCACCTAAAGTCGGGTTGCTGAACTAAAGAGACAAGCGTGATATTACAAAAAGTCATTAAAAGTTCTGGTATTTATCGATAGATGGAAAAACTAAAATGTATCACCGCTGTGCCGGTCGGAGTGGGGGTGTTAGGTTTTTTCGTTACAGTAAGGCCCGCGGTAGAAGCTATGCAATAGCTTAAAAACCTCTATAAACTGGTTTATTGATTCGAAATTCTTATAATTTTGTTCTAAAAGGTACAACTGGTATTTTTGAGGTTAAGGTAGAACCAAACCTTATTATTAAAGCACTCCTTATGCTTATAGCATGCGCTGATTTAGGTTTGGAAATGAATCGGTGAACGAGTTGTGAGCGATACTGTCTAAAATTTTATTGTCATATTATTTTTATTATTATTAATGTAAAAAGTAATATTAAAATATTTCCATCTTATTTTCAGGTGGTTCATCCGACGAAGATAATATTCCACTGTCCAAGTCAACTATTGCATCATCATCAAAAATAAAAACCAAGAAGAAAGTAGATTCTAGTAACAAAAAGGTTATTAAAAGCAAGTCTTCAAAGTTAAGTATCAAAAATGATATAAAAAGTAGTGACAAACAAATTATTTATGATAAAACAAAACCGCATGTTTGTAATGAGTGCGGAAAAGGTTTCAAACAATCGTCTCATTTGCGTCAACACAAGTTAATCCATACAGGAGAGAAACCATTCCCTTGTGATCACTGCGGAAAGGCTTTCACACAGAAAAGCAGTTTAAACATGCATAAGAAAACTCACAGTGATATTAAACCCTACATGTGCTTTATATGCAACAAAGGCTTTAAGCAATCAATAAATTTGCAACGACATAGTGTAATTCATACCGGCGAGAAACCTTTCTCTTGCAATCTTTGCGGTAAAGCATTTACGCAACATAGCAGTTTAAAGACTCACAAAACTTCCCATAGTGATATAATGCCTTACGACTGTAATATATGTGGGAAGAGTTTTAAAAGGTTGTCTTATTTAAATAGACATATGTTAAGACATACCGGGGACAAACCGTATTCTTGTGATGAATGTGGAAAATCCTTTACACGGTCAAGCATTTTGAATACACATAAAAATATACATAACAATGTTAAACCACATGTGTGTAGTACGTGTGATAAAAAATTCACATGGGTAAGTGATTTGCATCGACATGAATTGACACATTCTGATGAGAGACCGTTTTCTTGTAATGAGTGTGGGAAATCGTTTAAAATAAAACAGAGGTTGAAGAATCATATAATCCGTTGTTGTCAATAGATTTGCTGGTACACTGGAAGATGAACTCTTGAATGTGATAGGTGGTAAGAGCCGAGAATATACCCATTAAGACTGCATGTACAAAAGATTATAATAAAACAGCGCTTTACGAATCGTAGAAGCCTTTATTGCTACCAGACTAACTAGAAAGCTAAGAGAAGAAGCTTTGAAAGTAAGAACAAAGGATATAAATAAATATCTAGAGAATTTTACACGAATTGATCTACCCCCAAAGTAAGCAAATTATTTGCTTGTGTTATGGGTGTTAGTCAGCAATACTAATACATAGATATACATATATAAATACTCAAACATATTTAATAAACACCCAAACCCAGAAATACAAACATCTATGCTCATCATATAAATGCCTGCCCCTGTTGTAAATCAAACCCGAGCCCCTTGATCGCTTAGTCAGGGTCGCTAACCACTTGACCAATGGGGCGGTCAGGATATACTCATTAAGACCTATATACAAAAGATTTATCGTCACACCCTCAACATTTGCATTTTGAACATATGGAACAGACTATAGGAAATAATTGATACAACCTCAGTCAAATGTATTCAAGAACTTAACAAATGGCAAAATGGGAATAATGTTACATAGCTATGGCCATAATAGCCAGATGGCCACTTGTCTATAAATAAATATCAGTGTTATTTAATCTATATATCTATATATATAAAAATCAATTGCTGTTCGTCAGTCTC
Organism: Apodemia mormo; assembly: GCA_036924255.1. Taxonomy (NCBI): domain Eukaryota; kingdom Metazoa; phylum Arthropoda; class Insecta; order Lepidoptera; family Riodinidae; genus Apodemia; species Apodemia mormo. The sequence goes on along the minus strand of JAUPFN010000028.1, from coordinate 355,382 downwards.
CCTAAAACTCGAGAATGGCTGAACAGATTTGGCTAATTTTGGTTTTGAATTAATTGTTGAAGTTCAGGGAAGGTTTAAAGAGTGAGAAAATATAGAAAAAAAGAGTAGTTAAAAAGGCAGAACAACGTTTGCCGGGTCAAATAGTAAAATATAAAGATATGAGCTGACTATGGCAAAGAGTAGATAACAGTTTAGAGCACCTAAAAACAAATCTTGGAGTAGAGGATGATGTTATTGAAAAAAGTTCGATAATTTTGAACTATTGATTGAAAATGTAGATGGATTAAGAGACAGTGCAATCTTTAGACAGGATTTTGTGCCTCCGTCTTACCTATTGCTGTTGGAATAGTCTCAGTGCTTGTCACTGATGTATTTCAGCTTGGACTGTAAAGCTATGGCAATCCAATCTTGTTACTTATATGGTCACACAACAATAACATCTTTGGTGTCTATATACAATGATTTTCTCTTACCATAAGAAGAACCATCTTTCACTTTGCTGTCCTATGGAATTAAAATAAAAGAAATCAACATTACATGATAAAGTCTAAGAGCTCGAATAATTACATAAATGGTCGAAACATAATTGCTCGAATACACAAAATTAAAAAAAAAAAGAGTGTATGTGAAACCAATTTAAAAAGGTTTAATTTTATTTTAAATAAAATTATGTCTATTTAAAAAACTTGAATGTTATTTTGAAGAAAACTGATGAAGTGTGAGTGAGACTCGCACACAGGTTTCTTTAGCACCAAGCGATTTTAATATAGATTACCTATATGGAGACCCCTTTGGGTATAACTTTTTAGCTCTCCACTAAAGGGAGTTACTGATTGAATCCCGACTTTAGAAAATCGAGATGATCTCAGTATTTTAACAGGTTCTACGTAAGTTGTTGTAACTTAAAAAATGCTATTTTTGTTTTACTTATGAAAACTCCAATTTTATAGATCTTTCAATAACACGAAGATTAAAACTGAAATTGCTATTAGAAGTTGGATTTTTCTAATAGAAATTTCAATTTTATTCTTCGTGTTATTAATAGATCTATAAAATTGAAGTTATTTTCATAAGTAAAAAAATTGCATTTTTTAAGTTACGACAATTTACGTAGAACCCGTCGATGTCTGTATGTATGTATATATTTATTATTTATGTTTAAGTATCGTCATGTCCGTATCCCTGAAGAAAAGCAAAGGTACAACCATGGAACATAGAACAAGGGAAGTGAAGAGTGGGCGTGCCGGGTGCGTCACTATTATGCGCTTTTACTCTAAATTGCCTTAGTGATACTTACCATATCATTAGGAGATAGTCGTCGTGCGAAAATCTATTATACACTGAATTATGCCGTATTGTGCCATCCTTGAATGCAGAAATGATAGTAGAATACAGATGATTAAGAATGGAGATATTTCATATGATCCGAAAGTACAATTTTCATTTTATTTTAATTAAATTCCTGATTTAATATAATCTCTAATGATATAATAGAAAGTCAAGCTAAAATCAGCCGTACACCTTACATATAAAGTTCATTTTAGGTTGACCTAATTTTTCTTGAAAGATATACGTAATGACAGTCATTACGCATATCGTTCTAGAAAGTTCTCTACTCAAATATGATCAACTGAAAACTACGGAAAAATCAATGCTGCCATCTATTGTACAATAGCGAAACTATTACGATCTTAAATTTCACTATTGTACAAATAGATGAGTCTATTTTGAATAGACTACAAAAGGACGTAAATACTCTTTTTTTGTAGCAAAATAAAATTTATTGTAACGCAGTTTGGTATATTTTTAAATGTTCTGTTTGTGTGTTTCGGATTATTGTTGTTTAAAATGAAAACGACCAATGAAACAATGTTTGCATTAGTAGTTTATATGCAATAATGCTTATTTTATGTGTGAGTATGGCGATCACGGTCCTGATACAAATGTTTATACTTGCCAATTCCCTTGTTCTATGTTCCATGGGTACAACACATGCACCCATGAGTAGCCGAAAATACTTAGACCTACAATGTGATAGGTGGCAAGCCTATTGCCAACTGGGCACTTATCCTCCTGCGCATGTTTGTATTAGGAAAATGAATAAAACACATTTTTGTATTGGCCGACCGGGAATCAAATCCGGGACCTCATATGGTGGTTAATACCGACACCCACTAGACCACAGAGGTGATTTGGAGAACTTTGAGTTATTAACAACGCGGAGGATGGAAGAAGGGGTAGGTGATTAAAAAAACAATGTCCTTAAAACCTAACAGCATTGTCTGGATAGAAGGCACGTTTGGGCAGCGATTTAAAGCCAGCCGCATTAACTTTCTAAATGGTCAAATTTACAAACTGTGAATTTGTAGGAACAATATCTGGAACTAATGAATTTATTTTAACAATTCTTTCCCAAGTAAACAGCTACATTTTAATCCAATTTTCCCTTGGGGTCGGTACCTGTACCGGCTACAATTACTACCTGTACAGAACACTAATGGATTTTCTGGAATTATTGATCAAATTTTGAAAATTCTTTCACCTTTGAAAGCTATTTTATTCCTGAGTCATGCAGGTTTTTATGATAGCAGCATAAGCAAGCTTGTCGCAAAACCGGCAACCTAAAAAAGTTTTGGGATTCTGTTAGAGATGTTCTGGATATGGTTGATGCCAATAAAGTAATTATTTTGTGCAGTGGCGTAGCGTGGACTAATACATACGTGGGCAAAGTCGCATCGGCGAGGCCCCTTTCTGTTCGTTCCCAAAAGCTACCCAAAAACACGCGCCAAGCTTGAAATAAGCGAAAAGCTATCGAGTCTTTATAACGCGTCAACTTAGGATCTAGGAGTGGTTTTGTTTATATTTCAGATACAGAAGAGTGAGGCCAATATTTTTCAGGCTTTTATTTAATTTAAAAATAAAGATTTTAAATCAGGTAGTGCGAGGCCCCTTTAGATGCGAGGCCGTGGGCGAAGGCCCACTTCGCCCACGCCTAGCTACGCCACTGATTTTGTGTGATGATCGGAATGGCTGGTTTGGAACATGGGTCCATTTGGAGATAGTAGTGTGAATGGTGTAGGTCAGGACATTGTGGATTTATGCGTGGAAAGGGATCTATTTGTGTCTAATATACAGCATTCCATCACAAAGACATTCATTTGTATACATGGAGAAGCAGCGGCGGCCTTAGGGGGTGGCGAACAGGGCAATCGTCCAGGGCCTCGCGCAACAACCCAAACAAAATTTAAGAAGTAGATATAGATTGTTTTACCATATTTTTATAAGTTGTAAGCTACTGAAAGTTCCTACCGACCGACCGACCGCGTACCGGATCGGAACGCGGCCACACACTGAGAAGATCCGGCGGAAGAAACTCAGCGGGCTGGTCTTTTTCTCTATTTTATGTACTTGTTATAAATGTGCAATGATGATTCCATATTCCAAAAGTTATTTTTATAATTACAAGTTTCATATTTTGTGCAATTAAATTTTTTATAATTTACAAAATGTTCACTATTTACAAAATTTTACAAGGTACATTGAAATTTTTTAAGGACAATTCAACAAACTTATATTTCTATCTATTAATATTTAATTTTATCGGCTAAAAATTCTTTAATATCATATCAAGTTTTGTCTAACAGCAAATCAAACAACTTTTTGAGAAATTTATACATAGGTAATGATTTAAGACATCATTATCAGGAATATGATTGTATATAATAATATACATACAATACACATTTTTTGTAAAAATATTTAATTTTTGATTAGGCACATATAATTTTTTTTTTAGTTGAAACTAGTTTATCACTCACTCGTACTTTTATTTCACTATTATTATACACTAAATTATTTAATTTTATCGACCGGTTTCGCTTTTTAAAGCATCTTCAGGACGTAATATTCTTTAGTGACAGTTTAGTTTTAGATATAACATAAACAAAGTATTTTTTAAAAAATATAATTTAAATTTAATATAAAAATAATTTAGTGTATAAAAATAGTGAAATAAAAGTACAAGTGAGTGATAAACTAGTTACAACTAAAAATAATGGAATTTCACCAAGTGCCGACGATTGAAAGTGTAAAATCTATATAATTTTTTACTATTACGCACTATTAACATATTTATTTGCTCTCTAGCTTATAACATACATAACGCACCATTAACATATTTATTTGCTCTCTAGCTTATAGCTTGTTTGCTATCCAATAATCTATATCTATACATATAACAAAACAGTAACGAAACCAAACCTGTACATGAAATATTTCTTTAAAACAATTATTGCTGCGTATGGTGTACAGGACATAAACCCCAAAACGATATAAATTGATTTTTTTGTCTGTTTGTCTGTCTGTTCGCTTTTCACGCGCAAACCACCGAACTGATTTTTACTAAATTTTGTATAGTAGGTAATAGCTAATTACCTGGGTTAACAATTAAGATACTTTTTTTTACTTACTACTTTTTCCCACAGAAAAATACAATTAGTGTTAGTTCAGTAGGTCTCAAAAAACTAATAGGTACGAAAGTCACCACAACATGCATACGAAGTCGCGGGCAACAGCTAGTATAAAAATATAGCAAAAGAAAAGCGTACAAAGCGTAGACTTCGCAGGTTTTATTTATATCATAAGATAGTAAATAAACATATAGCTCTTTTGATGGAAAGAAAAACCGTCGCCTATAAACACCAGCGGCGTGCACAGGATTATGACCCTGGGTATGCGGCAGAGTACTCGATCGCAAAAAACTTTTTCTTTTATAGATTTTTAGCGTAGCCACAGCCACGCGGCGGATTTCTAAGTCTGTAACCATGCCAACAGAACAAGTCTTAATAAACACCAAAGATGTTAATGGTGTGTTGCTGTCAGTATGGCGGGATGGCAATGCTAAGTGCACAAGTCTACCGGCTACCTTACCCTCCAAACCGGAACACGATAATGGCACGCATTGATGCTATTGCGGTAGAAATAAGTAAGGCGGTAGTACCAAATACCCGGCCGAGACGTTACGGAACTTTACCGTCCAGACTGCAGGCTATGTGAGTCACTATCATCGTGACTGATGATAGTGACTCACATAGCCTGCAGTCGGTCTCCTTTTACGATCTGCCTGGGAGAACGGCAGTTCGTCTATTTCTCAAAGGTGCCCGGACTAGCAGGTGGTTTTAGATTTTTCGACTACGATAACTCTAGAAATGATAAACCGATTTTGATGCAATTTATTAAATTTTCTCAAAATCTCCTAGAATCCAATCGAATGTCATTAATCGCGTTTCAATCGAATATTTTTTAATAGAATACTTGGGGCGTGATCTACAATCGATATCGAAACCAAAAATATAGTTTTTAGAATTTTTGTCTGTTTGTCGGTTTATCTGTGTGTCTGTATGTATGTCCGGGATAAACTCAAAAAGTACTGCGTGGATTTACTTCAAATTTTGCATGAATATTACTTATAGATCGGGTCAACATAAAGGCTATACTTATATTATCACGCTATCACCTATGGGGGAGGAGCTGTCCGGAGTAAACGAAGTCCGCGCGGAAGAAGTCGCTGGCAACAGCTAGCTTTAAATATTATTAATGGAAATCAATGGTATAAGTATAAATCATATTTTATACTTATTATTCTAATCCCGACGAAGACAAATCCAAAAACACGAAAATCGTAAAAGTGGTCTAGCCGTTCTTGAGTTATAAATTGATTATTTACTTGACGTGTATGTATGTAATCATATTTTCAATATAAGATATTATGTATTATGTAGATATAGATATTAGATAGTAGTGATTCTACCCTTCATAATATACGGGGTTACCTCTAAAACACCAGCAACCTCGCAGGACTATATACCTAACATTATAAATAACAACATTTGTTCTATGACTTTTGACATAACTCAATACATTAAGTAAAAATAATTTTTCAAGTTTTCATTGTCCTGTCGTGACATTTCTAACTCTTCATTCGGATGTGCTGCTAGTAGTAATAACAGTAACACTTTCCTACCTAATCTTTGCGATGCACGTAGAGTTAAGAACGTTCAAGCGAAAAATGTAATTCATATTAATTTTTGTTTGAAAGTAAAATCCAACAAATTATTAAAAGTCGTAGAACAAATGTTGTATATGATGTTAGCTACCTAGTCCTGCGAGGTTGCTGGTGTTTTAAAGGTAGCCCTGTGTAGTAGACAGCAGTGTAGATTCAATCGATGTTAAATCTCTAAGCTCCTCAAAGATGTTTTCGATACACTGCTTAAAATTTTGATGTTTACATCGCATAATACCCTTGAAGTATTAGGTGTAGGTGGAGCTAGCTTACTACTTACTTCAATTGACTAATACGAGTGCTAGCCCCGTTGGTCAAGTGGTTAGCGACCCTGACTACGCAACCCACGGGGCTCGAGTTCGATCCCGACGGGGACAAGCATTTGTGTGATGAGCATAAATGTTTGTATTTCCGGTTTGGTTGTTTATTAAATATACATGGGGCATACTAAAAGTTTTGCACTTCTAGCTAAGCGGAACTATTTGAATTTCGAATGTAATATTTTTAAAACGTTGCAACCTTCTTAGTAATAAAAAAAAACAGTAGCAGTCGTGGGACTGCCGATAGAAGTGAAAACGGAACTATTAAGTTGAGAGTAATTAAAACTATATGCAAAAATTATATGAAATTTTTTATGTTTTATTTATTAGTTACATATGATGGGTTAAACAAATCATGAACAAAATATAAATACAAAGTGGTTGAAAAAATAATTAATATACAATTATCTTAATTATACATAGTATTTAATATTTATATTTCAATGAATTCATGAATTCAAGTTTGAACATTATTTTCATTATTTACATCATTGTATAAATATACTATTATCATTAGCATGTCGGTGACGCGAACCGAGGATTTTACCCTCTACCAAAACGCTCAACGCGCCTAAAGAAGTTTTCACTTCAAAAAACAATTGGCGGGAAATGATTTGTCAATTGTTTTTTTTATCGCACATCAAAGTTCTACGTACGCAACGAAAATGGAATTAAGTCGAAAAAATTTTAGAGTGATGATTTTAAAAGTTCTCTTTCTCCTCAAGACTGTGCCGCTCGTTTTCAAAATGCTTTTGGGTGAGAAGCACCTTATTTGAGCACCGTGAGGCGATGGTTTGCTGAATTTGAGAGAGGTCGATTTTCTTTACATGACGAATGTCGTGAAGGGCGGGCTTCAACTGCCGACAACGAAAATAATGTGGCTACTGTTAAGCGGTTAATTTAAGAAAACCCCCAGATTACCTATCAGACAATTCGAGGACTATTGGGGATTGGTATGAGCCAAATTCACCAAATTTTAGACGAAGAATAGAAAGTTCGGAAACTTTGTTGTCGTTGGATCCTTCATGAACTGACAGCGGAGCAGAAGCGGGCTCGCGTGGAATGGTGCTCACAGATGCTACTGAAGTACGACCACGGACATTCTAATGCTGTTTATGACATGTCACAGCCCTAGTAGCAATGAATTGAGCAAGATTCTTTAGCAAGATACTTGGAGAAGCACTTTGTAAAGAATTGGACAATTATTGACCAAGACACTTGATCAAGATTCTTTATCCAGACTGGCGGCAGACTTGGGCCAGTCTGTGACCAGAATTTGACCAGATTTTTGACCCAGAGCCCTGACATAGAGTTGCGCGAGAAACGTAAAAGACGACGAGCACGCACCTATTTCCCTCCTTTCTACTTGAGTGTGAAAAGTATAGTATTGCAGTAGTTCTCACTTATAGTCAAGTCAACAAGTTTAAAAATGTTATTTTTGTACAATTACGCATTGAGTTTGTAGTAATGCTTAGAAAAATTTATTTCCAAAATTTTCTAGCACTTAAAAAATTTCGAAAATTTTTTAATAGATTAAGATGAATAAAAAATAAATTTGGTTTTAGCCTAATATTTACAAAATCATTTTTTTTAACCGATCTCATCAGCTTTTGTGAAAAATTAATTCAGCTTGTTACGATATGTAAAAAGTTGAATTATCACCAGAAATAGTAAAATATCTATTTAAATAATAATAATTAAACTAATTAAAAGAAAAATAACTTCTTATTATAAGATATGGTACAAGATGAACTAGAAATATTTGTATAAATTAAATTAAATATTACTTAGCTATTAAGCTACATGAGTTGATTGGTGTGAACATTAGCGACATCGCATAGGGTAAAAGACCCCATTAGTGGCGATGACCCCATTACTGACACTTTCTTTGATTTTGGTACTTATTCAATTGATGAAATCATTAATTTCCATAATGAATATAATATTATTTATAATCTTTAAGACCTTTAGATCAAAAAAATTTTTCATTTTTATTCCAAGTAGAACATTTTTTCATTGAAAGAAAAGGTGCCACTAATAGGGATAAAGGTGCCACTAATGGGGTCTTTTGCCTTATGCAAAAAAAAAAGAATAAGCATGCATATTTAGTATCATTTTATGGATAATTTAAAAACTGGATTGCTTAAAATATTGCTATATTAGCTTTAATTGATCTGATTTCTGGTCAAATTCTTGACAAATTCTGACTACAGTCTGGCTCAAGCCTTGACCAATAATCTTGGTCAAGAATCTGGACCAATTCTTGTACAATTCTTGATCTACAATCTTTCTACAGTATCTTGATCCATGCTGGCACAAGGCTTTTACCAAATTGCTACTAGGGAGGGGACGAAACGTGGATTTATTGTTTTGAACCCGAAAAAGAACAGCAATCTTGTGAATGGGTGTTTGAAAATGAGAACAGGCCAACAAAAATGAGACAGGCGAGAAACGTTGGTAAAAAAATGATCGCGTTTTTTTTCTCAGCTACGGGTCCCATCTGTACAATGCCACTTGAAGATCAAAGAGTGTTAATGCCGAGTGGTATTCTACCATTTGTTTACCCAGGATGTTAGAAAAAGTTCGCGAAAGACGACCAAAAAGCCGCATTCTCCTACACCATGATAACGCTTCTTCACACATGGCCAACAAAACAAAGTCATTTTTAGCTTTCGAAAAAGTACATCTCGTCACTCACCCTGCGCATAGCCCCGACCTAGAACCCTGTGATTTCTGTATTTTCCCCAAAATCAAAAATTCGATGAGAGGTTTTACTTTTACCAACTCCGAAGAGGCAGTGATAGCGTTCAATCAGCACGTAGAAAACATGCCTTCAGATCTGTGGTCCTCCTGTTTTAAAAAATGGTTCGATCGCATGAAAAATATTTAAAATGTAAAGGAGATTATTTTGAAAAGCAATAAACATAATATTTTGGTTACAACATGTTGTTTTTTAAGTTACGCAAAACTTATAGTGTGACCTACGTACCTATTCTAGTAGGTATTTATATATGTATTTCTATGTATTAGTATCGTTGACAAACACTCATAACACAAGCAAATAATTTGCTTACTTTGGGGTTAGATCAGTCAGTGTAATTTGTCTCATGAATACTTTTTCATTTTATTTATTTATTTATTATTTATTTACGTTATATCTTTGTCTCTGAGGTCTCCCTGTCTCTTTTTATACAGCTGTGTTAGAAAGAGAGGTCAGGACCTCAGAAGATGACAGCAGTATTTAAAATTATGTTTCATGTAGGTATTAGAAGTGCTGCCTTCAGATATAATACAGCTTCATGATAATACCTATTTTTGGTTTTTAATCCAAAAAGTATAGATTATATGCATTAGTTGAAGCAATTTTATTTATCATTCAACTGCTTCTTTTATAATTACAATAAATAAATAATAATAAAAATAATATCCCTGGAGAAATTACACAAATCGATGTGTTATACAAAATGTGATTATTAATAAGTATTTTACCTATGTACCTACCTACTTCCAGTTTAATTGAAAAAATTCAATGACTGGTAAACTCAGAAATACATTGTTTTCGCCAATACACTCATAAAGATAATTTGTATTAGACTGAGAAATGCACTGTGTAATACGTACGTAATCAGGGCGAGCGAAGCGAGCCCTACACTAGGCCACTTTCTATGCACTTTTGTGGTACATTTTACTGAAAAAATATCGCATTTTTAGGTTTGAGCTTCGACGTGGTAGTTTATATTCATGTCTAGATTTGTTATCTACCACAAAAATACCATTTTATAAAAATAAAAAAATAGAAGGTACAATTTGTATTAGAATCTTATTACTACTAACGCCATCTCTTATTACATTAACGAGTTAAAATTAATAGAAGATACATTTTCTATTAGAATTTTTGAACTTATTAAGAGACTACCTACTTCATGAATTGTTTCTTCATATTTGACTGGCGGCGCGCGGTTATCGTGCCCTCGTATAAAGGCGAGGTTCAAGTATAAACTGCAATAGCTATAGGGCCATCAGTTTGATCAGTGTGGCATCGAAGGTGTATGATAAAATCATTGAAAGGAGAATGCAAGGGAAGTTCGAAGTAATATTGTGGGAGGCACAAGGAGAATTTAGGTCTAGAGCAGGGATGTTTGCTGGGGACAGAGTAAATAGAGCGTTCGAGAGTTTCAATAGGCTTATTGAGAAACAGTACAGATTTATTAATTGATTTATAATTTATATTGTATTGAGATCAATTCCCAATCTCAGCCCAAGGGCGAGGGTAAAAAGCTAAAAAAAGGTATATTTACGCCCGTATCCCCGAAGAGGTAGGCATCGAGAGGTAGACAACGTGTGCATCCACGGTTAGCTGAAGATACTTAAGTCCCACAATGTGATAGGTGGTCAGCCTATCGCCAGTAGGGCACTTTTCCAATCCCGGGCAAAGTTGTTTTATCAGAAAACTGAAAAAACACATTTTTTCATTTGCCTGACTCTGGAATCGAACTCCGAGGGTTTCTCTAAGAGAAAAATTCGAAAAATGTATTCGCTGAGTGTCTACCGTCAATTCTTCGTGCCTGCGTAGTCCAAAAATTTTGAAGGTTTATTTGAATAAAACATTTTTTGATTTTGATTTCGTAAATCGACGTAAAACCAGGAACTTCCTGATTTTAGAAAAAAAAAACAATTATTTCAGCAAAATGTCAAAAATGTGTTTTTTATAAGATCAACCTTCATTTCTAATACATATTTTTCCTTGAAAATACCAACAAACAAAAACCAAATATTCCTAGTCCAAAGCCTGACGACGCGGGCCTTTGATGCGAATGTAATGTTTAGGTGAAAATACGCTGAGTTTTTAGGTTAGATAATTATAGATAAAGTCCATACATTAAAAGATGTAATTCTCATAAAAATACTTTTATAACAGTATTACTAGATAGTATAACTTTGCGAGCCCTTACAAAGCTCTGCTTTTTGCTAGTATTATAATAATCTTGTTTTTTCAATTTCATTGATATGTTGATTTAGTTACAATACTACTAAACATTAATAGTTTAATATGAGAGACATAGTAAACAAAAAACATAATTTAAATACCTAAACATAAGATATAATTAAAATAAATATTTGCTGTTGAAATTATACGAGTTGATCTAACCTTAAGGGAAGGAAATTATTTGATTGAGAGATGGGTGCTAGTCAACAATACTGCATAGATATAATAATATGTATCTATATAGAATATAGATACATATTATTATACAATTATTGAAACATATATTTTAATGAAATACATTAGGAATCGCACCCGAGCCTCATCGTTTGCACAGATGGGATTGTTAATTAAATCGACCAACGAAGCGGTCAAAATATAGTATTTTTACACACATGTATTAACTCGGTATTTTTACTAAAATATCGATATCTTGAATTAATCTGATATTCGTACGAATGTGAAACATCGATATTTATTGAAAATCCCTACCCCCAAGTCATTTGAATTTTGACATTCCTGCAGTGTGGCCAGATTTAGTATTTTAATACTTTTTTGGTGTACTTTTCTAACACCAGTATTTTTATACCAGTATATTGCTGGAAGTCAGTATTGTTGAGTATTTTCGATAAGAAATTGTTGTAGCTCCATCAAAAGTTATAATAACACCATGAGCATCGTCCGTGCGAATCTCGAGAACATTGCTGATCAGGGAATTCACCAGGTTTAGTCTAAATTTTATGTAGAGTAAAGATCAGTAAGTTGTAGATAAGGCATGAATAAAAGCCACCAGTGTAATATATTAAACTATACAATAAATAAATTATCCATTGAAGTTACACTTCATTTGCCCTGTTAAGGAAAAATGACGAGAGTAAATTTTTACGATGCGCGCGCACACCATCACGAAAAACTGACATCATGAAATTAACTAGTCAACATTTTAATTTTTCAAAAAAAACTCCATTTTTAGGGTTCCGAAATAAAGTAGGAATCCTTATAGTTTCGCTATGTATGTCGGTCCGTCCGTCTGCACGATAACTTAGAGATCCTTATTACTAAAAAGCTGTAATTTGGTACGAATATACATATTAGTTACGACAACGAAGTGGTAACATAAAATCTTGAAAAATATTTTTTTTTCAGGGTAGTTTCCCTACGTCTAACGTGGGGATGCTATTTTTTTCTCACGTACCGAAATGTGTGGGGTATCGTTGGATAGGTTTTTCAAAAGTACTGTAGGTGTGTGATAAAAAGTTTTCTATTGAGGGACTGATTTGTAAATTATTAAGCTTTTAAATGCTAATTTTTGTTAGAGTCAAGTGTCCCCCTTCTGCAAGCTAACCGGTTGAATTTGGGGGTGGATAAAAATCATGGTAGTAGCAAATATTATAATCATGTTAAAAGGAAAACTATCACGGCTTAGAAGGCTTTACAAGTTTTTGAGTAATAATCGACCAACTTATAAAATGTACTTAGAGAAGTTTTGACAGGCAATGAATCTGTGGTGCAGATATTATATTTGTCATTGACGTTGAATATCTAAAATTTTCTTAGTATGAAACAATAAAACCCTCTTCTTAATCCGCATTATTATGATGGGCAACCTCTCAACCCTACATTGCTCGTGGCCCGACACGCAGTTTACCAATTTTTTTTAATTATCTAAAATAATTATTTTATGATATTTAAACTAGCAAAAAGCAGAGCTTTGTAAGGGCTCGCAAAGTTATACTATCTAGTGATATTGTTATAAAAGTATTTTTATGAGAGTAACATCTTTTAATGTATGGACTTTATTTATAATTATCTAACCTAAAAAACTCAGCGTATTTTCACCTAAACATTACATTTGCATCAAAGGCCCGCGTCGTCAGGCTTTGGACTAGGAATATTTGGTTTTTGTTTGTTGGTATTTTCAAGGAAAAATATGTATTAAAAATGAAGGTTGATCTTACAAAAAACACATTTTTGACATTTTGCAGAAATAATTGTTTTTTTTTTCTAAAATCAGGAAGTTCCTGGTTTTACGTCGATTTACGAAATCAAAATCAAAAAATGTTTTATTCAAATAAACCTTCAAAATTTTTGGACTACGCAGGCACGAAGAATTGACGGTAGACACTCAGCGAATACATTTTTCGAGTTTTTCTCTCAGAGAAACCCTCGGAGTTCGATTCCAGAGTCAGGCAAATGAAAATATGTGTTTTTTCAGTTTTCTGATAAAACAACTTTGCCCGGGATTGGAAAAGTGCCCTACTGGCGATTGGCTGTCCACCTATCACATTGTGGGACTTAAGTATCTTCGGCTAACCGTGGATGCACACGTTGTACTTCTGCCTACCTCTTCGGGGATACGGGCGTAAATATACATTTTTTAGTTTTTTCCCTTGCCCTCGGGCTAAGATTGGGAACTGATCTCAATACAATATAAATCAATTAATACATCTGTACTGTTTCTCAATAAGCATATTGTGAAACTCTCGAACGCTCTATTTACTCTGTTCCCAGCAAACATCCCTGCTCTAGACCTAAATTCTCCTTGTGCCTCCCACAATATTACTTCGAACTTCCCTTGCATTCTCCTTTCAATGATTTTATCAGACACCTTCGATGCCAAACTGATCAAACTGATGGCCCTATAGCTATTGCATTTTATAGTTAAACCTAGGGCACGATAACCGCACGCCGCCAGTCAAATATGAAGAAACAATTCATGAAGTAGGTAATCTCTTAATAAGTTCAAAAATTCTAATAGAAAATGTATCTTCTATCATTTTTAACTCGTTAATTTAATAAGAGATGGCGTTAGTAGTAATAAGATTCTAATACAAATTGTACCTTCTATTTTTTTATTTTTATAAAATGGTGTTTTTGTGGTAGATAACAAATCTAGACATGAATATAAACTACCACGTCGAAGCTCAAACCTAAAAATGCGATATTTTTTCAGTAAAATGTACCACAAAAGTGCATAGAAAGTGGCCTAGTGTAGGGCTCGCTTCGCTCGCCCTGATAAAAATTATTTAACTGGACAATGCCTTAGTATTAAATAGATTTTTTATTATTAGTATTATTTTCTCTTCAAACATAGGATAATTGGACGTAGTTACACGAAAAGGATCCAATCTACACAAAATCACTTTAGAAATATTGAAGTTTGAAGTTGGATATTTTTTAATTTTTTGACATGTCATACATGGGGACTAATTCTGACGTTGAATAAAGTAACAGAGAGTTATTTTTGCTTAAATGTTTTTTACTGGCCGATAGTATTGATGTTTAGCATCATTTTGGTGTACTTAACTCATTTTTGACCATATTGTGGATTGGATCCTTTTCGCTTAACCACGTCCAATTATTTATGTGTTATAGCACTCACCCCGTGCTTTGGAAGACTAGAGAAACTTTAATAACAACGAAGAAAAGATTGAACGCAGGATTTGAACCTGCGACCGTCACCCTAAAGCCGGGACGCTCTACCGCTGAGCTAGTTTTTTTTATTAAAGTCTTTGTGTATGTATAATATTTAAGTTTTACAATAGTATCATGTAAAAATGTTAATGTGAAAGCCTTGATGATGCTTTAATAGGCGAAACCGGTTGGCTGTAAGTTCAAAAGTGATTGTGTAATAAATAAAATTTAAATTACATTTGTAAAACAGTACAAGTGTTTGTATTATATAATCAATATGATGCAGTTTCACCAAGTGCCGACGATGGAAAGTATAAATTATAAGTATGTATGTATTTGTATGTATCGCTACAATTTTATCTTTAGAATAAATACTAGCTGTTACCCGCGGCTCCGCCCGCGCAATTCAGTAGCATCCCACAGGTACCATATTATATCGGAATATTAGTTTATATTATTACATTTATAATATTAGTATGGAAATATGGATTTCATCCACAGTGAATACCTCTGAATACTTACCTACTGCTGCACAATCTATTTAAAATCATGCTGCACAATCTATTTACAATCATTGGGAATGAACCAAATATAGATTAAACGCACATCTCGTATTTATTTAGTACTTAATGCATTAAATAAAACTACTTACCTGTAATTATATCTTCATTATTATTCTCAGTATTCATCTCCAGTGCTTTATTTACCAATTGCTTGCCTGTACTCAACATTTTCACACTAAGTTTTACAGGAAATAAGCAAAAACAACAGAACTTTCTTTGCGAAGAAAAAAAACGGTCGTCACGCATTCAAATTACTTCGTTAAATGTCACCCAATGTGATATATATTTGGCGTTTTACCTAAGCACTTTGAAACTTTAAGTTATTGCACTTTGAGTCATATATGCAATAGAATTAAATAAATATTCCGTTGTTTTAAGATGAGAGAAATGTACCTAAATAGTCATGTAATTTGATACCTTTGAACGATTATGGGTACAAAACTATATGCGTAATGGAATTGCATACTAGTGGCTCTACTGTTTTACAATATTTATTTATACATGATAGAACCAAATGCTTGTGATTTTTTACAATTAAATTATGAATTTAATTTAAACGTAACGACACCTTGGTTCCATTTCGTGTATTAAAAATTATCTATACATATAATAAAATCGTAGAAAAGTCAAAACTGTACAATGAATATTTTTTTAAAAGAATACTTAGGGCATGATCTACAATCGATATCGAAGCCAAAAATATAGTTTTTAGAATTTTTGTCTGTTTGTCTGTATGTATGTCCGGGGTAAACTCAAAAAGTACTGCATGGATTTACTTAAAAATTTGTATGAATATTACTAATAGGTCGGGTCAAAATATAGGCTACATATTATCACGCTATTACCTACAGGGGAGCGGCTATGCGGAGTAAACGAACTCCACGCGGACGAAGTCTTTAATAATAGAAATATGTGTAATGGTACCAAGTATATGTGGATCTGTTTTGTTTAAAATTACCTGGTAGTACTATCGTTTATTTCTTTGAGCAATCAAGTCCCATTGTGTTGTGGTTTGCTTTTGCTTTATATGTAGTGTTTGTTATTGCTGTTGGTTCTGTTCTGCTTTTAGCACAATTAGTTTCTAAAAGGAAAATCAAGTGATTCTTCTTTGTATAAGAATTTAGACCACTTTAAAATAAGAATTTCTTAAAAAAAAAGAAAAAACGAAATTTGTGGTGTGGTTCCATTTTGCTTAAATACGGACAATTCACATTTATAATATTGATTTATAATTTTGAAAAGTACTATCGTATTTCTAATTATTTTTGTGTTATAGCACTCACCCCGTGCTTGGGAAAACTTGAAAAACTTCAAAAACAACAAAGAAAAATATTGTCACGCAGGTTTGGAACCAGCGACCGTGTCTTTAAAGCCGGGACGCTCTACCGCTGAACTAGTGTCGACAGGTTCGACGGTGTTTCTAATAATTAGAAATTTGAATGCAAAGTCATGATTGAAATCACGTTTGCATTTGAAAATCAACTTCTTGACCCACCCACTGTTATGCATTCAGAATTTTACAGATTAAGAAATGTAATAAAAGGGTCTTTTTCATACGTAGTAGAGGCTTAAATTGCAGTTAACTGGCGAAAACTATGCAAATTCTAAAACTTAATGGTGAAGTAAGTAATTTTCAACAATTTTGTTATACTAGCTCACCACTTTCTTGCGAACATTTTTGGGTAGAAGTAGGATAATTTTATAGCAGTAATAGCATGTTAAAACACAAAAAAATAATTAATTTGTTTTAGTAAATAACTTTTATTTAGTTTTATCGGTATTTATTCTATGCCACCGCGCGTTGTTACAGATAAATGTAATAAAAATAAACCAATAAAACAAATTTATAAACAGACATGTACAAGCAATTTTAAAAACAAAGCCAGATGTTAAGAATGAAAGAGGTTGTATTAATATTAATATTTCGAAAAAATATTACAATAGAAGTTAAATAAGCATTGTGATGATTGATGATATTTAGTAAAATAAATACCCACGTAAAGAATAATATTTTTATTGGTTTATTTGCCTTGTTAAGGTCGGTATATTTCAGTATTTTTTAGGGATCTCTGGTATTTTCGTAAAATATAATCTGGTCACACTGCATTCCTGAATTGAAAATTTTACAATCTAGATTGTGATCTAGATCTACTGTAAAAATATTTCGACTCACATGTGAATTGTAGAAACAGGAAAAAAATAATATTATAAAATTAGTGAAGTGTTATTTTGTCTAGTCATTAAACATATAATAGTTCTCAAAGTAATTCAGAGATTTTAGAAAAATATATTTTCGTTATCTCTATACTTTTGATTAAATAAGGTAAGATTTTTATTATAGAGCAAAAATAAAAGAACTGGGTCATGGCTATATGTTCAAAAACACCAATTATTTCTTTATATATAAATGGAAAGGTCACTGACTGATTGACAGATATATTAATTTAGCATGCATGTGGCATAACACTTTACAACCTGTCCAGAAAAATTACAAGCACCCAGCAACTTACACCGAACGATTAACATAGCCGATGTCCTTAGTAAAGCCATCTCCTTGTATTTTTATGATTTTTTTTGGTACTAGTGTTAAGATTTACAATTATTTTTTAGTTCACAGTACAAAAATGGTTTGCTACTGAACTGTCAGGCTGATATTTAACATACCAATAGTAAAGACGATCCGATAAGTGGGGTGGCAATGCCACATGCATACATTTATCTTACCCTCCAAATTCTAAAACAACAGTAGCAAGTATTAATTCTGTATAAAGAATGCGGGCAAGACGTTGCACAACTCTTCCACTTAGTGGTCAAGACGTGAGTGACATGTGTAGGTAATCTATTTCAAATCTATATATTAACATGTGAAGGAAAGTCTTTGGACTCCTTTTTAAGACAATTGTGCGAACGGTGGAGTATGAAATTTCGCACAGTTAATGTTTACATTACAGAGGACTGTAGAAACTTAATATTTTAAAATAAAATGCGATAGAAATACATAAAATTAATAAAAATAAACATTACACACTAAAATTATATGACATACATGATAATATACACACATTACTATTACTAGGTGGTAGAGTTCTGCATTGTCTCGCCCGGGTCTGGTACCATTGCCTTACCTATTTCTGCCGCAATAGCGTCAGTGCTTGTCGCTGTCGTGTTCCGGTTTGGAGGGTAAGGTAGCCGGTAAACTTATGCATGTGGCATTAGACCTCTCCACAAGATAGCAACGCACCATTAATATCTTTAGTGTCTATAGGCGATGGTTGACTCTTTCTATCAGGAGAACCATCTGCTTGTTTGCTATCTTATGACATAAAAAAAAACATGAATGCTATTTTCTTTCAGTCAATCAGTTGTCAAACTTAAAAGAGATTTTATTGTTTAGTCTGTGGTTCAGCCACAGGCGATCGCTAGTACTATCAAATAGTCTATTCATTCCATGAAGTATTATGTATAGGTGGAACTAGCACTCGTATTAATCACTTGAATACCTATGTTATATCTCATTTTCTGAGGTCTCCCCATCTCTTTTTATACAGCTGTGTTAGAAAGAGAGGGTGATACCTCAGAAGCTGACTGCAGTATTTAAAGTTGTGTTTCAAGTAGGTATTAGAAGGTTGCCTCCAGATATAATATAGCTTCATACATGTGCCTGTAAAACAAAATAATAGTGTGCATATTATTTAATGGCATGTTGAAGCAACAGGCACACAGTGAATACATTTGCAAGTTAAGAGGCTAACAAGACCTAATTTGTTGAAATTGATATTTTTTAAGCAGTTTTTTAAGAAAAACTATTTGTTATAGCAAATCACAAAAAATATATGTTAATGTTCATCATATGTCAAAGACCGTGGTCGGATTCGATACATAATTGAACAAAATTGGGTCAAAAGAAAATAATTACAAAGACTGGTCATAAAATCATCATTAACGGTTCTCTATCATTATTTTTTTGACATATGCATCTGTAATTAAAAACATGAATTCATTATATTCCTACCTAAACCGCTAGCAAATCATATTTAACAAATAATCTACTTTTATTTTTATTTCAATATTTGTTTATTATAAGACCTGGCCACCCAGTTACACTGATAGTGGGGTCTTGTGTGGCTGTGTTTCTGATCTGGTTGTAGTTTAAAAAAATGTTGACGTATCAAAATAACTTGTAAAAAGTTTTATTGAATAAAGTACTTCTGATTTCTACTCTGATAGAAATGGAGTGTGTGTTTTTGGTGTTGACAGCATCTTAAACTTAATGAAAAGCAACCTGTGCATGTCTGTTCAAATCTTCTAGTTACTGGCATGGCTATAGCTATCATATGTGCATTTATTCGTGCCCGTTTTGTAGCCCTCCAAGTTTTACATATTGAATGTCAGTAAATCAAATTGCTCTACCATTAAGATCTTTGGTGTCTATACGCAATTGCTGTCTCTCTCTCTCCATTAAGACATTCAGCTTGTTTACTATCTTATGATATAAAAATATCTTTCGATTTTTACTACCTACTTCATTTGTAAGTTTTATTAATTAATGTATTAATATAATATCGACGCTTGAAACGCGGTAAAGCTGTTGCATAGCATTTTTTATCAACTTATGCAATTACAATTATATATATGATTACAGTAGTTTTCCAATACAACCAATGCCACCTAAAGGCGGCTTGCTGAACCAAAGAGACAAGCGTGATATTTAAAAAAGTCATTAAAAGTTCTGGTATTTATCGATAGATGGAAAAACTAAAAAGTATCACCGCTGTGCCGGTCGGAGTGGGGAGTGTTAGGTTTTTATCTGTACGGAATTTCTGGATTCGGTCTCCACGCTCAAGGCCCGCAATAGAAGCTATGCAATAGCTTAAAAATCATAAAAAAATCAACTAATTGTAAAACAAATTACATCGAATTGTAATTTATACTTAAATTAGGTGATCTTATGATTTTTTAATTTATATTTGAACTTTATATCACTCTCCTGTAAAGTTTATTCAATGTCGCTAAGTGAAGATTGCCTTTCAAGAGATGATATTTATGTACAATTAATTATATTTAGTTTATAATTTCTTGGTTTATGCTTTTTTGTGTGTATTTATTAAATGATAGTGATTTTCCTGTTAATATTATCCCATTAGTTGCTTGTTCTTATCTATAGTTGCTTGTTTCTACTTGATGATGTTTGTGTGGGGAAAGCATATGCACATAAAGTGACAACCCTACAGTTGACATATTTACAAAGATGATATTATTGAAGGTAGTATACAGCCCTCTATTCCTTTAGCTCCATGGTTTTTCAAGTACCGAAATTTCTCTAAAATAAATACATCGACAATAATTAGGATGCGACTGGGACATGTTTGTACTCCTGTGTTTTTAGCTACATTGAGAATCAGAGATCACTCGATTTGTGAATGTGGCCTGGGAGAGGGTTCTATGGATCATATTTTCTTTGATTGCCCCAAAATTCTAGTCCCCCTATATGACATTCTACCAAAAGAAATAAGCCGTCCAATTAACATTAATTTCTTGCTCACTTTAGTCCATTCCCCCTTTGTTGTAATTCTTGATAAATTTATAACCATTAATAACATCCACTTATGAATTCACCATGTTTGTCCTACATTATAATAATAACAGTTCATACAGATAAATCTCAACCATTACTAATATTGTAGCATTTTTAACTGTTGCATGTCTTTCTTATTCAATATGAGAATATATATACATATATAAGTATTTAACTAATATTTTGTGTTGTGAATTGTCCCCTAACCCTGTACTTGTCCTTTATTTCAGACTCTGCAAAAGTCTCATTACACCACCTCAATATTATTGGAACGTATAAGCCGTGTCAAAGCCATTTAATTCACTAGTCATTGGCAAAATCATCACCATTCTGATGGAGCCATATAACAAAAAAGATTGATTGATTGATTGAAGGTAGTATGTATTATGATTTCAAATTATAAAATGTTAAATCGCGATGGCTAGATATTATTTTGTTTTTAGTTTTATGTTGCTATTGCCCTGATGATGCTTATTTAGAAGCAAAATGGGTTCGTTGATATATGTAATAATTTATTGTGAAACAGTATAAGCGTTTTAATATTAAACATTGAATAATGATTATTTACTTGGCACTTGTAATTGTATCATTGTGCCCATCCATTGTTTATTCACAATTGGATTCATTCGCTCATATCGGCCATCAGGTGGTTGTGTTATGATTGACATTGGTTTTTGTCTGTTATGGTCGGCATTATTCGATTCCTGTCATCGCGTTAAATTTGGATGTTATTTCCATCTGTTGTTGAACATTTCAGCATTGGGTGCCAGTTGGTGAGCAACGTTTTATTAAAAACGACCACCACATTACAATAGAGGTTGTGATTAGAGGTGGCTTATATTAATACTGAAGCTAAAATTCTTTACCCTTTTTACCAATATATTACAGATTGATTGATTGATAATATGTAAATAAGGTGTAATATGTTATTAAAATGTGATGCGCCGTACAGAATTTAGAGCTGTCGAAAAATCATTAATAAAATTGAAAAAGTATAGCATTAATAGAATTGTGGCAGAGTTTTGACCTGAGGGTGAGTGTTAGTATATTGATAGTAGATAGTTCTGTGCTCAAAATTCAACAGTCTTCTAAATTCTAATTTACAACAGACTTTACCCATAAACATAATAGTGTATATGTATGACCAATACATGTATATATGTATGGCAAATGAATGTAGTGCATGTAAAGTTTATTTTAATTAATTTATTGTATTTCTAATGCTTTCTATAAAGGAAAAATATCAGGTTTCTACAATCCTTTGCAATGTAAACTTCAATTGTGTCAAATTTCATAATCCAACAAGTACAATATTTTTGCTTCATATATTAACATAAAAATTGTTAAAAGTGTTATTTGAAGAGTAAGTAAATCCAGAGAAGCTGCATGAAAGCACCATCCTTATTAGAGATGCTTATTTTGTCCTGTATAATTTTGTTCTAAACTTGAAACTATTGTATGGAAGCGAAAGCTGATTTCGTCAAGAGAGTAACGAAATCAAAACTAAAGTGATCAAAACGAGTGTTATGAAAAATTTGTGTCCAAACACTTTTAGATTTCATTTGAAATACTTAAGTGACAGAATGGGTTATTAGGAGGGGGGACCAGCCCTTCACTTGGCGACTTACTGTGCAATTTTGTGGTACATTTTACTGAAAAAATATCGCATTTTTTAGGTTTGAGCTTCGACGTGGTAGTTTATATTCATGTCTAGATTTGTTATCTACCATAAAAATACCATTTTATAAAAATAAAAAAATAGAAGGTACAATTTGTAATTTTGGAATCTTATTACTACTAACGCCATCTCTTATTAAATTAACGAGTTAAAATTGATAGAAGATACATTTTATATTAGAATTTTTGAACTTATTAAGAGACTACCTACTTTATGAATTGTTTCTTCATATTTGACTGGCGGCGCGCGGTTATCGTGCCCTCGTATAAAGACGAGGTTCAAATATAAACTGCAATAGCTATAGGGCCATCAGTTTGATCAGTTTGGCATCAAAGATGTATGATAAAATCATTGAAAGGAGAATGCAAGGGAAGTTCGAAGTAATGTTGTGGGAGGCACAAGGGGAATTTAGGTCTAGAGCAGGGATGTTTGCGAGGAACAGAGTAAATAGAGCGTTAGAGAGTTTCACAATATGCTTATTGAGAAACAGTACAGATGTATTAATTGATTTGTATTGTATTGAGATCAATTCCCAATCTTAGCCCGAGGGTAAAAAGCTAAAACAAGGTATATTCACGCCCGTATCCCCGAAGAGGTAGGCAGAAGTACAACGTGTGCATCCACGGTTAGCCGAGGATACTTAAGTCCCACAATGTGATAGGTGGCCAGCCTATCGCCAGTAGGGCACTTTTCCAATCCCGGGAAAAGTTGTTTTATCAGAAAACTGAAAAAACACATTTTTTCATTTGCCTGACTCTGGAATTGAACTCCGAGGGTTTCTCTGAGAGAAAAATTCTTCGTGCCTGCGTAGTCCAAAAATTTTGAAGGTTCATTTAAATAAAACATTTTTTGATTTTGATTTCGTAAATCGACGTAAAACCAGGAACTTCCTGATTTTAGAAAAAAAAACAATTATTTCAGCAAAATGTCAAAAATGTGTTTTTTTTTTTGGAACGAAGTTCCTTACGGCAGGCTTGGAGGGGATAGGGATTTTGCTGCGCGACCGAACTGAAAAAAATGTGATAGTAAAACCGTAAGAAAAATGCGTGGAATAAAAGCGTTAAATGAGACGTGCGCAGGCGCGACAGTCGCGTACACAAGCGAGTAGTGCCGTTTAGCCGAAGGAAGTTCGTTCCTACCTGGTGTCCCGCGACACCACATCATTTTTATATTTATAAGATCAACCTTCATTTTTAATACATATTTTTCCTTGAAAATACCAACAAACAAAAACCAAATATTCCTAGTCCAAAGCCTGACGACGCGGGCCTTTGATGCGAATGTAATGTTTAGGTGAAAATACGCTGAGTTTTTTAGGTTAGATAATTATAAATAAAGTCCGTACATTAAAAGATGTAATTCTCATAAAAATACTTTTCTAACAATATTACTAGATAGTTTAACTTTGCGAGCCCTTACAAAGCTCTGCTTTTTGCTAGTTTAGAAAATTGAGAACGGGCATGATGTGTTGTGGACATGTTGAAAGAACCTATACTAATATTATAAAATTGTAGTTTGTTTGTTTGGTTGTACGCACTAATCTCGAAAACTGCTGAACCGATTTGAACAATTCTTTTTCAGTTTTATAGCCTGTTTATCGAGAAAGGTTATCGGCTATATAACACCTTGCTACGACCTGTAGGAGCGGCGTAATTAAAGTCCGCGCGGACGAAGTCGCGGGTAACAGCTAGTTATTAATAAAACATGAATGTAGATGGATGTATGTACTAAGACTGATGTATTATAATCAAATAGGTCGGGTGCTGTCTAAAGGTTGTGTCAAGTCTCTTAAACCAGCATATTTTCATGAAGAGATTTATGATTGTGGAGAAAGCAAGACAAATCTGTCTGATTTGTTATGTAGTTTCCAGTTCTCTGTACCTACTCCGTAGGTGATTTTTCATGAAGATATGTATGTATATAAATCTTAGTAGTGAATTATAAGCTCTATCATCTTCAAGTTGTCATATGACCAGTGTTTGTAGCTTAGGTGTAGAACCTGAAAGCATGGTGTCATCTGCATAAAGTCGAATCTAAATCTATAGGCATTCCCACAGTCATCAGAATAACTTTTGGAGAACATTATCCAAGAAACAAGATACAAGAGTGCTGAGTACATACAACCTTGCTCAATGTCAAACCAGGGCGAAATGTTGCCGTCCACTCGCATACATGCTGTGCAGTCTAGGTATATGGATTGCACAGAACGAAACAGGTTTATCTTTTTTCTTTTATTAGTTAATAATTTTTTTTCTTTTTTGTAGTAGTAATTTCTTTTATTATCGTTTATTGTATGATTTATAGTATTTTTGCTTTTATTATTTATTGTATGATTTATAGTATTATAGAAAATAAAGTATTTTTGCTTTTATTATTTATTGTATGATTTATAGTATTATAGAAAATAAAGTATTTTTATAGCATATATTCTCACTTTGAATATTTAAATGTAAAATGTTATATATAAAACTAGGTAGTACAGTTTTGCAATTAATCACTAGGGCTTAAATTATCACTTTATCTTTTCAACCGACTCCTAAAGACGGAGGTTATCAATTTCGCTAATGTTTTTAGGGTTCCATACCTCGAAAGGAAGAAACGGAATAATTATAGGATCACTTTGTTGTCCATCCGTCCGTCCGTCTGTTTTTCTCGAGACCCTTTTTCTCGGGAACGCATGGAGGTATTAAGCTGAAATTTATATCAAATATTCAAGTCTACTGTCCCTTGGAGCTGTGAACAAATCAAACTTCTAAACCAACACAATCAATCAAAAGATACAGCTGTTTATGCTGCAAATTATTAATTATTTTCAACACAATTTTAATACATTTAGTATTCAATTTAATGAAATAATGAATATCCTCTGTGGTCTAGCGGTCCAGCGTTGGCGTTGACCACATGAGGTTCCGGGTTCGATTCCCGGGTCGGGCACAAAAAAAGTGTTTTTTCAGTTTTCTGAGAAACACAAAGTTGCCCGGGATTGGAAAGTGCCCGGTTGGCGATAGGCTTGCCACCTATCACATTTGTGGGACCAAGTATCTTCGGCTAATCGTGGGTGCACTTGTTGTACCTCTGCCTACCCCTTCGGGGATATGGGCGTGAAGATACTTTTAAGCTATTGCATAGCTTCTATCGCGGGCCTTGAGCGTGGAGACCGAATCCAGAAATTCCGTAACGAAAAAACCTAACACCCCCTACTCCGACCGGCACAGCGGTGATACTTTTTAGTTTTTCCATCTATCGATAAATACCAGAACTTTTAATGACATTTTGAAATATCACTCTTGTCTCTTTAGTTCAGCAACCCGCCTTTAGGTGGCATTGGTTGTATTGGAAAACTCGTATAATTTGTGTACAAAGTGTTTTAAATATGAATAAACAAAGAAAAAAAAATACTGCATAAATAAAATAAATATATAATTGTAATTGCATAAGTTGATAAAAAATGCTATGCAATAGCTTTACCGCGGCAGTCTCCGAGTGCCACACTTTTTTTTTTAATGAATGAATATTAATAAATTAAAAATATATATATTTAATTAATTGTTAAAACGCCTATAAATATAATTATTGTAATACATAAAATAGTGAGATTACGTGCAGTAGTAATATTTAAATAATGTACTCTATATTCTGGAATCTGTACGCTTTTGGCGGCAGATAGTGGAGATCAACTATATATAAAACCAACTTTGTATTTACTCCTATCACAGAAATAAAATCATTATTATTATTAAATTTTCGCAAATTTTCGAAACTCGCAAGGGAACCAAAACCTACAGGGTACTTCCTGTGAATTCAGAATCTTGAAATTTGGTACGAAACAAAAACATATAGCATGGATAAAGGAAAAATTACAGAAACCGTAAATTTTTAGTTATGTCATATAATAAAAATAATTTGGTTATTTTCCGGTTTATATATTGTTGCTATTATGTAAACAGATTTCTACGGAAACCTCGGTGCGCGAGTCCGACTCGCGCTTGGCAATTTTTTTATGTTCGTTACCTCAGGACTGTCATTTATGAACATTTATTATCATGAAAGTATACCTACTCAAATATATAAATCTGTTAATAAATGACTGAATTCTAAGGTAACAAATACAGCTTAATTAAGATCCACCATCTATAGAAGTTGGTTGAAGATGATGAAATGAAACAACCTACAATGTCCACATGTTTAGATTGTGAGACTTGGTAGTAGAGTTCTGCAATGTCTCATACAGGTTAAGTAACATAGTCTTACATATTTCTGACACAATAATGGCAATCCTTGTCTGGCACTCTCATATTCTGGTTTAAAGGATAAGCTAGCTGGTAATTTTATGCATGTGACATTACCCTCCTGCTATCGACAACAATCCACCATTAACATCTTTGTTTATAGGTGTCTATAGGCAAAGGTGGGGTGTATCCTTTTTCCCCCGTGTTGGTTTCAGGCTCCATTGAAGTATAGGTGAACTGCCATTCTGCCAGGCAGGTCGTAAAAGTCGACTTATTGACTATGCGAGTCACTACCATGATGGCTACTAGATGGTAGACTTCTGTATTATCACGCCAGGGTCTGGTACCACTGCCTTACTTATTTCTGCCGCAATAACGTTAGTCCTGTCACAACCGAGTTCCGGTTTGAGGGTAAGGTAGTCGGTAAACTTATGCATGTGGTATTAAACCTCGCCACAAGATAGCAATACACCATTTACGTCTTTGGTGTCTATAGGTGATGGTTGACTTTTCCCATCAGGAGACCTATCTGCTTGTTTGCTATCTTATAAAAAAATTTATGGGGGAACTATTTGTTTGTTT
The DNA here is from genome assembly GCA_036924255.1 of Apodemia mormo. Taxonomy (NCBI): domain Eukaryota; kingdom Metazoa; phylum Arthropoda; class Insecta; order Lepidoptera; family Riodinidae; genus Apodemia; species Apodemia mormo. The sequence continues at coordinate 327,976 of JAUPFN010000028.1, read as the reverse complement.
GCTATTTTATAATATAAAACATTTTTTTGTTTATAAGCAATGGTTGTCTCTGTCTGTACCACCATCTGCCTGTTTGCTATCTTATAATATCAAAAAAATTAGGTAAACTTATGCATGTGGAATTACTTTCCCGTCACCAACAACGATGCACCATTACCCACTTAGTTTCTTGGTGTCCATAGGCAGTGGTTGTCACCTTTCAGTGGGATAACTATTTGTTTGTTTGCTATCTTTTAAAACAAATGTTTGTTGTTTACTAGTGATGATTGTTTTAAGCTATTGCATAGCTTCTATCGCGGGCCTTGAGCTCGGAGACCGAATCCAGAAATTCCGTAACGAAAAAATCTAACACCCCCCACTCCGACCTGCACAGCGGTGATACTTTTTAGTTTTTCCATCTATCGATAAATACCAGAACTTTTATTGACTTTTTTAAATATCTCGCTTGTCTCTTTAGTTCAGCAACCCGCCTTTAGGTGGCATTGGTTGTATTGGAAAACTACCGTAATCAGCTGTTTGTGAGAAAGTATATAGGTGTATAGGTATTTATCATCTACGTACAACAGTGAATATCTGTACTCGTATAATTTGTGTACAAAGTGTTTTAAATATGAATAAACAAAGAAAAGAAAGTACTGCATAAATAAAATAAATATATAATTGTAATTGCATAAGTAGATAAAAATGCTATGCAATAGCTTTACCGCGGCAGTCTCAGAGTGCCACACGTTTTTTTTTTCGTCATCAGAACCATCTGCCTGTTTGCTACAGGGCCATCCATTAATCACGCGAGGCTCGAAAAGTGCCCTCCCCCACTTTTCGTTCATAAAAAATCATGAATGATCACATCTTGAAGTAATATATCACGTGTATTTATTTGCAAGATACTTATCCAGTTATTGGTAATGAAGAAATTCTTGCTAATCTGTGGTATGAGGATACTGTACATTAAATAATGTTCATATATTAGTACAAAAAACCATCACGTAATTAAAATTGCTATTACTACTATTTTTTTGAAAAGATTGGAGGAGGCCTTTGCCACCTGGCAAACGGACACACGAAAATTGAATAAAAGAACTTATGACTAACTAAAGAAATATCGTCATGTCCGAAGAAAGGCTATATTATTATTACTACTATTTAAATTCAGAATAAAACACCGCTGTCACCATGTAATGTAAGGTAGGCACGTATTAACAACACCGTAGCAAGCTGACAACTGTTTTAAAAGAATATGGTAGTTCTATATTCATTACGATAATTATAATTTAATCGATGGCCCCTGTATGATTTTGAATTCATATAATTGCAAATTCATTCTTAACTAGATTTGAGATTTACCTGAAGAACTAGTTCCTCATTAATAACAAATATTTCTAGACTACGTCTTTATTACATCAAAAAACTTTTATAGTTTATTTTTTCAGTATGCCTTGTCAAGCTGAACCGACAGCGATGTTTCCATTGGATGTTATGGTTAAACTAGAACCAATAGAAGAAGACTTTGGAATTCAAGAGGAAATTATAGATGACTCAATAGATGTGAAATTAGAGATAGAGACATTGTTTACAGGTGAGTTTGGTTAAAAGACTTAATCTATACAAATAAATAAAATTTTAGTGTTTGTAATATTAAAATAACCACGTTTTATTAAATGCATATGGATGTATACACGGTGCACATACCAAAATAACATTTTTTTACAATTCTGTCTCTTTGTCTGTTTGTTCGGCTTATCTCTGAAACGGCTGGATCGATTTTGACGGGACTTTTACTGGCAGATAGCTGATGTAAAAAGGAGTAACTTAGGCTATTTTTTATTTTATTTTTTTGAAAAAAATTCCACGTGGACGAAGTCGCGTACATAGCTAGTATTAATTTATGTTATTTAGATTTTGCCCTGTTTATCTGGCATTCTTTGTAAAGAAATGACAATCAGTATTTTTTCAGCTAGCGGTAGGTAAAAGATGTTGACATAATTGTCGCTATAAAGGCGTGTCTGCTGCTCCTAAAAATAACAAAACATCAGTCTCCTGCAACTTCGCGAACACTCAATAACTCAATCCCAAATTTCCCAGAAAATAACTCAGACTCCTTAAAGATCTGAGAAAAATATGCTTTTGATAACAGTACATTGTCCTATGAATAAACATAGATATGCAATGGGCTTAATGGATATATCTTTATCTTGACAAAATTTAGCCTTTGTTGTGTATAGAAAAGGGACCAAACAGGCAGGTGGCTTACTATATATGTGTTTTAGCACTTATCTCGAGCTTGGCAAAACTCGGAAAACTTGGAACAACAAAGAAAAATGTCGACACACCAGGATTTGAACCTGTAACCCCGCAAGCAAGAGACGCTTTACCAGCTGAGCTAGTGTTGACTAGTTCAAAGTGGTGAAATTCTTTTCTGCTTTGTTTTTTTATATCACAGGACCAAATCACTGGTTTCAAGAATAACGGTGCTTACACTAACAGCCTGTATATGTGAAAAATGGATGTCTCATCATCGAGACAGCTTATTTATCTTGGCAAAGATATGATATAGGAATAAAAATATATGGGATTCAGTAGTTGTAATCGCCTTTGTGGGCTAGTGGTTTATTGTTTGAAATTCTTTTGTTTTTAATTAAGTATGGTATCCCAAAATACAGGCTCCGCCTAGTTTGGGAACCCCTGGTAATTCTAGAATGCACCTAATTATTGTTCTTAATTAGCGTAAGTCAGTGTAATTTTTTTGCAATCTTTGAAATGCTTGTTTTTTAAATAAACTAAACTATTAACTTCAGATTGAGCAATTAAAAAAATATATTTTTTCAGTTTTCTATAGAAAAGAAATTCTCTTTCTATCACAATAGCCATCTGTTGGTTTGCTATCTAATAATATTAAAAAGAACTTAAAAACATTTGATTTTAATCTAAATTATTAAATTATGCCAACCCTGTCAAATAGAGCTGTATGCACATATAGATTTATATTTCTTAAATACATAAAAATATATTACAATTTTCAGATAGATCGCTGAACTTAAGTGAAGTGGAGTTCGATGAAGTGTACAAGTCTTACATTGCATCCTCAAAATATCCAATAATTCAGCTCACTAAATTGGAAATATCTAAAATAACAACTGATAAATGTGGCCTGAATTCTCAAAAAGATTTAGAGCTATCATTCAATGATTTGTCTATTATAAGAAGTGAAACATCTGATTTATATGCAAAGGAAGATGAAGAATCAGTAACATCATCAAATGATACCTCTAACAATGCATCTAAAGAATTACCTACAGTAATAAATGAAAATTATTTTTCTACTACAGAAAATGAAGCAGAAAATATCACAGGTGATACGTCCACAAAAATATCTAAAACACCATCCAAAGTAATGATAGAAAATTTTATCCCAAGTCCTGAACAAGAAGTAGAAAGCATCCCATCTTCTGATAACACGTCTGCAATAGTAATCAAAGATAATTTTGTACCCAATCAAGAAAAATATGTAGAAAGCCTGCCAACATCTGATGACATGTCTACAAAGCAAATAGCACCTGAAATAAATAAAGACAATTTTGTCCCCAATGTAGAAAACGAAGTAAAAAGCATACCATCTTCTGACAACATGTCTACGACAACAGATGTTATAGATATAGCATCTAAAAATTTATCCAACATAAGGAAATTTAATTTAAACTCCAATGCAGAAAAAGAAGTGGAAAGCATTCAATCTTCTGATGATATGTCTACCAACGCATCTAAAACAACTGAGAGAATTCTAGACAATTTTGTTTCACATGCAGAAAAGGAAGTAGAAAATATCTCAACACCTTATGACATTTCTGCTAACGCATCTGTATCACTTAAAATAATTAAATATAATTTTGCCCCCAATGTAGGAAAAGAAGTAGAAAGCATACCATTTTCTGATAACATGTCTTCAAAAATATCTCTAGCATCTAAAAAATCACCTGAAATAAAGAATTATAATTTAGAATCCAATGCAGAAAAAGAAGAAACCATTCCATCTTCTGATGACATGTCTACAAACGCATCTCTATCACATAAAAAAACAGCTAAAATAATCAAAGATAATTTTGCCCCCAATGTAGAAAAACAAGTAGGAAGTATACCATCTTCTGATAATATATCTTCAAAAATATCTATAGTCTCTAAAAAATCACCCAAAAAAAGAAAATTAAATTTGGATGCCAATGCAGAAAGAGAAGTGGAAAGCATTCCATCTAGTGACGACATATCTACTAAAACATCTGTTGCATTTAAGAAACCACCCAAAATAAGAAAATTAAATGTAGACTCGAATGCAGAAAAAGAAGTAGAAAGCATTCCATCTTCTGATAATATGACTGAAAAAGCGTTTAAAGCATCTAAAAAAACGGCTAAAATAACGAAAGACAGTTTTGCCCTTAATGCCGAAAAAGAAGTAGAAAGCCTCACATCTTCTGGAAACATGTCTAAAAAAGCGTCTGTAACATCTAAAAAACAAGTCAAAATAACTAAATATATTTTGACCTCCAAAGCAGAAAAATCATCTGGTGACACATCTACAAACACATCTATAGCACTTAAAAAATCACCTAAGGTAATTAAAGACAATTTTGGCATCAATTCAGATAAACAAGTAAAAAGCATCTCATCTTCCAATACCGTGTCTAAAAAAGCGTCAGTAGCAATTATAAAATCAGCTAAAATAACGAAACATAATTTTACCTCCAATGCAGATAAGCTGGAAAAAAGTGCTTCATCATCTAGTAACATATCAACAAGCGCATCAATAGCACCTGAAAAACCACCTACAATAATTAAAGATAATTCCACCCTTAATTCACAAAAAGAAGTAGAAGGCATCTCATCCTCTGATACCATATCTAAAAAAGCTTCTGTGGCAAATAAAAAATCAGATAAAATAACGAAACAGAATTTTATCTCCTATGCAAATAAAGAGGGAAAAAGAGCCCCACCAACTGGTGATACATCTACAAGCGCATCAGTAGCACCTAAGAAACCACCTAAATTAACTAAAGATAATTTTGCCCTCAATTCAGATAAAGAAGTAAAAGGTATCTCATCCTCTGGTAACATATCTAAAAAAGCGTCTTTGCCAATTAAAAAATCAGCTAAAACAACGAAACATCAATTTTCCTCCAATGCAGAGAAAGCGGAAAAAAGCGCTTCATCATCTAGTGACATATCTATAAGCGCATCAATAGCAGCTGAGCAACTACCTAAAATAATTAAAGATAATTCCGCCCTTAATGCAGAAAAAGAAGTAGAAGACATCTCATCTTCTGGTACCACATCTAAAAAAGCGTCTGTGGCAAATAAAAAATCAGATAAAGAGGAAAAAAGAGCCCCACCAACTGGTGATATATCTACAAGCGCATCAATAGCACCTAAGAAACCACCTAAATTAAAAGATAATTTTGCCCTCAATTCAGAAAAAGAAGTAAAAGGTATCTCATATTCTGGCACCATATCTAAAAAAGCGTCTGTGGCAAATAAAAAATCAGCTAAAACGAAGGAACATCAATTTTCCTTCAATGCAGATAAAGAGAGAAAAAGCACTCCATCATCTGGTGACATATCTAAAAATACATCTTTAGCACCTAAAACACCACCTAAATTAATTAAAGATAATGCCGCCCTTAATGCAGAAAAAGAAGAAGATAGTGTCTCATCTTCTGGTACCATATCTAAAAAAGTCTCTGGGGCAAATAAAATAGCTAAAATAACGAAACATCACTTTACCTCCAATGCAGATAAAGAGAGAAAAAGCACTCCATCATCTGGTGACATATTTAAAAATACGTCTATAACACCTAAGAAACCACCTCAATTAAATAAAGATAATTCCGCCCTTAATGCAGAAAAAGAAGTAGAAAGAATCTCAGCTTCTGGTACCATGTCTAAAAAAGCATCTGTGGCAAATAAAACATTGGCTAAAATAACGAAATATAATTTTACCTCCAACGAAGATAAAGAGGGAAAAAGAGCACCATCATCTGGTGACATAACTAAAAATGCATCGATACCACGTACAATATCACACAAATATAATTTTGACTCCAATGCAGAAAAAGAAATGGAAAGCATCCCATCTTCTGATAACATCTCTACAAAAACATCTGTAGAGTCTACAAAACCACCCAAAATTAGAAAATATAATGAAGACTCCAAAGCAGAAAAAGAATCTTCTGATAACATGATTAAAAAAATATCTACAGGACATAAGAAATCATCTAAAATAACTAAAAATAATTTTGCCACCAATGCAAGAGAAGAAGTAGAAAGTGTCCAATCATTTGTTAACTTATCTACAAAAGCACCTGTAGAATTATTAGTAGCTAATGAGAATCGTTCTTCTAATACAGATAAAAGCAAAGAAAAGAAAATACAATTATCTAAATCTAAAGAATTATCTAAAATAACGAAAGAGAAATCCTCTTCTAATACTAAACAAGACAAAGAAAATGTAAGGCTGTCTAGTAATATATCTGCAAAACTTAAAGAATTATCTAAAACAACAAATGGCAAATACACCAATACTGAAAAAGAAATTGAAAAAATACTATTATTGAGTGAATCTAAAAGTGCATCTAAAGAAATATCTCCAACAAATGGGAAAATTGTCAGTACTCATGAAAAAAACGCACAATCTGGGGAGGTTAAAATATCTACTGTGAAAAATAAAAAACATGTTGATGTTATAAAAAAAATGTGTCATATCTGTGGTCAAGGGTTCAGTAGAACGCTTTACTTAGATCAGCATTTACAAACTCACTCCGGAGAGAAACCTTTCTCTTGTGATACATGTGGAAAATCATTCCGCAGTAAGTTCTATTTAAGTGATCACTTCAATACTCATACCGGAAGCAGACCTCATAAATGTGATATGTGCAGTAAAAGATTTAATAGCATTACAACAATGCGAAGACATCGATTAATTCATACCGGGGAAAAGCCTTATTCTTGTGATGTGTGTGGGAAATCCTTTTCACAACACAGTAACTTAGTAACTCATAAAAGTATACATAATTCCATTAGGAATTTTGAGTGTAACATATGTAAAAAGGTTTTTAAACGATTGCATCATTTGCAAAGACATAACATGAGCCATACCAAAGAGAAACCGTTCCGTTGTGATATTTGTAAAAGTGGTTTTATTACTCGATCTCATTTGAAGACGCACATGAATATACATACTGGGAATAAACCGTTTAAATGTAGTTATTGCGATAAACGCTTCATTACTGGTACTACTATGCGTCGACATGCAGTTGTACACACAAACGAGAAGCCTTACTCTTGTGAAGTCTGCGGAAAGGCATTCAATTTTAAGGCAAATTTGAAAAGGCACAAATTTTTAGTATGTGAAAAGGGACGCTGATTATTTAAAATTTTAAGATAAATTGAAATTTGATTTTAGTGTGACTCTGTTGTCACAAATTGAAAAAAGGTTCTGCAAAGTGGACCTAAAATCACTGAAGGTCTGGATATAGAAGACCTCAGTGACATAATGTCCAATCACTTATCATCAGGTGACACTTCTGTTCGTTTATTCCCCCTTTTATAAAAAGAACGTGATCGACTGGAATGAATGAATGTATACAATAAGTAACCAAAAGCCCATGTCCGATTGTCAAAGGCATTATTTAGTACCCTAATAATAATAATAATTTATTTACTCATCACAAAATTAGTACAAATGCTAGTTTTATACAGTTTTAACATAATACATATGTCATTAATTCGTGCATCTTGACAGATTATTTTTCCCGGTTATTAATTATGTTATAATAATAATATCTCTGGATATATTACACAAATCGTTCCAACCCCATAGTAAACAAGTTATATGCTTGTGTTATGGGTGTTGTTAGGCAACAATACTAATACATGACACTGGCATAATCGTCTCCAATACAGCGACGGTGTTGCCATACAGAGAAAAAACTAATAAATAGAAATACATATATAAATACTGTTACATGCATGATAAACACCCAGACAAAAAAATACTAACATCTATGCTCATCACAAAAATGTTTTTTCCTATCGGGGATCGAACCCGAGCCCCATCGGTTCGTGGTTAGGTACGCTAACCACTTGACCAACGGAGCGGTTAATCTTATATTTTAAAATGTTACTTATGGCAGCACGAAAGTAGTCTTGAGTAAAAATGTTGATAAAAAGACGCCACCGAAGCCAATATGGCAAATATTTTATAGTGGTGTTGTCCACTTTAAAATATTTACCAAATTTTAGGGAAATTGAAGAATTAATACAAGCATTTTAAAATACCAAAGTATATTAAAAATATAATTTTTTATCACTTTTTGATAAAGTCGCTATATGCCTCTCGATTCGGACAGGCTATTTCACTAACTGCATAGATAAAATTGTATACATAAAAACAGACTGCAGTGATGCATATAAACGGTTGGCTTTAGAATAATTAATTGACTGATTAAATGTAATTAAAAGTGCAGTAATACCTCGACTTACGCTACTCCCACTTACTTGAAGCCGGAGTTACGAGATTTGCAAATCTCGATGCATATTTTATTTCCGTTCCAAATTTCATGAAAATCGGTCTAGCGGTTTAGCCTTGAAAGCGTAACAGACAGACAGACAGACAGACTTTCACATTTATAGTATTAGTATAATTATACCACGACTTTCCTGAACTCGACTTACGCGGTTGTCGCTCAGTCCCACCTATCGCGTAAGTTCGGGGTATTACTGTATAGTTGGTTAATTTCATAATTAATACTCCAGGATGTTAATTTTTTTATTGTTTTCTTATTTAAACATTATATTTAAATCATTATTCATTTAGATATTTAATTAGAATAATATTAAGAGGTATTTTATAGATACCCGGTTGGAACGGAGTTTTTTCAAATCTCTGATATTGTGACGTCACAACGCACCAAAATTGCACGTAAAGGTGATTATTTAAGCTTTAAAAATAAATATGTTTTCGGTATATAAAATACGAAGCAAATAGAAGTATAGTAACAATAAGAGGCGTTCGACACTATATGCAAGACACCAAGCCTGTGAGTTTAAAGATTATCACATATCTTATTCTTTAAGGTGTCAAATTTAACTGGATGTACGAATCATTTATATGAAAACGTCTATGTGTGACCATGGAGCAAGACCCCCGTTCACAGTTGTGTAGTAATAATTCTTGACTATTTATATTTATTTATTTATATTAATAAAATTATTTACACTTTAAATTTATAAAATATTTATGCATATTTTCAAAATTAACAGCAAGCTATATCGACTGAGAAAAAAATTAGTTTCTTAATTGTTACGGAAGTGTCTCAGAAATAATTGCTCGTAAAACTCGCCGCTCCATTTCGCTCGACTACGGTCAATGTAATTTGGCCGAAATGTCTTAGCGTAGCTTTACAAGTTCTATATATGTAGGCATTTTTGACCAGTTTGTATTTAAGAAATCTGCAAAATGGTGCTTTTTGGTGTCGCATCTCAACCCTCAAACTATGTATGCAATAAGGTGCTTAGTTTCAATAAATATATGAAATAATTTATGAAATGGATTTTAGTTGATTGGATGGAGTTTTGAATATTTGAACGAATTAATAAAAAAATTGGAATATCCAGAAGTGCACGCTTTATAATGCTTAAACGAGCATTATGAGGCGTGCACATTTGGAGATTTAAATAACGATATATGCAATAAGGAATTCCGTTCCAATAAATATATGAAATGGATTTTAGTTGATTGGATGGAGTTTCGAATATTTGGATATTCCATAACTTTTGGATATTCCAAATTTTTCATTCATCAGTTGAATGAAAAATTTGGAATATCCAAAAGTGCACGCCTCGTAATGCTCGTTTAATTTAAATAACGATATATGCAATAAATAATTCCGCTCCAATAAATATATGAAATGGATTTTAGTTGATTGGATGGAGTTTTGAATGTTTGAACTGATTAATAAAAAATTTGGAATACCCAAAAGTGCACGACTCATAATGCTCGTTTAATTTAAAAAATAATTAAACGGTATTGAATTAGATATTAATTTTCAGTAGGAAACTACACTAAATCTGATAAAAAATTGGTACCAATACGTTAAGTATTTTGAGTGTAATCCAAAAGTACAAGAATTTTTGTTAAATAATTTTTTTTAAAGGGTTACTTTTAAACGTCTGGCCAAATTTTAAAATTAGGAACTACATAGGGAATTGAAAATGCGCTTTAATGATTGTAAAATTATTACACGATAATAAAAAATATCCATTTGAAAATATCCCGCTAAATTCATGAATTGGATGCACCGAGTCTTGTAAATGAACTCTGTAATGCTTGCAGTGCGTCACTTTACATTTACCTGGAATTACGATAGTAACTACTATGTAATCTGTCACTTAAGTACATCTTTCCCAGTCACTTTTAATATGGTTGAAGGCATTACATTATTTTAGTTCGAATTTTGAAATTATATCCATGCGTTTTGTTTTTTGTGTCGGATAAAAATGAAATTTTGAATTTTTAAATTATGTTTTTATTGCATAAATCAAACGTATTACCGATTCTGAACACCCACTGAAAATTTGGCAGGATATTTAAAAATAGTCCTGTATACTTGACAAAAAATTTTTAAAGTATTGAATGTTTATAAAAAGGCTATTATTATGTATTAATTAAATATTAATGCAATAAATACAATTTAAGTCTAGGAAAATGCTTGGCCATGACATATTGAGAGTAGAGCACTACCTCAATACTCCGCTTATGAAGCGTGCAATATATTTTAAGATAGTTAAATTTTATTTATTACGAATTGTTTAATTTAAAAACATAGTTTTATTTAGTTGAATTTTATTTATTTATTTATTACTTTAGAACATTTAAAAATACAGATTGTTAAAAAATACAAATGCACAATGTTAAGCCATATATTAATGGCATGCAAGTATTATACTACAAAATATATTATATTTACCAAATAACATCGAAGATGTTTTAGTTATTTTATAAAATAAATTGGTACAGAAGTCGACCTACATACAAAAGGCGCTCGAGCAACGCACACATAGACATCTCTCACTGACACGATATCTCGGAATGGCTATGAATAAACATCCGCTTGCGTCAATAAACTTTCTTATGTAGAAAATTTGTATTAGGTACAACAATAACATTAAAAACCGTGTTGTGTCGTGTAGATGTGTGTATTGTTCAATAAACTATTTTATGATAGCGCGTTGTAGACTATAAACTATATTTTTCTACGCTTTACGTTGAGTATACATAGCGCGCTGTTATATAACGCTATGCGTTATATTAACCACCACAAATAGTGTCGTGGGACACCAGATAGGATCAAAGTTCCTTATTATCGAGGATTTAAAACGTTATAAAATCGATATTTGCGCGTTTCATGCTGTTTCGTGATTGGTTAATTCGTAGTGAATTAACGTTATGGTATATGATATTATGACGTTGTTTTCTAGCGCTAGTTTGCGAACCAATCACGAAATAGCATGAAACGTGGTGAACCAATCACGAAACAGCATGAAGGCGCAAACATATCGTTATTATAACGTTTTAAATCCTTTCTTATTATAAAAATATTAGTTTCAAGTTCTATTCAAGGCATAACGAACATAATTCGTGTATACATTTTTTATTATGATTTTTTATCGATATACTTTTGTTTGATATTTATTAATTCACTTGCCACTACAATGTTTTCACATCGTGATCATAGATAGAGCTGTTCACTTTTAACTCGCGGCAGCATGTAACGCTCCTTAGCACTTAATATAAAATTATTGATGTTTGGATATACGGTTGATAAAATACAGTCCAGAGCTCTGCTCATCGTACTCAAGGTACACATAAAATCATATGCTTTTATTTAACGTTACGGACGTTTTTTGCGAGTTAAGGACCTCAGCAACGTCCCATAAGGATTAATCGTTCTTCAATTCTTAAAGGTCTCGGCATTATTATGACATTACGAAAATAAAGGATATTATATTTATGGCAAATATATTGTGCAATAAAATATTGAACGACATAAATCTAGAAATAACAATGGTGACATTAACCATGACAATAGTTTTATCATAAATATTAATAGAAGGTCAAATCAATAAAAATGTTTTAATTAAAAAAACAGCATCTCTAGATCATGAAGTATTAGGTATAGGTGGAGCTAGCACTCGCATTAATCAATTGAAACAAATATTTACGTTACCTCTCTGTCTATGAGGTCTCCCCATCTCTATTTATACAGCTGTGTTAGAAAGAGAGGGTTAGACCTCAGAAGATGACAGCAGTATTCGAAATTTGGTTTCAAGTAGGTATTAGATGGGTTGCCTCCAGATATAATATAGCTTCATGCTTTAGATAATAATCATTTACACAAGATAAAATAAGGAAATTGTGTTGATGCAAGCAAGTCTGAACCATGTTATCGAACAGTTAAGCATAATTTTCTATGCAACAGTCTATTATGTGACAAATTTTCAAAAGATCATATGTGCTCGCAGCTTGTTAAATGAATCAATTTGAAAATTGACGAACCTATTCGTACCGCTACTGTACATTAAAATAATATAATATAATATTATATATATAATAATATTTGTTAAGGTCGAGCAAACGTCAATTACTCGATCTAGACGTATCTTTCGTTGTTTATCCTATGCCTTCTGGCTCGGTAATCGATACTCCCCTCTCTCCCCTGCATGGCGTCTCGCCGTCGCTGTGGAAGGAAAGTAGCGATAGCATCTCTTGTCACCATTTTACGTGTATTTGCGCTTTAAAATTTAAAACAAACCTTATTTGCACACAGTAATTTTCATAAAGCATCGTTTTCACTTGATTAGTGCGAGTTCAAGTGTTTAATGCAGGTGCTTAGTATTAAGCAATAATATGCGTAACGACAGCCGTTGATGTGTGCAAGTGATTAGTGATCAGCGTCTATTTACTTACTACGCTTATTACTAATCACTCGCACTGATCAACGGCTGTCTTCATGTATTTTTTACTTAATACTAAGCACCTACATTAAACACTCGCACGTGTTATTTGAGCTATGTGTTATCAAGTGCGGATCAGGGGGTTCAATATTTGAGGTTAAGTCAAGTTCGGCTCTAATCCTTATTTTTGCAATAACTGCTTAGGGGTAGGGGGTCATGACCCTCTGGACCCGCCCTTGTGTGTTATGTAACTCGCGCGAGTTATAGCCGCTAAGGGGCTATCCATAAATTACGTCACACGTTAAGGGGGAGAGAGGGGGTCGACGAAGTGAAACATGTGACATGGGGGGAGGGGTTTCAAGTTTTGTGACATCACATTTCAAAATATAATATTTTAATATCTAAGTATTACAACATTAAAAAGCCACCTGTATAAATAAAAAATAATCGAATGAGATCATCATTCCAATGTATAATTTTAAAAAATGTGACATCACATTGGGTAGGCGGGTTCACAAATGTGACCAGCTGTGACAAGGACGGAGGAGGGGTCAAAAATCATGATATTCGTGTGACGTAATTTATGGATGACATAAAGAAAATACAATTTGTTGTATTTATACCTACCTACACACAAACTGGCGACTCATTATTATTTATGTAATGTATAAAAAATGTGTGATTAGATTAATTTTCAAGTGAAAAATATAAATAAAACAATTTGGTTAATTACCGACGTTTTTATTTTTATCAAATTATCGCGTAGTAAAAATAAAGTATTACGTAACGAAATAAACAAATAAAGTATTGTAGCGGCGATTGTTACCACTGTAGCGGAGGTGTATTGCGTGGTGTGTGCCGTCGATACCACTAGGCAATCATAGCGGCAGGACGACACGGCCGCTAGCAATAGACTCCTGTAAGTGTTTTCAGAAGGTCTCACCAGTTTAGCAGGCGATGCAGGGCGTCTGGAGACTCGGCAGAGGTTCCACGGCAGCTAGCTCGATTATACTTTTGGTGTAAATAAAACACTAGTTCTTGTTTGCAGAAAAATGCGAAAGTGTGTTTATTAATCTCTTTGCCCTATATTTATACAATATTCAAAATGCCTAACGGTTAAATTAAAAAGAGAAAGCCTGAGAATTTACAAAATTTCAAGTTAAATAATTTGTTGCTAGAACCAAAATTGTTTTTTGAACGGCTTGCCTGGCGCTAAAAATCGAAGCGAAATCTTTCCAAACGACGGTCGGCGTAAACGAACGGTGCGCGCGGGGAGTGTGCTCCGCCCAGCGCGCCTCGCACCGCGGCGTCTGATGTCATTAGTCTGCGCTCACGCAGCGGCGGCGTTGGGCGCAGACCTGTTTCGTTGCGACCGGACGCTCCTTCCAGATCGTTCGCTTGGTTTAACGGTTGCCGTGTTGCGTTCTTATAGGAACGGCATGGTGATCGGGTCTTCGTCATCATTAGTCCTTTTCAGGGCTGCACGGTATTAATAAAATAACCATTATGGTTGAAATCTAAGTGTGAGATTTTATGTGTTATTAACCATCATGGTTAGAAGCTATTGGATGCAATAACCGTTATGGTTAAAACGTATGAAAGGGAAGTAAGGAAGGTTAGGGATTTAAATGGACAAAGAGATAATTATCGTGTTTAGGCTTTGAGACGGCTTCCAAAGTCGCTAGAGGGTAACCATCGTAGGTAGAAAGAGATGACCATCGTGGTTAGACACTTAGAATGACCGACATGGTCATAAAGAGATGACCCACGCGGTTAGAGAGAGATAACCGTCGTGGTTAGGCATTTAGGATGACCGACATGGTCATAAAGAGATAACCCACGCGGTTAGAGAGAGATGACCGTCGTGGTTAAACATTTGATGGTGGTAGCTGACGGTAGTGCTGGCTACCGCCAAAGTATTATGTATATAATACACGAAATAGTATAAATAAAGTTTTATGTAACTAATCTATATACATATAATAAAATCGTAGGAAAGTCAAAACTGTACATTGAATATTTTTTTAAAAGAATACTTGGGCCGTGATCTACAATCGATATCGAAGCCAAAAATATAGTTTTTAAAATTTTTGTCTGTTTGTCTGTATGTCTGTTTATCTGTTTGTCTGTATGTATGTCCGGGGTAAACTCAAAAAGAACTGCATGGATTTTCTTCAAATTTTGCATGAATATTACTAACAGGTCGGGTCAACATATAGGCTACATATTATCACGCTATCACCTACGGGGGGTGAGGCTGTGCGGAGTAAACGAAGTTCGCGCGGACGAAGTCGCTGGCAACAGCTAGTTAAAAAATAAAACACAAGCCCAAGATCTTCTCAGTGTGTGGCCGCGTTCTGTTCCGGTAGTAATTGTAAAAAAAATCGACAGCAGACAACAGAAAATAGATAGATGAAACTCTATTACTAAGCCTTCGTTGTCTGTCTGTCACCAGGCTGTATGTCCCGGGCTCCTTTGAAGAATACGCCAACTGCCGTTCTGCCAGGCAGGTCGTAAAAGGCGACTGAGTGGCTATGTGCGTCACTACCATCGTGTCTACTAGGTGGTAGAGTTCTGCATCGGTTCGACCGGGGACTGGTAAAATATAATTAAATGTAAATGATCAAATATTAAGTAATAATAAAATAAAATGTGACATCCTCTTATATCGTTATCTTTTCGCCGTGTTGGTCCCGGCCTCCTTTGTAAAATAGGCCAACTGCCGTTCTGCCAGGCAGGTCGTAAAAGGCGACCGAAGGGCTATCGAGTCACTACCATAGTGGCTACTAGGTGGTAGAGTTCTGCATTGTCTCGCCCGGGTCTGGTACCACCGCCTTACCTATTCCTGCCGCAATAGCGTCAGTGCTTGTCGCTGTCGTGTTCCGGTTTGGAGGGTAAGATAGCCGGTAAACTTGTGCATGTGGCATTAGACCTCGCCGCAAGATAGCAACGCATCATTAACATCTTTGGTGTCTATAAGCGGTTGACTCTTTTCAACAGGAGACCCATCTGCTTGTTTGCTATCTTATGATATAAAAAAAAAATTACGTCACACATTAAGGGGGTGGGAGGGAGTCGTAGAAGTGTGACATTGTGTGGCAAGGGGAAGGAAGGGGTCCCAAATTATGTGACATCACATTTTTTCAAAATATAATACCTCTGTAGATAACAAATAATCGAAAGAAATCATTTTTCCAATGTAAAATTGTAAAATATTTGATACTAGCTGTTGCCCACGACTTCGTCCGCGCGGACTTCGTTTACTCCGCACAGCTCCTCCCCGTCGGTGATAGCGTGATAATATGTATTATGTAGCCTATATGTTGACCCGCGGGGTGATTACGTAACTCGCAATACGAAATTATCGTGATTGTCTAGTTATTGCAAGACACATAACAGCCTTGTACATTAGTGACAGTCGTTGCCGCTTGATTAGTTTTGATGCTGTGACATTGCAAAAAGTGCATCTAGTGACCAGCAAGCAATTGGCGACGTTTTTGATGATTTTTTCATTACGTTTAAGAGTCATCGCTGATCACTGGCGAATTGCAAACGTTAGGTGATACGCTTACCTACCTATTAGTAACTAGCAAAAAGCAGAGCTTTGTAGGGGCTCGCAAAGTTATACTATCTAGTAATATTGTTAGAAAAGTATTTTTATGAGAATTACATCTTTTAATTTCTAATAATAAAGTCTATAATCTTTTAATGTATAGAAAAATAAATAATAATGTATTTCACCTCTCGCATTGTGTATCTGTTTTGTTAATCTTTCACCTACCATTCTTTGTACATGCCCGAACCAACGGAGCATGCCCTTTCTCATCTTTACACCAACACTTTCTTTCAAGCATAACTTCTCTCTCACTTCAACATTACGAACCCGGTCCGCGAAAATTACGCGACATATTTTTCATAGCTATTTTATTTCATCGACTGCGTTGATTATACTTTCATGCCCTTCTAACATACCCAACTCTCACTTTCATACAATATCGTTGGAATTGGCACATGATTATGCAGGCAAGACGGGCACCCTGACTTAAAACTGGGCTTTTAAGTAATCTCTCTTGCGCTCTATTCACTCTGTTCCCCGCACACATCCCTGCTCTAGACCTAAAACCCCCTTGTGCCTAACACAACATTCCTTCGGACTTCCCTTGCATTCTTCTTTCCATGTTTTACTATACACCTTCGATGCTAAGCTGATCAAACTGATGGCCCTATAGCTATTTCAGTCTATACGTGAACCCTTGCCTTTATACAAGGGCCCGATGACCGCGCGCCGCCAGTCAAATATAAAGAAAAGTATTTTGTGAAGTAGTCTCTTAATAAGTTCAAAAATCATTAATAAAAAATCTTTAAACCGGATGATCCTGCAAGCCATCCCTGAAACCGTGTTTAAAAGGATACTGTTTTAATTTTTAAAACTTCCGAATTTGATTATTGATTTTGATCTTTCACCGCAAACCGTTGAACCGCAAATGATCTCTGAATTAGACTGCAGATGGACGGACATAGCGAAACTATAAGAGTTCCTAGATTACTTCGTAACCCTAAAATGAGTGTGTTCAATCAATAAAATTAAAATAAAAAACAATTTTCAATTAAACATTTTGAAAAATTTTGAAGTGTGCTTAAGCACAAGTTTCACGTTTATAGTTTTGATAATACTCGTAATATTAGAAATTGCAGGTGGAAAAAAAAGTATACATCCACTACGTGTCGAACTTTTATATGTACTTTAAATTTGCATAAACTTTTGAAATGTTTGTTTAATTTACTTTAATTAAGCGATTTCAAAAATACCATGGAAATTACACGGAGAACAAATACATTTTTGAAGAATCACCCAGTTATAATATAGGTAATCTATAGGCTGAAAAACGTGGAAATAAAAAAAACTTTTCTTCAAAAATGTTCGTTATCAAAAAACTCAAATAAATCGACCGTTTTTTATTAATGTATCATATTTGACGCAGTTTTTTAGAGAGAAAAACAATCTTCCATAAAAAATATTATATTATACTTTTAAATGTATGTAACAGTATGCGCGCGTATTGGTGGTACAAAAAAGTGTGTGAGTTGGCAAATTAAAGAAAAACTCAATAGGTTATTCGCAGCCACGCGATTGGCCCACGATGACGTGATAAATTCCTTTTATTGGCCCACGATGACGTGATAAATTCCTTTTATTGGACAACGATGACACTATAGTAAGCAGGAAATACAGATCGCAGTGCCCTCTAGTATTTAACCCTTTAAACATCCTCCCGGCCTTGGAAGCAGTTAGCCTTCCAACCTTCGTCCTCATTAACTGGTAACGGACATATTTTAGAAAAGGCACGTCGCACTATACCAGCCGATGTCTTGATGTCGGCTACTCTGGAAATGCCATCATGGCCAGGAAAGGTCTTTATAATACGCCCAAGACTCCATTTCAATGGCGGGAGGTTTTCGTCTTTTATAAGAACAAGTGTATGCTGTGAAAGATCGCTTGTATTTTGTTTCCATTTCGTTCTAATTTGTAATTCGGACACATATTCCTTGGACCACCTAGTCCAAAAATGTTGCCGCATCTGTTCCACCCGTTGGTAACGTGTCAGAAGATGGATAGAAGTATCAGCTAGGTCCTCAGTAACAGGAGCTGTCAGGGAGCGGCCGACAAGGAAGTGAGCCGGGCTAAGTGGTTGCAGGTCTCCTGGGTCTGACGATAAAGGACTGAGAGGCCGGGAATTCAATACGGCCTCAATTTGAATTAATGCGGTATTAAACTCCTCGTACGTCAAGTGAGCGTTGCCAACAACGCGTCGTAAGTGATGCTTGCAACTTTTTACTCCGGCTTCCCAATAACCCCCAAAATGACTAGCGTAAGGTGGAATGAAGTGAAATTTAATATTCTGAGAGGCTACGTAATCTTTAATGTGTTCTGAACACGAATTTAAAAATTTTGAAAAATCGCTTGCTAATCCCACAAAGTTTCTCCCGTTGTCTGAGAATATCTCGCTTGGTTTTCCGCGACGCGATATAAACCTTTTAAGCGCAAGTAGATAAGATCCTGAAGATAAATCGCTGACTAATTCAAGATGGATCGCGCGGGTGATAAAACATATAAATAGGCAGATATAAGATTTGATCATCCTGGCTCCCCTGCCCTTACGGTTAAGTATGAGTACTGGCCCGGCGTAATCAACTGCACATTTCATGAAAGGAAAGCCTGGTTGTAACCGTTCGGCAGGTAAGTTACCCATGAGTGGCGTTAACGTTTTCGCTCGCATACGGGCACAAACAACACACTTGTGTACAATTTGTCCGAGCCAGGTTTCTACCACCTACGGGCCACCACATTTCTCTAAGTGAATATAAAAGTAACTGTGGAGGCGCGTGTAATAATATGTTGTGTTCATGTCTAAAAAGTAATAAAGTAAAGTGATGTCTTGTTGATAATAAAATTGGATGTTTTTTATCAAAATTAAAATAAGTTGAATTGTGAACACGACCACCAACGCGTTATATATTTCTGTTATCTAAAAAAATATTCAAATTAAGTAAGTGATGAGTACTGCGCAACGATTTTCCTTTTATAAGAACCTCGTATACATCTGGATAGGCCTCGCGCTGCGAGAGATATGCGAGCGTCAGCAGAGATTCTCTCAACTCGTCCGCAGACAACGCACCGTACCGCCGCTCGTGGCGTTCTTTACTGCGCGAGTTGTATATAAAGCGAAGAGCGTATGCGGCGGCCCGCTGCATGCGACTGAACTGAGAGAACCTGGAAAATGTAAATAGTGTGTCGTTAGTAATTTGATTAGAAATTAGTACATTTAAGGCGTTTGATTTAATTTCTGGTAAATCAACAGGTTCTGAATTTGTAGTTGCGAAAGAAGAATCATAATCGGGTTCATGGAGGAATGATGGACCATTTCACCATAACCTTGATTGAGCCAATACGTCTAAATGTACTCCGCGTGAAATGAGGTCAGCAGGGTTGTCACGACCCTTGACGTGACGCCATAATTTGTCCATTGTAAGCTCGTGTATTTCGGCAACTCTGTTTTGAACATAGGTTTTTAATAAATTAGGTGACATGCGTAACCAACTTAAAACGATTGTGGAATCAGTCCAGAAGATCACCTTATCAAAATGACTTCTGAGTGATTCTTTGAGTTTGGAATACAGGCGAGCGCCCAGTCGAGCTCCACATAATTCTAACCTAGGTATAGTAGTGGGGGTAAGCGGTGCGACCTTGCCCTTTGAACTTAACAACCGCACTGTCACAGTTGATCTCTCGCTTACACAGCGAATGTAAGCACACGCACCATAAGCTACTTGTGATGCATCAGTGAATATGTGCAACTCCTTACAGCAAATAGCTTCCCCACAAAAAACATAACGTGGCACTTTTATGTTATTGAGAATAGAAAGATTATTTACGAAAGTAAGCCAAGCTTGTGCGATGTCGCTAGGCACGTTTTCATCCCAAGCTAATTTTAAAACCCACAGCCTTTGAAGTAAAATTTTTGGTAATATTATGGCAGGGCTTAACAATCCGAGTGGGTCAAAAATTTGCGATGTCACAGATAGAATTAGGCGTTTGGTAGGTTTGACGTTATTACTATTATCAAAATGTGTATGAAAGTGTAAATAATCAGATTTATTGTGCCAGCCTACACCTAAAGTTTTACTATGTGCGTGTTCACCTAGAGATAGTTCCTTTATAGTACCATTGGTGAAATTATTTCCGTAATCGAAGTTAAAAATCCACTTGCGGAGGGGAAAGCATCCTTTGTTTAAAGTCTTCGCAGTTTCCTCGCATAATAATAATAATTTATCAATACTTTCCTCTCCGCAAATCAAATCGTCAACATAAAACTCATTTAATATAACTCTTGCGATCTCTGGATTGTCGCACTCGTATGCCAATTGCTTTAAACATCTACAACTTAAGAATGGCGCTGAGGCGGTTCCGTACGTAACGGTGTTTAATTGATATATACCAATTTCCTCGGACGGGTTGTCACGCCACAAAATTAGTTGTAAGCTGCGTTGTTCAGGCTCAATAAGCACTTGTCTATACATTTTTTCGATGTCAGCGCAGGCGACGTATTTGTTTTCGCGGAACCTAAGTAAAATGGAAATTAAATCACCTTGTAAAGGTTCTCCTAGAAACTGCAAATCGTTTAGTGATATTCCGTTAGACGTCGCTGCGCTGGCATCGAATACTACCCTTAAGCGAGTTGTGGTACTGTGTTCACGGAAAACGCCATGGTGTGGCATGAAGTAATGAAGGTTACCATAGGCTGTAATACGAGTCATGTGCCCTAACTGTATATATTCGTGTATAAAATCTTGATATAGCTGTTTGAAAGCCGGGTTATTATGTAATCGTTTTTCTAACGCTAAAAAACGACGTTTTGTTTGCGAATATGATTCACCTAGCGTGTCAGGAGGTTTTTTAAACGGAATACGAACGCAGAACCTTCCGTCAGCAACTCGCCTTGTTGTTTGTATAAAGTGATTCTCACATTGACGTTCGCTGTCACTGCGCGTATCCCCTGACTTGCGATCGCTAGGCAACTCTTCGAGCTCCCAAAACAAACGTACCTGCTTGTCTATAGCTTGCGTGTCAAGAGTGCTATAATTACAAGTTACGGCTCGTGATGGTCGCTTCCCCTGATAAACTGGACCGGATATCACCCAACCCAATTTTGTATTCTGAAGGAAAGGGCCGTTCGACAGCCGTAGCCTTCCTTCTTCTAAAATACTCCAAAAATGATCCGCCCTATCAACATATCGACGGGTTGACTTTCATAGAAAGTGGGATCTGCGAGTTGAATGTGCGTAGGTATATATAGTTTACGTTTATTAATCGAGACAGTTGGTAAGTAGGACGTAATGTGTGGTAAAACTAAACATGAAATGCGCATGTTGAACGTTCCACAAATCGCCTTAAGTTGTACGTCACAATTTTGCGAGCTTTTAGTGACAATATTACCAACTCCATTTATTTGTGCAGTGGACTGTTTTAATTGAAGTTTTAGTTTATTACATAAGAGTTGTGAAATAAAACTGCGCTCGCTACCGCTGTCTAAAACGGCGCGAATATTATAGTAAGTGCCCTCTCCATCAGCTATCTGAACGATTGCAGTTGATAACAAAACAGGTTGTGAATGCGCGTGTGTGTGTAAGGTATGAGCCGCGGTTGCAGATGTGATGGTGTTTGCCAGGTGCGCGTGCGGCTGGATGCAGTCGCGATCACCCACTTCATTAGCTAACAGCAGCGACACGGGGCGCACCTCTGCACCGCTCCCGTCGCCCTCACGATGGATCAAAGAATTATGTTTTTTATCACATTTCCTGCACGCACCGTATCGACATTCACTAACTATATGACCGGGATGCAAACAGTTTTCGCATAATTTTTTATTTTGTATGAATGTAAGTCTGTCTTGTAAGTTTAAGTTTAGAAATTGTTCGCACGAATACAATGGATGTAGTGCGTTACACATCAAACAAGATTTAGTGCGTGAATTAATATATTTTGAGTGCGGCTTCGATTTGTTAGTAACTACGTTACACTGTAGCTTTGAGTGTGTATTTGGAGTGATAGAATGACGTTTGAAATTAGATGAGTGTGAGGTTCCAGGCTTAAAGTGTGTCGCAGATAAAGTTTCTAACATATCAGCCTTGTTTCTCAAAAATGTGATCAAATCATTTAATTTAATTTTATTGGCTATATCGGTGTCGGTGGTAGACGGTATCAACGTAGTTTTATACCGTTCCCACTCGCGTTCTGTGGCGGAATCTAATTTGGTTACCACTAGATAAGTAATTAAAGTGTCCCAATGCTCCGTGGGCTCACCGAGTAAGTTTAAGGCTCGAATGTTTTTTAATATTGTGTCAATTAATTTCCGTATTAACGATGGTGACTCCTGTTTTACATTGGGAATAGAAAATAGGGACTTAACATGATTATGTACGAGTAGCCTGCTATTATTGTATCTGCTTAACAAGAGTTCCCAAGCTATTGAGTAATTACGTGCCGAAAATTCAACTGAGTCGATGACTAGCTGTGCACTACTACGTAGCGAAGACTTAAGGTAGTGAAATTTTTGAATGTCTGATATTTCATGTGAGTCGTGCACAAGGGCCAAATACGTGTCACGGAACTCCAACCACTGGTCATAGTCGCCGTTAAAGGTAGGGAGCGCGATAGTAGGTAACTTTACAGATTGAAATGTGTGATTTAATGATAACGACTTGTCACAGGGCGGTTCCTCATCATTTATCATACATTCGGTTTTTGCTACGATACTATAATAATTGTTTTCAAATTCCTCGCGAACTGATAACTGCGATTCTATCTCAGACACCGGGAGTAAGGATTCAATTTTGTTTTGCACATCGTTAAACTCATTATATAAATTTTTAGCCCCCTGTAGCCTTAACTTTAACTCTGCCCGTTGTGTATAGCCTATGTCAACTGCCACCAAAGAATTAACATAATTTTTAAAAACAGTTAATCTGCCTTTTATTAAACCTCTTAGTTTGTTTAAATTTTTAATAGTATTATCATCACTTCTATCGGAATCGCTTTTAGACATTTTGGAAGGTTAAAAAGCCGAAATACTTACAGTTTGCAATCACCAGAATTAACACGTTATAGACCACGACACTTTCCTCCTTGGACTTTTTTCAACTCTGCAGCGATGCTGAATGCTCTGTATCCTGGATCTCCTTGCGCGTTGGGTCACAGTTCACCGTAGTTGAGCAGCAGCAGTTGAGTTTCAGTTTACGGGAGATTGCTGCTTTTATCGTATATAAACTCCTCTTCTGGTTCTTTTTAAGAATCCGACTCGTAGGATCAAAAATGTTGCGTATCTTGATTTTTAAAGAAAACAATCTTCCATAAAAAATATTATATTATACTTTTAAATGTATGTAACAGTATGCGCGCGTATTGGTGGTACAAAAAAGTGTGTGAGTTGGCAAATTAAAGAAAAACTCAATAGGTTATTCGCAGCCACGCGATTGGCCCACGATGACGTGATAAATTCCTTTTATTGGCCCACGATGACGTGATAAATTCCTTTTATTGGACAACGATGACACTATAGTAAGCAGGAAATACAGATCGCAGTGCCCTCTAGTATTTAACCCTTTAAACAGATTATTAAGTCAATCGGCATATACAATCTGTAAACAACAAAATATTAATATTTAAAAAGCTGTAACTTTTTAAAACGTTTTGAATTTTAACTGTATTTGTCGTAGTTTTTTAAGTACTAAAATATTCTACAAGATCGAAAAATGATTGTTAAGCAATATTTAAGTTAAGTCAAAAATACACTTTTTAAAAATTTTTCAACGATAACTCCCGAACGGAACCTATTTTAATGCAATTTATGTATTGGACGCAGGTTTTGGAGAAAAAGAACTGATTAGAATTTGTACTTAATCCATATATTAATCTCGAAGTTATATTAAAAAATATGTAACCCAGTTGACCCTGCATGCCATCCCTGAAACTTCCCGCTAAATCAATTTTTTAAGCTTAAAGCAATAACTCTCCCTGAGCATAGATTTTTGAGCTCGGAGTTCATGGAACTATTTAATTTATCCTAGAATAAATGCTGGGGCCACACTTGCGTCTATCTTCCCGAAGCTACCCTGAGGAAAAGATCTGATAAATTCTCATAAAAAAAAAATCTATCAGAAAATGATCTGCATTTGTCCACGGAAAATCTTGTAAGAACTGATAAAATTATTTTCTGATAACGAGTTCGTCAAAAAAATTTTGCTCTTAAGATTCTGATAAAATTTATCAGAATATTGAAATAGTTATAATTAAAGTTAGGCAGATATGAGTATTTATAAGAACACCATGTTTATCAGATCTAATAAGGATATCGTTGAAACAATTGTATCAGATTTTACTAATAAACTGGAATTACAGTTTTTATGAGAAAATTCTTCCCAATTTTCTCTGTTAAATTTTAAGAAAAATCGTTGACGGATTTTGAATACAAAATTTATTGTATGAGATTGATTCAGATGATAATTAGTCCAGATTGTTTATCAGGATTTTCATGAGGTTTTTTAGAAGGAAATAAATATAAACTTCTACCAAACAATACGAGGCCTAAAAACAATCTTTACCGATATTTATAAGTAAAATTAAATATTGATAATTACTATTAAATTAATGAGGATTATTGTTATACCCAATTCAAAAAAATTTATCATAATACAACTTTATGCAGCATCTCCAAGTATTGGCTGCAATTAAAAAAAAAATATTTATGAAACTAGACCAGCTTTATTAGAAATAATTGTTCTGATATAATTATGAATGTAATGAAAAGTGAAAATTTTAAATAATTATGATATAATCAAATATAAATTAAATTAAAAAACGTATAAAATTTTTAGTCTTCTTTTTCAGAAGAAGAATTATTTTTCTCTTCATTATTGTCAGAGTTTTCATTATCATTCATTTCTTCCTTTTCTTTTTCATCCACCTTCTCAGGAAACTTCTCATCTTTCTTTTCTAATTCTTTTTTCTCATCGCTTTCACTCAATTCTTCCTCCAACTCCTTTAAATTTTCATGAGTATTTTTATCATCACTGATTCCGTTGTCGGATTCCTCGCTTTCGTCATCGCTACTAGAAGCTACAGTCTCTTCTTCAAGGTCAGAGTCTTCTGTAACTTCCAACTTTTTCTCCTCCTAAATTCAAAATAGAATTTTACTACTTTTAAACCCAATGCTTGTAAGGTAAAAGCCCCAATTATTGACACTATTAGAGATAAAGTTATGATTTAATTTTTTTTAAGCAATCAAATATCAACATCGTTGAATTTTGTTTGTGGTAAAATTTCTCAAGTAATATTTTTACAAATCAATTTCTTTTTTTAAGATGATAGTCACTTATATTTACTAATTAATTTTAAATAATCAAATAGATCATCCGGATACACCAATTATTGACAGGTTAAAAAACTGATGATTGATCTAATTATTGACATATCGTCACCCCAATTATTTATACATATACTGCGCATGCGTCGAATCATCTGTTTATTCTTATTTATCGAAACTTATTGTTAAGTAATAAATTTTATTATAGTTTTTTGATAATAATTTCCATAAATGATTAATTACTGTTAAAAATGTAAAAATTGATGTCAAAATAATTTATTTAATCAGAAGAGTTCAAACTTTTACAGTTAATTTTTTAGGTTTAAGTAAAAAAAAGGCGTCATGGCGCTGTCGAATGGCTGTTAATATGAGATTCGACTTGAAAATTATCAACTAGTTATTGAAACCCATTATTTAAATATTATGAAGCATACAATTAATTTTGACTATTCAATTTTATAAATTTTTCATATATTGTTAATTAAAAAAACAAAAAAGATCATATTATTGGATAAGGAAATTAATTTAAACTCGGCATTTAAAGGCATTTAAAAAAAAATGCTTTTCTAATCTAAGTTGTTATGAAAATAAACGTTCGTAAGCTGGTTTGATGAACTGGTGCTTATTTTATTTTTTTTTAATAATTAATACTTAATATTTTGAACTGGTAGTAATTTTTTTCAATTTTTTAATTAATTAGAATTCAATAAAAATTATATGATAGTTATTTTTATTAAAGATGAATAAATATATTTAAAAATAATTTAGGGTGTCAATATTTAGACCCCTGTCAATGATTGGGGCGTTTACCTTATATTCAATCTTTAATTATAATTTACAATTTCATTTACCTTTAGCGGACGTTTTGACTGAGCTCGAGTGTCCGTAATTTTACTACTTACATAAGAGTAAAAAGCTTTCGTTTCTTGATCATATTTGCTATCTGGGATTCCTGACTCCTTTAGATAATATGAATAAATTTCTGTAATTAAATTGTTCGACATTGTTATTGTGACCAGCTCAGATTTAACTAAATATGAACAATGCTAAAGTCATCCATGCATGCAACATTATTAGATTTTTTTCTCGAAGATATGATATTATGTTTAGGGTAATTTATTCAAAATTACATAAAATTTTACTAAACTAATTTAACTAAAACATTAATTGATGTCAATTGATAAAAAAAAGAATACATTACTATAAGATAATTATTGAAATTTTTTACTTTATACCTTTTACAGCTTGCAATCTTTTTGGATCTAGAGCCGGTTTTTGTTTATCTTGTTTTATTTTATTAGACTTTGCTCCATGAACACTGCAAGCCTGTAATTCTTCAGTTGTGAATACAGCCATCATTATTTTTCTTACGAATTGAGAAGCACTTTTAGCTCTATTAATAGCCGTAAGGTAAGAGTTTCTGGCAATGTAAACACCTTGGCCTAGATGAATCTAAAATAATTTTTAATTAATGTTATAAGTTTTCTAACTTTGCAAGAATAGAAAATAATGATAAAAATACTTACACTATCATCGGACACCCGAGTGAAACCAACTTTAGGGAACCCAGTTTTTTTTTCGAGTTCTACTGATTCGTGATTTGATGGCGTATCTATAAAATAAATTCATTAGTAATTGCTTTAATTTACTTATTTTTTTTAAAGTATGTAGAATGCAAAACAAAAAAATGTTTTATTAGTTTCATGCAGTTCATTCACTTTCAATGACAATTTAAGATTTTTAACTTTTGTATGAACTAAATTCAAAAAGGGACTAAAAAAGCAAGCATTACACGAATTTCTAAATAAACTATTGGGCTTGTCATGATGGAATAAAAGTTTTATATTGGCGTCGTACACAAAAAAAATTATAAAATTCTAATTACAATTAATAGATTTTGTGTAATAATTAACATAATTCTATAATTAAATTTACAAATAGAAAATATCAAATAATTTTAATTTCATTTCTTTAAGATCTGACGCATACCTAGTGTCGATATCGGAAAATGTAATTTTACTGAAAATAATTGTAAATTGTAAAATATATTAGTATACCTTTATACTCATTAGTAAAGTCTAATACTTGTTGCAACATTTGCCGTTGGACTTTCTGCTCACTTCTAATTTCATGAAGCTCATGTAGCATTTGATCCATTAATGTCAATAGTTTTTGATCCTTACTGTGACTATGTTTTTTCTTTTTTTTATCTTTTCCAGTCTTCCCACAGCTGAAAATAATAATTATCAATTAATAAATATTTCGGCTGTATTTAACTGCAGTCTTTCAAATTTTTCTAGGTTAATAAAAGGAATGTCTCTGTCTCTGTCTTTTCATTTGTCTTTGAAGAAATTTCTAAAAAAAAGCTTAAATACCAAGTTGTCACATGGTTGAACTCCCTTAAACTAATTTAGAAGGAAAATATATCATACATATTTTGGTTATTAAGAAAATATATGTACGTTGAAAATATAAATGACTAATTATAATTAAAATGAGCTAATTTTAAATATAACCGCATCCCTTGGTCAAAAATACACTATAGACATAGTGACTTCTATCAAAACAATATACAATGTTAAGAAATTAAATGAAAGAAAGCATTAAAATTAATTTAATTAATGCATTAAAATGAAAAAAATTACCTTATCAAGTGCTAACAGTTTCTTGTTCAAGATGTTACGCGTATCGTCATTATCAGTAGAAGATGGCTTTTTCGAATTGCTCGAATTTGCTTGGTCGTCTGTTTCAGATAATTCAGATAATATTGCTACCGGTGGAAATCGGATTCGGTCACCGTTTTCTATCAAATCATCAAGCTCTTGTTTTGAATCTGTAATAAAATATATACAAATAATAACCTCCTTTTAACTTAAAAATTGTTAAAAATTATGGAAAAAATGTTATAACTTCTGATAGAATCTTAATTATTCCACTGATAAAATCTGATAAGTATTTAAAATTTCTTATATATTCTACATTCGTAGCTGTCAATATTTTATCAGAATTTATAGTTTTGATCGGAATTCTCATAGATTCTGATTTAGAGGTTTTTTTTTTTATCAGAACGTACAAGAATTTTAACAGAACGACAAATTTCTTTTAGGTCCTTTACAACTTTTATACTTAATTTATAAGATATTAACTTAATTATGAATTTCTTATTATCCTCGATAATTTTAAAAATTTATAGAAAAAAAAATTTAATATTCTTTAGTGCACCGAAATAATGACATTCAAAATTAAACATCAAACAATAGTAAAAATTTCGAATTCAATAAATTAATTAAGGATAAAAGTATATTGATATAAGTATAATAAAAAAAACAGTAGCAGTCGTGGGACTGCCGATAGAAGTGAAAACGGAACTATTAAGTTGAGAGTAATTAAAACTATATGCAAAACATAGCTATAGATATACTATTATCATTAGCATGTCGGTGACGCGTACCGAGGATTTTACCCTCTACCAAAACGCTCAACGCGCCTAAAGAAGTTTTCACTTCAATTAAACTTACCACGAACGGCACCGATCAAACACTGTTGGTAATCACCTTTTATTTTCACTGAAAATATTTTATTGGGATTTTTTTTTTGTAAGTTTTGATTTGCTGAATCCCAACTGTAGTACATTTACCACTACTAAGTAACTTTATATAAGCGTACATGAGGAATATGTAATTCTCCTTTGTCTTTCAAATTATAAATGTACTAGATTCCAAAATTTTAATCTTAATATTAAACAATAAAATAACTGTCACAGTTAATTAACTTTGTAGATTTATAGCTTGTAAGAAAATAAGTACGTAACGAAGCGACGTCGTTCTTCTTCAGAGCTCACTTAACGAATGTACGGAGCTCACCGTGTCGAACGTCGAGTCTATCGCTTAACATGTACGGGTCCGACTAGAGATGTGATAAACGGCTTTTAATTATTAACACGTTTAAACGTTTTGCTTATACTTTTAAGCGTGCTTAAAAAAGCGCTTTTCGTTTAAACGCTTTTTTAAACAAAAGTTGTTGATCGTTAAGGTCAATTATAAAACGAAGATTTAAGTGAATTAGTAGCGACCGATAAAGCCGAGAGCTGAAAAAAGCGTTCAATGTTTTGTGGTTTTGTTAGCGTTATTACTTATTACTAGCTTATAGAAATGACGTGTTATCAAATACAATACAAATTATTATAAGTACTAGCTGACCCGGCAAACGTTGTTTCGTCATATAAATTATTGAATTAAAAAATAGGGGTTGATGATAGAAGGGTGAATATGAGGGTTGTATGTATTTTTAAAGCCACAATTTAAAAAAAAAAACTTGACCAGACACCAGAATGGAACGCAGTTCCTTTTATTATTATTTACAAAAAACCTGTATATACTCAACAAAAATAATCGTCGCGACACCACACTGTTCAATGCGAAATAGAATTTCGGCACCCGGTCGATATGGGAACCCGGTCGAATTTCGGCACCCGGTCGAATTTCGACCCGCGGTCGAATTTCGGCACCTGGTCGAATTTCGACCCACGGTTGAATTTCGGCACCCGGTCGAATTTCGACCCACGGTCGAATTTCGGCACCCGGTCGAATTTCGGAACCCGGTCGAATTTCGACAAACGGTTGAATTTCGGCACCTGGTCGAATTTCGGCACCCGGTCGAATTTCGACCCACGATCGAATTTCGGCACCCGGTCGAATTTCGGAACCCGGTCGAATTTCGACAAACGGTCGAATTTCGGCACCTGGTCGAATTTCGACCCACGGTCGAATTTCGGCACCCGGTGGAGTTTTGGAACCCGATCGAATTTCGACCCACGGTCGAATTTTGGTACCCGGTCGAAATTCGACCGGCGGTTGAAACTCAGCAACCGATCGAAATTCGGCACTCGGTCGAATTTCGACACGTTCAAAATTTGACTGTCCGTCGAAATTCAAATTTTGGTCGAAATTCGACATTCGGCCGAAATTCTGTATAAATGTCGAACATTTGGCACTAGAAAAAAAAGTAAACTCAATCAAATAGTAGATAGACTCTTTCACTTTCAATGCACGAGCTAAAGGGAAGTGGCTGGATATTTCTGTGCTTACAATACTTTACTATAGCAAAAAGTGTCGTGACAACTTTTCGTAAGAATTTTTTCCGTCTAGCCCCCTTCACAACGCGCGATAAGGAACTTCGTTCCAATAAAAATAAAAAAAAATTGTCTTTAAAATAAAAAAATAATGTTAGGGGTGAACAACCCTTATCACTTAGGGGTATAAAAACAGTAGCCGATTTTCAGACCTACTGAATAAGCATATAAAATTTCATGAAAATCGGTAAAGCCGTTTCGGAGGAGTATGGTAAATAATATTGTAACACCAGAATTTTATATATAAGGTATACTTTCTCAATCAATCAACTTCCCTTCGTACTTTTCAGACTTAGGACTGTCTGAAATGAATAGTAACACAATATATACTTTTTTATCCATTACGTAATTTCAATAATTAATACAAACAAAATTACTTTGGAAATTTGTAAAGGGATTCGAGTCATGTTCTTACGCGCGCTAAGTAAAATAAAACAAACAATAAAATAAAATAAACAATTGATGAGCGCGTCCAATTTCTTCAACAACGAAAAGCGTACTGGAACTTGAAAAAACGTAAGTTGTCAATTCGTTGTAAAAAGCAAAGTTGTCAATTCGTTGTAAAAAGCACTAACCAACCAAAAACGGGGCGTTGTCAGTCCGACACAAATATTGCGTAAACAAGTAGAAAATAATTTAGCCGCTTGATACGATAACCAATCCAAATTGTTATCGTTTCTTATAGGCATAGTAATAAGGTTGTTAATCCAATAAAATGAAAAATTATATTGAGTCTTAGAGTATAGAAATAAAGTTCTTTATTCTATTTTATTTTGATTTTTAACGTTATTGAAATAAGGTTTCTTGTTGATTCCTTTCAGGAATCATTCCGAAAAGAAATTAATAAGTTGAAAATTATATTTTTAAAACAATCTGATGACTTTGTAAACTTTTAAAAACTTCTAAAATTTTCAGATAGCAAAGGGATATGAGAAATAATTAGTCGGATTGAATGTCAAAAAAAAATGTTTCAATTTAACTTTCAACTCTCAAAACAAAAAAAAATTAGAAAAAATTACTCTTGAGAAAACTTAATTAATCTGATAAAATTGATGGTTACAAAAAAATAGAACAATATGCTTAGAGTTTTTATCAGTTAACTCAATTGACAATTTTCTCATTTATTCTCTCAAAATATTTATAAGAAAATGATCTGCATTTGTCATTGAAGTTTCTTATTCACTCTTATAGAATTGGGTGAAAAAAAGTGCATTGAAAAGTCTTATAAAAAATGATAAATATGTTGAAATATTCTATAAGATTTTTCATCACATGAAAATTCTGATTCAAACTTTTAAATCTTATTTACTGAAGAGAAAAATTTTTGAGATTGAGATTGTATAAGTATAATCTTATACCAATATACTCAATGAGTCTCATATAAAATGTGTTGAGAATAAACTCATATAACCTGATAGAAATAAAAATTCTCATTCGAACTCATAAATATTCGACTGAATTAACTTATAAAATATTTTGATGGGTTAAATCTTAATCATTCTTATAAAAACGTTGCCTGAAATTTCTGATACTAAAGTAACTTAATTCTGTACTGATAAATTCTGTTAAAAATCTATATCAGAAAATTTTTTGATTCTTATAAATATTTTCTAAACTTATAGATTCTGATAGGAAATTTTCAATATTTTATAAGAATTTATCAGATCTTTTCCTCAGGGTATATGCGCGCTAAGGCATACGCAGTTCGGAATGTATGCGAAAATAGCCGATAATAGCCGATCACATCTGCATTTATCGTGTCGTTGCACGAAGCTTTGTAACGAAAACGCAAGTGCGGCTGAGGCATCAAGAATACTGACACAAAACCGAAACAAACCGTCAATCAGTGTCAGCAGACGTGCAATAATGATTGTACATGTACCATACTCTCATGTTTTTTAATCCTCAATTCAAAGCATACAATCTTGACAAGAATGCAATAATTTTAAACGATAGCAATTTTCTATATAAAATTATTATTTTCTTAAACAATAGGTATTTATTAATATAGATACCTGGCTGAAAATTAAATTAAAAAATGTTTCATAATTGCCGGATTATAATTTAAGCAAATTACTTCAGTAATTCTATTTTAAACTAAAGTTTTCAGTCGAAATTTTTTTTTGAAGTGTTCAATAATTTTATTATAATACAATAATTTTACGGCCCTGATACAAAATATTTTTTCAGTTTCCGTCTGCCAACACTGTAGCAGTGGGCGATTATGAATGATTGGTATAATCGAATTACTCTCAAAATCGATTATCAATACTAATAATAATAATCGATTTTGAGATTAGTAACTATACGATTTTACAATCGAATGATGTTACTAATTTTCGAATGACCGAATCTAATTTAACTGATTCGTTGCGGATGCGTAAACCAAGCCTCTAGGCTTCGGACCTGAATATTCTTTGAAATGGAAAAATTAGGGCTGTCAACTTTTTTTAATCTGCATCAATATTAACAAACGTATCAAAAATCAAAATTAAAATAAAAAACAAAGTAATCGTTAATTTTTTTAATGTTAGTATATTCACGCCCGTATCTCCAAAGGGGCAGGCAGAGGTACAACCTGTACACCCATGATTAGACAAAGATGCTTAGTCCCACAATGTGAATAATATTAACTCAAATTATTTGTTTTGTAGGTAATAGACACCCTAAATTCTAATTAAAACTTGAATTAGATCACATCATGACCTTATCGGTAGTAGAATCCTGCGGCGACTCACTTGATTGGTGAGTACAAGTACCACCATCTTATCTATTCCAGTCGCATTAACGTAACCTCAAAATGCTACGTATCTAACAGACATCATAACCAAAAAACCCACATATTATATTTAAAGGACTTAATTTTCTGACTCTTTTTTTACAAAAGGTTTCAACATTTGAAGAAAAAAGTTACTAACCTTCCATTTTCAGGAAAACATTTAGTAAACGTAGGTCTTGAGTAGTCAAGAACAATTCTAAACAGCGTAATTCACCCGTGGTTTGGTTTCAATTTGGTTTACAGCCGTGGTTTGGTTTCAATTGAATGAATCAAATCTGTACACGCGTAAAACAATTAATCTTTTTATACATGGTGGTTGACACGGTAGCCGTGTCATCAACGTATATGGCTTTTAACACGGCAACCGTGTCATAAAATATTTGTACGCTGCCGCTACTAAAAATTTTGGAAAATATGCGCCGCAACGAATCGGTTAAAATTTTGACGTGACAACGTCTTATAATTCGATAGAGCTAGCTGCACGCACGAAAAAACATGACTCATGCGGCGTTACCTCGCTCTGAGGCGTTCCGTAAATGCTACCATTCCATTAGTATTTTCTTAAGACGTTGTCACGTTCAACTATCGTCTGTAAACCAACTTTACAGACAACCGATTTTTTTTGAGTTTGTTACTACTACTAGTACTGTTGTAAAAAATTAAGAGATTCCAGAATTGGGAGTCGGGGTAGCTTTTTGGCCAGACTCACACCGAGTTGTGTCACTTTTATGGTTGAGTCTTAAAAGTGAGTTTACTCATTTTAGTTTCTAATATCATAAGGATGAAACGTGATTCCGTACTTTACAATGGTGACTCCTCACTCTCAGTTGGCCAGCCTGTCTGGCTTTGCATTGAGTTGTTCACAAATTACGATTAGTAACTAAACTAAAGTATCTTCACGCACGTATCTCCGATGAGGTAGGCAGAAATACAACCAGTGCATCCAAGATTAGCCAAAGATACTTAGTCCCACAATGTGATAGATGGCAAGCCTATCGTCAACTAGGCACTTATCTAATCCCGGGCAACGTTGTTTCTATCAGAAAACTGAAAAAACACATTTTTAAATGTCCAAAATGAGAATCAAACCCAGTACTACTGAGGTCAACATTGACACCGAACCACTAGACCACAGAGGTGATTTATTATGATCCGTTCTAATCGATATATTTCGAGACATCTTCATAATCGAATGATTGCGTTAGTATGTTTTTTTTACAACACTGCCGTCAATTGTCAATAAAATTGTCAAACTCTAGTCTCTACGGCACGCTAATCCGCTAGAATTTGAATCAAAGAGTATACAATACTGTGTACAATACTAAGATTTGAATTGTGTAGGTACTCTTTGATTGTGTCTTTTAAGATTAAAACAGTGATTGTTACGTTTCTCTTGTTTTAAAGCCTCATTTTTTCAAACTGTGTGTGTGTTTTTTAAAACAGTTCATAATCACGTAGTTTACTAATACATGAAATATACCATTCCGAAAATGCATCAACAGATACCAAGGAAAGTTATAATGACTTCAACTTTTTCAATTTAAACCGTAATATTTGCTGTTAATACGCACTTCGATGTACTTAGATGTTATGAAAAATGTGAGTATTGCATGTTCAATAATTTAACAGTTTCCAATTTCAATTAGTAGTTCTAAAAATATAATTTTACAATTTTTTGAGGGTACCTAAGAATATTCATGTTCTGTTTGAAATTTTTGTATCATGGAGTCAGTCTAATCATTTTTAAGAAGAATCCAGCCCTTAAGATCTCAATAAACTAATTTAATGTTGGATTTTATATTTAACTTGGTAAATTATGCATATGATTGTAGTCTGGTATAGCACACATGGTAGGTAATAATAACTTTTCTGTAAATACTTTTCCACGTAAATGTTTGCTTTTATTGAGGTTTAACATGCTGTGTAGGACTACTATCTGCAGCTTGTAACCTACTATGTGTTAAGAATATAAGAATTAAAGATTATAACTTTTACTAAAGAGGTTTGTAAATGGTTGATCAAGAATTGGACATAGTTACACAAAAAGGATACAAGCCACACAAAATCAGTTTAGAAATATTGAAGTTAGAAGTTGGATATTTTTTAATTTTTTAACGTGCCATATATGAAGACTAGTTCCGACGTTGAATAAAGTAATAGAGAGCTATTTTTGCTTAGATGTTTTTTACTGGCCATAAAAGTATTGATGTTTAGCATCAGTTTGGAGCTCTTAACTCATTTTTACCATGTTGTGGATTGGATCCTTTTCGTTTAACTAAGTCCAATTCATTCTATACATTTAAAAGAGAACAAAAAGATGCTTTTTTTATAAATTAAGATAGTAAACAAGCAGATTGGTCTCCTGATGGAAAGAGTCAACCATCGGCTATAGACACAATGTTATTGGTATGTTGCTATCTTGTGGCTTTTTTTTGGCTCTTTTTTTATATCATGTGATATAAAAAAAACACGCGGTTTGTGTGTTAAGAATAATTGAAGTACCTAAAGCTCCAGTTCTTCAAAGGAGGTGGCACAAATAAGGAGTTGTATGTACAGTCAGCATCAAAATTTGATAACCACATTCAGATTTTCAAAATCGCTGTACACCATATTATACCTAAATTGCTCAACATGACAAGCACCATAAATGAATGATTATCATAAAAGGGTATAAGTAGGTGATCATCACTTTTCAAAAGCCGCTAAACAAAGTTATACAAATAAAAAAGCATAACATTCTTCGTCTCTAAAATCTCTGAACAATTTTTTGACAAAAATGGCATACCATCATTACAAATAATACAGACTACTTTAGTACGAAGAATTTGTGTGGCTTACGCTTTTTGGTATATTTCTTTCATCATTCATTCAATTAGTCTGTGATTATTTAGTCATAGACGAATTGGTATTCAAATAGTCTATGATTATTTAGTCTGCAATATGATTTTACTTTAGTGCCAAAAGTAAATGACACGTGTGTCTTGTGTAATTACTGTATTGTTCGTTATAAAAGGTTTATTTAGCTTATAATTATTTTATTTAGATATTTAGTTGTAAGAAGTAAATTGCAGTAACAAGAAATAAGGACTGGTAAAAGTCGGTTATCATTACACCGTTTGTTTTTGCAAATAAATTATAATAATATTTGGTGGTACTGTTTTTTCAAGTAACTTATAACAATTGTACTTTAATTTGATGCCTAATAGATTAAAGATATATCAATTAGTAAATGCTCATTTACAGAATGATAAAATATTGATCCATTTTAAAGTAAAACTTTTTATACATCGCGCGAATGACGTCATGACCATTAAAAACACTCGAACGCGCCTTGCCTTTCTTAATTTTTGATTTTGATTTTTCTCGGTTGTCAACCGGATAAATAGAAATATTCTTTTTACATTCAAGGATAAACAGTTTTTCAAATACCCACAACTACGTTTCCCAAAGAGTTGAATTAAAACGGAATTTGTGTGAATTTTGAAAACGAGCCATATATATAAAGATTAGGTTCTAATTTAATCGTAACTATAAAAATCATTAACTATCCACTAGATAACCAAAACAAGCACTTTATATTGTTCAGTAACTTTTGTTACCTATTTATGATGTTATTTCTGGACGTTGCCATGATTACATTAGATAACCAAAACAAGTATTTTATATTGTTCAGTGACTTTTGTAAAACTGAATGTTATGATATTTTCGGATATTATAACGATCAGCAATTTTTGACAAAATGGAGTTCAGTGACCTTTGACGAGTAGTGTTCAGTTAATTTTGAACTTTAATGATGTTCATTCAATACTGGCGCAATTCTTGTTGAGTGATTTATGGGTGATATAATGTACAGCGATTTTGAAAATCTAAATGTGGTCATCAACTTTTGATGCTGACTGTACATCCCTCTAAGATGTTGAATGTTTGGAATGAGCTGGGATGTTAAGAACAGCCACTATACTTTACGCACAATGACTAAGTGCAGTACAGCTCGCTTGAGATTGATTTCATGCTTTATCTAAATTTTAAGATGTTGCTGACACTAGACCACTACATCACAAGTCTAGTGGTCTGGTGTTGGAGTTTATAACATGGGGTCTTGGGTTTGATTCTCGGGTCGGGCAAATCAAAAATGGGTTTTTTCAGTTTTCTGACGAAAACAATGTTGCCCGGGATTGGTAAAAGGGCCCTGTTGGCAATAGGCTGGCCACCTACCACATTGTGAGACTAGAAATCTTCGCCTAATTGTGGGTGCACTTGTTGTACCTCTGCCTAACTCTTCGGGGATATGAGTGTGAAAATACTCTTTTTTTAGATTCTGACATTATCTTTGCAAGGTTATTAGAATGTTATATTCAAAATAACAATCTACTGAAAGATTTCATAGTGGGAGTGTCTATATCTAGTCCATACTAATAAAAAATTCATATAGAATTTTTTTTAGGAGAGGGGAACTTCAGCACC
The DNA here is from genome assembly GCA_036924255.1 of Apodemia mormo. NCBI lineage: Eukaryota > Metazoa > Arthropoda > Insecta > Lepidoptera > Riodinidae > Apodemia > Apodemia mormo. The sequence continues at coordinate 289,683 of JAUPFN010000028.1, read as the reverse complement.
ATTTTTCTAATTAAAAAAAATTTTTTTTTCTTCGTTTTTGGAACGAAGTTCCTTACGGCAGGCTTGGAGGGGATAGGGATTTTGCTGCGCGACCGAACTGAAAAAAAATGTGATAGTAAAACCGTACGAAAAATGCGTGGAATAAAAGCGTTAAATGAGACGTGGGCAGGCGCGACAGTCGCGTACACAAGCGAGTAGTGCCGTTTAGCCGAAGGAAGTTCGTTCCTACCTGGTGTCCCGCGACACCACATCATTTTCATTTTTATGTAGTTGATTGGTAATAGAATAAGTGTAAAAAAATTTGTAAGGATAGTCATTACCTTCATATAGAAATAAAATTGTTATTTTTATTGATTTGTCTTCTATAACTTTTTATATTTCGAATAGTTATATTTTTCCTGAAAAATTCCCTAAAAAGATGATTATGCCCAAAAATTAAATTAGATCATGTAGAGGCACATTGTATTAAAAATATAAAATAGAAAAGCGAATCCTTGTAGTATTATATTTTTGTATAAAAAAAAAGACGTGTGGCACTCGGAGACTGCCGCGGTAAAGCTATTGCATAGATAGCATTTTTTATCAACTTATGCAATTACAATTGTATATTTATTTTATTTATGCAGTATTTTTTTTCTTTGTTTTTTTTTCTTTGATATTAATTCAAGTTACACTTTAAGCGTGGTGACCGATAAAAAAACAAATTTTTTTCTTTTATTAAATAAATGAGATGTTAATATTGTTCAAAATATTTTTATTATCTTTCAATACATGTCGGTTCTTCAGGAATATTTAATAAATGCACTTTGTTTATTCATATTTAAAACACTTTGTACACAAATTATACGAGTACAGATAATCACTGTTGTACGTAGATGATAAATACCTATACACCTATATACTTTCTCACAAACAGCTGATTACGGTAGTTTTCCAATACAACCAATGCCATCTTAAGGCGGGTTGCTGAACTAAAGAGACAAGCGTGGTATTTCAAAAAGTCATTAAAAGTTCTGGTATTTATCGATAGATGAAAAAACTAAAAAGTATCACCGCTGTGCCGGTCGGAGTGGGGGGTGTTAGGTTTTTTTTTCGTTACGGAATATTTGGATTCGGTCTCCATGCTCAAGGCCCGCAATAGAAGCTATGCAATAGCTTAAAAATAATAGTTGTTTTATTATGCCTGGACGAGGTGTTAATGTATTTATATAAGGAAGGTAATAATGGTCTGTGTAACGGGTACGATGGTTTGGTACCTGGTGGATTCTAGGTGTTATTTATGTGTAACGAGCGCCACACTCAGATGCGTCACACAGACTCCCTCCATATAGCCAGATAGCAAAGGAAGGTTGGAACTTTTAATCGCGAGGCGGGTTGATTGAGTAATCACTTATCAAAAAAAAAAAATAAGTTCAGGATCTGAAAGGCAAAATTGCACAATAAGGCAGGAGATGAAATAAGAAAGACTGACTTGGATGGATGGTATATATTGGTCTCTAAGTTAGATTTGCCTTTTACAATAAGTTACGAACTAGAATTATGGTAAGAGAGTTTAAAGTTCATAGTCACACACTGCTTCACAAAATTGTCACATAAAAAAAAATTAAGTTCATACTGGGAAGCAGCAAACCTTTCTGCGCGGCAGGAAGATCCTAGGCCTTCGGAAAATTGAACATGTGTCAGATGGTGTCCGTGGATATCTCTCCGATCGTGCTCGGTATAATTGGGGGTTCTCGTTCTAGGCGATCTTTAACGTCCCCGTTTTCCTTTCCCAAATATATTTTCAGATAGGTGTTGAACACGTGTATGAAGATATATCACATTTTTGATAAACTAGTAAACTCTTGCAATTATTTAAAATGTATACGGCACGCATCTTGCGGTGCCGTCTCAAGTTTTCAGACTAAATTTAGGCGAAACTATGCCCATTATCTGTTTTTAAAAGTTTTAAATATTTTAGACAAAACTTAGCTAAATTTCATTTTGACAGAAAAGCGAGGAGTAGACATTTGACGCTATGACATCGACAAAGAGATGCCATACGTAAATTGTATCTATGCCATTTAAGGATGTGTTCAGGACAACTCAAAATTTTAACAGTCTCAATTAACTATACTAAATGCAAAGGTTATTTTGTCCGAACATTATAACGAATTATTAGGTAACGGGATTCACACGTTACAACGTGATGCTTTGAATTGAAAAAAAATCCGTTTTTTTTTCCATCGTTTTAGTGTTTTTTCATCATAAAAAATCTTTTTAGCGGGCGCCGCAAAAAATTTAATTTTTAACGACCACCCTAAGCTACATACATGTTAGTGCTCGTAATACTGTGGATTGCTGCATTCGGGTGTTAAAAGCCAGTTTCAGGTATTGTATTTGTATTGACTAGCAATCGCCTGTGATCAAAGTTCGATCATAGACTAAACAATAAGATCTCTTTTTAAATTTGACAACTGACTTTAGCCGTAAAGAAAATAATATACATGTGTGTAAATATCATGTATGTCACAGCAATATAGTGTGTGTAAATATTTTTTTTATTAACTTAATGTATTTCTGATGCATCCATACTAATATTATAAATGCGAGTCTGTCTGTCTGTCTGTTACGCTTTCACGGCCAATCCATGCCAAATTTCATGAAAGTTTCAACTATATAGTTTAAGATCTGGGGTGAAACATAGGGCTAATTTTATTTAAAAATCAGTCCCTGGAGAGCTGAAATAGGGGATGAAATTTTTATTAAAAGCTATTTGGACGACTTATATACTCGCGGGCGAAGCTGCGCGGGTCAGCTAGTATTATATAAAAATATTAAGTTTAACCATGTAAACTTTAACTGTGCCAAATTTCATATTCCAAGTAATTGTCAAATTAATTGATTAATGCCCAACACTGATACAGGGTTACCTCTAAAACACCAGTAACCTCGCAGGACTAGGTAGCTAACATCATATACAACATTTGTTTTACGAATTTTGATAATTTGTTGGATAAATGTATTATACAAAAATTAATATGTAATAAATTTTCACTTGAACGTTCTTAACTCTACGTGCATCGCAAAGATTAGGTACTTAGGTAAACAAACCTGTGCGAGTCACGAAGTGTGGGGTGGGGGCAGGGCGGCACGTGGCGCTCTTGCCTTTGCAATGTTTGTTGCAAGTGTTGAAAGTGTCACTATTATTACTACTAGCAGCGCATCCGAATGAAGAGTGAAATGTCACGACACGACAATGAAATTTAAAAAAAATATTTTTATTTAATGTATTTAGTTATGTCAAAAGTCATAGAAAAAATGTTGTTATTTATAATGTTAGGTATCTAGTCCTGCGAGGTTGCTGGTGTTTTAGAGGTAACCCCGTATTTCTACTGATATAAATAGTTAATAGTGTTTAAGTAAAGATATCCAAAGTGATACAATATAATGTTCTTTTATAGATGTCTGCTAGCAGCTAGAGCCCTTTATTACAACCCCATCACTGCCGGGCAAATTGTTAATGCTTGTTGAATGTTGTGTGTTGCAAAATATTGCCAACAAAAATCGATTGGCTTTTGCACCTCTCACACCTGAGGATGCCCATATGGAGAGGCAGCAACAGCATCAGGTATTGATGCCTAAGTTAAATATTTTAACGATTCCCACAGCCACATTAAATGTAGGGTTTTTGAAGTGGGCAACTTCACAATAATCCGGACTAAAAAGAGGGCTTTTACTGTTTTGAACTATGAATATTTAACCTACTTAACATCAATTATAGATATATCCACACCACAGAGGTGGCGAACCTCATATAAAATTTTCTCCAAACACATTTTATATGTTGGTCGACTATTATTAAAAAACTTGTAAAGCCTTCAGAGCCGTGATAGTTTTATATCTATACATATAATAAAATCGTAGGAAAGTCAAAACTGTACATTGAATATTTTTTTAAAAGAAAAAATGATGTGGTGTCACGGGACACCAGGTAGGAACGAACTTCCTTCGGCTAAACGGCACTACTCGCTTGTGTACGCGACTGTCGCGCCTGCGCACGTCTCATTTAACGCTTTTATTCCACGCATTTTTCTTACGGTTTTACTATCACATTTTTTTCAGTTCGGTCGCGCAGCAAAATCCCTATCCCCTCCAAACCTGCCGTAAGAACTTCGTTCCAATAATTGGGGCGATCTACAATCGATATCGAAGCCAAAAATATAGTTTTTAGAATTTTTGTCTGTTTGTCTGATTGTCTGTATGTATGTCCGGTGTAAACTCAAAAAGTACTGCATGGATTTACTTCAAATTTTGCATGAATATTACTAATAACTCGGGTCAACATAATGTCTACATATTATGACGCTATCACCTACGGGGGAGGGGCTGTATGGAGTAAACGAAGTCGGCGCGGACGAAGTCGCTGGCAACAGCTAGTATTTACATAAAATAAGTAGTTACTTGTTATGTAGAGTAGAAATATTTCTATTTTATAATATTATCAAGTTTATAAATAATTCATTTTTCAGGTTAAAATAGAAATAAATGCAGCAGTCCAGAGTTTATTTGATGAACATCCTCATAACCGTTGGATCAATCCTGATCTTCAAAGAGTTAGAATTTTGTTACAGGCTCTTGTTGCTAGATTGTGGAGAGATTTTAATATATAATAAAACATACTACTCGTAATATTTTGTTTTATTTAAAAATAATCAATTAGTATAAAAAATAACTATGCTGCTATAACGACACTAATGCAGGTTATTGTATCCATACGGTATTTAAATCTAATTGTAGTAATCAACAAAATCAAATAGAAATTCTTTTACTTATATTAATTATTATAATTTGGTAAACACTCTTATAGTGATTATCAGAAAAATCAGAGAGTCTTTAACGCTGCGGTTTTTATAGTTGATTTCCCTGCAAATGTAAATTGGCTTCACAGACGATAATTAAAATAAAAATTAAATGAGACCATTATAAAACTTTCATAGTATTTTGGCACGAGATTAGCCTCCAATAATTGCAATAAATCACGCTTTTTGCGTCCCGTAATTGGTATTTTTGATTGTAAGCTTCGATTGCCTCTATTGCCCCGTAATTTTTGAAGTGAAAACTTCTTTAGGCGCGTTGAGCGTTTTGGTAGAGGGTAAAATCCTCGGTTCGCGTCACCGACATGCTAATGATAATAGTATATCTATAGCTATGTTTTGCATATAGTTTTAATTACTCTCAACTTAATAGTTCCGTTTTCACTTCTATCGGCAGTCCCACGACTGCTACTGTTTTTTTTTTGATTGAACAATAGCTTTTGCTTTTTCCCAGTTTTCAGTTTTGTAAGTGGTTCGATATTGATAATTTTCGCAATTCTTGGTGAATAAAATTTAATACATTTGATGTCACCAGTTTTGATAACATCGCCATTGACATTTCTTGCCATATTAAAATTCATGTTCTTCTGAAGTGATTTCAAATCCAAGAAATCGTCATAATTGAATTCAATTATGGTTTGCTAATGGTTTGCCAGTCTTTGGCCTCACGATTTAGGGAAATATATTGGCTAGGAACATAAATACATCCAGCATTTTTGGCTCTAGTCACAGCTTTTTCTATTATTGAATGAGCTGCATCATCTTCATTTTGTGTGTGGCCTCGAATGAAAAATTGTGTTGAATTGAGTTTATATTTAAGTGACTCACTGCATAGTAGTACATTGCAAAAACAAATCAATTTTTTTGCTGACCACAGCAATTATATATCTGAATAAATGATGATATCGGAGCCTGTTTTTTCAAAATCTGCTCCAGGTATTTATAAACACACGACCCTATTTCGATAGCTCCTTTATTGCCCAACACTTCATGCCAAAAATAACATGTTGTTTCTTGCTCGTTTGCATTTGATATTGTTAAATTATAACAATTGAGTCTTGATTTGTAGTAGAACGAGCTTGATTTGCCGACAGGGCAAGGTAACACCGCTTGTAAGTCATAGATGAAAACAATTGTGTTTTTGTTAGGCTCATGACATTTTTTCATATTCGTATTTTTCATGTCTACTTAAACTTTTTTCTTCCGGATGTAAGTTGTGTTCGGGCCATATTATACTATAATATGACACCGAACACCTTAACTTGTCCAAGCGATGGGTTCTCACGCGCATCGCGGCAAGTTAAGGCAGTACAAATTCAAACATCATACACAACAGTACTCATTTTGCATTTTTAAATAATATCATTATAATCTGACAATAAAAATTACAATCATTATTTGCATTTAATAAATTGTAGAAAACCCCTACAATTTTATGGTCCTTCGAGCGATTTTTGGGACCTACGAGCAAGTTTTTGGTCCCACGAGCAATTTGATCTATCGCGCGGTTTGATCAAAGCAGGACCTCGCGTTTTACCGTGAGAAAGTTCCATATCGATATCGCATTGTATTTAACTGACATGTTTACATAATTTTAGTGACATTTTACATAATTTTAGTGAACTATATTTTTAGTGACATTTAGTAGTGCATTTATAATCAAGTGACAAAAAAAAAAAACTTTTTCATCATACTTTTGTAATCATCATCAATCATCGAGCTGCTGGTACGCAATATCAAACCCTGCACTTTTTGTGGGCTGGAAGGCTCGCTATCACGTGTCTACCTGACTAGAAGGATTGGGCAAACATCATCTTTAAAGTATTCAAGTAAGATCGTTTCTTTACATACAAACTATAATTTAGCATCGGCATGGAGGCTCTTTTAGTTCGCCAAGCGGATATTTTAGATACCATTAAATCGATTCAGTCCAATTTTAGAAAGGATTCGGCTAGCAGGAAAACTCCAGAATATTTAGAGAAGAGATTAACCACCTTAGACAACCTCTGGGCTGAATTCGAACAAAATAATCATCGACTGGTGGGGGTAAAAGACGAATCTCAGGAATATTTCAAAGAAAATATTTTTGAGCGGACACGGGATCTGTATCAGGATATTCGTAAGAGCATTATGTCATATAATAAGGAGGAGAAAGCAACCCAGCCAAGTGGTGAGATTGACAAACTGTTAGCTAAGCAAAGAACCAATTTTAGGGCTTTTAATAGATTAATAGGTAATCTTAATCTTGATGATATCACTGACAAATGGGAGTTGGAGGACGAGCTGCGTACTATTCAATCCCGATGGAACATCATTGATAGTTTGCACCTCGAAATAGACCATATTATGAGAGGTGGTGATATTTCATACGAAGAGGAATATTCCAGGTATGAGAGACAGTTTAAGGATACTAAACGTATTTTACATAAAAAAATATCAACTACAGTACATACGCAGTATTCTACACCTCAGCTAGAAATACCTACTTTTTATGGCAAATATCTGCAGTGGCCTACCTTTTATGAGCTGTTTAAAGAAGCCATTTATAATAATAACACATTGTCCAAAACTCAAAAAATGCAACACCTTAAAGGTAAGCTAAGGGGCGAAGCAGAACGCCTCATACAGCATCTCAATATAACTGCGGACAATTTTGACATCGCGTGGGATATTTTAGTGCACAGATATAACAATCCACTTTCGTTATTCACTTATCAAATAGAAACATTTTTAAATCAACCTAATGTGCATAAACAAACCGCATATGAATTAAAACCGCATATGAATTAAAACGGATACATCTATAGAGTGTATTCATGCCATCGATAATCTCGGAATAGATACAGCTACATGGGATCCGTTACTAGTTCATTTATTGTCCAAAAAATTAGATGTAGAGACCTACAGAGATTATAAAGAATCACGCCATGCACCGAGAGAAATGCCGACTCTCGCAGAGTTTACTACCTTTTTGGAGGGAAAATTTACAGCCCTAGAACCTATTCAAAGGAAGGAAAAGGACATTGGCAAACCATCGCCAACTTATCAGACTAACCGAACTACCCCATCAGCCTATAAACGTCCCCCATTTTGGCGTTCAGGTCATGAAAAATCTAATAACAAAATTTTTCATGCCTATAAATCAAAATGCCCTTTATGTGAATTGGATCATGATTTCTATAAATGCAGGAAATTCATAAACATGTCGGATCACATGAAATTAAAAACCGTTGAACAACTTGATGTTTGCAAGAATTGCTTGTATAAACATTATAAAGGTGTATGCAATTCTACAAAGCGGTGTAAGCTATGCAAAGAAAACCATAATACGTTGCTACACGCATCGTATGTCAAAGAGACCGCATCATCTTTGAACATGGTTTCACCTGCATCTACGAGCAATAATCAACTTAATTCAAGACAACATAACGTCAATCATGTCGCAGCTGACGATGAGGAAATCCTCCTAACTACAGTGTTGGTAAAAGTGCTAGCAGCGGATGGTACCTACCATACGCTACGAGCGCTTTTAGATCAAGGTTCTCAGATTTCACTTATTTCCGAAAACGTAGTGCAACGTTTAGGTTTGCAACGTCAGCAATATCACGCTTCAGTCGCCGGTATTGGATATGGAGCAAAACAAGGTCGTGGAATCGTACTGATGGAATGCCGCTCTATTTATAACGATTATCATTTTAATACACACGCTGTAGTTATATCAAGGGTCATCAATAATTTACCAAATTACTCATTTACGAAGCAATCGTGGCCTCACCTGGAACATGTTAACCTAGCTGACCCGGAATATAACTTGTCACGTCCAATTGACATTCTTCTGGATGCAAGCGTTTACTCCGATATCATCATGGGTGGTCTTATAAAAGGTCCCTCGTTATCCCCAATCGCCCAGCAAACTAAATTAGGGTGGATTTTGTCTGGCAACATCAAAACGTTTAATTGTCACGTCGTGACCAATAATCTTTTAGATATATCAAAGTACTGGGAAATCGAAGACATTAGCTATCCGTCTATGCTGACCAGTGGTGAACAATATTGTGAAGATTTATATGAAGCAACAACTACCCGTATGGAAAACGGTATGTATAAAGTTTGTTTACCGATGAAACCTGGTCTTGAACAGCAGCTAGGGTCTTCCAGATCAAGAGCAATTGTGCAATTTAAGCAATTAGAAGTAAAAATGTCAAAAAATAAAGAATTTGGTACTAGCTATAACCAGTTTATGAGAGAATATCTGGAATTAGGAGATATGCGCCTTGTTGAATTCGTAAGGGAGCCAGCATGTTACCTTCCCCACTTTGGCGTTGTAAAACCACACGCCACCACCACCAAGCTAAGGGTAGTATTTAATGCATCTTAAAAGACTTCCACAGGCTACAGCCTAAATGACCTTATGCATCGTGGACCTAACCTACAGGCTGATCTGCACGCACTAATTATTATGTGGCGACAATATCAATATGTTATGACAGCCGATATAGAGAAGATGTTTCGCAGAATCTATGTTGATGAATCCCATCAGCCCTTGCAGACTATTGTTTGGAGGAGCTCACCTGAACAGCCCATACAAAATTATCATCTTACAACTGTTACATATGGCACGAAAGCAGCTCCGTATCTAGCGATGCGCACCCTTAAACAGATAGCAAAAGATGGCGCGAGTCGTTATCCTCTGGGTTCTGCAGCTCTAAACACCTGCTTTTACATGGATGATTATTTAGGAGGACATAACTCATATCAAGAAGCAAAGAAGATTCAACAACAGTTAATGGATCTCTTACGAGGAGCAGGCATGAACCTGCGTAAATGGTCTAGCAATGATAAAAGCTTAATCCAAGATCTAGATTGCAAAGAGGAAAATTTCCCATTTCAATTTAAATGCACTGAGTCACGTAGAACACTCGGATTGAAATGGGATCCTACCACTGACATGTTTACCTTTGACAGTAAAATATATAATCAAAATAACGAGATGCATACTAAAAGACAATTACTGTCTGATATATCAAAAATATTTGACCCTATCGGCTGGTTATCACCCCTCACCGTTAAAGCAAAACTACTCTTTCAAAAGGTGTGGGTTTCCGGCATATCGTGGGATGACAGGTTACCGTTAGAAATTGCACAGGAGTGGTCAAACATTAAAGCTGATTTGCAAAATATACATACTATTAAAATATTACGACACCTTGGTAACACAGAAAATAAATATAGTTTACACGGCTTTTGCGACGCGTCCGAAAAAGCCTACACTTGCAGTATATACATTGTTACTACGAATTATAAAGGCGAGTATACATCAACCTTAATGACCGCGAAAACGAAGCTTGCACCTTTAAATAAAAAAATTACTCTCCCACGACTGGAATTATGCTCGGCCTTGCTTATGTCACAGCTTATGAAAAAAGTAAAAGAATCGCTTTCGGATAAAACGGTACTGACATATGGATGGACAGATTCGATGGTAGTACTCGGGTGGCTGCAAGGTGACACCACGAGATGGAAGCAGTTTGTGGCTACTAGGGTAGAGAAAATTATTGACATTATTTCTTCGGACCTTTGGCGTTACGTAGGAACATCAGAAAACCCTTGTGACTGTGCAACTAGAGGTATTAGTACGAAGCAATTATTGGAACATAGCTTGTGGTGGTTAGGGCCTAAATGGCTGCCTACGATCAAAATAAGCGAATCTTTTGCTAATTATCCTATTCCAGGTATAGAAATGAAAAAATGTCGTGTACACACGTCTTTACACCAAGATCAATTAAAGTTTGTAATGGAATTATTGAACAGACACAGCTCTATTACGAAGATTGTGAAAATAATAGCTTGGATGTTACGTTTTATTAAATGCATGCAAAAACAACAAAATGCAACCCAAGGGAATGTGTTATCAAACTCAGAAGTACGCGAAGCTTACACCTTTATTATAAAATCCGCTCAATCAATCGACTTTTCAGAAGATTTGTGTAACATTAAAAGGAAGGGTTTAGTAAACAAGAATAGCAAAATAACAAATTTGAACCCATTTTTAGACGAGTATGGGATATTAAGAGTAGGTGGACGGTTGAGAAACTCCAGTATTGACTTGTCAGCTAAACACCCAATAATTTTATCCAGTCATAGTCGTTTCACAGAGCTAATCGTGAATCAGGCTCATTTGACTACTTTACACGGAGGCGCTAAGCTGACGTTAGCATATATTAGAGATAAATACTGGATTGTCAGTGGAAACCGCACAGTGAAGAAACAATTACGACAGTGCGTGCGGTGTCGTCGATTTAGTAGCAAAGTACATCAACCAATTATGGCAGAGCTTCCCCCGCCAAGAGTAAATCCCTCGCGACCTTTCACCCATACCGGAATCGATTTTACTGGACACGTAGATCTCAAGGCCAATAAGGGCCGTGGAATTAGAACGTCAAAGGGATACATAGCCGTTTTTGTGTGTCTCGCAACAAAGGCTATCCATCTGGAATTAGTTTCAGACCTCAGTACACCTGCTTTTCTAGCTGCATTTCGCCGGTTTTGTGCAAGAAGAGGAACTCCGCAACATATGTATAGTGACAATGGGAGTAACTTCATTGGCGCGAATCGTGTGTTAAAACAAGAGTATAAAGAGATAAAAGCAAGCATAAATCAACATTTCTTTAATGACATAGTAAGCATGGAAATTAATTGGCATTTTAATGCCCCAGCGTGGCCTAACGCAGGTGGACTATGGGAGGCGGCGGTGAAGAGTTTAAAATATCACCTCAAGCGAGTAATTGGTGAACAAAAGCTCACTTACGAGGAGTTCACAACGCTATTGCATCAAATAGAAGCATGCTTAAATTCAAGGCCAATTTGCGTATTGAGCGAAGATCCTGAAGATAGCTTCCTTACACCAGGACACTTTTTAGTAGGAGGGTCGTTACTATCACGGCCACAAACCGATCCAGAATCGTATAATATAACGAAAAGGTGGCAACTTGTACAGTCTATAAATAAACATTTTTGGAAACTATGGTCATCGGAATACCTACAGCAACTTCAGTCCAGGAGCAAGTGGAGATCCCCGCAGACAAACATACAAGTAGGAGAGATTGTACTCATAAAGGAAAGCAATTTGCCCCCTGGAAAGTGGGCATTAGCACGAGTGCAAGAGCTACATCCTGGCAAGGATGGATATGTCAGGGTGGTCACCCTCAAAACTGAAAACAATATCATCAAAAGACCGGTTAACAAGCTAGTGCTACTACCAGTGGTTGACAAAAACGACTCAAGCATCGAACCGGAACCAATAACAGAGGATCCGAACCTAAACAATCGACCGTCATCGTCAAATGTTAAACGTCAAAAAAGCAAAAGAAACATATTATGTACGTGGATTGTTAATATATTTGTACTTTTATCATTTTTAATAACACCGACTATACAACATAACATTAATTTCAATATCACAGCACTTAATAACAACAACAGTTTATTTTTGACAAAATATCGAATATGCATCTTATACGGGACGAATGGAAGCTTATTGTATATTATGACATGAATCCATATTGGCAGGGAGTTGAATTATTTAATAAATATTTGAAACACCTAGATCAACTTTGTGCAAAAGCAAATATGACATCACATTGTGACGTAGTACTATTACAATTATATCATGGCTATACAGAGCTGGAATATTATAACAGCATCTTACTCCGTCAGCAGATAACGGCGCGCACGAGACGCCGGCGCGGGCTTATCAACGGTGTAGGTTACATAGCGCACGAGCTATTCGGAGTGTTAGATGACAGATTTGCCGAACAATATCAAAAGGACATTGAACTAGTTAGGGCCAACGAAAACAACCTTGCATTACTATGGAAAAATCAAACCACTATCGTTGAAGCTGAATACAATTTATTAACACGAATGAAAGAATCCATGGATAAACAACACAAAATGTTTCATCGCTACTTAAATAAATTAGAACAGGAAAACCATGTAATTCAAGCTGAAGTTCAAGTCGTATCTACCAATAATGAATTCGCATTGGGATCTATTATCGTCTTGTTAACTTAAAAAATATATTAAATTCCCTATTGGACTCCATCACAAATACATATAACGGACAGTCGAATGTACATTTATTAAAACCGGAACAATTTCGTAAAGAATTAAATATCATATCAAATCAGATTTTCCGAGATTTATCATTACCTATTTATAACATTCAAACTGATTTAGCTAACATATACAGATTATTAAAGGTGCGAGTTCGAATGACACAGCAATATTTTATCTTTGAAATCAAAATACCCCTTATTGGCAGAGAATCTTACGAAACTTACAGAATTCTAGCAGTACCGCGTCAGTTCAATCGGCAAATGATAACTATGATTCCAGTGGCCGACTACGTATCAATAAATATGCAAAAAGACTCTTACATACCCCTAACTGAAGAAGAACTACAAAAATGCATTCAGTACGACACAGACACTAAGTTGTGTCCGTTAATAGGGCCAGTTTATCAATTACAGTCTTATGACGCCCTTTGTATGAAGTCAGAAAATCAGGCCTACCAGAAGAAAATAAGAGCTTGCGAACCTACTTTTTACAAGTTGAGCAATCTTAACACATATTTATATTTTTGCTGCGACGAGTGCAGTATAACAATCATCTGTGGGCATCAAGTTACGGCCGAGCGACTAAGCAAGGTCGGCGTCTTATCTCTACGAAATAATTGCATTCTAAAGGGCGATCGTTTTACTTTATATGCTCATCATCAATTTGGAAATGAATTACGTTATCAACCAGAGTTACCGAAAATTGAAATTTTTCCAATCAATAATGTAATGAATATATCTCTCCCACCCCTGGACCACCTTGTGTTAAATGACAGTATAGATCAGGGGTTGATGGAAGTACAGAATGAGATAAAGAGTCTCAAGGATGCAGAAATTCAAGGAATTTTGTTAAACAAAATATCTTATCATGATATTCACCATTACACGGCCATATACATATTGATGGCGTGCACGGCGGTAGCGGCGGGCGTATGGCTGTGGCGGCGACTTCGCGCATGCCTCTGGCGGCGACTTCGCGCATGCCTCTGGCGGCTTAGGGCTGCGCCGCGTAGCGGTAAAGTGGTGTTCAGTGTTAGTGATGTGCAAAGTGAAAGTGCAGTGCAAACAAGTGAACGCGACATTTAATGTGGTTTTTACGGAATCGTGTTTATCATTGTAGTTTAAGAAAATATTGGTTCACCTTGTAATCATACTTAACATGCATTTTTCATTCTAACAATTCATATAATTCCCCCCCTTTTTTATTCTGGGTGGGAGCATGTTCGGGCCATATTATACTATAATATGACACCGAACACCTTAACTTGTCCAAGCGATGTGTTCTCACGCGCATCGCGGCAAGTTAAGGCAGTACAAATTCAAACATCATACACAACAGTACTCATTTTGCATTTTTAAATAATATCATTATAATCTGACAATAAAAATTACAATCATTATTTGCATTTAATAAATTGTAGAAAACCCCTACAAGTTGAAACTGTCACGTAATTTATTCTTTTTTTTTCAGAGGCATTTTCGTAAGCTTCACACTCATCACAACGATCTTTTTTGAGTTTGAAAAATCCAATGTTAAAATCTTGGTTTAAAATCCGTGAGTAGGCGTCGTAGTTTACTTTAGGCTTGTTTTGTTGCTTCTGGATTTCGGAATAATTTCTGTGCAATCCCGCAACTGTCAAACCGCCATCATTGTCTACTATTGTGTAATATATGTGTTAGCCCTGAGTAGTGACTTCAACCTTTGATATTGATTCGATGTGATCCTTTACTGCTTGTATAACTTCAGGTTGCAATTTACATTGTTTTTCATGTTTTCCTCGTTGATCAGGTGGAATAAAGCTATCATTCCGTACTTTTCGTTGATTACAGTCCGTATAATCCGTTGTGTGATACCCAGTGCTAATGAGAAAAGTTTTACAGACGCAGATATCTTTATTCTCACTAAGCAAGTAATATGCAGTATTTTCTTTTCTGTCGTACATTCTGTTAGTCGTTATGCGGCGGTAAGCACATTTAAGTGTTCTTGTACAAGCATTTAAAAAAACCCCGTTGCCTTTCTACACTCTCCAACTTCCAGTAAGACTCAAATATTTCCGTCCTAAAAAATCCGTATAAAAAATTTACAGCACAGCACAACTGACATTTTGAGGTACATGTAGGTTCCATTGTTTTACCTTGATTAGTTTTTTGATGTTTACTGAAATATAAGTTTGACCAGAACTTTTCAATCGCTTTAGCACCACTCTTTTTCCATAATATTGGATTACGCGTACGCTTTCTGCCTCTTAAATTAGTTATAGGTTGGACTGGTTGGTTATGCTCGTGAACAAGAATCTCATTGGTAGAATTATTATTTTCAGCAAGAGTTTTACTGGAACTGCTACTTGAATTTCGACTGGAACTACTATTGGAGCTACTGCTGGAACTACTGCTGGAGCTACTGGATGAAGACGACTTGTATGAGGGCCAGGCCTGTGTTCGTCTCCTGAATCACTGTCAGAGAAAGCGCCCGTTGGGAGGTCAATACCATCTTGTTCATTTGTTTCAGTAGTGGCTAATAAAATAGACGGAGAGTTACTGGGGTTCTCTAAAGTCGTATCATCCTGCTCTGGAGTAGTTGTTGTTGTATTATCTAAGTTAGCTAATACTACTTGCTTTTCGGCATTTGTATGATGAGACAGTGTATTTTTTTGTTCGAAATATGGCATCATTGCAGAGTTGGCAAAATTTTGCACTTCAATCGAGTTTTGATTGCCACTTGAAAGTGCAAGTAGCACAAGATTTTAACCGCGTTGGTTCATTGAAAGTCTGAAAGGACAAAAAAAAATTACATAATGATAACGTATAAGTACCTATACAAAAAATGATAATACCAAATTAAACGATCAACTGATTTATTGATGTTATATGGAAATTTTAATTACCACAAAATAATAACTTGTTACATTGGTTAAAGGAATCAATTTATCACATGATCTAAAATCATAAAAATATAAAAAAGTATAAAATTAAAACATTAATCCTAACTATACTGGAGCAATATCGTCACAACTCTTAATCTAACATTAACTTTATACCATAAAATACAGATTGGGGAAACAAAGTCACTACTTACATAAGTGTCATTGTTGTCTCAAGTTACAAGCGTGACAACTAACTAAGTGTGGTTGTTGCTCCAAAAAGATAAAAATAAATTGTCATAATTACCTTATCAACGTTGTGCGTTGTTCTTGTGCGGGAAGCTGTGCGCAACTAACCGATGAAACGTTGTTTCTCCTAGTGGCGTCCAGATTCGCGCCAAAATTATAACGACACTAATGTCTTCATGCGAAGAATATGTGTAGTACACAAGCGACAATAACGCACCAAATAAAGAAGTACATTAGGCATATTTTCTCGTGCTCAGTGCAGCTTTGACAAAAATTGCATAAGTGACGTTATAGCACCGTATGTGCGATATAATTAATTACTTTCTAAATCATAAATCACTCTCCTTTTCCTTGATGTCTGAAACAAAAAATTGTTAATTATTATCTGTGCAACTTCGTCCATGTGGACGAGGCAACTTCGCCCGAATGAAATAATTTCTAAAATAAAGGTAGCCTAAGTTAGTTCTTATAAATGTGGTTTAAAAGTTAGACAGTCCCGGGGTTGTAACCCCTATAGTGCCCGTTTCTTTGGGATTTCCGGGATAAAAAATCATGTGGGATTTGCGAAGGTCTATGCTTAGAGAGCCGAGCACGAGCGGAGCACGAGCCGAACATAATTCGTCTAGTGTGGAGCGACTTACAAGCCTCCAACAAGCGTGCTGCGAGCATTTCGTTCGTGCTCGGCTGCGTTCCGCTTGTTGTTGGTTTTTTGACGAACACAAAGGGATTTGCTTCGCGCTCGCAGTGCGTTCGTGGACGTGTTTATTGACAGACGTCGATTGCTCGAGCCGAACATCATGGAAACCTGGACCGAAGATGCTTCCGTGCAATTAATTGAATTATCAAAATAATCCATTGATATGGGACCCAAAACATGAGGATTACTATAAAAAAAATAAGAAGATTGATGCATGGTCTCGTATATCCCAAGAATTGGGTAAGGATTTAGAATTGTGCAAAAATAAAATTATTAGTTTATCCCTATCGTCTTGGGCTTTTTTCTCTTTTTGCTGACCACCGCTATAATAATCGCAGCAACAGCAGCGGCTGCTGCAATAATAATATCTATATTCGCCAAGAGCCGCAAGCTCACTGCGGAAAACTATTTTCGAGGACAGTGATCGTTGTAGGTTCGTTGTACGTCCACACTTGACGCCGCGAACGACGAAGCCGAGAACGGCTCCGCTCGTGCTCGGCTCTCCTTGCGTAGACGCACTCGAGATATAAACTCCTATGACCTTTCTCGGGTCTCAAACTATCTTTGTACCAAATTTCATTCAAATTGGTTCAGTGGTTTAGGCGTGAAGAGACAGAGTTACTTTTGAATTTAAAAATATTAGTATGGATTATTTCATCATTAAGTGACTTTTGAAAATAGTACTTTCTTTTACCTGGGTATTTGAATCTTTTTTCTGGTTATTAGAATTTTCAATAATTATTTTAATAGGTTCTTTGATCCTATCACTTATGCCTTCTAGAGTTGCAGCTAATCTGTTGGTAGCTTCAGCTTGCTCTCGTGTGGCTTGGGCGCATAGCTGCTCTATAGATTGTAAGGTGACTGTGGCTCAGAGTTGGGCAAAATGTAATCAAATTAATAATTACAGATTATGATTATAACGTGTAATGTGTAATCATGATTATTTCATCATTAAGTACATTTGAAAAAATTAGTTTCTTTTACTTGGGTATTTGAATCTTTTTTCTGGATATTAGAATTTTCAATAATTATTTTAATAAGTTCTTTGATCCTATCACTTATGCCTTCTAGAGCTGCAGCCAATTTGTTGGTAGCTTCAGCCTGCTCTCGTGTGGCTTGGGTGCTTAGCTGCTCTATAGATTGTAAGGTGGCTGTGGCAGGTAGCTCTAGCCAGAAATTCGTCTGGTTCAGGTCCTAAAAATATAATTGTTATACAGAGAAAATATAGCAAGTGTGTACTGAGAATTTTTTAAGACTAACTAGGTGACTACGACGACGTCGCTGTAGAGTGGGCTGTTCAGAGTAAATTAAGGGCTCTGATGCATCAGAGCTTGAGAGCTATCAGGCTCCCTTGCAAGCCTAGATGTATTAGGCTGAGATGTAAAAATTTGTTCTGCAGGCTCATTTGGATCCCTGTCAACTGAGGTCTTTTCATCTTACTCAGTACTCAGCGGTAAATTAAAAATATATTCTGATGTATGAGGTATTTCGTTTTGTACTTCTATAATGTGGTCGGTTATGGTAATTAAAAAGTCTGGTAAATATTTTTTCCTGTATCAAATGTGGAACTTTTAATAACATTTATGACAATAAAAAGTAATTACAAGTGAATATGATTTAGTTCATTGCTTCTGGAATGAATTAAATCATATTCAACATATTATTTTTATATTGTATGATTATAACAATATAAAAATAATAAATAATTATCTCGAGACAAATTACACGAATTGATTTAATTCCGAAGTAAGGAAATTGTTTGTGGTATGGTTGTTAGTCAACAATATTATTAAGTACTAGCTTTTACCTGAGGCTTCGCTCGCGTAAAATAAAAGACTTTCCATTCCTTCAACTTTCTCCACTTAAAAAAACACGTCAATTCGTCTCTCCGTTTTGCCATGAAAGATGGACAAACACACACACTTTCCGATTTATAATATTAGTATGGATTAATGCCTTTAACCAACACCATAATACGCCATAACACCACACAATCACAGGCAAATAATTTAATAAAGAGAAATATATAAATATCTTTAATAATATAAATGCTGAAATATATTTAATAAACACCCAAACCCAGAAATATAAACATCTCTACTTATCACACAACTGCCTGTGCTATCGGGAATCAAACCACACAACCGATGTACGGTAATATTAAAACCATATTTCAAAATCCAGAGAAAGACAAGATGAAATAAAAGAAATTATTGGTACTATTAGAAGCTCAACGATTCCTCCATGCCTTAGGTCCGTCTTTGTTAAATGTCGTAGAGAATGGGGAATGAATTTCCGATTCAGCCGCTGCGTCCAATAACAATCTGTCTATTAACGTTTGAGGCATCAAGCTAATAATGGGCGTATGACCTCGGTGGAGAAGGGTTTCTAATAAGCCTAAAACAATTTTCTCTGTAGCATTAGTATATCGAAATCATAGGTTTTGACGCCTACTTTCGCAGCCTTACTGTTTATTTTTTGCGTAAAAACCTACCATGCCATTTCAGGAGCGATTCATCAACGGCTACTTCTCGGTGCGAGTAATACAAAATATTTTTTTTAAATTAAATAAATGATTATGGGCTGTATTTTAGATAGTTTGGATGTTATGGTGAGGTCTGTTAGTGTGTCATTGTTAATAAAATGTAGCATGGTTTTAATTAAAATATATCAATTATATGTCAATGTCCTGGAAATATAAGGAAGGCTTTGTTCAAAAATGGTTAAAACTGAAAAACGATTCATAATTAAGCCGTGGATATAAGCCTTGGATGATGGTTAATGCAAGAAAAGAAATTATTTCAGGTCTGTCTGCCGCAGACCAACGAAGTAGATGAGAGTTTGGAGATATTATATTGCTAAACTCTTAAGCAAGGCAATCTTCTGACTAGTATACTTGTTAGTTTCGGTACACAATAAATCTACAAACTCTATCGAACATCATTTCAAATATATTGGTGTGTGATCATTTCAAATCCAAATATATGGTGGTGTGCAGTTGTCTGTCTGCAATTAAAAGTTGCTCGTCGAGTACCATGAAAATCTCTCGTCGACTTGTAAATGGTTTTTTTTATTCTTACTGCAGTCAAAAGTAATTCTCAGGTAATCTCTTGTAAGGCCCTGTCATTCGCGATATCAGCCTGCAGAATTCGTTCTTGGTGAGGAGCCAAGCCCATATTTTCTTGTAATATTTTATTACTTATACACTTGTACTGTTTCACAATAAAGCTATTATCACTTATTACCAACCGGTTTCGCTTACACAAGTATCATCAGGGCAATTTATAGTTACAAACTAAACACAAAATTAAATGTCAACAAAATAACAAATTTGAAGGCAAATACACATCATACCCTCAAAATATTCGTTGCCGTAACTGACGTAGGGTTGTCAACACTATTGGTAACAGCTTCCCCACGAGTAGGGAAAACATCAATGTTCAAAAAATTACCTTATGTCACTAAAATTATCTACGATTAACTAAATTGTCACATAGTATTTAAAAAATTAATTTCAACAAATTGTCACATAGTATTTAAAAAATTAATTTCAACAAATTGTCACATAGTGGTTAAAAATACAAAATTATAATAATCATAGTAAATCTGCTACATATGTCAAATTTTTATACTTTAGTCAATCCCTATAAACATAAAATTATTATCCAATTATTAATGTCCATAATTAACTCAATTAACCAATATAAAAGAATAAAACCAATAAAAAATCGATGAAAAATTACAACACAAATTAACACACATGTTTCGCAGCTAAACAGAGTTGTTCTAGTCATATGAATTAACAAAATTAAATGAATCTACTATAAATAATAACATTAAAAATTAAAACAAAATTAAAAAATATTTAGAAGTGGAGAGTTGTTTATGTCTAACTGATCATTCAATAGGTTCGGGCTAACTTTCAGTCTGTTTATTTCCAACGCTTCGAGTGCATTGAATCTTTTGCCTTTGCTACACAAATGGATTGGTTCAAGGTGTATTCGAGGATCAAAAGAATGCCTTTCATTCACCAAATATCTAGCGAAGGCAGAGTCTGCACTCCCTGAACGCCAGCTTCTCCATATTTCGAGCAGTTAGTTATGAGTGAAACTCATCGTTAGTTCTTTAAGTTACTTCTAAGTCTTTGTCACTGTCAGAGTCAGACAACCAGCATTTCGCTCTGTCGCTTTTAGGTTATTTGGGGCTGCAAAAAAAAAGAAAATGTTTAAATTTCCTGATAAGATGACATGTCACTACCATCGTAACATCTAGGTTGTAGAGTTGCCTATTCCACCGTCCCACAGTATTTCGCCTAGAACATGCTAGGTGGACAAAATTCATGTTATCATTTCCAGGAAATCTTAATTGCAAAACGTAAACAACACCCCTAATCTCCAGATTCCAAGAATCGGTTGTTTGTCAAATGCTTAACTGATAAGGAATAGTGGTTAGAAGTCAGGTATTGAGTTTAATGAAATCGTTACAGTCAATCAGTTGCAGTTTAGTGACACTTTCGTACACATCCATAGTGGCTTATAGTTAATATTTTGAGTGTTTGTGATGGATATCAACACGGAGGGTAAGTCCTATTATTTAAAAAACCTTTTTTAAAATCTGAATCTGTTCAAATGAATTTTAGGTATAATTTTAACATAGCTTATATATTTTAACGTATTTTTTTTATGAAAGAATAGTTTTAAAGAGTTAATTTTGCAGACATTCACCTTTATCCGGGCTAGTTCTTTGATATATCATAGGAAATACTTTATTCTTCATAAAAATACACAAATTGTTTAGCACACTTCAGTACAACATATTCTTTTCTTTTTTTTTTCAGAACGCTTATACTCTATTTCTAGGGTAGAATTTTTTGAAGAGTGGTTGAAACCCACAAAAAATGAAAAGAACTCGGGTATATATGAGTACCTTTCTTCAAAATTTCACTTTGGTAACATTACTGAATGTAGCCAAAAAGAAATAAAGTTAAAGATATCCAACTTTTCCAATAAAATTGGTGTCAAATGGTTGGCTTCAGGAAAATCGAAGGAGCGTTTTTTAATTAAAAATAAGACCTGGCTGGATGAAGAAGATATACAGTTTACTGTGAGTTCTTTTGAGCCACAACCATCAACTTCGAGTGAGGCTGTGATTTCAGCAGGAAGGCCTCGCAAAGAATTCGAAGAATCGTCGTTTAAAACCAAAAAACGTCGAGTCGTGGATCTCGTAGAATCGCGAAGTGTCAGTGAATTGGTGACAGCTGCCGAAATTGCTGCGCGTTCAGCAGGACAACGGAAAATTGCCAGCGTAATTAGAGACATTAGTGAAAGCTCAGTTATTAATGTTAAGTCTAAGGATACCAGTAATGTTAATCCTAGGCAGTTAAGTAGTGACGAAGCGTTAGCTTACTATATAGATTCTAAGTCAACAACACATGCGTACAAACAAACAAGAAAGTGGTCTATGAAGGCAGGACATAATGTGTTTCCATCATATTATAGTTTGACAAAATCTAAACAGGCCTGTTATCCTGCACAGGAGCACATTGCTGTAACAGAAACACGTGCTGAAATAAATTTGCAAGCATTATTAAACAAAACAGTGGAACGTTTAGTATTAGCACAGCATGAAGTTATCAGCAGTGTCCTCGCAACAAGTTCGTCTTTTACACTTGTAAGTAAATGGGGATGTGATGGAAGTTCTGGGCACAGCACATACAAACAGAGATTTGAGAACACTGAAGATACGGACGAATTTCTTTTCGTATTTTCTTTAGTTCCCCTTAGATTATATGATGGGGCCAAAATTGTTTGGCAAAATCCTCGGTCTTCATCAACATTGTATTGTCGCCCAATCAAATTAATATTTGCTAAAGAAACGAATGACTTCACGTTAACGGAGACAAATAGATTGTTGGAAGAAGTTAACGCTCTTCTTCCAACACGTATCGACTTTGGTGATTCTCAAATCTCTGTGAAACACGAACTTTTGCTGACAATGACAGACGGAAAGGTATGCAACGCTTTAACGGAAACTCGTTCAACTCAAAAGTGTTTCATCTGTGGCGCCACCCCCAAGACGATGAATGATGAACCCGCGAACTTCAACAGCAACCAAGATCATTTTGGCTTTGGTTTATCTACACTTCATGCTTGGATTCGTTGCTTCGAATGCCTTTTACATATCAGCTACAAGTTGAATATTAAGAAATGGCAGGCTAGAAGCAACGAAGACAAAGCAGATATCAAGGTTCGTTCCGACGAAATTAAGTTAAAATTTAAGAACGAGATGGGACTTATTGTAGATAAACCAAAGCCAGGATTTGGTTCTTCAAACGATGGAAACACGGCTCGTCGGTTTTTTAAGAATGCTGAGATGAGTGCTCAGATCACGGGATTGGATGTTGAAATCATCAAACAGTTCGATGTAATATTGAGGACTTTGTCTTCTGGATTCGAGATAAACTTAGTTGAATTTAATAAATTTTGTCTTGAAACCAGAAGACATTATCTAAGTCTCTATTCGTGGTACTGTATGCCTGCTACTGTACATAAAATATTAATTCATAGTACAGAGGTCATCAAAGCTGCATTGCTTCCAATTGGGCAGCTTTCCGAAGAGGCTCAGGAAGCACGTAATAAAGATTGCCGCAGATTTAGGGAGTACAACACCCGCAAGTGCTCGCGTGTTGCCACGAACAGAGACTTGCTGTCAATGTTGGTTATAACATCTGATCCCTTGATCAATAGCCTTCGAGAGATTCCCCAAAAAAAGCCGGAAAAAATATGTTCAGAGGTTTTAAAGTTAATTTTAAGCCCTAGTATAGTAGAATCAAGACTGGAAACGTCATCATATTATCGCACAGTTCCACAAAATGATGACGATTACACAGTAAACGATTCATCAGAAGACTCTGATGATGATTATTAGGTTACGTTATGAAATATTATCTTTGCTGCTTAGTTTTAGTTTTCATGCATATATTTTCTTTTATTGTAAATAAACCTATGATTGTTTTGTTACTATTTGTAATTTTATGTATTTAGATTTATATTGTACATACCTCTTGATACTTATTCGATCTGAACTGCATGCAATTTACAGCATTCATAGTACTCGCTAAGTTAATTGTTGCTCATATATTATTTTTGAAAATATTTTTTTGCTATCATAATTTTTTTCGTTTTTTATTACAAAAACATGACTACCCATATTTGAAATAAGTAAGAGCATCGTTATATAACATAAAATAATATTGTCCACCTAGCATGTTCCACGCGATACACTGTGCGTCCTGGTTATTCCTGCCGCAAATAGCGTAAGTGTTTGTCCCAGTCCTGTTCGGGTGTCGAGGTTAAGGAAGCCCGTGCGCCTATGCAAGTGGAATTACATCTCTGACACTTTAATAGCAATGTAGCATTATCATTTTTGGTGTTTATAATCGATAGTCTCCTCGTTCAATTAGAAGAACCAACTGCTTGCTTGCTATCCTATAAAAAAGAATCATAATTTTTTGCCTACCTATTTCCAACAGTTGCAGTGGTTTGCAAACCTTTAAGCTGTCTGTGTGTGTGTGTAATAAATAAAAAGCTTATAATAAAAGTTTATTTTAAAAAGAATCATCCGATTCTGTGACCTTATTTTACAGGTTATATCTCCTCTTTTCGTAGGTGTGCGTCACACAATTACCCAGTTCTCTTATGTTGATAGGTCGAAACACCCGGGATTCCACAGAACTAGGTGAGTTAGGCAGTGTGTCAGCATTTGCCGTACCTGCGGAGCGGCCGTCGCTGCTAGAACTGTAACAAAATGATTGCCTGCGTAAAAATAACATGGAAACTACAATATTCCAGAAACATGAAACTTAAAATTATTATCTAATTCAACATCTGCTGCAGCGTCAATTAATGGTGGTGACGGCTCAGACGGCCCATGCACCTGGCCAGATGTGGAGGAGAGCGCTGAAGCATACCAACACGGTTAAAAATTATACTGCTGTTGGTGGTATCTACCACATTCATCACTGTAACAAATTATTATAAACATAAAAATAACATAATGAAAACCGCAAGATACATTTGAAATGTAATACGAAACATTTACCAAATTTAACATCTGGGACAAAATTAATGGTGTCGATGTCCGCGGTTTAGGCAGTGCATCCATTTGAGCAAATGTGGAGGGCAGCGGTGACGTACAAGTTACACGCTCAGAGAAAGACAAGGCCATCATCTCGCATGGCTTCTGCTCAGGAGATTGGTTGCTATAAAAAAGTAAAAGTAATTAATATTTTTTATCTTTTTATATATTTATTTATAATAAGTGATATCGTTAGAATATTTGTATACTGTTTTCATCTCTTACATCCAATTTGCAAAATCCAAGAATTTTCTATCCACAAATTTGGCGTTGTCGTTGAATTTGCTGTCTTAAACGCCCTATAATGCTTAAATCGCTTCTAATTTACTGTTTGACCTTGGGGTAAAAATTCCGAGTGTACAACATCACAATATAGTCAAAGAAAACAATCAATATTATGTCGACGTTGGCACACAAGTGGAAAGAAAATCACAGATGATGTGATTCAAAAATTTAGAACAAAAAACGGCAGACAAAAATATTAAATCTTTTAGCTTACAGTTAGGGGATATAACAGTTAGAATACTTGAACTTGTAAGTAGTCTCACTAGTAAAATAAATGCAAGAAGTTTGGTTATTGGTACATACGGTCTAGCCTTAACGCGATGTAGACTGTGAAAAATTCAGATATTTAGTGAAGTTATTCTAAAGCGAAATAGACAAGCGGAGGCATAGGCAAATAAACACATAGATTACAAGCGAATCAAAATGGAGTTTAG
The DNA here is from genome assembly GCA_036924255.1 of Apodemia mormo. Classification (NCBI taxonomy): domain Eukaryota; kingdom Metazoa; phylum Arthropoda; class Insecta; order Lepidoptera; family Riodinidae; genus Apodemia; species Apodemia mormo. The sequence continues at coordinate 264,048 of JAUPFN010000028.1, read as the reverse complement.
ATACAACACGAAGTAGAAGGGTATAACAATTTATTAGGCGGTGGTGCTGCCAAAAGGAACAGAGACAGCAGTATCGCGTTTTCACTATTGCTTTGCTTATACATAATATAAATTATTATTATTATAGCGATAATGCTGCAACTTTTAGGATTGCTTTCCTTATGCAAGATAAATACGTGATAGTCCGGGGGGTCGGTGTGCCGTTCCGTGTGTGCGTAGATCTGTTTCTTGTCAACTAGGAAATCTCGTATCAGTATGATGCTAGTGGTTGCATTTTCCTTTCTATTCCAGAAAGCAATTTCTTTCTTATACCTTCATTTAGTTAGGTTCTTCTACAGGTTATATACTCAAAATCAGCCGTGTATTCCTCCGAGACGCTAAGCAGTCTTCCCTTGGACTTTTCCATATGTAGAGCCGGCGCAATGGCTATTATTTTGAGCAGCTTTTAAATCCACCGTTGCTTTTAATTGCACAGTAAAGGTGTGCTCATCTAAAGCACACCTTACTGTGCAATTTATTTCAATTCCATCGGATGTGTTTAAAGTTGATAACTCAATTGATCAACAACATTATTTTAGAGTTTTTAAATTTATTGAAGATTACTGGTGTAATTCATCGAACAATATTAAAATATAACACAAAAATAATCAACCGTCGCACCCTGTATTTAATTGATCAGGGCGGTCAAATTATTTTGAACACTGAATATCGTCGACACTTGGTAAAACTTCATGTTAACTTGGATTTATATTGTATTAAAATAACTTTTTACTCGTTTTTTATTTGATTAAACCAACCGGTTTCGCGTTTTAACGCATCACGGAGGCAAAATTAATAGTGTTTATTACATAGAAGACAATTTGATAATAATTTATACTGAAGTTAGCATGAAAATTTTTAAACTTAAAATATCTTTGACAATATCTGTGGTACCCGCACATCAGTGTTACCCTTATAAGCAGGGAGAATTTTGTATAGTGATTTATTAATTCGATAGTATGTCAATGTCTTTGTCAATTCGATAGTACCTGTGTGAATCTCTGCTTGTGAAAAAATTTTCTGTTTTGAGCTTAAAATGCCTTAATTTAGCGGGAAGTTGCAGGGTCAACCGTTTACAGATTTTTTCGTTCGTTTACAGATTAGAATAAAAAACAATGTTTTTAAAATATTTGTATAGAAAAAAAACATTTTTAAATGTAATAATTTCATTTTTTTTTAATTTACATAATCTTAATGGAACAATAAAAATATTCAAAAAGTACTTAATAGAAAACCGTGGATCTTCATCTGTTGAACATCGTGTTTGACGAATCTTTATTAAGTACTGTGTCACGCTCAGCTACATGTAGCAAGGATGTTGTTTCGTTCATCAATGTTATGTTCTCTATTGTGAATGAATCAGAACTACGCTCTTTGCGCTGTAGCATGGTACGGGTGACAGTTTCAGTTACGTTTCGTTTCACTAGTGAAAGTTGGCGCGATTTACAAATTATGACAAGTCATTAATTACTGTAGTAAATTAAATTAAACCCAACCAGATTGTTCTAATCTACAAATAAAATCTAATGGAACGAAAAATTAAGCAAAGTATTATGCGTATAACATAACGCCATAGACGTACTTAGTGTGGGGTGTACTGCTACGATGGATAGTCGATGTTTTTTTAATAAAAAACGTATATTTAGCGTAGTTCAATTTTATTATTGTGAAAAGTCTATTATTATATTAATGAAAAAAAATGAAATTATTAATGAAAAAAAAAAAACATATATAAAAAATAGATTTTATTCGTCTAAACTCATATCAGAGTCAGAAACATCTGAATTGTCACTAAATTCATCATCTGTATCTGTAGCGGATATTATTAACGATGACTCCATTATATTTTCAATATTGATGTCACGATCCCAAACATAATGTCCCTTGTTGTTTTATTCACGATCTTCGGCCAATCTTCAGGTTTAACGTTGTTGATGGTCTCTTGTAATAGGGCCAACATCTTATTTGCCGTAAATGGTGGCGAAGTGTTATTTCTTGCGGTGTGACATTTTATTTAGGCCGAAATCAGCTCAACGTTATTCTGGCAATAGTAGGGTGTAAAACCCAGAAAATAGAACACTAATTTAGAAAAAACTTTAGCTCAAACTTTTAGTGCAACTAAAAATTACAGAATTTATTGCTTTAGAAATTTGTAAATAACTGCTTTACCTACAATTCCATTAATTTTACTCACACAGGCACACAAACATTAATGTTACGATAACAAAACCCACAGGCATACATACATTAGTTATATTGTAAACATTGCAGAGGCATAATGAAAATAAATAATATAAACTTGAGTTAGTGCAGGTTTATTATTCATATAAAATGTAGACCAAACAAAACTTACAGAAAATGGATTATGCGGTACTCCTGGCAATGGTTCACCCACATCCCGACCCTATATATTATATAGCCTCTCTTGGAAAGGGGTTAATGGTGGACTTCCTCCTTAGAACATACAATAACATCTGGACAAATAACACTGATAAAGTTTTAAGGCAAAGAGAGAGAGAGAGAGAGAGTAGTGCAGGTATTATACCTTGTAGGTATTTGATTTTTCTTAAGATTTTGTGTTTGTAATCATCATAAAACTGGTATAAGGAATAAAATTCGTGAGTGATCAAGCAGAATTAAACATTCATATGAGTATCATAACAGTAACATCTATGACTTGAACACCAATTTACCGTACGCCGTTGCTCTGCTGTTTTTTGCACGCAATCTGCAGACACATTATTTAATATTGTGGCACATTCTTGTCACAGCCTTTTTGATAAAATGCGGCCCTCTTTGGTGCGCGTGCAGCGACTAAGCGCTAGCTCCGGCTGCCCTTCTAGAAAGTCGAGCAGACTAGTAATTAAAATTTGGAGCAAGCTCATCTTTTGTGAAAATGCTTCGCTGGATGCCTAAAACCAGTTATGTTATTTAATATAAAAGTCATAGAAATATATTATGGCGTAGAAAATGATAAAATATTATAAAATGTCTGAGGTAATTACCTGTAACCGAAAAATAAACCATTTATTTTGTTAAAATACCCGACAAGTTTGTTTATTTTGTAAACATGATTGTTGCAAGTAGGCGACTTGACGGCCACCAGACAGATGACAACTGATAGTGGTTTTTAATTTTTTCTTTACGCAACGTATTTACTGAATACAGCTAACGTATTACAAATAAAGTTCTCTTAATTAATTTTTCTTTATGTTCTTTCGACAAGACATTCATTCGCAGCTAGTATATAAATAATTACTCCGAATTTGACCATAGAAAATAAAGAAGTCGTCTTTTTAAAATAAAACATTCTTGTACTAATTCAATACCATGGTAGATTTTAGTAAGCAACACTAAGAATAGTGTCATTGGGATGCTATTACAATCCAATTATGATACTATTACGATTATGCTTAACTTTTAGCAAAATACCAAATTTGGCATAATGATAATCAGCATTTGTCAGCATTGTAATAGTCTGTCAATTGGATTGCAATCGTATGACATTTTATTTAAATAGCAATCTTGTCTGTCTGTCGACGTTTGAGGCATCGTGCTAATAATGGGCAGTTATAAAAATTGCCCATTATAAGCGTATGACTTCGATGGAGAAGGGGTTCTATTAAGTCTAAAACAATTTTCTCTGTAGCATTAGTAGATCGAAAATCAATACAGTTAGTGGTACTCTATTCAGTCTAGTACTCTCTCCATACGAAATCGACGACGTAATCGAGCAGTTTTCTATGAGAGGGTCGAATTTTTTTTTTTCACTTTTCGACCCATGTTTCTTTGGAAAAGTTGTTTAGTTTCATCTAATACTAAAAATTAAACTCAGTACTCTAAATACTAAAAATTAAAAAAAAAATACTCAAAAGAAGCGAAAATTAATTCAATGGAGCCTTGAATGAAATGCTTTCCTATCTTATTCCTCATGAATTTATTAGTTTAGGTTATGAAATCTAAGTATAGCTTTTTTTTAATTTACCATGTTTGTTAGAGTTAGTTACCTTTATGATATGACACTCGATTAATCCTATTAAAATTATTTTGTGTACATTTGTTTATCGGTTGTAGCAAGCGTATTTTTAAGAATATCTGAATAGTTTTATTTCTTTTTAAAAATAAAGAAATATTTCCTATGAGTAAAATTTCCTAACTTCCGTAAGTATACAGAGTAAGTACTTTTTCCTTTCTTTTTTTTCTACACCATTCCAGATGGCACAAAAAAATCCAACCTGTATGTATATCTTACAGTATAGAGTTAACAAAAATAACTTGAACTTATCAAAACACAGCTATTTATGTTGATAGGATTGGTGGTTATCCCTATCACCTTCTTTTTAGCGTGACGATAACAGTTTATAAATAACGACATTTGGGACAATAATAATTCCCAGTTTCGGCACCAACTTTATGTTCACTCACTTAAGGCACTCACATTAAAACACAGTTAGAAACGTAACACTTATAATATCAGAAAACACATACATATAGAAAAATAAAATGTTTCTTATGCCATTATGTGAATCAAATGACAACGCGATTTAATAAAGCTCAGCGCCATCTATTGACGTTTCAATGCAACTCAAAATATGAACTTTAACATTCCGCCCACCAAGGACTTGTCCTTATATCAAAAGAAAATATCCTGATAGCTCTATTATTTTGAAAATTAATTTTAATGATCTCAAAACTTAAACACAATTATAGAACACATTAGCTATCACACTCATTTGGAATGATTTGGAACATTGACACTAAAAATTAATTTATTACAATCTTGGTCGACTGAAGCTCTATCACTATAAATGAAAATAATTAAAGAAAAGACAACAGATTCACATAAATAAGTTGATGTTTTAAGAATCTTTAAATGTATAAACAAACCGCCCACTGTAACAATATAGGTCAAGAATTTTGGCAATTTTGTAAAAGAACGCAAATTTTGCTTAGGGCGCGTTTGATCAGTCCATGTTTACATTTAATTGTAACAACGCGAGCTATATTGTCCGGTCCGGTATGTTTTTCCGTGATCTTGCCTAAAAGCCATTTACAAGGCGGCAGATTGTCATCCCTTACAACAACTATGTCACCTATATTTGGCTCTGATCTCTTTGTAAACCACTTATATCTATGACTTAAATTAACTAAATATTCTTTTGACCACTTAGACCAGAACTGATTAACCATTTTTTGCACAAGTCTCCAACGTTCTAGGTTATTTACATTTAATGAAGAATTATTATAATCAGGTATACTAATGAGTGGCTCGCCTACCAGAAAATGGCCTGGTGTCAAGGGAAGTGGGTCATCCGGGTTATCACTCAAAGCAGTTAATGGACGTGAATTTAGACATGCTTCAATCTGCGTTAAGACTGTATAAAGTTCTTCAAAGGTTAATGTACTATCTCCAATAACTTTTCTTAAATGCACTTTAACAGAACGCACACCGGCCTCCCAAAGCCCACCAAAATTAGGTGCGTATGGCGGAATAAAATGCCATTGAATGCCTTCTTGTAGCAGCAGTTGCGCAAGTTCACCAGGATTCTCCCGGTTTGCTTGTGTAAGCATGTCGCGTAACATCTTGTCAGCCCCGACAAAATTAGTGCCATTGTCACTGTATATGTTTTGGCAATGGCCTCTCCTTGATACAAACCGTCGGAACGCTGCAAGAAAACCTTTGGCGGAAAGATCAGAAACTACCTCAGTGTCTTCCTCAGACTCTGAGTCAGTCTCATCGCTATCTGACATAGGAGCGGGCCTCTTGGAGGTTGTGCGTGTGAGAACCTCTGCTAGCGGAGTAGAGGGCACTTGGTAACCCTTCTTTACCCTGAGCCATTCAATTTGTTCCTGTGTTAATGATCCTGATCCTATGTTGACTGCAGCCAGTTTCAGAACTTTCCTTACTACATCTTGGTTGACGGCTTGGTCTAGCAATGATTTGCTGCCTTGATAATTCTTTTGAACCTTTTTACTCCTACGAGCCCACTCTAAAGTTGCAGCGTACAAATTAGGGTAATTTGCATGATTTAGGGTAGGGTACTTGTTATTATCAATTAGACGGCATGTGCTGTATTTGGGTCCCTCGATTGTTTTTACTTTTGTCAACTCAACATCTAGTCTCATTATTTCATCTAAAACGCTTAGGATTTCTATAACACGGCTGCCCGACTCCGTAAAGAGCTGCATCAAGTTAACGGATTTGAGGTATGCGTCTTTGTATACTAAGTCAAGTTGACTTAGCACTGCCCTAGCAACTGCTGGCTCGTTGTCCCGGTCAGAATTTTCGAGATATTTAGACATGAGTTCTCTCCTAATCTCAATGTGACTATACAGTGAGGGGCGTTTGTCAACAATGTATTGCCAAACAGCGTCCATGAACCCGTCCGGTAGAGAATTCACCTTATACTGCCAGACCGGCTGCCCATCGCTTCTTGCAGGCGACCCCGTTTACAAGTGTGGGTTCCTTAACCAGCCCTATTAAATAGGCAAGGCCTATGAAACCCACTCCTTGTTGACCGCCTGCTGATGGGTTCCCTTCTGGAAGGGGTGCGTGAGTGTTATATGTGACTACTGGGGATGACGTGACGTTTAGGACCCAGTATGCGCAGGAGATCACGTAATTCTCCTTTAGAATAGTCATGATCTCCTGAGCCGGCAGCGGGATAATGCCTGTAGTAGCTCCGACTACGTGCGGAGATATAACTATTCTCTCTCCACTTGTTATCTCGTTTCTATCAGAGAATGTGAAACTCATCCTTCCTTAGTGTTGTTGGTTGTGTTGGCTGTTTATTGACTGATTAAGATGTGGTGGCAAGTGCTAGCGGTGATTTTTGTGTACTGGTTGGTTCGGCTTCTATTTCCCAAAATCTTCTTAAATCGAATTCTTCTTCCGTAAATTTAATGTGCATGCTGGTGAGATTATGATCTTCCGGGCATTGTCCTACTTTTCCACTTAGTATCCATCCAAAGATTGTATTTTGAGCGATGGAATTCCCACTGGGACTTTTAATCATACCACTTAACAAAATCTCCCCATATATATCAGCTCCCAATAAAATGTCGATTTTACCCGGCGATGAATACCTCGGATCAGCCAAAGTAATTTCCTCTAAATCTAACCAATCAAGTTCAGGGACTTGTGCAGAAGGAAGCAATGTCGTTAGAGAATTTAAAACATATGCACTTACTTGAACTTTAATATCTGGATTGAACCGTGATTCCAATTATACTGAAACCTTATATTTAATATTTGTCTTTCCATTTCCTAACCCCGACACCACACCATTAACTGGAAAACGTTTAAGTCCTAACAGTTGAACAATCGCTTCGGTAATGAAAGACGCTTGTGAGCCTTGATCTATTAAAGCACGTACTACATATTTATTACTGTTTCTCGCTCTAACATTGAGGATAGCAGTGGCAAGTAAAACATGGTACGAGTGGAACTCATTTTTAGAAAAATTGGCTACAATATTAGTTTCAGTTTGCGTGGTGTGTACTGTTGATGCTAATTGTTGAATCTTATCTCGTTGATGTGTTTCTGTTGATTTCATCTCGTTTGTTGTTTCTTGATTTGTGAGCCCTTGATTTTGTCCTTTATCAAAATGAAGCAATGAATGGTGTCTTCGACCACATTTACGGCATGATGTAGAATGTCGACATCTCATAACTGAATGATTGGGGCTTAGACAATTAAAGCACAAGCCATTATTCTGCACAAAATCTTGTCGCTCCTGTTGCGATAGTGTTGCAAAATTTTTGCAACTATACATGTAATGAGCACCATTGCAAAAGGTACATTTTAAGTTCATCACTTTCTGATTTTCTAGAGATGTGTGAAATGATTTGTTAAGGCCAGCTTTCTTATGATGACTTTGTGTACCTACTTTGGAAACCTGTTTATTTGAATCTACCATCTCCAAACTACGAAATCGGGACTCTAAAAAATTGGCAAGACTACTCCACGTAGGTAATTCATCCGATTGCAAACCTTGTTGACTCTCCCACTGTCTACATGACTCTGCGTCTAATTTGGATACGACTATGTATACAATGATTGGGTCCCAAGTTGATGTATCTATTTTTAAGTTTTGCAATGCTTTAAGACAAGAAGTTGTTGCACCTAATAGTTGACGTATAGCACTGGCGGATTCTTGAAGAATAGATTTCTGTGAAAGCAACATTTTTATGATTGCATTACAGTTATATCTTTTGTTATTATAACGCTTTGTAAGCTGCTTCCATGCTTCGTCATAATTTTGCGCTGTGGTAGAAAAATTGCTTAATAACCTTTCTGGCTCTCCGGACAAGCTGCTCTTTAAATAGTGTAGTTTTTGAACATTTGACAAATTAGTATTGTTGTGTATTAAAGATACAAACATGTCATAAAACGTCTGCCACTCATTATATTTTCCATTGAATGTGGGCAATTGAATTCTAGGAAGCTTTACGTCACTGCCACAGGATCCAGATTGTTGTGTTAGTGATGCTGACGTAGACCCACTAGGTATAGTCTCTTTAAGAAAAGGCTGAAGGGCTTCTCTCATTGTAGCTTTATAATATATGTATAGTTCCTCAAACATATCATACACATTTTTTGCGAAATAAGGTATAGTTAATTTTTGTTCTGCTGTAACCAAAGGTATAATTTGTCTATGCGTAGTTTTAAAATCTTGCCACAATGCTTCTAAGCTCTCCAATCTCGCTTCTAAGTATTGCCTCTTAATTCTGTCTTTCGGTGACTTCCTATAATTTTTCTCAGAACTTTCTAATTTACTTAAATGATCCGCTTGAATTGCTATTAATGCCTCCATTTTTAATTGATGACAATGACTAATTTCAATTATTATTTGTTAAGCTTTCCAAATTAATTGAAGACAAAATCAAAGTGTAAAATAGTTAATCTTCATGTAAAATTTCAAACTAGTTATTAAGTCAGTTGATCACAATTTTTCTAAGTCCATGTAATTTTCTTAAAATTTTACAAGTCTTTATCAATTCAGAAATCCGACTGAGTCCATGCAGCACTTTAAAATTTTACAAGTCTTTTTTATTTAGAAATCGAACTAAGTCCATGAAGCACTTTTTAAAATGTTACAAGTCTATATTTAATTTGAAATTGAACTAAGTCCATGGAACACTTTTTAAAATTTTACAAGTCTATATTTAATTTGAAATTGAACTAAGTCCATGGAGCACTTTGAAATTTTACAAGTTTTATATTACAGTCACACTACACTACTACTCACGATACCAAGTCCAATCTTCAATCTCCCGGGTTTCGGCACCAACTTTATGTTCACTCACTTAAGGCACTCACATTAAAACACAGTTAGAAACGTAACACTTATAATATCAGAAAACACATACATATAGAAAAATAAAATCTCAGGCAATGATTATTGGAAGTCGTTATATGCGTAGTCGTTTAACCAATGTACCAACTATTTCATATAATAATACTCCAATTGCGTTTTCACACACAGTAAAGAATTTGGGTCTGGTCTTTAGTGCTGATTTTTCTTGGGAATCTCACGTTAGCAGTATTAGTAAGAAAGTTAATCATGCACTTCATTCTCTTAAATCTTTTCAAAATTTTCTACCCTTACAGACTAAAATATCTCTTATGGTTTCTCTTATACTTCCACTTATTGACTATGCAGACTCATGCTATCCTGATATCACTGAGGAATTATTAAATAAGTTGGAGCGAATACAAAATCTATGTATTCGATATATTTTTGGCCTGCGGAAATATGACCGGGTCTCTCAATATAGAACCCAATTAAAATGGCTCCCAATACGGCTGCGAAGGGACACACATATACTCTGTCTCCTTTATAACATTATTTACAATCCTTCAACGCCGAACTATTTAAAGGAAGATTTCCAATTTCTTCATCCACCTGGCTCTTCGTGTCGTCTCTCGGTTTCTGCTCTATTACGTATGCCTTCACACAATTCTAGTTTCTTTTCTCACTCTTTCACAGTATCTGCAATAAGACTTTGGAACTCACTCCCATATCACATCCGCAATAGTTCTTCTCTGTGCACTTTTAAAAAGCAATTAAAATTATACTATTTATCCTTTGATCTAAATAATGAAAGTTCTTTGATACCTAAAACCTAATGATTTTAGCATCTGTTATACCTTGCACTTGATATTTATATTCAATTAAGAGTTAATTCTTATTGTACACTGTCTACCTTATTTTTCATTATATTGAATTTTCTCTGTCTTGGGTTAGCTGTAAGACATCTCTTTTTAGTGATAAGCTCGCCTATTGTACTTTTTTTACCTGTTATTTCCTTTTTTATTAATTTTATGTGTACAATAAAGTGTTAAATAAATAAATAAATAAAATGTTTCTTATGCCATTATGTGAACCAAATGACAACGCGATTTAATAAAGCTCAGCGCCATCTATTGACGTTTCAATGCAACTCAAAATATGAACTTTAACAGTCTGAACTCTGAACCACCTATTTAAATTTGGCGGGAGGTCCAAAAATAACCCTGTATAATTCGTGTTGCCAGCGTATAATGATAGATTGTATCCATACTAACATTATAAATGCGAAAGTCTGTCTATCTGTTACGCTTTCACGGCTAAACCGCTGAACCGATTTTCAAGAAATCCATACTAATATTACAAATGCGAAAGTCGGTCTGTCTGTCTGTGTGTTACGCTTTCTTGGCTGAACCGCTGAACCAATTTTCATGAAATTTGGCATGAATATAGTTGAAGATTCGGGGTCAAACATAGGCTAATTTTTTTTAAAAATCAACCCCTGAAGGGCTGATGTAGGGGATGAAATTTGTATTAAAAACTATTTCGATGACACTCGCGGGCGAAGCTGCGGGTCAGCTAGTTTACTATGTTTAAGACGCAAAAAAAGAAGTGTTTTGAGACGATTTTGAGTGCATCCAATTATTAAAGTGAGATATTTAGATGGCATGTACTACAATTTATTTGAAAATTAATTGATGACCCAAATTTTATCAAATTATTTCCGTATGACTATAGAAACCTTTGATTATTTACTAATACACTAAATACTAATGAAAGTTACGGCAAGATGCGCGGGCGGGTTCAATAATCACGCTACTAGTACGCCTACACGGAATCGTGCGTGTGTACACTACACACGCATAAACGTTGACGCAAGGCGCTGACATTTGACGTTTACGAGTGTTGCTGTTATAATTGCTTAAGATGTGTAATTACAAGAACGCCTGTTGACATTTAAATCTTTGTAACATAGTGGTTTGTGATTTTTTACTTTTTTTTGTGTTAGCTTATACGCGAACACCATAATTTTGTTGTATAAACGCCTTATTGTACGAACGCCTACGGGCGTTCCCCACTTACTATACCATGGCCGACAAAGACCATGGTTCGGGCAAAGGGATGTCCAAGGAGATCCTGGACATGATGCGTAAGAGGAGTGAAGAGAGGATTGCGGAGGAGCAAGCTATGCTCCGCAGGCTGGAGGAGGAAATGGAAGAAACTGAGATGGCTTTTCGTCCTAGCCTGTCGCTAGCCAGGACACCGCCGGACCGTTTGAGCCTTGCTCCGCAACTTGCCGAAGAGGCAATTAGCGCTCACTGTGAGGAACGGAGTACTTCAGTAGCTCTACCATGAGTTGCTATAGAAAAATTACTGTAGTCGATCGCGCATAAACAAGCATCGAATAGATTTCAATGAATGTCGTACCATGAGTCAATAAAGTATTTTTGGAGTCGCTACGGTTAGCTCGATACCATCGAATAGTTTTAGGCGGTCATGTTGGTACAAGGTTAATAATGTGTCTAACTTCAAACCGAATAAAGCTATCTCACTCCAACTTCACTCAAAAGACAGAGTAAGCTACATATCCGGAAAAAGTGTTTCTATCTAAAAGTAACCCTATTAATTGAAAGCGTCCTCTTTAAGTGCTTTCTCAGGAATAGTTAGCGGATTTTATATTTATATTGGTTATATTCTGTCAAAGAAGTTTTATTTTAAATACCTTTCCCATTCATTCGTTGTTTTGACACATTGGTTAGACATTTGCTGTTGTTGTTTTTCCAAAGTTTTTGTTGATTTTTATAAACTACAATGCGTAACAGTGCTTCGCAATTTCAGTTAATGGTGGAGTACATGGAAAAGTAAGTATTTTTATTTTATTTGAAGTAGAAACAATTTTTTATAGCCACATAAACAATCTACCCATTATTCAATTACATATTTTTACGTAATGAAACTTAATCAAAAATACAAATATTTACTTTATTTAAAAATATTGAGATTGTGCAGGAAATATATATGTCGTCGGCCGATCGTTTAACTGGTCTTATCGTGATATGCCCGGGCACATCTTGATACGCCGGCATTTCATGATCTGGCCATCTCACATTGACCAAATCGTTCAACGCTTATCGTTTGACGATTTGGCCAACGGTACATGGGCAAATCGTTTGTGTAGGATGCCCAAGCAAAAAAATGAAATTTTAAAATGGAAATCTTTATTTTTTATTTCTAATTCTATTTTATTAATACGTAATTTTAATACGTGAATTTCTTACTTTAAAAATGCACATAGAATCTGTCTCTTTGGTGACAAGATAGTGTTATAGTGAATAATTTAATAAACATTTCGAACTCTACAATTTAAATGTTTTAAAACATTTCGAAGAATACAATTAAAATGTTTTTAAACATAAATTAAAAAAATGTTATACTTACTTAATAATCAGTTTGAAACAAATTTTATAATAAAAAGAACACGTATAATAAAAATAAATGCAACTACTTCACGATCCGCCCGACTCTCTATTGAACTCTTTACGATATGGTCAGGCATATCAAGAAATGCCGGCGTATCAAGATGTGCCCGGGCATATCACGATAAGACCAATTAAACGATTGGCCGACGACATATATATTTCCTGCACAATCTCAATATTTTTAAATAAAGTAAATATCACGATATGGCCAATTTAACGATCGGTTCACGACATATATACAAAAAACACGTTATTAAATACAGTGTTACGATTTTGTATGGTTGTTAGCAGTTCACAATGTCACAAATCTTTTCTAAAAATACTTTGTGCCAAGTGGCTCTCAAGTGGATAATTGAAAATAGGGAATGCGGTTTTGAGTACCTATGCTTTAAGATATATTTTTTGTAGAAATGGAGACCTAAGTAAACCCACTAAAGGACCGCATTTTATCAAAATATAACTCAAAATATCAAAACACTATGGAATCGTAATGCTTTCACGCTGTAATTTGCAAGTGAAACAGTTAACTTGCCTCGATACGGTATTTCTCACTGTCATCGGTCAAATTTGTGACTCATGGTACAGAATTTGTATGCCAACAACTAGAATACTTGAGTCGCTAGAGTAATGAATTCGATAGGTTTTTTACGCATTGACTTATGGTACCGATATTAGTTCTTCAAGTGACCGCTAGTGGCGCTGCACAGATTTCCATACAAAAATTTGTCACCGTCGCTAGCGAGAACGATAGTTAAAATCTCATGGTAGCGGTACAGATCTGGTGGAATCAGCGACCACAATGAAAAAGGGAAGATCCAAATGGCCACTAACATAACCTGACGAGGTTCAGGAGTCGGCAAGGAGCCGTCTTATGCGGGTATCTGCTCTTGAAGAGATTCCGCCTGTCTCGGGTATTTTAAGTGGACCAGGATCAGTTGCAGTACGAACCGAGACGAGGGAACCATCCACAAACCTATCGGAAACAGTGATCGCCACTGACCTCAGGAGCGCCTCTCAGGAGGACTTGATTGCAATGTCTGTGGCTGCCAGTAGTGGCATAATGAGCGCTGTTGGATCAAAGTCGTCGAAGTTTAACAAAGAAGAGATTGTGACTATAGGGGTTTTTACGGATAAAATATCATCCGTTGTAATGACATTAGCTGCCAGACTGGCGAAAGCAGAGGCCGATTTGATAAAAGCGGAAAGCCGGGCGTCGGTCATGGAAAGCCGTCAGCAGACCAGTGAGCCTTGCACACAAGTGTACACCTTGCTGCAAGCATGCAGCAGTTTGCGGCTATTCTGAAAATGGGCAAAGACTTCACGAAACCAAAGCCGGTAAACCAAGGCAAAGTAATCACAGTCTACCCGGTAACCACAGAAGGAGCGGACTGAATAAAGTCTGCGGATGAAACAAAGACATTACTCCAAAAATCCATAAACCCGAGGAAACTGGGAGTAAAAATTAACAAAGTGGTGAAGGTTGGAAATGCGGGAGTTCTAATTCAGGCTGCGGACTCTGATGCAGCAGATGCAATCAAGCGAACGATACCTCCGGCACTCCGGGTTGTAGAACCAAAAGAGAGGCAGCCAATGGTGCCTGTCGCAAATGTGGACGTCGAAATGGGCAATGAAGAGTTTATGCGCGTCCTTTGGGAGCAAAATTTGAAAGAAGAAATCACAGAGGATAAATTTAATCAAGGGGCAAACATAGCTTTTAGGAAAAGAAGAGTGAACGGAAGGAGTGGAACTTTAATTCTAAGATGTACCCCAGAAGTCAGGGATATATTAATTGCCAAAGGGAGGGTTTACGTTTACTGGGAACGTCACTCGGTGTGGGACTATACAGACATGTCTGCTGTCACAAGTGCCAGTTATACGGTCATATAGAAAAGTACTGTACGGCGAAAAATAGGGTATGCGGAAAATGTGGTGAAGAAGGGCACGAGACGAGTGCATGCAAATGCGAATTTTTCAAATGTGCGACATGTGCACATTTTAAGAAACCGGCTGAAGGGCATATGGCACGTGGTTGGTAAGCGTGCCTATTATTTTTTGTATTATATATATGTAGATATATATCTTTTGATATATGTATAATGTCACATGCACTACTTACAGTTAAAATTAAACTTCACACACTATTTACACTTATTTAATATGTACACGATAAAACAATTTACACAAAAAGATAACTGAACTATATATTATATTTACAATCACTATGTACAACGGATTAACACACATACGTTGCATATGGAATGCACTCGGAAGTTACGATATCTAACTAGCGCAGCGATGTACGTGCGATCGATCGGAGAATAGATCTTGCACTGCTGAATCGATACGAAGGCGTCGCATTCCTGAACTGATCTTAGATAAGGAAACTAGTGCATTCAATATGCAACGGTAAATTAATATCGATTATTTCGTATCGACAACTGTCGATACGAAATACATTATATTTAAAATTATTTTATTATAATACATAATATATGACACAAATATTTACAAATTATTTACAAGATCACCATAGGCACAGAACAATGTCGTTGGAGTGCCCTGCACGAAAATACCCCCAGGACAAAGCAATATCCTGCGTAAGTTATGGATAACAACTGTACCCTAAGAGTGGGGCAGTTAAATCTCCAATGGTCGGAGGTAGCCACGAGAGAGGCATTTGAAATCCTTAAGGAGGAAAATCTTGACTTGATTTTGATACAAGAGCAATATAATATTAACTCATACAGGATTATTCGAACAGGAGCTCACCCCAAAGCAAGAATAATAGTGAATAATCCTAACATCGTAATTACCATCTTGCATCACTTGAGCAACGAGCATCGCATCGTAGTGCACGTCACAGGAACACAGCTTGACGCGTACTTAGTATCAGCGTACTTCCAATACGGAGACGACATCGCCGTGCATCTGAGGGGATTGGAGCTTGCTATAAATTCGTTACAAGGTAAGCAGTTTTTGATCGGAGTCGATACCAACGCACACTTCCCGTTATGGCACTGCGAGAGGAGCCAATATTTGGGTCGGGGGCCGGATACCGAGTATAGACGCAGGCAGATGGAGGGTTTTATACTCCAACATCAGCTAAACATTAATAACGAGGAAGACCAACCCCCTACTTTCCACGGCCCAAATGGAAGATCCGACATCGACTTAACGCTGTCATCTAGAGGACTGGAGGTGTCAGAATGGAGGGTGTGCGTAGGAGTTAGTTATAGCGACCATCAATTGATTACCTTCAATGTGAGAGATCGATTAGGGATGGTGGCGATGCCTGATAGAGAGAAAACGAATGCGTGTGAACAATTTGAGGAGCCGGTAGCTTATAGGATTCGGGGGGTCGACTGGTCCTGCTTCCGATCGGATCTCCATGTACGCATGGGTAAAATAAACTGGAACTCTTCCGCTGGGGAGGTCTGTCAGCAGATGACAAATATTATAATGCGTACAGCCGACGAAAGCCTGGGCAGGGAAACAGTGTCACCCGCGAGAACCCGTAGTTGGGTACGGAATTAGGGAAATTGAAGAGCGTCTGCTATAAAACCAGACGCCAATGGCAGAGTCACAGAGGTAAAGGGGATGCCAGCGAACAGCTCGCACTTCGCAAATATCGCGAATCAAGAAATAGATACCGACGTGCTATGCATAACGCACAGACGTCGTATTTCAAGAAAATAGCGGAAATGGGGAACTCTGATCCATGGGGTATAGGATACAAACAGAGGGTTGGTTCGGTACGCCCACCTAATAATATTATCTATGGAACTAGATTGGTTGATAAACATGCCGAGAATGTCGAGGAAGCTGCGAGAAACTTGCTCGTATCCTTGTGCCCGGATGACGATGTCAGTCTAGATTCGGTGTACCAACGTTAGGTGCGTTTGCGGCCGCATGCATCCCACCAGGTGAGGATTCCACGCCTCTTGGATCAGAGAGCCTTGGAAAGATCATAAAAAGTCTCCCTAATAGGGCACCGGGCATAGACGGAATTATGGCTCGTATCATAAAAGAGGTGTGGAAGGTGGCAAGCGTGTATATGACGAGGATGTACGCAAAATGCGTGGAGGAAGGTATTTTCCCACAGGTATGGAAAAGTGGACGATTAGCGGTCTTACCAAAGGGAAATGGAAAACCACTCACAGATCCGAAGGCCTATAGACCTATAACGTTGCTGCCGATCATGGGGAAAATAATGGAAAGGGTTATGATCGAATGAGCTCCATCTGTATTTAGGGAAATTTCTGTGCGACAGCACGGCTTTGTGAAAGGGAGGTCAACGGAGTCGGCTCTAATGGAGGTGTTAGATACGGCTCTGAAGACCGAGGCGAAGTATGTACAAGTGATACTGCTAGACATCTCAGGGGCCTTTGACAACGCCTGGTGGCCGATGATCATGTTCAAGTTGAAGCAGCGAGGGTGCCCGCCAACCATCTATCGGATGCTGGCGAGCTACTTCGTGCAGAGACGGGTGGGCATGTTCGTCGGTGGCCATGCGGAGTGGAAAACCTCGACAATGGGTTGCCCGCAGAGTTCGGTCCTGGGACCGGCGCTGTGGAATGTGTTGGCTGACGACGTGTTCCGTTTGCCGATGCCCGGGGGTGTAACCCTAACTGACTATGCCGGTTGTACCGGTGCCTATTGTACCGGTTGGATGTACCGATGATGATGTTGGTTTTACCGGAGTTTTCGCGAAATTTTCTTGTGTAGTTTGATTACAAAGGTAGTGTGTTAATAAGTTGCTATAATATTGCGTTAATAAGTTGCTATAATATTGCGTTAATTTGTTAATTTTAAATAGTGTTTTTCAAGGAAATGTGTGTGGACGACTGGATCGCCGGTTTCGTGAGATATTGACTCGATTCTTTATATTTCTTTATATTACTGTAGTTATTAAGCTTTATTTATGTGTCTTGACTTTATTTTAATTGTAATTAGTTAGATTAATCAGTAAAAACTGCATGTACAATATATTCGCCATGTGTCGTTTTAGGTTAGTTACACGTGCTTTGCATAGGTTAGAACGCCATGTGCTTTCTTGACAATTGTGACGTTTGACTGTGACGTTTGACAGCCAGTCAGTCGTATTACGACAGTGACGTTCACACATAAGTGACATCTACTAAGTGACTTTGACAGCTGACTTGACATAGACATTGGCATTGACGCTTCGGCTGTCAGCTTGTGTTGTGTCAGTTAAGCTTAGTGTTGTCCCATAAAATCTTCCTAAATCATCGATATATCAAGAGTCGTGAAATCGCTTGACGGCTTGAGCGTTATAAGGTATCGCGGAAAATTTATGTCCAAAACGCGAACACCTTCTGAAATACGAAGTCACTACAGTATTAGGGCTCCAGGGAAATTGTAGAGATGCTGCGCAGGCGGAGTGAGGAGAGAATAGCAGAGGAGCAGGAGATGCTCCGCAGATTGGAGGAAGAAAGGGATGACGGAGAAGAGGCTTTTCGTCCGAGGCTGTCATTGGCGCGAACACCGCCGGATCGTTTAAGCCCGGCCTTACCCGTGGAGGACTGGATCGAGGTGGGAGCAGGAAGTAATACAACAACCAGGACGGAAGCTTGAAAAACAAAAAACCTCAAACATCGCCGGATGAATTGCAGGAGGCAAGGAGGAAGATTGTAAGAAGCGCAGCTTTGGAAGAGGTACCTCCCATAGGTGGTATCTTGACCAGAAACAGAGAAATGGAAGGGGATCAAGTTACCAAACAGGCCCCTGTGGTGGCGCAACCAGCGGCGGCTCCGTCAGCGATACCGGAAACCTAGGGAAGGAGCGATGAACATACAGGAATCGCCAAAAAATCGAAAGTCGACTTGTTGGAGGAGGTCCACGAGAGTGTAAAAGGTATCATGACGGTGGTAAAGGCAGCCAATAAGCTGAACAATGCAGACAAAATGACGGTGAGCACTCATGGGCAAGACATCATAGCGGTAGTGTCAGCTCTCGAGCTTCGGCTCTCGGAGACGGAGCACCAGCTACTGGAGGCGAAGGCCAAGGTGGCGCATATGGAACTACAGCTGGAGAAGGGGACGTTTGCACCGGCATCAACTATGGCACAGCCTCTGGTGCCTATGCAGTACTCGGCAGTACTAAGAACCAGAGCTGACTCCACCAAGCCGAAACCAACTAACAATGGTAAGGTGCTTACGGTCTACCCGGCGGGAACTGTAGAGGAAGCACAAAATAAAACAGCAGAGGAAAAAAGATCCTGGGGGCAAAAATTGATAAAATGATAAATATAGGAAATGCAGGGGTTCTTATTCAGGTATCCACCAAGGAAGCAGCGGAAAAGATTAAGCGGGCTATACCGACAACCCTTAAGGTCGTTGAACCGCGAGAAAAGCTACCACTGGTGGCTCTAATAAACGTGGACAACGAAATTAGTGATGAAAATCTGTTAGGGGCACTCTGGGAGCAAACCCTCAGTGAGGAGGTAACGGAGGAAAAGTTTAAAGAGGAGGTTGTGGTAGCTTTCAGGAAAAAGAGGTTTAACGGGAGGTCGTGCATAGCTGTGTTGCGGTGTTCACCACTGATACGTGACAAAATTATATGTAAAGAGAGGGTATATGTACTGTGGGAGAGATACCCTGTAAGGGATTATATTGACGTAAGGTGTTGCCTTAAGTGCCAATTGTAGGGACACATCGAGAAGTACTGTACTGCTACCAAGGTGACATGCTCCAAATGCGGTGAGGAAGGGCATGGGGCAAACGATTGCAAGAGCGAATTCTTCCGGTGTGCGACGTGTCGACACTTTAAGAAGCCGTCGGAAGGACATAAAACTGCCTCAATGGGCTGCCCAGCCAGGAAATATGCAGAAGAGCGGGCTATTCAAAGGATAAACTATGGATAGGGAAAAGATAATGAAGATTGGGCAAATAAACCTCCAGGGGTCCGAGGCGGCCACTAAGGAAATGGGAATCGTAGCAAAAGAACTTGACCTTGACTTAGTCCTTATACAAGAACCGTATGAACCGGGACTGACCGATACCATTTATGTTGGGAAGAAACCAAAGGCTGGGATTTCAGTTTATAATAAGCACATAGCGGTGACAATTCTCTCGCATCTGAGCTCAGAACATCGCATGGTTGCTCACATAAAAGGAAACGGGATGGAGGCATACTTTGTCTCGGCCTACTTCCAATACCGAGATAACATAAGTGCACATTTAGAGGAGCTACAGAAAGTTATGGATGCGGTGGCTGGGTGCAAGCTTATAATAGGAATGGACACAAATGCACATTCACCATTGTGGTTTTGCGACAGGGCGCAATATCTTGGTCGTGGACCAGATACGGAACACAGAAGGCGAGAAATGGAGGGATTTATTATGGAAAACTCCCTCAAGATCATCAACGAATAGAACCAGCCGCATACCTTCTGTGGTCCGAATGGCAGATCCAACATTGATTTGACACTCACGACCCGTGGATTAAGTATAAGAGATTGGAGAGTACTGGAGGGTTATAGCATTAGTGACCATCAACTCATAACGTTCACTTATCATAATGGGGATGATGGAAACGAGGCAGGTGAGCAAATTGGAAGTGTAGAACCTATGAGATAGGTGCTGACAGACCAAAAGACCGGGTAAACCCATGGTGGTCTGATGAATTAAATAGTTTGCGTCGAAAAAATTGTAAACTGCGAAGGGAGTGGCAGCGGATCAGGGGTACTGGCAGTGTTGCTGAGGAGACGGCCTTGAGGAAGTTTCACGAAGTTCGATCTCTATACAGATCGAAAATTCGTGACGCATAAAAGGAATACCACAGAAAATTGGCCAATTCGGGTAACTATGATCCTTGGGGGATCGCATATAAGGGGGCTACGGGATTGGTTCGACCGCCGAACAATGTAATATATGGGGTTAAATACTTAGAGAGACATGCTGAAAACATGGATGATGCTATGGGAGCGCTGGTCAAATCACTTTGTCCCGATGACTCCTTGGAAAAGGACTCACTATATCACAGGCAAGTGAGGGTAGCGGCAGCTTGTATTCCTATAGGTGAGGACTCCATGCCTCTTGATTTGTACAGCTTAGGTAAGATAATTAAAAGCCTTCCCAACAAGGCTTTGTGAGCGTAATATGCTGCAGTAAGTGCCAAATATACGGCCACAAAGAAAGGTTTTGTAAAGCTCAGGAGTGCACCTGCGGCAAGTGTGCGGGATCGGGACACAAATCGAACGAATGCACGAAGAAAGAAAGGAAGTGTGCAACATGTACCAAATTTGGCAATGCCAGCGCAAGCAATCATCGCACGGCTGCGCCCGATTGCCCAGCGCGCAAATTCGCCGAGACCCTGGTAATAAACATGACTCAATATGGATTGGACTGAGGTAAGAGTTGGGCAGGTTAATCTACAGCGGTCCGAGCACGCATCAATGGAGCTCACCACCATCATCCAACAAGAGAAACTCGATATCGTGGCTGTACAAGAACAGTACCACGGTACTGGTCTACAAATTATTGAAAATGACGTAGGGAATGCAATGGCAGGAATGGTGGTGCTCAAAGAGTCTAGCAGTATGTGTGCTGCGTAACCTGTGCACTGAATACTGCGTCGTAGTTCAGGTGAAAGGCAGAGGGGTGGATGTGTATGTGGTGTCGGCCTATTTTAAATATAACCAAGACATACGATTGCACCTGCAGCAGTTGGAGGTAGTGATGGCTGCACTTGCAGGCAAAAATATAGTCATCTGTGCTGACACTAATGCGCAATCGCCCCTCTGGCACTGTGAGCGTAGACAATACGTGGGAAGAGGACCGGACACGGAGCATAGACGAAGAGAGATGGAGAGTTTTATCGCGAGCCACGGACTCGAAGTCGAAAATCTGGCAGACCAGCCGCCGACTTTTTGCAGCACATAGGGAAGCTCAAATATCGATGTAACCCTAACTAAAGGGGTGAGAACACGCGCATGGAGGGTAGTGCCAGGTGCGAACTGCAGCGATCACCAGTTGATAACATTTAATATCTGCGGCAGGAATAACCTAGTGCGGGAGTCCTTGGAGCTGGCTGGGGAGCAGGTTACCTTCAGGACCCGAGGGGTCGATTGGCCTCATTTTCGCTCCCTCATACATGTCAGGGCGGGAAGATTACCTTCGGGCAAGTCGGCACAGGAGCTTTGCCACGACTTTAATAAACTGATTCAGTCTGCAGCTCCATGGTGGACGGCCAAACTTGACTGGCTAAGGCGCGTACAGGGCAGGGATAGGCGAACATAACTCGAACTCAGCGTAAACGGGGTACGGGTGGTGAATCGGAAGCTCTGACATATCAGAATTACTGTAGGTCCAGAGCCAAATACCGCCAGGCCATGCGCGACGCGCACAGGTCGTATGTAGAGGCACTAGTGGACAGTGGAAACGCAGATCCGTGGGGAGCTGCGTATAAATCCATGGTCGGAACCGCGCGCCCCCCGAGGAATGTGGTCAATGGTGCCAAATTGCTCGAGAGACACACGGTCTACAATGGAGGGGCTGCTGAGGGCACTGTGCCCTGATGACAACCCTGACGATGACACAACCTACCATCGGACGGTGAGGTTGGTGGCGATCTGTCTCCCTCATGGGAGAGATTGTGATCCTCCGGACATCGAAGCAGTGGGTCGCATTATTAGGAATCTGCCGAACAAGGTACCAGGCCTCGAGATCCTGCCTGCCGAACGTTTATAAAATGTTGGCAAGTTACTTTGCAAAACGCGAAGTTGGTATGTTTGTTGGTGACCAGGTGGTCTGGAAGGTCTCCACAATGGGATGCCCACAAGGATCCGTTTTAGGACTGGCGGTCTGGAATCTACACATCGATAACTTATTAGAATGGCCGATGCCGGAGGGGGTTGAACTAGTTGCATACGCGGATGACGTCACGTTGGTCATTGAGGCCAACTCTAGGCGTGAAATTGAAGACAAGGCAACTATTGCCTTGGCTGAAATTATGAAGTGGGGTGAATTGAATAAGCTGTCCTTCTCTCCGGCTAAAACAAAATCAGTTACCCTGAAAGGTAGACTCCAACGGCCTCCGGTAATTAGAATGGGAGGGTACACAATCAGGTGTGTGGAACACACCGTTGTGTTAGGTGTAACTCTAGACTGCAGGAAATCCTTTGTCCAACATGCGACGAATATTGTCGAAAGGGCGGCCGCATGCTTCGGGAAGGTTTCGAGGATAACCTCGGCGACAGCAGGCATCAAATACCGTGCACTTAAAACAATATATAAGGGTACATTTGTAGCGACGATCACATATGCGGCCGCAATATGGCACGCGCGGGTAGCAGTTTACCCTGTCCGTAGCGCGTTGTTGAGGGGACAGAGAGCCTCATTGATTCTGATCACCAAGGCCTATAGATCAGTCAGTACAGCTGCCTTGCCGGTGCTCGCGGGCGTGCTTCCGGCCGACCTGCAGGTCATACTGGCTGGGGAAGTATTTGACAGGGGTAAAGATATCGACAAAACCGAGTTGAGCGCCCTGAAGCGAGACATCTTGGATCAAATGTTTTCTGACTGGCAGGAGCGCTGGGAAAATAGCGACGACGGTCGTAACCTGCATTGCTTTTTCCCTGATGTACGGAGGAGAATGAAGGCAACTTGGGTGGAACCTGACCACGTAGTGTCGCAGATGCTAACGGGTCATGGCTGCTTTAGAGAGGTAGGCTCAAGGACATGGGGTTGAGCGAGATAGGTAGATGTTTCTGCGGAGCTGCAGATGAATACCGCGATCATGTTCTTTGGGACTGCGCCATGTACGCTGATGAGCGGAAGGAGATGATGGACGGTTTGAGGGGCGCGCGAGCGGGGCCGGTTTGCTTCGAGGAGATTGTTGGGACACCGGCAAACTATGCTTTGCTAAAGGGTTTCTCGTACAAATGGTTTAAGAAGCGTAGGCCGATGGAGCTTGGCGGTTAACCGGCAAAATTAAACAAAAACAAGTAACTGATAGCTTAAAATTGGCTATTCGGCGAACAAGAGCTGTGCTTATGGTGTCGACCCCAATTGGGGAAGGCTATGACCGCCCCTACAGGGGAGAGGAGTCATTAGGGACGGAGGACTGGACATAAACAATTTGTAGGGAGTCAAGAGTTGCACAGAAAAGAGAGGCTCAGAGCAGACTCTGTGAATCTCGCGCGTTTAGGCCCGTATAACCATGACTGGTTGGTAGGGCCATGGCTTGGTGGTGGGTATGTCCCGGGAGACTTGTTCGCCTGACTTCGTTACGGTCGGACACGTTTTCGCGAGCTCCCGAATTGAAAATTCGTTTCTGTGGGTTTTTCGCAGATTTTCTCCGTTTTCATTCTATATATACGATGGTTATGTGTTGTGCGTTGTACTGATATACAATTTGTGTTTAATTTTACTGTATTAATTAGTTTTACTTCGTTTTAAATTGTGGACCATCATGGCATATTGTATGTGTGTGTTATTTGCGACAGGACGCCCTCGATCATAGCTAAGTATTAGTTTTAAATTGACAATCTTTTAGTTTTAGCTATTTGTAATTAGTACAGTGCGTACTTAGAACGCTTTTAGCTTTGTACAATTGAGGAGCGTCTGTTCAAAAGGAGCTATCTACGTATCGGATTGTTTATAGGTTTTTATTATGAATTTCACTTGCTATCCAAGATCTTATTATGCACTGTGGTCATTCTTTGTCAAAAGTGGCTATTTCCGCTTCAAACTTCTACCTTATTGTACAGTTCTGGTCAAAAGGTGCTAATTGTAATAGGTTCTAACTGGTTGGTAAACACCATTCACAATTCTAATCAAAAAGGG
Organism: Apodemia mormo; assembly: GCA_036924255.1. Lineage (NCBI taxonomy): Eukaryota > Metazoa > Arthropoda > Insecta > Lepidoptera > Riodinidae > Apodemia > Apodemia mormo. The sequence continues at coordinate 239,430 of JAUPFN010000028.1, read as the reverse complement.
CTATATTTCATAGTAATTTCGCTAATCATTTATAGTTTTGTTCAAAAGAACTGTTTACTTGCTACTGCACAAACGAAGTGCCAGTTCTTCTGTTTCATTAAGGTCGCGAATCCAGGCTATAAAAAAAGATATTTGAAGTTTCTAAACAAAAAATCATAATATTTTTCAACGAAATTTCAGTGTCCAATTATTATCTAGAAGCAGGCTGTAAACGCTCAAAATATTGGTCAAATTTTACGTGTTTGGCTAATTATTTGATAGTGTACGGTCATGTTTGACGTGTTTGTCAAGCAAACTACGTGTTTGGCTGTATGTTTGAAAGATTTGATTGACGGCGTGTTTGTCATATGTTTTTTAAGGTGTACAGTCATCAGCGGCGTGCACAGAATTATGACACTGGGTATGCAGCTGTGTACTCGATCACAAAAATTTTTCTTATAGATTTGTAGCATAGCTACAGCCATGCGACGGATCTCTAAGTCGGAAATCATGCCAACAGAATAAGTCTTAGATGTACTACTATTCATGTACATCTTCTACGGCAACGCAAACAAAACAGCAATTAATCGTCGAGGCGAATGAAATTGTAATAAAATAAGTAAAATAATAAGCTAAATTAATATCTAACTACTCACCTAGTCAGCTTCAATTTTCACTGAAAGTTCTGATTACTTGAGATTACTATACACCGATATAAATAAACGCAAGATTTTGACCACCTCAAATATATTATCCAAGTGAGTGATAGTTACAGAACACATCCCTTGCGAGATATCCGATATGGCCTTATATAATATAAACTTAATAATAAAATTACGGGTTAGTAAAAAAACAAACTTCTCATTCATTTATAGATTACTAGCGACCTGCCCGCGGTTTCACCCGCGTAGCTTTTGTTCTCGTAGGAATATCTGAAAGGTTTATATACTGAAACCTTCCTCAAGAATCAATCTATCTATTAAAAAAACCGTATCAAAATCCGTTGCGTAGTTTTAAAGATTTAAGCATGCATATGGACATAGGGACAGACAGAGAAAGCTACTTTGTTTTATACTATGTAGTGAAATCTATGCGCCTATCTTTTTTTACATATGATTTTAGGATATCGTCATAGAAAGTTGGATTGCGTTTTAATTCTATCATTAATGTCGTTTCTATAGAAATCATGGAAAGCTCTGTGAGTCGTTGATTTTGTGTGTTTTTCAAATATGTGAGTATACGTTTTGCTGGCCTTGCTGGTTTAATTGTAACTCGGTTACACACCTACATTTAGACACGATTTGAATCTTTTCACTGAATGACAAAATAGAAAAAACTTGTTATTTTTAATTTTTAATAAACATACATTTTCAACGCAAACTTCACAATCAAATAACATTTAAAAAATCAACAAATGCACTAGTAAAAGCAAATCACTACAATTATTATAGAAACTCAGTAATAACCTATTAAATGTACCTACACACTTTCAAATATTAAAATGAAAACTTTATATAATATACTGGCACAAACAAAATAATAAACAATGCTTAACAGCTATCACACGAAAAAGCAAATGGCCCCCGCGAAACACAAAACATTTCTGCTATTTAAACAAATAAAACCTTACTAAACAAAAATGCATAATGTGAGCATACTTTTTGTCAATAATATTTCGTCTTTTATCTTTACCCGGATTATAGAACAAGGCCGCATTACCTGCTTTGTATAATAGCGTCATTGTGTGAGTGAGCCAATTACGTGCGGATAGGTAATTATGTCTCGCACACATTTACAATGTGAAGCAGATTGCTACGCTGCCTTACTTCAATATTATTTATCGTTTAATAAACGCCTGGCAAATATGTTTGAGTGCTGTGCTTGCAAATAGGTGCTATTTAAAAATATTAGGCGTTTTTAAGTTATTATATTTTGTTTATTCATTTATTTATAAGTCATCTAAAACGTATGAACGTTTTATTAAAATAAAGGTAAAGCACAGCTTTTCTGCCTATAAGGAGCGCACGCGCCTGACAGTCATGTTTGACAAACAAACTCGCCATTTTGGCGCGACCGTCGCCGAGACATGTTGTTAGTTGTTACTCATCTAAGTAGCTCAAGTCGCGGGCAGGGGGCTGGACGCGTACTTCGTGTCGGCATACTTTAAATATAGTGACAACATTAATATAAACCTGCAACACCTTGAAGTTGTCATGGCAGCACTGAGAGGAAAGAACATAATAGTTGGTGCCGATACGAATGCGCATTCGCCTCTGTGGCATTGCGAGCGCCGACAGTACACAGGAAGAGGGCCGGATACGGAGCATCGTCGGCGGAAGTTGGAGGGGTTCATCCACAGCCACGGTTTGAGAATAGAAAACCAGCCAAATCAACCGCCCACATACTGCACTAAACTACTCCTGCACATTAGGGTAGGAAAGCTAAACCAAGGCAAACTTTTAGAGACTCGTTGCAAGGAGCTGAATGGCTTAATACAGTCTGTAGCTCAGGAAGCTTTTGGGACGCTACAGGAGAGGAAGTTTGGCCACCCGTGGTGGTCTGCAAAACTCGATTGGTATAGGAGATGTCAAGGAAAGCTCCGTAGGTCCTGGCAGAAGCTGAGGCACATGGACGGGGAGGTTACGAGGGTAGCGTACGAAAAATATTGCGTAGCTAGAAATAAATATCATCAAGAAATGAGGGAGGCGAGAGAGCGGTACCTCAAAACTATTGCGGAGAGCGGTAACCGTGACCCGTGGGGAGTGGCATATAAATCAACTAAGGGTACAATTCGTCCGCCCAGAAATTTAGTAAACGGGGTAAAATTGATGGAGGGGTATACGGGCGATGTCAGGTCGACGATGAAAATTCTTTTGGAGGTGTTGTGCCCAGACGACGACCAGACTAAAGATAACGAATACCATAAGATGGTGAGGGTCGCAGCAGCGTTCGCTCCGCCCGGTAGTGACAGTAGCCCACCAAGCACGGATGTATTTAACGCGATAATTAAAGACCTGCCAAACAAGGCACCGGGCATTGATGGCTTAACCGCGCGAATCATAAAGGAGGCATGGAAAGCAGCCGGGACCGAAATCATGGGGATATACGAGTCCTGTTTTAAGGAAGGCTTATTTCCGGAAGCGTGGAAAAAAGGGAAATTAGTAGTGCTCCCGAAAGGGAATGATAGACCCTTGTCCGATCCAAAAGCGTATCGCCCGCTTATTACCAGTGTTGGGCAAGGTGTTGGAAAAGGCAATCATAGCCAGCCAGCCAAATATATTTGCCAGTGTCTCGGAGAGACAACACGGCTTTGTGAAAGGCATATCAACAACGTCTGTGTTGGCCTCAATATTGGACAGGGCGCGAAATACGGAAGCGACCTATGTTCATGCTATCTTTTTGGATATCTCCGGGGCTTTCGATAACGCCTGGTGGCCGATGATAATGCTAAAGGTGAAGCAGAAAGGCTGCCCACCCAATATTTATAAAATGCTGGCCAGTTACTTCTCACGACGCGAAGTTGGTATGTTTGTTTCCGGCCACGAGGTGTGGAAGACCTCAACAATGGGATGTCCGCAGGGCTCGGTCTTAGGTCCGGCGGTGTGGAATTTACATATTAATGACTTACTTGAATGGCCTATGCCACCGGGATTCGAGCTATTTGTCTATGCGGACGACGTCACTGTCGTTATTGAGGCCAACTCCAGGAAAGAAATTGAAAGCAAGGCAGCAGCTGCCCTGCGTGAAATAGAGAAATGGTGGGAACGCAACAGGCTGTCTTTTTCGACAATTAAGACAAAGGCAATGACATTAAAAGGTACAGGACACTACTAACACTGTACAAGGGGACATATGTGGCCACATTGAACTATGCGGCCGCAGTGTGGTACAAAAGGGTGGTTTACCCTGTCAAAAGCGCCCTGCTTTGAACACAAAGAGCATCTCTAATACTTATGACCAAGGCATACAAGTCGGTCAGCACAATGGCTCTCCCGGTAATAGAGGGGGTACTACCGGCTGACCTGCAAGTTAGAGTTGCGGGTGAAACGACGTACAAATCAACGGGCATAGGTAAGGTAGAGGCTAAAGCTGTGAAATGCAGCATATTCGACAGGGCGATGGCCAATTGGCAAGAACGTTGGGAGGGAAGCGACGACGGTCGAGACCTATATTGCTTCTTTCCTGATGTTCGCGGAAAGCTACGGGCAAAGTGGATCCGGCCGGATCACGTAACATCACAGGTGTTGACCGGTCACGGCTGCTTAAGAGGAAGACTGAGAGATATGTCTCTCAGCGAATCGGGACTGTGCTACTGTGGCGAAGCGGACGAGTATAGAAACCACGTCTTGTGGGAATGTAGGTTGTATACTAGAGAGCGAGAGACAATGTTAAGAGGACTTGAGAGGGCGGAGGAGGGGCCGATCTACTTTGGGGATCTTGTCAGGACACCGGCGAACTACCGGCTTCTCGCAGAATTTGCGGCTCATTGGTACACCAAGAGAAGACAGCTGGAGATAATCCTCATATGAGACAAAGAAAAATTTGGGTCATGCTAAATGGCAATACACAAATCGTCGGCTACAAGGCGAACAAGTACAAAACAAGCGTGCTTGTGTTGTTCTCCCCAATTGGGGAAGGCTATCGACTGCCCCTACGGGGGCGGGGGGCTCTTCGCCGACTTCGTTACGGTCGGACGCGTTTCCGCGTGCTCTCGATTTGAAAATTTCATTGAGTGGTTTAATCGCGGTTTTTCTCAAATTTCTTTATATTATATAAACGTTGGTTATGTGTTGTGCGTTGAACTAATATACAATTTGTGTTAAATTTCGTTCTTTTAATTAGTTTTTAAATCGTTTTAATTGTGGACCAAAATGGCACATCGTATGTGTGAGTTATTTGCGACAGGACGCCGTTAATTGTAGCTAAGTATTAGTTTTAAGTTGACTATCTTTTAGTTTTTAGCTATAGTAATTAGTACAGTGCTTAATTAGAATACTTTTAGTGCTTTTAACGCTTTTTTAGCTTGTACATTAACCTAGTATAAGATGGCCGCCGGCCTCGTTGTTAGGTTAGAATTTGACCATGTGCTGTTAGATGTGAACACGTGCTTTCATGACATTTGTTAGTGTGACGTTTGACATAGACTGACATTTCACATAATAGACAGTGACATTGACTTTGACGGCATCGATCATTTGTCATCGGTGGCAGTGACGAGAAGTGTGCCAGCTGTCAGTCGAGTTGTCGGGCCGTTGTGCTCTGACGCTTGACAGTTCCGGCGCGTGCTTCGCTGACGTCCTGGTTGTGACGTCACGCGTAAGCTGCGGCGGGCGGCGGTGGTGAGGCACTTTCGCGTCGCATCCGGTGTGCGGGTGAGTTTCGCGGCGACATTTTGGTCGTTCGTGTGAACGGAGCCTTATTTTTAAGTTCGGTAAGTGCTAGACTAGACTTCATCAGACTTGTGTGTAATTATAAGACTTGTAAAATTTTAACGATTTTTGGGGGGGGGGACTCACTTTCCAAGGCGGACCTATTAGACAAAGTGTACGGGGGAGTCCAAGGGATAATGGGCATCATGAAGGTGTACCCGACTGAGGATGGTGCTGCAAAGACGTCCGACGACACCAAGGCGATACTGAAGCAAAAAATTGACCCGATTAAATTGGGAATTCCTATCACAAAAATAAATAGGATAGGAAACGGTGGCGTCATGGTGAAAACCACCAGTGCAGCCGCCGTAACGGCTTTAAAGGAGGCGATTCCACCAGGATTCAGAACGGCAGAACCAACAGCGAGGAAGCCCTTGGTTGCGTTGAAAAATATTGACGGAGATCCAGAGGTGGACTCTGTGCTGTCGGCTCTCTATGAGCAAAACCTCAAAAAGATGGGAACCTGGTCTATGGAACTAGTTAGGAGCAATGCCAAGTTGGCTTTTAAAAAATGGAACCGGGGCAGAGTCTGTACGACGGTGGTACTGGAGTGTACTCCAAAGATGAGGGATGCACTGGTCAGTCAGGAGTACGTCTATATTGGATGGGAAACCATCCAGGTAGTAGAATCTGAGGAGTGCAAGTCCGAAGAACAAAAGTGTGCCACATGCACCAAATTTGGAAATACTGCAGCTGACAACCACAGGACAGCATCACCAGAATGCCCGGCGAGGAAATTTGCGGAAACCAGGATAATAAATATGACCCATTATGGATAGTACAAAACTTAAAATAGGACAGGTCAATCTTCAGAGGTCGGAGCAGGCGACCCTAGAACTCACAACCATAATTAAAGAAATGAATCTGGACATAACGTTAGTGCAGGAGCAATACGTAACTGCCCACCCCAAAATCATTCAGAGGGGAACGAATCCAATGGCGGGTATGGTGGTAAGCGGCTCTGACTTAGCGGTATGTGTGTTAACTCACTTATCTAACGAATACTGCGTGGTGGCTCAGGTGGTGGGTAGGGGGCTAGATGTGCATTTGGTGTCGGCCTATTTTAAATATAGTGACGATACTACTACATCTGCAACATTTGGAGAGAGTCATGACGGCATTACGGGGGAAAAGTATTGTCATATGTGCTGACACCAATGCACACTCGCCTCTCTGGCATTGTGAGCGCCGCCAATATGTCGGCAGAGGACCCGACACGGAGCACCGTAGAAAAGAAAACTTGGAAGGACAGCCACCGACCTTTTGTGGCACCCACGGACATTCCAATATAGATGTCACCCTTACTAAGCGAGTTGGGGTAGTGGGCTGGAAGGTGGTACCAGGGGCTAGCTGCAGTGACCATCAACTGATAGTCTTGTGGGAATAGGGAGACTTGAGATACGCGCACTGAGACGTGACATTTACGAGCAGGTGCTCACAGAGTGGCAGGAGCGCTGGGGAAATGGCGACGATGGTGAAGACCTGAGACGCTTCTTCCCCGACGTACGTAAGAGGATGCAGGCGAAGTGGGTAGAGCCGGACCATGTGGTATCCCAGATACTAACTGGTCACGGCTGTTTTAGGGGCAGGTTAAGGGACATGAGCTTAAGTGAAGGGGGAAGTTGCTTCTGTGGAGCCGCGGAAGAATATCGAGACCATATACTGTGGAATTGTAAAATATACGAACAGGAGCGTGAAAACATGCTGAATGAGGTAAGGGGCACGAGAGCGGGACCGGTCAACTTCGAAGAACTTGTGGGGACGTCTGCTAACTACGCTGCTCTAAAGAAATTTGCCTACGAGTGGCATAAGAAGCGTAGACCGCTGGAACTCGGCGCATAGAAAGAGGAAAAAAAAAAGCTGCAAATCGGGAACAACACCACGGACTTATACCTATCTGGCTGACCGGTGAACAGGTAGCGTCATTGTATTGTCCATCCCAACTGGGAAGTAACAAGACCGCCCCTTCAGGGGAGAGGTGTCATAGGGACGGAGGTCGAGAATTAAATAACTTGTAGGGAGTCAAGAATTGCACAGAGAAGAGAGCCTCAGAGCAGACTCTGTGCATCTCCCGCGTTTAGGCCCGTATAACCATGACTGGTTGGTAGGGCCATGGGTTGGTGGTGGGTCTGCCCCTACGGGGGAGAGTGTCAAAGGGACTAGAGGTCAGGAGATAAATGACTTGTAGGGAGTCAAGAAATGCGCAGAGAAGAGAGCCTTAGAGCAGACTTTGCGCATCTCCCGCGTTTAGGCCCGTATAACCATGAAGGTTGGTAGGGCCATGGGTTGGTGCTCGGTCTGTCCCGGGATAAATTGCTAAAAAAGTTGGAGAGATTAGAAGCGGTGCCGGTCTATTTTTCAAGTCTTGTAAGTACGCCAGCGAACTTCGGAGCGTTCCGGGAGTACGCGCACGAATGGTTCGAACGAAGGAGACCCTTGGAGATAACAGAGCCATAACGTTGGGACTCGGTGGACGAGCAACGCTTATGTGCAGTCCGCCCCTGAAGGGGAGAGGAACACTGGGACAAAGGTTTGGATTTAAATAACTTGTAGGGAGAGAAGAGTTGCGTGACGAAGAGAGCCTAAGAGCAGACGTCGCGCAACCTCCTTAAGATTCGGCCCGTTAAACCAGAAAATGGTAGGTAGGGCCATGGGAGGTGGTGGATTTGTTCCGGGATCATTCACCTTCATTCGTGTTGGTCGGATGTGTTTGCGCGCGTTCCCGCTTTGAAAATTCATTTACGTGGGATTTTCGGGACTTTTTAATCCATTTATCTGATTAAAGTGTTGCGCTAGTGCTAATCTTCATTTATATGTACAATTATTTTAATATTATTTAGATTTAATAAGTTTTTCAGTGCTTTAAAGTGTGGACCAGAATGGCAAATTTTATGGTGCTTCAAACTGCGAGAGGACGCTATAACTTGGGCTGAGTATTTTAGTTTTAGTTTATTTTTTATTTCTCTTGGTTATATTTTGCTTTTTCGTTTATTTTAATAGCGTTGTAAGTAGATATTAGACACTATTAGTAATATTATAACCTTTAGCCACGTGCTTGCGACCACGTGCGCTTAGTGACATTTGACAGGGACATTGACAATTAAGACGTGTGACGTGTGCATTGTATTGCCATTACAATGATATACTTCCGTATAAACACGAACTCCGTTTTAGATTAGGTACTTATAGATTTGATTAGACTATTATTTTTTATTATTGTGTATTATAACTTAAGCGTGTATTATACGTGAACTCCATTAGTGAAGTTATAAAACATTTTATTTCTACGTGAACACCTCGCGTGTTAGCGTCAGCTATGGCAGACAGGAGTGATACTTTTGCATAGGGGAGGGGTAGGATGTCGCGGGAGATAGTCGACATGTTGCGTAAAAGGAGCGAGGAGAGGATCGCCGAAGAGCAAGAGATGCTGCGGCGCCTCGAGGAGGAGGTTGAAGATGCGGACATGGCGTTTCGGTCAAGGCTTTCCTTGGCCAGAACCCCACCGAGTGGTATTGGACCGGCGCCCCAATCCCTGCTGGAGGAGGAAACAGGAAATGTCAGTGACTCGGCAGTAGGGGAACCTGCCGATGCTTCTGTGGGTGCTGGATGGACTGATGCTGGAAGAAAAGGGAGAACCAAGCGTCCGCTCACTTCTCCGAATGAGATACAGGAAGCGGTTCGGCCGAGGCTTATGAGGAGTAAGACGGTGGAAGAAGTTCCGCCCTTGGCAGGAATCAGGGTTGCGATATCTTCGTCGACCCAGGTGCGATCAGGAGTGGATAGCGAGGGTCCTGTTGCTACCGAACAAGAGGTACAACCCATGTGTAGCGAGCTGAGGCTTGCCACACAAGAAGATCTCGTGTGCATGTCGGCGGCTGCCAGTGGCGAAATTATGAAGGCAGTCAGAGCTAAGGCGTCCAAGCTAAATAAGGACGAGATCATTACAATAGGAATGTATACAGATAGGATGACTTCGGTGGTCATGAATTTGGCGGCCTGGTTGGCCAGGGCGGAATCTGCCTTAATAAAGGCTGCGGCGAAGATTGCCACGGGAATTGGCTAAACACCACAACAAAGACATCATGTGGTACCGGCAGCTGTGGCGACGCAGTATGCTGCTGTTCTGAAAATGGGGAGGGGAAAGGAGAAGCCGAAGCCTCAAAATCAGGGTAAGACGATCGCAGTCTACCCAGCCGCAACAGGAGATGAGTTGGGTGCCAAGACCGCGGACGACACCAAGGCGCTGCTCCAGAAAGAAATTAATCCGCAAGCCCTCAGAGTCAAGATTAACAAGATTATTAAGGTAGGAAACGCCGGTGTTGTTATTGAGGCAGCAAATGCTGAAGCGGCGGAGACCATCAAAAAGGCGATCCCTCCTGCACTCCGTATGGTGGAACCCAAAGAAAGGCTGCCTATGGTGGCAGTCACAAACGTTGACAATAACCTGAGTTCGGCTGACTTAATGACTGCGCTCTGGACTCAAAACCTCAGGGATGGAGGACAGATTTAAGAAGGATGTGTCGGTGGCATTCAGGAAGCGTAGAGGAAACGGGACCGTCAGCATCGTTGTTTTAAGGTGCTCTGCGGAGGCGAGGGACTTACTTATTGGTAGGGAGCGTGTCTACGTGGACTGGGAGCGGCATTTGATGCGCGACTATATATACGTGGTGTGCTGCTACAAATGCCAGCTCTACGGACACGTAGAGAAAAACTGCACTTCGAAGACACAGACATGCAGCAAGTGTGTGGGTGAAGGACACTCTGCAGCCGAGTGCAAATCTATGGAGACGAAGTGTGCGACGTGTATCAAGTTTAAAAAGCCCGCGGAAGGACACAAAACTATGTCGCCGGAGTGTGCTGCGAGAAGATACGCGGAGGACAGAGTGATCTCCCGCGTTAACTACGGATTGGCGCAGCAACATTCGCTTGGGACAGATGAACCTCCAAGGGTCTGAGGCAGCCACCAGGGAAATATTTGAAGTAGTAGCCGAAATGGACTTGGACCTAATACTCATCCAAGAACAATATAACGTTGGCGTAGGCAGTGTAATCCAGTCTAGGAACCTCCCAAAGGCTGGGATAATAGTTAACAGCTCGGACATCGCAATAACCGTCCTACAACACCTAAGTGACGAGTGCCGCGCGGTAGCGCACATCACCGGGAGGGGACATGACTTCTGATTTCGGCCTACTTCAAATATAACGAGGACATTGCACAACATCTCCACATGTTGCAAACAGCTACTGGGGAACTAAGGAGCAATCATATTATAATTGGGACTGACACCAACGCACACTCTCCGCTGTGGTTTTGTGAGAGGAACCAATATATTGGAAGAAGGCCTGACACTGAACATCGGAGAAGACACATGAAGGACTTCTTCATGGAAAATTGTTTGGCTATACACAATCAAGAAAGCCAATCTAATATTGATGTGACACTATCCAGCAGAGGTATAGCGGTAGCGGAGTGGAGGGTGCGAGTTGGGGCCAGTGTTAGTGACCACCAACTAAAAACCTTCAGTGTGGAAGGGAGAGGAGTGAGAGAGATGCCTGGCAGGGTACATACGCTTGAACCAATTGAGGAGCCGGTGGCCTATAGGACGCGGGGGGTCGATTGGTCTCACTACCGATCTGGAATCCACGTGCGGGTGGGCCGAGTAAACGGGTATTCCTGCGGTAGATGTTTGTCAGCTAATTACGTCGATTATGACCCGTACAGCGGAGGAATGCCTGGGTGTGGAGAAGGCAAACTGTAAGAACAGAGTTAATTCATGGTAGACACCTGAGCTGACGCAGCTCAGGAAAGAATGTCAGAAGTTGAGACGTCTATGGCAGGGCCGCAGGGGTAAAGGAGATGATAGAGAAATAATATCGTTAAACAATTTGACATCCTCGCGTGCGAGGTACAGGAAGGCGATGCGTGACGCCCAGATGATATATCTGAAGGGCATTGCCGATGCTGGGAATTCGGACCCGTGGGGGGTGGGCTATAAGTTGGTTGAAGGCAAAGTATGCCCGCCAAATAACATAATTTATGGGGCTAAACTTATAGAAGGGTACTCTGATAATGCAAGTGTGGCATCCAGGGCTATATTAACAACTTTGTGCCCGGATGACAATCTGGATGTAGATACAGCGTATCATAGACAGGTGCGAATTACTGCAGCGTGTATCCCACCAGGGGAGGACTCCATGCCTCTTGGATTAGAATGTCTTGGTAAAATTATAAAGAGTCTCCCTTACAAAGCCCCAGGAATTGATGGTATCACGGCAAAGATCGTAAAGGAGGCATGGAAGGTGGCCAGCGTGGATATTACTAGAATGTACGCTTAGTGCGTCAGGGAAGGTATCTTCCCGCAAGGTTGGAAAAGTGGTCGTTTGGCTGTAATCCCGAAAGGAAATGACAAACCACTGACAGACCCGAAGGCGTATAGGCCGATCATATTGTTGCCAATCCTGGGAAAAATCTTAGAAAGGATAATGATAGAGTGTGCACCATCGGTATTTAGGGATATATCCGTGAGGCAGCACGGTTTTTTTTTTTTGAGGACGCTAAACGGAAACGGCTCTAACTGAGCTATTGGATACGTCTTCCGGGACTAGGGCCAAGTATGTACAGGTTGTAATGTTGGACATATCGGGGGCTTTCGACAATGCATGGTGGCCGATGATCATGCTCAAGCTGAAGCAGTGAGGTTGCCCGCCAAACATCTATAGGATGTTGGCGGGCTACTTCGTGCAGTGGTACGTGAGTATGTTCGTTGGCAGCCATGTTGAGTGAGTTGGCAGCCATGTTAGGCGTACTCAGGTTCAAGTGGATCGAGCCTGATCACGAGACGGCTCAAATGATGATGGGACATGGGTGCTTTAGGGGATGTCTGAGAGATCTGGGGTTGTCCGACACGGGGCTTTGCTTCTTCGGCACTGGCGTAGACGAGTACCGGGACCACATGTTGTGGGAGTGCCCGCTGTACGCGAACATAAGAGACGACATGTTAGGAAAGATGGAGAGATTGTAAGTGGGGCCGGTTTATTTTCCGGACATGGTAGGTTCAGCGGGGAACTTCAGAGCGTTCAAGGAGTACGCGCATCGACGGCATTCAAGAAGGAGACCCTTGGAGCTAGAAGTGACGCATAGCGCAGAGCTTGGTGAATGAGTCGCGTTCATGTGTAGTCTTCCCCTTTAGGGGAGAGTGACAAAGGGACAAAGGCAGAGAGAATAAATAACTTGTAGGGAGAGAAGAGTTGCGTGACGAAGAGAGCCTAAGAGCAGACGTCGCGCAACCTCCTAAAGATTCGGCCCGTTAAATCATGAAATGGTAGGTAGGGCCATGGGAGGTGGTGGGTTTGTCCCGGGATCATCGTCCGCCCGCACTCGTGTAGGGCGGATGTGTTTGCGCGCGCTCCCGAAATAAAAATTATTTTCATTGGGACATTCGGGAATTATTGTTGTTTCGAGTCGATTCTCATATCGTAAGCTAACTCTTAATATTTAGTTTTAATTAATTTAACTGTATTTTCGATAGTTTTTAAGTGTTTTTAGTGTGGACCAAGAAGGCAAATTTTGAAGTGGTGGAATTGCGAAAGGGCGCTCAAATATACAGCTAAGTATCATAGTTTTAGTTTTTATTTCATTATTATTTGCCTTTTTCCAATCTTTAAAGTACTTTTCTTGTGTAGTTTTAGTTTTAAATATCTGGTTGACCGAGCTTCGGTTTTTCACATACCCATATCTTAAGAACCGAGCTTTTCTTGGACCTGGGACCTTGATAAATCGATTCCTTGACCCGAAAAACCCCTAATTTGTGACTCATGAAAATCGTTGGAGCCGATTCCGAGATATATATATATATATTTGCTCGTTTAAAGGTATTAGATAACAATTTTCACTCAAATCATAACCTATTAACACGTGCTCGATACCATGTGCTTTTTAATGACAATCATATGACGTGCGCTGTCGTTTGACGGTTAACAGTTTGACAGTTGACAATTGACACTGATTATTACGGTGACAGTTTGTGACGTGTGCTGTCGCTTGACGTTGACGTGCGTGACGTGCGACATTGACAGTTTGACAATTGTTACGTGTGTTGCCATTACAATGTCTTATTGGTATAAATACAAGAACGACTTCGGACATTCGTAATACTGAACTATTTCGTGACTTTTATTCATTATATTTATTCGTTTTATTTATTTGTTTTATTTATTCGTTTTATTATTCGTTTTATTTATTCGTTTTATTTATTCGTTTTATTTATTTTTCTATCACTTTACTACGTGAGCAACCAATTACTTTAGAAGTTTATTGTGCGAACATCTACGGATGTGATAAACTTTAAATATAAATAATAAAAAAAATACGGGTGATAAAGACGAAACCCCCATACAGGGTAAAGGAAGAATGAACAAGGAGTTGGTGGAGATCTTGTGGAAGCGGAGTGAAGAGAGGATCGCCGAGGAGCAGGCGATGTTGCGTCGGCTTGACGAGGAAATGGCGGACTATGAGTCAGCTTTCCGCCCGCGACTCTCTTTAGCGCGAACACCACCTGGTGGCCTGGGACCAGCAACACCTTTGGTGTCAGAAGAGCATATATTTTGCGAAACCCCGTTGGAACCTGAATCGCCGACTGATGCTGGTGAATGGTCCGGGATTGGGAGGAAAGGGAGGACTAAGCGGCCTTTGACGTCCTCTGATGAGCTCCAGGAGGCGACCAGGCCGAGATTAATGAGGAGCTCGGCCATGGAAGAGATTCCACCAGTTTCCGGAATTCTGTCGACTCAACCCCGTCTGTGTCCTAGCGCAGGAAGGGAGGGAACAATTGTGGAGGCTGCAGAGGAATGTATGGAGGTTGCAAGTGACTTAAAGCGGGCTACACAGGAGGATCTTATCTATATGTCAGCAAAAGCCACTCAGGGTTCACATGCACGCGGTTCGTGCCAAAACATCTAAACTAAATAAAGATGAAATCACAACAATATGGGTGCACACGGATAAGCTCTCTTCTATTGTGATGGCGCTGTCAGCGAGGCTCGCTAAAGCGGAATCCAATTTGGTGAAGGCTGAGCTGAGAGAGCTGAGAACCTGGGGCTGTAGAAGCCCTGTTATGGAACCAATTACCGGCAGGGGTATTTCCGAACGGATACGACATAGAGACCTTCAAGAAAAGAGCATACTCATTCTTAAAAGGCCGGCAACGCAACTGCAAGACCTCTGGTATTGCAGATGTCCATGGGCGGCGGTGATCACTTACCATCAGGTGTACCTCTTGCTCGTTTGCCCCCTCTTCTATAAAAAAAAATAATAAAATAAAATAAATAAAAAAAAACCATCAAGAACGCAATACCTGCGGAACTGCGTGTTGTAGAGCTCAAGGAAAGGCTCCTCACGGTATCTATATCTAACGTGGACAACGAGCTGAAGGCAGAGGAATTCTCAAGTGCTCTTTGGCAACAAAATCTAAACGGTAAAATTATCGAAGACCAATATAATAAAGGGGTAACCGTTTTAGGAAAAGGAGAGGAACAAACAGGACCGGAACAGTAGTACTACGATGCACACCGGGAATAAGGGATCTACTCATTGTTAAGGAATATGTATACGTTCTCTGGGAACGACATGTAGTAAGGGACTACATAGACGTGGTTTATTGCCATAAATGTCAGCTTTATGGCCACGTAGAGAAGTATTGCACTTGGAAAGTCAGGGTTTGTGGCAAGTGTGGAGAAGAAGGCCATTCGGGTGATGAGTGCAAGGCAACGTTTCTGAGGTGTTCAACTTGCACACATTTTAAGAAGCCGGCTGATAGCCATAGGACGATGTCCCGCGAGTGCCCAGCCAGAAGGTACGCTGAGGACAAAGTTATAAATAGGATTAACTATGGATAGACGCCCATCACTAACAATAGGGCAAATTAATCTCCTGGGGTCGGAGATAGCTACCAGGGAAGCTTTCCAGATAGCGAGAGAGCTCAAATTGGATATTCTTCTAGTTCAAGAGCAATACCACCTAGAAAAGGGTACAATCATCCAAACTGGCAATAACTCAAAGCTGGGATAATTATCAACAACAACACCTTGGCAATAACTATCCTTGAGCAACTATGCAACGGATATAGAACTGTGGTGACTGTGTGGTGGTGGAACGTATCCAATAGAAGTCAGGATATCTACCTAGTATCTGCGTACTTTAAATACAACGAAGATATTGCAATACATCTGCAAGGTCTACAGAATGTCATTTATAAATTGCATGGCAGGAACGTTATAATTGGGGCTGACACTAACGCGCACTCCCCATTGTGGTACTGCGATAGGGCCCAATATACGGAAAGAGGACCTGTCAATTAGCACGTTGTCTAACCTAAAAAGCACATGGCCGGCGGTCATCGTATAAACTAGGTTATTACATTTTAAAAGCGTTAATTAATGCACTAAAAGCGTCTAGAAATGCGCACTACAGCTACCTAAAGCACTAACATCGGTAATTATCAAAACTTAAAACTATACTTAGCTCTACATATCGCCCATATTCCTGTCCTATCCTGTCGCATAAACACTAACACAAAATTTGCCATTATGGTCCACAGTAATAACGATATAAATAGTACAAATAACAAGCGAATTTACACAAATTGTATATAAACATAAAGCTCAACACATAACCAAAGTATATATAGAAAGAAAATTAAAGAAAATCGAGAAAAACCCACTCACACAAATGATCCCGGGACAAACCCACCATCTCCTATGGCGCAGGGGTTCTAATCCGGACGGCTGAGCCCGAGGCAGCAGAAGCGATTAAAAAGGCCATACCACCAACGCTCTATGTTGTGAAGCCCAAAGAACGGTTGCCTCTGGTGTCGGTATCAAATGTGGACAACGAACTGAAAGTGGAAGAATTTCTGGGTGCATTATGGCAACAAAAACAAAAAAGGGATATTGAAGAGGATGACTTTAAGAAAGGTGTGATTGTCGCATTCAGGAAGCGATGACATCAGGGAACAATCGATTTGGTACCTTTATATATCAGGGATTACCTGATTGGGACGGAGTATATACATATACGTACACTGGGAGAGGTACATGGTAAGAGATTTCATCGGCGTTATCTGTTGTCACAAATGTCAACTGTACGGACACACAAAGGAAAAAGGAAGGCTCTTTAATGCACCTTCCAATGGGCACTCTATCACCAGTCTATGACGATTAATGAGTATAGACTATAACCACAGGCTAATTTGAGTACTACGACTGTTAGGAATTCCCCGTATTTGGAAGAAATACTAAAATGGTTCTAATTTGAGTGGTGTAAACACAGGTTAATTTTAAGTAAAATTACGATATTTTCATTAACTTACATTGCATTTTGATTTTAGTTCGATGTCAGTTAGGTTAACTTTTTATAGTTTTTTTGTTAAATTGTTCATCGTGGTTGTTTCACACTCAATAATGGATGAAAGTGACTTTAATTCTTAATCCGAAGTTGAGCACCGGAAAAAAGAAAACATTATAAAGAAAAGTTTCGAGAGGAATGACTTATAAAACCACTAGCGACCTACCCGCGGTTTCACCCGCGTTGCTTTTGTTCCCGTGAGAATATCGGAAAGTTTTATATACGAAAACCTTCCTCAAGAATCAATCTATCTATTAAAACAAACCGCATCAAAATCCGTTGCGTAGTTTTAAAGATTTAAGCATACATAGGGACATAGGGATATAGGGACAGACAGAGAAAGCGACTTTGTTTTATACTATGTAGTGATGAAAAAATGACAATAAAGACGGGTATGTTACATCATATGTGTACCAGCAAAGAATGTCAGCTGAAAGAGCTTATTAAATAGGCAAAGCAACAAATTCGTACATAAAAAAATCCAAAAGATTTAGTTGAACCTCTAAAGATACTGCAATCAATGGATATTATATTTAAAATATCTGAAAAGGAGCAGATAAAATTTTCAACTATAAAAATTGGCAGCTTTTGTTGCGGAGCGTAATATTTCTTCAAAATCTAAGGATGATTTAAGCGATTTATTGCCCCAACTGTGTCTTGATTCAATTATCGCTAAAGGGATAAAACTAAAAAGAACAAAAGTTCAAGCAGCGATTAACATGGTTTAATGAGGAATCACGACATTGATTTACAGTAAGGGATAATTTAAAATCTCATCTCAAATTTTTTTATTCAGAGCTTTCATTTTCTTTACATAATATTGAGTTTGATCTGTAAGGCAAAAAGCGAGAAATTTTGCGTCACAAGAAGCTCACCGTAAATACTTGATTCAGCTTAGGAAACTTAATTCTCTTACTCGTAATGCGTCGCGTAATAAAAATTATAATAATACATACAATATACCCAATTCTCAAAATTTTGACAATCGTGTTAATAATCTTACCGAATTTTCGCGTAATAATAGTGATAATAGTTCAAATAATACAATTAATACTCATAATTTTCATCCGCGGGTAAAAAATCTTTCCGATATCCGTTTTACTCAGTCCGAAATGTCAATTTTAGAAAAAGGACTTAAGTATAGCCCAACTCTAAACTTGACCAAAAAATCATTAGAAACCTTAGCGGTTGACGCGGAAATGGCAATAGTGTTAAATAAAAAAGGATAATATAATTAAGGGTGTCGTTGCCCACCAAATAAAAAATATTCCCCTTTCACAAAACTTTAATGCAGAAATAGCTACAATTAAATCTTTAAAAAATAAAATAGCAGATAAGCATTTAGTAGTATCAAAAGCAGATAAAGGTAATACTGTTGTTGTTTTAGATCGCGATTATTATAATAATAAAGTTAACGACGTAATCTCAGGTGAGAATTTCACTCGGTTATCGTACGACCCTACAAATAAGTTTTCTAAACAAATTCCTAATACATTGAAAAGTTCAAAATATCTATTCCAAACAACTTCATCCCAAGAAAGAGTAATCGAAATGAATCCTCGTTCACCATTATTATACGGTTTACCGAAAATTCACAAAGATGGTTGTCCAATACGTCCAATCGTTTCGTATGTTAGGGCCCCAATATACGAGTTATCCAAGTCATTAAATGTAATTATTAAAGCAAAAACAAATTTCAAACTAACTTATAGTTTAAAAAACAGTCTTCAACTGGTTAATAAAATTAAGGACATAGTTCTTCCTCACAATGCTAGACTATTGTCGTTAGACGTAGAAAGTTTATTCACAAATGTCCCCTCTGACGAAAGTATAATATAATGTCAAAAATGCTAGAAAAACAACGTTTAATTCCAGCGGAAATAAATGAGGTGGTAGAATTAACTAGGATATGTATGAGTCAAAATTATTTTAAATTTAAGGAAGAAATATACATCCAGAAAGAAGGTCTAGCAATGGGTTCCCCTTTAAGTCCATTAATGGCAGAATTTTTTATGGATAATTTTGAAAAACTAAATATTGTAGGTCATCAGTATATATTATATTATTATCGATATGTTGACGATATTATTATGTGTTGGACCGGTACCGACAGACAACTAGATCTTTTTGTAAATAATTTAAATAAAAACACCCAAAAATAAAGTTTAAACTAGAATTAGAAAAGGAAAATTCAATAAATTTCTTAGAGTTAACAATAACAAAACAAAATAATAAACACCACTTTGGGATTTTCCGTAAGCCGACATACACAGATACTACAATACCCGCGTTTAATAGTTACATACACAGATTAACAACTTTACCACTTAGTAGGGAGAGTTATGACGAAGAGCTCAATACAATTTTTAAAATGGCGGTTTCAAGCGGATATAGTTGTAGTTTAATTAAGAGTTTAATAAAAAAGAAAGAAACACAAAAAATTAGAACATTATTTTATGCGGTACCACCCCAAAAAGAGTTTAGGTTTAAATCTAGTCTAACGTATTTCGGTCGCGATTCGGAAAAAATACATAAATGTTTAAAACGTAATAATATAAACGTAGCATTTAAAACACATAATTCCTTACGAAACATATTATGTAATGGAAAGGACAAAACACATAATAATAATAAATCTGGAGTTTATAAATTACGTTGTTCCGAATGTAGTAGCGTATATATTGGTCAAACCGGTCGAAATTTCGAGTCACGTTATAAAGAACACATATCCGCCTTAAAAATAAACATTCCGATAAGTCTCATTTTGCTAAACACCTTTTAGAAACCGGTCATAGTTTAACAGCGAATCATACTTTTGAAGTATTACATACGAGTGATAAGGGTTTAAAGTTAAATATATTAGAGCAGTTAGAGATCATAAAACATAATAACGATTCAATCAAATTGTTAAATGAACAAACAAATCTTTCAAATACACCCCTGTTACAAAAAAGCGTTTGGGCCGGCCACACATTGCGAATAGAATAAAAAGCGTGTCAAACACCGGCGCGAATCATTATTACTTACACTCGCGTAGAGTGAGGTAGTGTTCGTTTCTCCTGAAGATGCTTCAGTTTCGAAGTGAAACGTGCGTTGAGTACGTACATGAATTTTGTGCTTTTGTGATTGGTACCGGCGTGGTCGTGGTTGTAAAAGTGTGGTGGATGTGGGCGGATAAGTGTGCCGCTGGGGTCTTCATTTGATCCGAACCATCGGTGAGTTTTATCCATTATTAATCTCTCTTTACGGTACCATCACGGAGGATTTGCGGATAATAGCAAAATTAATTAATTTCACCTTTGTATAGGATCATTCGAAAAACAACATTTAATAAAAAAAACCAAAGTTTTTTTATATTAAATATTGATGAAAGTACATATATCAGTGTTACCAACTGTTGCTGTTGTAGTGAGATATTTTGATTCAAAATAAATTATTTGAGGAAAATATAACTGAACACTCAGCTATTGCAGAATAAATAATAACAATAATTAAAGAATCTATCCAGAAGTAATCCATCCCTTTCGGGGTTCGGTCTGATGGTGCAAATACCATGATGGGATGCCATATTTTGAGTCTAGTCAATTACTCCAGCTTTACCAAGGAATCACTATGCTGAAATTAGTTTGTTATTATTTGCATATTTGTATCAACGATGTCCCCACAGAACTTCTCTACAACTGCGAAAAAAATGGCTAAAACAAGAGACAAAGCGAATTTGAGGAATTCCAGTACTTTGCTAAGGCAGAAGTTACGTCTACGATCTACGCAAACGCGTTCGCTTTCACTGCATGCTGTCTTTAATAGAATACTAGAACAGTGGGAAGCACTGCGTCTCTAATTTGATGATAAACGGCTAACAGATGCAGAATGCCAAGAAATCCACTCAATCCTTACCGACCTTGTAATAAAAGCGTTTTTTTGGGTGGATATTGCCAAAATTCAATATAGTAAATACTTACTTTCAAACTCAATATATTGTGATCAAACTTACTTTGAACATTGAATATCGTCGGCCCTTGATAAAACTCCCATGTTAATTTATACAGTATTAAAAGCACTTGTAATGTTTTACTTTGTTTTTATTTACAAACACTCACTGCTTTCAACTTTAAAACTGACAGCGTTTTACACAGAATTGATGATACTAATTTTTCTTATGAGGTATATAAATTCAACTTCAATAGTAATCCGGCTGACAACAGAAATCCCACAGATTTAAAGGATCCCACAGATTTATCTCTGTGTTAAAGGATATTTATCTGGATAAATATCTTCTAATCTGTGACTTGGTGTGTAAAAGCAATTAACGAAGCATTGCATTTTAATAGTTTGTGTAAAAAATATAACATTTATTCTGAAATATATTGAAAACAACCTTCAGTGTAATAGTGACAAGAGTTATATCAAAAATTACTTGCAAGAAAGTAGGCGAAGATGGTTAAATCAAGAAATTAAACATCTGTATTGCCAGCGTAATAACGTGAGTACCCATATAATGGAATGCAATTACATGAGTACCCATATAATGGAATGCAATTACATACTAGGCTAACTAATATGGAAATTGATAAACTGTTAGGGGTGGTTTATGAAAACAATAAAATTTTAGCAGCAAAAATACATTCTACCCATCTTAGGTAACTCGAACACCTGAGCAGTAAATACCATACCCAAACACAGAAGCGTCCGGAATTTTATTTTCATAGGCAGGTAAGTCGGTACAACACAATAAATATTTAATTCACTAACAACGAATTAACATTGTTAAGAAAAGGGCTTAAGTATTTTCCCCCTTTTAAAAACAGCTATAAGGAACTAGAAAATTTAGCTATTTAATTTATTTAAATCGCTACAACGGTTAGTACAACGAAATACCTGACAAAATAAATAGAGAGGTAGATAAACACAGAAATAGTAATACACTTAAAAAATGAATGGAAAACAGTGTGATCAAGGCTGATAAAGGCTATATATTATTGTGATAATAATGAAACATTACTACGTAGATAAGATCAATATTTTTTTTTTAATCCGGGTCCTTCCCTGTCTTGAACATGATCCTACAATAATACTTGAAAATAGTAACCAATACAATCCACACATCAAACAGCATTTTTAAACTAACAGATACTTTTAAATCCAATGTCATGAAGGCGCAAATACCTACTCTGTATGGGTATTATAAATTACACAAACCAAACGTACCGATACGTCCAGTGGTTTCTTATACAGCAGCTTCTGCTCACATTTTGCTGTTGTGGTAAATAATATTTTTAAGGATCTAAACAAATTTAACCCAAACTAACGTAACTTAAACAGAAGCCACTTTATAAGAGCCCCTCAGCTCTTATAAAAGTGGCTTCTGTTTAGGTTAGGTTAGTTTGGGTTAGATCCTCGCAGGAGGTGGTCGGACTTTGTCTGTAAGTGTGGAGCCACATATCGCAATACCGCAAGCACCACAATATGCTGTCATTTTAAACGTTGGAAATGGAAACACAAAGCTGAAACTCTTGAATCGAGGGTAAACGATTGCAGTCTACCCGGTGGAGACCACAACTCTCCTTCAAAAGTCGATAAATCCGCAGACTTTGGGTGTGAAAATTGATAAAGTTATCAAAGTGAGCAATGCTAAAGTTCTGATTCGAACAGCAGAGCCTGGAGTAGATGAGGCTATAAAACGGGCTATCCACCGGCGTTGTGGCGTTACCCTGAGATGTAGTCCTAAAATGCGGGACAATGTGCGAGACTATATAGATGTCGTGTGTTGTCTGAAGTGCCAACTGTACTGGCAAGTGAATAAATATATTGTTCAGCAAAGGAGAGAACCATAGACGGCCCACGAAAATAAGAATAGGACAAAATAAACCTCCGAGGGTCTGAGGTGGCTACGCAAGAGATGTTCGATATAGATAATGAAAATCGTCTAGATTAAAGTTTATTCCAAGAACAGTATCCAATTACTTTAAGCAACACACTTAGGAGACTCCGAGAGCCAGGATCATTGACAACCCGGAGCAGGCAATTACTACCCTTGAACATCTCAGCAACGAGTACAGAGCTGTGGCGCACGTGACCGATACAAGACTTGATTTGTACATAATTTTCTATATTCTATATCTATTAATTACTGCGACGACATTACCATTTATTTGCATGGGCTCCAAACGGAGATGAGTAGGCAACGCGGTAAATGAATCTTAATTGGGGCAGACACTAATGCACACTATCCACTGTGGTACTGTGAATGGACATAAAACTTTAATACTTTGGTAAGGGAACTGAAACCGAACACACGAGGAGGCAGATGGAGGGATTTATTATGAAGGATGTTCCATTATAAATCCCTCCATCTCTCTTCTCTTGTTAAAAACAACGTAGACGAGCAGCCTCCTAATTTTTGTGGCCTTATGGGCAATCGAACATAGACGTAACGTTAACAACTAAGGG
Organism: Apodemia mormo; assembly: GCA_036924255.1. Taxonomy (NCBI): domain Eukaryota; kingdom Metazoa; phylum Arthropoda; class Insecta; order Lepidoptera; family Riodinidae; genus Apodemia; species Apodemia mormo. The sequence goes on along the minus strand of JAUPFN010000028.1, from coordinate 216,171 downwards.
TTTAGCAGATTTGGAATAAAGATTGCAGGTTGGTGCTAGCTTTGATGAGCACCAGCTGATTATTACTGTGTAAATGGCCACTTCGATAGGTATACGTGCGAAAGGCCTGTGTGTATATGTAAGAATACTACAGAATTGATAGAAGAACCATTGGCCTATTGGGCGCAGGGGTTGACTGGTTTTTGTTCCGGTCCGACTTCCATATTCGAGTAATAGTTTACATAAGCTTCATAATAAGATTGGTTTTAAATAAAAATTTAAGAATTACTTACTAAATCTACTAAAGTTACACCAACAAATATACAATGAAATATGTAAATTCTATTTGCCGCTACATTTTTATTTTTATCTTTTTATTTTATTTATATCCTCACATTCAAAATTTACCAAAAAATCATTGGTCGACGCGGAGTTTACAAAATATTAGTTAGACCATAAGTAGGAAAGAAAACATAGTTAAAAGTGTTGTCGCCCAATAATTAGAAAATATTTTAGTTTCCTAACAATTTAACGCTGGAATATTCGCAATTTAACCTTTAAAAATGGAATAAAAATTATCAATTTAGCGGTATCAAAAGTAGATAAAGGCGATACAGTTACAAGTTATTTTGGAACACCAGAACTATATTATGACGTCATTCTAAGTGTAGGTTTCTCGCGGTTATCGTGTAACCCAACAAAAACATTTCAAATGAACTCTAGAGTGCAATAAAAAATCTAAATATATTTTTCCAACAGCTTCATCTCAACTAAGAATAGTGGAAATGAATGCTTACCCGCCATCACTATACGGCATGCCGAAAATTCATCAAGATAGTTGCCCAATACGTCCAGTCGTTTTTTATACTGGTGCCCGTGTATATGAGTTATCTTTTAGATATTAAATTTAATTATTAAAGAAAAAACAAAATTTAAATCACTGTATAGATTAAAGAAGAGCCTTCAACTAGTCAATAAAATCAAGGACATCGTTTTACCATTTACTTCACTCTATGAAGGGTGAAGCATCAAAGCACTAATGCTTCACCCTTCTTAGAGTGAAGTGCTATTCGATTCTCCTGAAGACGCTTCGGTTGCGAAGTGAAACGTGCGTTGAGTACATAATTTGCGTGTTACCTTTGATTCTGACGTGGAAGAAAGTGTGGTGGTAGTGGGTGGCCTATTGTGCCGCTGTGGTCTTTTCCAATTTCAGACCTTTGATAAGTTTACCCCATTCCTTACACTACCTTTCATTTCTGTTGCATCACAGCAGTTCCATATAACATTTCACGGAAAATTTGTCAATTAAATATCATAGTTGCTTCTTTAAATTATGGATTTCCGCAAAGTAACGCCTGAATCTATTAAACACACCACGGAACCTTTGTATATATGTATAGATAAGTGCTTTTAGCTATTGCGGGAGCGGACAAGAGCGCACCTGTAGTAGTTGGTAGAGGGGTGCGTCAAGGGGACCCACTGTCCCCGGTACAACATGGTTATGGATATAGTCCTTGCGTCCTTGCCTAGATCTGTCGGCTACAGGCTGGAAGGTGAGCTAGTCTCTGCTCTGGCCTACGCTGACGATCTTGTCCTGCTTGCAGGTTCCAAGGTGGGGATGCAGGACTCAATCGATCGTGTTGCCAGCGTCGGTGAGATGATGGGTCTCAAGCTGAACCACGGCAAATGTGCTGTCCTATCGATGGTGCCGGACGGCCACCGAAAGAAACACCACTACCTTAAGGAACGCACGTTCCGGGTAGGCCATAGAAAACTCAGGCAAATTTCTTGTGTGGAAAGATGGCGCTATCTTGGAGTCGACTTTAAGTCTGCTGGATGCGAGGTGTTAGAGCATGACATCGCAGCGGCTCTGTTAAACATCACGAAGGTCCCATTGAAGCCGCAACAGCGGCTAGAGTTAGTGCGTGGCCATCTGGTGCCTAAATTCCTACACGGCTTCGTGCTGGGTAGGATTTCGGATGACAGGCTGCGAATGCTCGACATCCAGATCCGGGGCGCTGTGAGGCGCTGGTTGAGGCTTCCGCATGATGTACCTACCGGGTACTTCCACGCGGCAGTTAAGGACGGTGGCTTGGGGCTGCCCTCATTGCGAACCGCTATTCCGAATCTCATCTTACGGAGGTTCGGGGCGCTCGCGACGTCGGGTTGGCCAGTAGCCAATGCCGCCGCCAAATCCGCAAGGATTCGTAACAAACTGCGGTGGGCCGGTAAACAGGTACAGAAGTTCTCGAAGGAGGACCCCCGAACACACCAAGTGTGAGGCACTATTGGAGCGTCTCGCTGCTCGTCGTCACGTCACGTCGTCGTCGTCGTCGCACGATCGCTGTACTTTTCGGTGGACGGATTCGAACTCCGCGAATCCGGAAGCACCCAGGAATCCACTAGTTTGTTACGGGAACGGAATGAGCAGTGCAGTGGCCGGGACTTCATGCAGTTCATGCATATGCACATTAACAGCTTACCTTCTCGTGTGAGAACGAGTAGGGGTAGAAGGAATGAAAGGGAGAAGGGGATCGGATGCCGTGCATGTTGTGCGGTTAACGAGACCACGACTCACATCATCCAGCAATGCTTTCGAACGCACAGTGGCCGCATTCAGCGTCACAATTGTGTCGTCGATGTTGTTGTCAAGGCGATGACGGATTCGGGGTGGACCGTCGAGATGGAGCTCAGAACTTCACACGGGCTCAGAAAGCCAGACATCATTGCTAGGAGGGAGGGCAAAGGTGTCATTGTCGACGCAGAGGTGGTCTCGGGCCAGCGCTCGCTCGATGAGGCTCATCGGAACAAACGTCGCAAGTACGGGAGTGACGATGAACTCGTTGAGCTTGTCGCCGGTAGACTGAGGGTACCCGCTAGTAGCGTCGCGTGCACTTCTTGCACGATCTCTTGGCGTTGGTGTATGGAGTGGCGCGTCCGTAAAGGATCTGAAATCCCTCCTTGGGCTAAAGAGCCCAACATTGTGTTCGATTACATGTATAGTCCTCCGTGGGTCGCACATGAATTGGACCAGGTACAACCAGATGACCGCCGTTGCGGGGCGGTCGCCAGAAGCTGCAGCCGGGGCCTGTGGCTAAGGGTTATGCAGTACCCGACGGGCTGTGGACCAGCGACGGCCGTTCTGGCCATCGCGGAACGAATTCCCCGTGGATTCACCCAAACAGTTCGTCCTTCCATCAAACTGCACAATTTCTCTGCAGATACGAGAGATGGGGACTTCGGGTCTATCTCGTATGTTGCCACAATGATTAATACCGGTCCCCCAGGGCCGGGTCACTAATATCGAAGGCATTATGGTGCAACCATCCGATGCAGCGATGCGAAACTAGCCAAATGCCTCGTCTTGTAATTAGTGACGCGCATGAATGGATTAACGAGATTCCCGCTGTCTCTATCTACTTGACTCGACAAATCTGGAAGAAACGCGCTCAAGAAGAGCGCACTGGACCGGATACAAACCGAATGGCAGGACCGTTGCGAGGGCAGCGATAAAGGCCGAGACCTGTATCGCTTCTTTCCCAACATGTGAAATCGAATGTGGGCTAAATGGGTTGAGCTTGATCATGTCACGTCACAGATACTGACTGGTCATGGCTGTTTTCGGGGAAGGCTGCGTGACGTGACGCTCTGTGTAACCGGACTCTGTTTATGTGGGCACTCGGAAGAATATAGGGACCACATTTTGTGGCATTGTCCATTGTATGACGAGGAGAGGAGGAATATGCTCGATGGGCTGGAGAGGGTGGGAACGCGGCCTGTCCACTTCGAGGAGCTTGTTAAGACGCAGGCGTACTTTAGGCAGCTCGCGGGATTCGCGCACGCGTGGTATAAGAGGCGTTGGCCTCTGGAGATTGGCCAATAAGTGAAATCGCAGCCTACAAGGTGAACGAGAAGCCGTAATTGTGCCGTCCATTCCCAATTGGGATAGCTGCTGAGACCGCCCCTTCAGGGGAGAGGTGTCATAGGGACAGAGGTCTAGAACTAAATAACTTGTAGGGAGTCAAGAATTGCACAGAGAAGAGAGCCTAAGAGCAGACTCTGTGCATCTCCCGCGCTTAGGCCCGTATAACCGCGAGGTTGGTAGGGCCATGGGTTGGTGGTGGGTCTGTCCCTATCTACTTTATTTATTTAATTTGATTTCAATATATGTATTTTGTCGCTGAAAATAATCTTTTAGTTTCTTAGCTGCTAAGAAACTTATTACTAATGCTGTTGGGCATGTAGTAAAAATTGTGCTTTGATTGATTGGCAATTTTTGCTTAACTATTATAATTGTTATGTTTCGTATACAAAGATATAAACAGTTTTTACTATATTTTTTTCACTGACAGTTGATATTATATAAGGTTTTACACAATTTACAGTTTGAAATGAAGCATTATTGTTAGCATATGTTCGATTTGTCATGGATGATAAAATTCATGAAGAGCTACTATTAGCGAAGATTTTGGAGACGAATACTAAAAGTAAATCAATCAATATTTAATGTTCTGAATATTTTTTTAAGGATTAATCGATTTCATTAACAAACGTCATTTCCGTGGCAACAGATGAAGCTCCTGCTATGGTCGAGCGATATCGTGGGTTTTTAAGCCATCTTAAAAGAAATATAACGGAGGCAACTGCAATTATCATGTCATCCACCGACAACACCTAGTCGCGAAAAATTTGAGTAATAGATTGCACCAATCGCTGCAATTTGTGATTAATGCAGTTAACAAAATAAAAAGTAATACATTGAATACGCATTGATTTGTACAACTGTACGACGAAAATTATGAAGACTTAACGACTGTTTTTACATACTGAAGTACGCTGGTTATCAAAAGGTGTATGTTTAACAAGATTTTACTCACGTTTTGAATCAGTTTTAGAGTTTGTGGAAAGTAAAGATCCCGATTTAAAAGAAAAGCTGATTAATTTTAAATAAGACATCGCGTATTTGACAGATTTGTTTAAGAAATTTAATGTCATTAACTTACATGGGGACGCAACGCCTTAATTTAATAAAAACAAAGGGTATAATTTCAGCTTTTCTTGAAAAATTGAAATTTATTAATTAGTCGGCGCGAACTTTCCCAGTTTTAAAACTTATCACACGTAGAATGCCTTGATGAGGAAACGTTTATCATTTGATTTCCCCGCATGATGATTTCAAAATCAGATTTGGAGATATTCTGACGATAGAAATACCACCAAGGAGCATAAATCCATTTGATGAAACGGAAGTGGACAATGTAGTATTACAAGAGGAGCTACTCAAGCTTAGCACTTATGAGCTGAAGGTAAAATTTAAAAGAGGGTATCAAACATTTTGGCTGCAGGCAGCTATACCCGGAAAATATCCTGGTCTGTGGGGAATTGCGAATAAGGTTTTGATCGTTTACCTCTTTATATCTTGTCGAAAAATTTTAGTAACAAAAAAAGAGGAGATTAAATATCACAGAACGGGGAGATCTGCGGCTATTTGTAACAAAACCAAAGCTAAAATTTTGATAATTTGCTGTCAATCCATCAGTACATCCCTCCCAGTGAAATTATAACTATTTTGTGATTGTCATTGTAGAAGTTACTTTATTAATGTTTTCTTTTATGTTACGACTGTTAAGTCAGTCAGAATAATGAATAGTGTAATAATTACATATTTAAATATGTACAACAACACAAGAAAATATAATATTTTCTTTTTGTTTCTGTCACTCCTAATAGGAAGTTTTCTAAATAAAATTAGTGAGAATTGATTGACTTTTTTGTGCTACGAGTAGATGACAAAAAGTATACTTGGTTGAAATCGCTTTTATGATTGACCAGCTTTACTTTTTTGACATCCATTTTAACCAATCAATCCTCACTTTTTTCGAAAACTGTTAATTCCCAGATGGAACTTAGCCACAACGCAAATAGTTAATCGTCACATTTTTTATTTTGTTTTGAGAATATGATATAAATGTAGCTGAAAGGAGTTCACCGGAACTAGCAAAATTTGGCAAGTGGTCTATAAGAAAAAAGTTTGGGAACCTCTGCTCTATTTTATTACTTTCTTCTTCAAAGAAAACATGAAGTTTTCAAGAGTTTTCAATATACCATGGCCCATCATTATATTGTTTCGTTTATTTTACAATTTATTATTACAATAATTATTTTTACAATTTGAATTCTACAGCAACAGCGGAGAGCAAAGGAAATTCAATCAAGCGACTGATTTATTGCTTGATATATCAAAAACACAAACAGCGGTCTGAATATGCACAGTACAGTCTAAGAAGAAAACACTGATTGCGAGTCTTTCAAAAATTACTTGAAACTCATTTCATTGACACACTATCCCAGGAGTGAGAACAGTAGAGGATTCTGACATAAGATTATTTTTACTAATAGATATAAGTAAAACTAAACCATAGAAAATATTTAATTCGTGCGGCTTACCAATACATGTAACACATTGAAGTTAAAAACACAAACAATATGTTATGCTACTGTGTTATGCCTATTGAAATATATTTCTATCTGAAGGATTGCTCGTGAAATTCCCATAGCAAAGATTTCCATTAAGTTCCGATTTCTAGGGTCATAATTATAAAAATACCTAAATAAACTTTGGTAAAAAATACAATTCTTAAAATGTATATATATATATATATATATATATATATATATATATATATATATATATATATATATATATATATATATATATATATGTTGTCTTAGCGAAGGTGCGATATATTTTGTGCTAAATGTGTGTTTTAAGGCCAGGTTGTTAAAAATTGTTAAAAATGGTCGATTTTAACAGTTATAAATAAAATCTCTCACTCATCAAAAAAATAAAACTGATGGTGATATAAAGATGAGTTACGCAATAAGCTTACAGGTCAATGCATAAATATACAATATTGTCTAAATTATGCATATAAACCCTTAAATCTGTACGCATACAAAAATATAAAAGCAACACAAATAGAAATGTTGCTAATTTCTGATATACGCCGATCGGCGTCTTCCGCAATTTATCAATAATATTTGAATTCCGAAGAGATGATTTCACGGAAACGGCACTCAGCATTTCGTAGGTATTGGAAGAATAAACTTCTATTTTGCCGACATTCTTAAAAAATAATAATTATTGTTGAAAATAAACTCATTAAGAATTTGACGCCGATCGGCGTTCAGTGCATCTGTTAAGAAACAAAAAAACGCCCATCGGCGTCGGCCGCAATGAATGGGTTAAATATTTGTCAGACCACCTTTCAGAATTGTTAATAATTTGGCAATTATTTCTAAAAATCATAGAAGCGATAAAATATTTAGATAAAATCTTACGTGCATGTTCTAGCTGTCGACATGACACGACAATGGCGCTACCGGCGTAGACTTAATACTCAATACTCAATCATTTATTGCATTATATGTTACAAACAATTTTAAGTATTACAATAATAATTAGTAGATAGTGAACATATACACCCTATTAGGGTATTGCAATGTAGGACTGGACCGATCCATTTCATGAAAGATTTATGTGATTGTCATTAAGGAAGTCGTTAACGGTGTAGTAACATTTTTCTATTAGGAGATTTTTCACAAGTTTTATAAATATACGGTCATTTTCTTCTGATTTAATTTTATCTGGTAATTTGTTATATATTTTCACACACATTATATTTGGTCCGGAACTATGCATTCTTAATTTTGATTGTGGCAATTCTAAATTATATTTAAATCTACTTTCAAAGCGTCGTGGATTATACATTTGATTTTTAAAAAATTGAGGATATTTTCTTATAAATTTATTTGCTTCCATAATGTACATTGACGATAACGTTAATATTTCCAGGCTTTTAAAATATGGTTTGCAGCTTTCAGTGTCTTTGATATTCTTGAGAATACGTATACATTTCTTTTGGGAAATAAATATATCTTGTACTTTCACACTATTTCCCCATAGTAGAATGCCATATGTAAACCATGAGTTTGCATATGCATAATATGCAGACAATGCGGTGTTAAGATTCGTTGCTTTGCGAAGTTCTCTTAAAGCATAGGTAAAGCTCGACATTTTTGTTTTAATTTTTTTTTTTGTGACCAGTTTGGGATTATCGTTACATTGTCTTATTTTTTATTTCATATAAATGACGAATGGAGAAAGTGTAACCAATATAATAAATAAACATTGGTTGACAAGCTATAGGCGATAAAAATACAGCGAAAATATAAAAATTGCATTAATAGTTTTATTTTTGCATAATGTTTGTGTCGGCATTACCCGACCTTGGCGTTTGAACGTCCAAATAATTTGTCGGGTATAGCCGACTGTGGCTGTGAAAAGGTTAATCATTTCGTCATTATCTTTCAGCCAATAAAACAACTTTATATTATTTTTATCTTATCTTCATCAAAGGAAATATTCATTTTTCAAGAGTTTTCAATAAACCAAGCCCCATCGTTCTATTCATTCTGTTGTTTTTTATGACCGTGATTACTATTTTGGTGAATTTTACAGCAACAGCGACGGAGAACTAAGAGAATTTGTTCAACTGATTTATAGTTTGATAAACCGAAAACAGAAACAAGGAACTACAGACTAAATATGTCGAGTATAGTCTAGGAAGAATTATGAGTCAATATTATTTCAAACACAATATATTGATCAAGTATCTCAGCAGTGGATCGAAGTAAGTACAGTAGAGGATTCAGACTTAAGAAGATTCTTTTCATTCATTTCGAATATTAACGATTTATTTTTAAATTAAACACGTTACTCGTACACCTACTTTTCAAGTGGGTGTACGAGTAACGTGTTTGCTCCGTCCAACATCCTTATCAGTGAACCAGAAATTCTACACTATCCGAACCATGAATTATATTCCGTTCAACTTCAATGCATAGATCGCCTCTGATTGTACCGGGTGGGGGATCAGCTGGGTTTATAGCACCAAGCATTTGACGTCCAGTCTTGACAACATTGAGTCCTTCCCAAACTATAGGTACGATTGCTCCAATTCACTCATTCATTTTATTAAACATATTCATCGATAATTATTACACTTAATTTGGAATTTTTAATATTAGATTTTGACTGATATGTTATTTTGTAATCTCTAAATCTAATGTTTTAGTTCACGAGAAAAACCTTATGAATCTTTCACCAAATACTTCAAACTCATTTCATTGGCCAACTATTCCAGCAGTGGATCGAAGTGAGGACACTAGATGATTCTAATATAAGATTATTTCACCCATAGATAGAACATTCCAGCAGTGGATCGAAGTGAGAACAATAGATGATTCTAATATAAGATTATTTCACCCGTAGGTAGAACATTCCAGCAGTGGATCGAAGTGAGAACACTAGACGATTCTAAGATTATTTCACTCATAGATAGAACATTCCAGCAGTGAACTGAAGCGAGAACACTAGATAATTCTAATTTAAGATTATTTCACCCATAGATAGAACATTCCAGCAGTGGATCGAAGTGAGAACACTAGACGATTCTAAGATTATTTCACTCATAGATAGAACATTCCAGCAGTGAACCGAAGCGAGAACACTAGATAATTCTAATTTAAGATTATTTCACCCATAGATAGAACATTCCAGCAGTGGATCGAAGTGAGAACACTAGACGATTCTAAGATTATTTCACTCATAGATAGAACATTCCAGCAGTGAACTGAAGCGAGAACACTAGATAATTCTAATTTAAGATTATTTCACCCATAGATAGAACATTCCAGCAGTGGATCGAAGTGAGAACACTAGACGATTCTAAGATTATTTCACTCATAGATAGAACATTTCAGCAGTGAACTGAAGCGAGAACACTAGATAATTCTAATATAAGATTATTTCACCCATAGATAGAACATTCCAGCAGTGGATCGAAGTGAGAACACTAGACGATTCTAAGATTATTTCACTCATAGATAGAACATTCCAGCAGTGAACCGAAGCGAGAACACTAGATAATTCTAATATAAGATTATTTCACCCATAGATAGAACATTCCAGCAGTGGATCGAAGTGAGAACACTAGACGATTCTAAGATTATTTCACTCATAGATAGAACATTCCAGCAGTGAACTGAAGCGAGAACACTAGATAATTCTAATTTAAGATTATTTCACCCATAGATAGAACATTCCAGCAGTGGATCGAAGTGAGAACACTAGACGATTCTAAGATTATTTCACTCATAGATAGAACATTTCAGCAGTGAACTGAAGCGAGAACACTAGATAATTCTAATATAAGATTATTTCACCCATAGATAGAACATTCCAGCAGTGGATCGAAGTGAGAACACTAGACGATTCTAAGATTATTTCACTCATAGATAGAACATTCCAGCAGTGAACCGAAGCGAGAACACTAGATAATTCTAATTTAAGATTATTTCACCCATAGATAAAACAAAAAGCAAATCATGAAAAATATTTGACGGTGAGACACAGACATCAAAACACTTTTTTTAAAACCAGTTCAAATACGTGTTAGACTCGCATACCGAGGGTTCGTACAAAATTGTAGGTAACCTTAGCTACACGTACATTTCATAATTCTTGGACAACGAGAGTCAGAAAGTACCCTATAGGTTTCGATTCCCATTTTAAATGCAAAATATGCAATATAAATGGTCATATTTTTTGATCGCGTTGACTTTGAAAAGATTGTTTTTTTCACATCTGAGAAGGAACGTAGACCAGAGTATATATTATACATTTCAACTTGACACCTCTACGCATTTTTGAGAAAAAGGATCTTGACAGACGGACAACGAAGTGATACAAGGGTTCCGTTTTTTTCTTAGAAGGAGGGAACCCTAAAAACTAATCGTTAAAGAACTATGGAAATATACAGGTGTAAAGAAAACCCTGTCTGATCCGAAAAAGGTATACAGGTAGGGCAATGGCATTGTCAAAAAAATATATAATTTTATTCAAATAAGAAGAATATCGTAGTTTAAAGTGCCTCATTTTAGTACTAAAATTGAGCAACTTTCGCTTAAATCAAGCAAATATTTTGAAAATTTATCATCAATATTCATAAAATATTGACACAAACAAATTGATGCCTTTGACGATCGGATAGGATTTTCTTTACACACCGTATATTTATGGATATACAGTGAGTCACAAAAACCATGTCCGCTCGTCAAAAGCATTACTGGATAGCTAATACGACCATACAATATGTTCTATTATTTTTTATATACTGATACATATCTCTCCTCTGGCAACTCAAAATGTGACAAATTATATAGTCGTAGTAAAAACGCTGACACGCGCTGCAGACGCGACTTGGAGATGTCCAACTTAAAATATTTCATAAATAAGGGAATTACATACTAATATTTTATTTAAACGATTCATTTTTTTGATATTTTAACCAAGAATTATTATTGCACTTAACTTACGCTTATTTGTTGATTAATATATTATTTAATAATATCCGGTGTTCTATATTATGATTTGATTGAAAGTATATTGTGTTTTATTAATTGTGTGCGGTTAAACTTGAAAACTTAACAAGGAAAATAGCACAAAACAGATGCAACAACCAGGGTTTTAGAGGACAAACCATTCCTTGACAACTTAAATCAAATTAAAATATTTTCTGTATTTAAATATTTTCTATTAATAATGGAAGTAAAAAATAGTTTTATGTTGTTATTGTTGGTATTATTATTATTGCTATTGTTCAATGGGTGAATTCAAATTCTTATTTTTTGTCCAGGTTGACTTGGGTTTTATTTTATTTATATACTTACGTAGGTAGTTTGTTTTACTTATTTTTTAATATTATTATAGCTTTTTCTTTATTTTATACAATTAATTACGTAGATCGTTATATGTCTTACTTAGTTTTTGTTCTTGCTGAAGCGGTTTTTATATCATTTTAAAATATTTATTTAATTAATAATTATTATTAACTACTTATTTTTGCCCTAAACTACATGCCCTTAATGACTGCGTCATAATCTTTAAACCAATATACAGCGTTTAATTATGTTCTTCTCTTCGTAAGATTTTATATTAAGTTCTCAAAAGGTTTGTATATTTACAATTACTATTATAATTTTACAAGAAATTAAAGCAATAAGCCACTGCGAGTAAATAGAACTTGGTGAAGCAATTGATTGTTTGTAAATCGAAAACAAAAGACAAGCCATAGATTAAAAACATCCAACTTAGAAAGAAACACTGATTATCCGTTTTTTATCAAATATTGCAAACCCATTTTATTCAGAATTCAACTATCACAGTCTAAATAGATCTAAGAATCACCAACATTCTAAAAGATTCTGATCACTACAAGATTTTTGTTTTCCCAACACAGCGACAAAAGGAAGTTAAAGTAGCCAAAACAACACAGAAACTTAAAAAATACTTTACAAAGAAACATGGAAACAATTATTCAAATGAAAACAAAACAGACAAACGAGTTAAGGACCTTAAGAATTACTTAACTGCTTATAGTAAGAAAAATTCATACGACTGCGATAGTTGGATTCAGTCATGCTCAGACATACATACAAAACAAAATACCAAGAACGAACTGAGGACTTTAGCAATGACAGAACGCCTCAAGTGAAAATTATAAAACTAAAATAGTATGAACATGCTCATGCGCAGAAGAAAATCGAAGAGGTTAGGAGCTGACAGATTTTTGTTATTTAACATTTGGAATATTGTGAAGGCAGAAGACAATTCAACAGACAATCAAGACCATCTTGACTGTCTGTTCAATTGCCTTCTCCCTCCATTTTGTTGCGAATATTAATTTGTTGTAAATACTGTTTTTACATTGTATCATTTTGAAATTCCTCTACCATTTTACTTTGTTATATTATTTTGTGAATTATTTATAGTATTTCAAATGGACCAAAATACATGTTTGGGACAGTAAGTTGCAGTAGCAAAGCGTTAAGAAATTATAATTATTTTATATATGTTATATATTTGTTAGTAATCTTTTCGCAATGCATGATACCGTATGTGTAGATTTATAATAGCGATTATAGTTTATATATATATATATATATATATATATATATATATATATATAAGTATTTATAATTTTCATATTTATAATTTAGTAATAGCGAGTCGTTTACATAATCGAAAATTTGAAGAGCTGGTTTAGGGCCTTTTTTCGGTATAATTTAAAAATAGTTTAAGCTTGTTACCACCACGTCGCGTCAGGCGGCGTATTGATGATATAGCCGCCGCAGCGACTACATGTGATTCTAAAAACGCCAACATTTCTTGTTGCCAAAGAGATCACTAAACTTTATATTGTAGATTTATTATTTTGGTCAGGGACAATTGACTTATCACTAAATAATGACATGACTGTATTACAGTAACAGCACTAAATGCCTTTCACGATCAGACAACGTGTTGCTATCTCACTGCACAATACTAAAAAATCCGACAAATTTACGACGGTTTTCTTATTTTTTGGTCAACAGGACATTTTTTGTAAACTTCAACACAACTGTAAAAATAACCTATTTTTAACAATTAATTGAAATCAAACTACTTGTGTACACAATGTATATTTCTGTAAACACACGGTACATTTCTTATAAATGAAATACATCCAAACGCACCGACCACACAGCCCATAGAAACCTATTAACAGGCGAACCCAACACGACTTATAGTTCCGATGTAAATGTCCACGCGCCAATCTCAATTAATGTCGACCAATCAAATGCTCTGTACATCACTATATTTAACTTTGGCCGTGAGTTAGCCAATCACGGCGTTGCAACCCCGCTTCGTCTTACCTCAGCTAGTTGCTAGAATATTATACAATACGGAAAATCACACATTAGGCGTCTATGAGCTGTGTGGTATGTGTCCAAACTGTTTTTAATTTTACTCGTCACTGGAACTAAAACTTATTAACATTTTTATCTTCGTAAACATACATTATTCTTCCCAAAACTAAACAATAATTAATAACAACATAATATACATAACTGTTTAATAAATGTTACTTAACATATAAATAAATCCAAATTTAACGAATAACATTTGGGATAGAAAGTTAAAAATATGTAACATTTGGTTTAAATCAAATATTAACAACAAATTAAACTATTCTAAATTAAGTCAATAAATAGTCCGTTTTAAGGAACTTTGTTCTCATCAAGATTAATTCTTATCTTAATAAATTCACTTACATGTAAATTATCACAATAATAATTTGCGAATTACAAAATCCATACATAAATGTGAAAGTCTGTCTGTCTGTCACGCTTTCACAGCTAAATCGCTGGACCGATTTTCATGAAATTTGGCATGGAAGTAGTTGAAGAGCCGGGGTCAAACATAGGCTAATTTTTTTCAAAAATCAACCCTTAAAGGGTTGAAATAGGGGATGAAATTTGTACGAAAAGCTATCTTGACATGTTAATCTACTCGTGGGCGAAGCTGCGTGGGTCAGCTAGTAGTTACATACATCAAGGTTGAAACATAAAATTTTAATTAAAAAACCGAATGATTTATTATAACTAGCCATCGCCTGTGGCCGAAATTCGACCATAAACTACATAATAAAATCACTTTTAAGTTTGACGACTGACTTTAGCCGTAAAGGAAATATAATTCACTAGCTGCAACGAGCAGCCCGCTAATAAAATTTGTGGCGAATGCCGCGGGATCACCTAATTTTTCCGGGATAAAAGCCTATGTGCTATTCCAGGTCATCATGTACCTGTGTGCCAAATTTCATTCAAATCCGTTTAGTAGTTTTTGCGTAATTGAGTACCAAACATTCATCCATCCAAACTTTTGCTTTTGTGATTTTAATATAAACTATCTGACCCGGTAAACGATGTTCTGCCTTTTTAACTACTCTTATATATATATATATATATATATATATATATATATATATATATATATATATATATATATATATATATATATATATATATATATATATAGATGTGTGTATATCATCATACATGTCACATGGATGTAGTGGGTGTAATATTTAATTGTATTGGAACGAAGTTCCTTATCGCGGAACGGACGGAAAAAAATCTTACGAAAAGTTGTCACGACACTTTTTGCTATAGTAAATTATTGTAAGCTGTACGGCGTGCGCATGTTACTCTGTCTGTCTGTCTCTCTTTCTCTCTCTCTGTGTGTGTGTGTGTGTGTTATAGAAAGTAAGCCAGATTTACATTTCATTACAGTTTAAAATTTTATTACAATTCCTTCACTAATTAATCGAAAGGAACTTCGTTCCATCCGGGTGTCCCTTGACACCTCTCAAGTTTTTTTAATGTATTTTTAATGCAAATTATGTAAAAATATTAGGGTTCTGCCTCCTCCTCCAGTCCTCCGCAATGTAAACTTTAACTGTGCCAAATTTTATACACCACTGTTTGAGTGTTAAAAAGAGGTCCAAAGTTTTAAGCTATTGCATAGCTTCTATCGCTGGCCTTGAGCGTGGAGACCGAATTCAGAAATTCCGTAACGAAAAAAACCTAACACCCCCACTCCGACCGGCACAGCGGTGATACTTTTTAGTTTTTCCATCTATCGATAAATACCAGAACTTTTAATGACTTTTTGAAATATCATGCTTGTCTCTTTAGTTCAGCAACCCGCCTTTAGGTGGCATTGGTTGTATTGGAAAACTACCGTAATCAGCTGTATGTGAGAAAGTATATAGGTGTATAGGTATTTATCATCTACGTACAACAGTGAATATCTGTACTCGTATAATTTGTGCACAAAGTGTTTTAAATATGAATAAACAAAGAAAAAAAATACTGCATAAATAAAATAAATATATAATTGTAATTGCATAAGTAGATAAAAATGCTATGCAATAGCTTTACCGCGGCAGTCTCCGAGTGCCACACGTCTTTTTTCTTTCACATATTATCTAATATTATACGTGAAATAAAACTTTGGATCCCTTTTTGAAACAATTGCGTGAACAGTGTAGTATGAAATTTTGCACACTTAAAGTTTTCATTGCGGAGGACTGCAGAAACTTAATATTTTTAAATAAAATACATTAGAAATACATTTAATAAAAATAAACATCACACACACTACATTCATGAGACATACATGTTGATACATGAGTACTATTTTCTTTGTGGCTAAAATTAGTTTCTTGAAAAAGTCGAAAATCAAACTCAAAACAGATTTTAAGTTGGAGTTTTAAATGTAATATTATAATACTATATAGCGATAATTTTTAAATATTTGCACACCATATAATGGTAGAATATGTTGGTAACTTAATAATTATTAACACCCATATTCTTGCAAATAAATAATTTCATTTCATTTCTCTGTCTCCGGTTGACATAGGTCTGATAAATATGCTAGTAAGATTTTATTTAACCACTAGCTGTTGTCAGCTACTTCACTCATTGATTTGATTTAGTCCTCACAGCTCCTCCCCTGTAGATGATAGCGTGATAATATGTAGCCTATGTGTTGACCCGACCTGTTAGAATATTCATGCAAGATTTGAAGTAAATCCATGCAGTACTTTTTAAGTTTATCCCGGACATACATACAGACAAACAGACAAATAGACAAACATTTTAAAAACCATATTTTTGGCTTCGATATCGATTGTAGATCACGAACCAAGTATTCTTTTAAAAAA
The DNA here is from genome assembly GCA_036924255.1 of Apodemia mormo. Lineage (NCBI taxonomy): Eukaryota > Metazoa > Arthropoda > Insecta > Lepidoptera > Riodinidae > Apodemia > Apodemia mormo. Next base: position 199,516 of record JAUPFN010000028.1, on the reverse strand, counting down.
ATATTCAATGTACAGTTTAAACTTTCCTACGATTTTATTATATGTATAGATTCCCAATTTCTGAGTCCCAAAAAGCTGGACTTGCACGCGTTTTCTGTTAGTCCCAGTACTGTAATTATCGCTTACGAGTAACTGACCATCGGGGAAACTGCCACCTGAAGTTCAGTCTCTCCCACTAATATCATTTATATCAGATTGATAGAAATTGAATATGAAGTGAGTCGTATTATATATAGTTTGTCACGCGACTTCTCTCTTCCAAAGCATTCTCCACTGTTTATGTAAGTTATCATTTAGTTCCAACCTTTGTTATAATCGCGTCTTCAGTTCAACCTGGAAATTGCAATATTATTAAATTAATTTAACTTATGTGCTTCATGGTTAGCCTAAAGAGCTCAGATTATAAGGTCCTGGATTCATACCTCATGTCCAATTTTTTATATCATAAGATAGCAAACACGCATATGGCTTTCATGATGAAATAAAAACAGCCTACAGACACCAAAGATGTTATTATTGCAATACTATCCATGTGGCGGGATAGCAATGCCACTACTAGGTAGCAGAGTACTGCATTGTCTCGCCTAGGTCTAGTACCACCGAATTACCTATTCCTGTCACAATAGCGTCAGTTGTCACTGTCGTGTTCCGGTTTAGATAGTAAGATAGCTAGCCGGTAAACTTATACATGTGATATTAGAGCTCGCCACAAGATAGTAACGCATCATTAATATCTTTGGTGTCTATAGACGATGGTTGACTCTTTCCATCAGGAGACCCATCTGCTTGTTTGCTACCTTATGATATCACAAAAAACGCATCTTTACCAATTCTATGACACCCTTTAAATTCACTGTTACTATATCTAGGCAGATGCTACATTAAAATTAATTAAATACACCGCCATCTAGCGCCAATTTTACGTACTAAAATGTAAAAAATCCTTACTGTACAAGAAACTCGGATAAATAATTATTATTACTAACACATTTTTGATCCGAACCGCAAGTGACTTGAATATGCTTCCCGAGTCTGTGTTCCCCGACGAATACAACCTGGGGATCTTCAAGAGAAGAGTGAACACGTACCTTCTAGGGAAGCGCGTTCCATCTTAGGCCGCATCTCAGCTTATCATCAGGCGAGATCGTGGTCAAGCGTTTCCCTATCGATAATAAAAAAAACTCGAATAACTGTTTAATTGTTTGCCTATTTTCACTGGATTGTTAAGGTCGATAAGAAAATCTAAGAAACTGCCTAGATAACAATGGTTAAATAATTTCATACTCTGCCATCTGGCGGCGGTTTTACGAAATTATTTTTGTAACCAAGTTCAAAATCATTGTTTTTCTATTGTGTTTGCCAATTCTTTATTTTAGCTGCTGCTAAATGGCAGCTTACTTTAATCATTTGTTTTGTTGCTCAGACCAATGATTTGTAAATGGACAGATGGTCAAATATAGTGAAAAATTTTATTTTGGTACTAGCTGTTGCCCGCGACTTCGTCCGCGCGGACTTCGTTTACTCCGCACAGCTCCTCCCCCGTAGAAAATAGCGTGATAATATGTAGACTATATGTTGACCCGACCTATTAGTAATATTCATGCAAAATTTGAAGTAAATCCATGCAATACATTTTGAGTTTACCCTGGCCATACATACAGACAAACAGACAAAAATTCTAAAAACCATATTTTTGGCTTCGATATCAATTGTAGAGCATGTCCCAAGTATTCTTTTAAAAAAATATTCAATGTACAGTTTCGACTTTCCTACGATTTTATTTTATGTATAGACATGTACTGTATATACATCCATATGCTTTTATTTTAATTAAAAGTGGCTATTTTAGTATTACAAACAGACACTCCAAATTTATTTATTTGTATGTCAACATAATCTACAATCTACATAATATATGTTATATTAAACTAGCAGTACTTGGGTCAAGTGAATGAAAATCATTACTTCCCTTTGGTCAGTAGAGTAAAAGAGTAGCCTAGTCGCTCCAGGATAATGTAGATTTCTAAAGGTAACAAAATTTTTTAAAACGGTCAAGAAGTTTTTAAGTTAAATTGTTGCAAACAAACAAACAAATCTTTCCTCTTTATAACGTTAATATAGATAAGGATGGGAGCACACTGGATATCTGAAGTAAGGGAGTGAGTACAGAAGATAAAAAATACTTAAATCAACATAACATACTTGTTTGAATAACCTTTTTGTCATAAACCACACCTTGTAAAGTTCTTCCAACTACCATCCAAGTTTAGAAATAATACGGAGACTAAGCGACGTTCACTTCGAATAAAACCTGCAAATAATATGTCAACAGATAGAAGCATTTATCTATACATATGTACAAAGGTTCCATAGTCTAACGGAAAAGGTGGAACCTTTATATATATAAAGAGACCACGGAATAAATGGTCAGATGATATAACCGCAATAGCTGGACAGAAGTGGGATGTAGCCCAAAGCATGGAGCATATCCAAGAGAATGCATTAAAATTAAACATTAAAAATAGTAATTTAAGTCATAAAATATTAAAAATTGTAATACTTTATGCAGACAAATAAAGCTTCAATATTATTATTATATACAAAGGTTATTTAACTCAAGGGAATTTTATCCGAGTCAACCTCCAGCAACATGAGAACATTTTTGGGTGCGTGTGAAGCAAGCAACATTATTGTGATCACAGTTTTAAAATTAAATTGCGATGTGAGCATTAAACATAAGCTTATATGCAGAACTTAAAATCAAAAAAGATTATACATCGGTGTCAAATGAGAAAGCATGTTTGGACACTCAAGCGTACAAACAGGTATCTAAAGTAGAGCAAATTAATTATGCACTCATACACAGGTCATGCATTTTCATACAAATCATGCTATGTGTAATATCCTGTACAGAGTTGACTGAACTCTGCCAGCTGCGTCTCACAGTTCACACACCACCTCGAGGAGATGACCTTCTTCCTGTAACATCAACTCCTACTAGAAAATTATTTTTGACTAGCTGTTGCCTACGACTTTGTTCATGCTCATTTGACCTGTTAGTAATATTCATCCTGCATTCATAAATCCATGCAGTACTTTTCGAGTTTACCCCGGACATACATACAGACAAACAGACAAAAATTCTAAAAACTATATTTTTGGCTTCGGTATCGATTGTAGATCATGCCCCAAGTATTCTTTTAAAAAAATATTCAATGTATAGTTTTGACTTTCCTACGATTTTATTATATGTATAGATATGGATGTCAAAGATAACATAGCTAACAGAAATTCATAGATAAATACTGGAATATATTCACATGATCTAAAAGTATTACTTCCTTTTGCTCTTTCGGGCAAAAAGTAGCACATTTCCAGCCCTATCAATTCCTCTATCTCTCAGTTAAAGTATCATTACAATCAGTCCAACCGTTTCAGAAATTACCTCATACAAACAGATAGGCAGAGACTCTAGATTTTAAAAATAGTTGTTAATGTATTTGACTCTAGATTTTAAAAATAGTTGTTAACGTATTAGTATCATAAAAAAAAGATGTGTGGCACTCGGAGACTGCCGCGGTAAAGCTATTGCATAGCATTTTTATCAACTTATGCAATTACAATTATATATTTATTTTATTTATGCAGTATTTTTTTTCTTTGTTTATTCATATTTAAAACACTTTGTACATAAATTATACGAGTACAGATATTCACTGTTGTACACCTATATACTTTCTCACAAACAGCTGATTACGGTAGTTTTCCAATACAATCAATGCCACCTAAAGACAGGTTGCTGAACTAAAGAGACAAGCGTGATATTTCAAAAAGTCATTAAAAGGTCTGGTATTTATCGGTAGATGGAAAAACTAAAAAGTATCACCCCTGTGCCGGTCGGAGTGGGGAGTGTTAGGTTTTTTTTCGTTACGGAATTTCTGGATTCGGTCTCCACGCTCAAGGCCCTTTTATTATATGTATAGATTACCCACACTTTATTCATATGACATAAACATTAATATACATACATGAATACTATTTTCTTTACAGCTACAATCAGTTGTCAAACTTAAGAGATTTTTATTGTTTAGTTTATGGTCGAATTTCAACCACAGGCGATCGCTAGTCAATTTAAACATTTAATATAGGTATCAGTGAAAGGTGGAAACCTGATAAAATGAAATGGTACTAACTTTGTCATCTATCCACCACCGTCACCAATGTTTTTTTGGTGAATATAGGCCCACCTTCACCACATTATATTATGAATTACTAGCTGCATACTGCAGCCCACTGCTTAAAAGTTAAGTTAAGTAGTCCAAGTAACCAATATATATTGATGAAACTTTCACTGAAAGATAAAGTAGTTTATAGGGCAGGACATTTTTAACTTGAGTGAGGAAAATAAAGTAATGATTTTTGATCACACCATTGAAAACACAAGTAATACCTAGTATATTAACAATAGCTGACCCATAGAGCTTTGCCTGTGAGTAGATTAGCTGGTTGTCGCTTCTAGATTTCATATAAAATACTAGCAACTCTTTACATTACTATAGTAGCTATGCAAGTAACAACCAAGTTATATGTACACTATGTTAAATGCTTCAATTGTTATAGATAACTTAAAAATAAGTGTTGTCTTGAGAAAAATCACCCATCGGTTCGTAGTCAGCACGGAGGATGGAAAATTCATCCTCTACGTCAAACACATACCAATGTGTCCTTTTTGTTTGTTAGGAATTTAACCCTCTATTAATAATCCATGCACATGTCTTGTTTATTCAGTTTTTAAGCTAAATCAGACAAAAACTTATTTTACATTCCAACCCTGCCACATGGCAATATACAATGGCTAGCAGGGTATCATTAATGTCTAAGGCAGCGTATCTTAACCTTCTTATTCTTAAATCTTAACCTTTCAAGGTTAAGATACGCTGCCTTTTCAAGATTTTTCAAGGACTCCTTAATAAAAAACATCTGCATTTATTTATAAATTCAAATGTTCCTAGATAAGACTGCGGACCCCTATACACATACTCGCGGACCCCCAGAGGTCCGCGGATCACAGGTTAAGAAACATTGGTCTAAGGTGTATATAGGTGGTTGTTATATCTTTCCATCACAAGATCTATATGCTTCTATGCTATTCTATGAAATAAATAAGGAACTTCGTACCAAAAATACTAAATTATCGTCACAGCATGAGAAACATCATGCGAAGTTTTTTTTTAGTGGAGGGTATTCACGGAAAAAAGCCTCTTCAAGCGTGCTCGCCAAGGCGATCGCTGCATTATATATCAATTTAAATACCTATTAAATCCTTTATTAAACTGGCTCCTTGATATCTTAGGGATCAAGTATATTCAACCCAGATTGACGCCAGGACAGCGAAGATTTTAAACAGAAGATGAAGGTGTCTGAAGGTGTCTACCCTCAAAAAAATTAAAAATATTATTTTACAAAAACTAACTGAAACTTCTAAATTATTAAACACACAATACCTACTTACCATTTCACTGAACGTTCAAGTATATTGAATAGCCTAATAACCAAACTAATAACATCAATAATTATAATTATTATGGATAAGTTGGAACAGTAACTTTTCTTGGTAACATGACAACCATAGATAAATATGTGTATTAATGACAACTAGTCATGGCAGATGATGCGTGTAATATCACAAAAGTAATATCACTCGGAAAGGTGATGCAACATCACACATCACACTAGCGTTTCAACAATCACACATTACTTCATTCATCACTCGGTACAGTTCGGTTAGTGTCGTTTCTGGCCGTATCACATATTATACTACCAGGAGAAGAGTGTGGTGCGCAACGTGCGGGAGATATGCAACTGGCAGTATAACTCAAATAAATCAAATAATACCGAGATCGTTGGTTGAGCCTGGGAGACCGGGTATACGAGTACGTTAAGTATGTTAGAATGATTTGAATTAGAAACGTTTGGTGATAACAATTCGGTTCATATTTGTTATTGGTAAAATGTACAATCTTACTAATAATAAAAATGCCACTTATCACATTTGTGGGAAGTATCTTCGGCTAATCGTGGGTACACTTGTTGTACCTCTGCCTACCCCTTCGAAAATACGGGCGTGAAAATACTTTACTTGAAAATCTAAAATCTCAGTAGCAGCTCGGAGTGTGGCGGAATAGTGTGCCAACCAAGAAACTAGTGAATCGTGGAGAACTGAAAGTCTATAGACGTTTGATTTATTCAGCTTACCCCACATAGGTACCGGCGTGATGATACTGTTACGAATAATCTAGAAACGTGTAGAGTTGGAGCGCTGGAGAGATCTAGAAATAAAAGAAAGAGATAGCTACTCCTATTGACAAACAAATAGTTGATCTTGGCTATGCCATAATGGAATTTGTGAGATATGGTATAAGGTTGAAAGTAGCGTGTACTAGGATTTATGACTCATAACATGTTTACGATAAGAAGTGATTCATTGTTTCCTGATACATTTAGATTTTTCTGGATCCAGGTAGAACTTTACCCTGGCTATAAATAGAGATATGTTGACAAATACGAGGCAGTTTTTATCAAGCGATCGAGAGCGATATTTAAAGTGAATAGTGCGAAGCGAGAAGTGTTTTATTGTGTAGTTCAGTGATAGTAGAGTGAGTGACTAGTGTGTAAAGTGTATTTTAGTATTACATTGCGTTGTCTGGTGTATTTGTATACTAAATACACGGATTTAATATAAGTGGTGTTTTCTTACAATTACGAACCCGAGTACGTAACAACTGGTGTCGGAAGTGAAATTGCGAAATGCCACTTATTCCGAAGGTAGGTGTTACCACCAGGTCTCAGGCGGAGACACAGAGGGTGTCAGCGCCTACTGATCTATCTGTTATACTGGCAGCTTGTTGGGGCCAGTGCCTTTGCTACTAGCTCGGGAATTCTGGCTTGAAATAATTGTGGACTGTATATTAAAAGAATATAATAATTGCACAATTTACAGATAGCCCGACAGTTCGTACTTCGTTGTGAACGATGATTTGCAAATATTTAAATTCGCCCGTTGTGACGTTGCGACGTCACTGCCGCTAGTGTTGGACACCGATACGAATCGTATTCCAACTTATCGTACGGCAGCGACTTCACCATAGACTCCCGCCGTTGAAGGGTCTTCAATTATTGGTAGGTAGTGGGCATATAGTATTGAACGCCCGACGAATGACACCTCGCTTTGTCTTGATGTCAGCCACACTTGCAATGCCGTCGCTTCCTGGAATTATGTGGATGATCCGCCCAAGAAGCCACATAAAGGGTGGGCTGGTCTTGTCCTTGATGACCACAAGTGTGCCTTCCTTCAAAGTATCCTGTGACTGGAACCATTTGGCTTTCTGTTGAAGTGAGGTAACATATTCGTCGCAGAATCTTTTCCAAATGAAATTCTATTACTGACTGACACAAAAATTAAAGATCGCTCAATAAGGAAAAGGGATGGAATCAAAGGGCAGGCATGTGTATAAAAATACTGCAATAAGCAAATGAATTGATTTGTTATATTATAATGTTAGGCGTTGTAATATATTTTTGTCCAAATACCGACCTAAAAAATAAAAATTATTATCATTCTGTATTATTTAATTTTAGTTGATGTAAATTTAATACAAAGATTAATTCAATAATTATATAAGACTGACGAATGAATATTAAGTATTTTTAACCAATAAGTTATTAAATTTGTGATTGAAAATGTGAAATTTTGAAATTATAATATAGGTAGATATGCAATGAATGTTGTAAATTGTAGAAAATAGTGTCGTTTTTATTTAAGTATATTATTGAACGTTTATGTTGAATTATGTGTAGTTTAAACTTGATATAGGTAGGTATTGTGTGATTAAATCGTTGAAAGATCGTGCAATATAAAGGATTTGTAGATATATTAAGTCTATCACGACGATTCGCTTGCGGAGTAGACAGAGTGAACTGAATGTCGTCGTTAATATAATATGTTCATTGTTCAGTGTAAAGTAGATATAACATATAGTACCACAGTATTATTTATCGATTTTACAATTTAATTATGTTTTTTGTGCAAAATGATTTTGATGATTATGATTGAAGTATGAAAATGATTATGAAAGGATATTGAAACGATCTCACGGTGTTTATGCACTCTCCTCTTGATGGTGAAGGTGATTTATGACGTGATGACCGCTATCTGATGATGACTTGACGTCGGCAGTCTGAAGACCGAACTTGCAGTGAATTTTCCAACGTTATGCGATATTATTGATCTTGAGTGTCAGCTGTAGTTGCAACGCGAAGACTCAGCATTGTTCACCCATGATTCTCATCGTGTTTAAGGCGTTGAAAGGTTCTTCTTGATATTCGGCGGTGACTTTGCAATGACCTCTACCTTGTGCAATATTTATGATTTTCTAATTAAGGCGGCTCGTGGACCATATGTTGGGGCCAGTGCCTTTGCTACTAGCTCGGGAATTCTGGCTTGAAATAATTGTGGACTGTATATTAAAAGAATATAATAATTGCACAATTTACAGATAGCCCGACAGTTCGTACTTCGTTGTGAACGATGATTTGCAAATATTTAAATTCGCCCGTTGTGACGTTGCGACGTCACTGCCGCTAGTGTTGGACACCGATACGAATCGTATTCCAACTTATCGTACGGCAGCGACTTCACCACAGCTATTCAGCAACAGCGACAGGAACTTCAGCAGCATCAGCAGCAACAGGAAAAACAACAACAAAAGCTTCAAGAACAACTTAGAGAACAACAACAGCAGCTACAGGAACAGCAACAGCAGAAGCTACAGGAACAGCTCAAGGAACATTTTTCTGGCTTTGATGATAAATTGACGGTTATCCTGGCGCAACAAGACCAGCTTAAAAGCGATCTGAGCCTCGTCAAGCGCGACATGAAGGGTGTTGAGAAAAGGGTTGACCACTTGGAGGCCAGCTGCGACAAAATAATTGAAAACGTGGACCAACTGGAAAGGGAGGTCATGAAAATGAAGATCACGGGAGTTAAGTCGGGTGCTACCATTACAAGCTGCTCTCACCAGGTGGGTTCTCGGGTAAAGGTACCCACTTATGATGGTCTTACATCATGGAGTGCCTACCGGACCCAGTTTGAAATAGTAGCGAAGGCCAGTGGTTGGACAGATGAATATTGCCTAACGGCTCTGAGTACGGCGTTACGGGGACAATCGCTCTCTGTGTTGGATGCAATGCCTAAACAGTATCAGTTCGCTGATTTAATGGAGGCATTGGAAGCTCGCTACGGTGAGTGTCATTTGGAGCATGTTTTCCGTGCCCAACGTGTGTACAGAGGAGTGGCGAGGGACTTCAACAATGGGCCGTGAAAATTGAGAAGCTTGTGAGGAAGGCGTATCCTTCAGTCAACGCTAACACAGTGAATAACACTATCGTCCAGGCGTTTATTGAGGGAATTAGAAACCTGGAAGTGCGTGCTACTGTTCGCCTTCAGCACATTTTTGGCTCATGCGCTGGAGGTAGAAGCTGTTCGCCACGATCCTCGAGCATATAAGGTACGCGAGGTTACAGAAGTTCTAGCTCGATCAAAGGAAGTGGAACCTAGGAGACTGGGCCCCATGTGCTATGCTTGCGGTGAACGTGGGCACATTATTTAAGCTGTCCAGCCAAACTTATGCCTACAGTTTCAGTGAATTGGCGACAGCAAGTGGCAGGAAATTCAGCAGCTGAAGAGAGCAGGCGGGTTAGGCAGCCTGTTGAACCAGCAGGGAAACGAGTAACAGCCAGAATCAAACGACAGTTGCTGGCTGAACGAGAAACGGCCCCAAAAGCTGTCTTACCCCAGGTGAGCGAACGCAACAATTTATTCATTAAGGGATTGATTAATGGCAAGAACTAAGCTCAACGCGGGACACTGGAGCCACAAGTACTGTCAGGCGATCAGAAGCGGCTAGCAATGGTAACCTTAGATCGAGGAATACAGAACACCGCAGTGGAAGGTCTCACTTGAATGCAGATTCATTATCACGACGACCTTGTACGGAAGACTGTCAACATTGTGTAAGGATGGAGACGAAGGAAAGGGTCCAAGTACTGCGAGCTAAGCCTACGGATGACAGGTGGGAAACTGATGAGATGCGTAAGGCCCAGTATGAAGATAGAGATTTGCGGCCTCTAATAGATTGGATGAAGCAAGACACGGGAAAACCCCAATGGCAAGAGCTGGCTCCATTCAGCGCTATTACGAAAAGTTATTGGGCACAGTGGGAAAGTCTTGTGTTGCAAAACGGTTAACTATACCGCAAATGGGAAAAGCCATTAGGAAGAGAACATCATCTACAGTTGGTAGTGCCAAGAAAACTAATCCAGGACGTACTACGTGAGTTGCATGATGGGGTTTCTGGGGGACATCTTGGAGTACGACGAAAATTGGTAAAGGTGCGGGAGCGTTTTTATTGGTTGAATTGCTAGAAGATATCGAGAATTGGTGCCGAAAATGTACATCATGTTTAGGAGTGAAAGGTCCGCAGGTCAGAAGCCAAGGCAACCTTAGATTATACAACGCGGGAGCCCCCTGGGAAAGGATAGCGATTGACGTGGCTGGGCCATTTCCTAAGACAGATAACGGAAACAAGTATTTTATGGTCGTGATGGATTACTTTACGAAATGGCCGGTGGTGTTCGCAATCCCTAATCAGGAAGCCACGACGGTTGCTGAGAAATTAGTCAATGAGGTGATATGCAGATTTGGCGTTCCGCTGGAGAATCATTCATACTAAGGCAGAAACTTTGAATCTAATGTATTCCAGGAAATGTGTAAATTATTAGGAGTGTACAAAACGAGAACTACACCTTATCACCCGCAATCTGATGGAATGGTCGAACGATTTAACCAAACCTTGGAAAGACACTTAGCCAAGCTGGTAGAAGGTCACCAAAAAGACTGGGATTAATACATACCTCTGTTCTTACTGGCTTACCGAACATCGGAACACGAAAGCATAAAAGTGACGCCAGCCTATGCTAACTTCGGCAGACAGTTACGTATATCAGCAGACTTAATGACTGGAGGCCCGCTGCCGAATGCAGAGACCCAAATAAGTATACCGGAATATGTTGAAGACATTCGTGAGAGGTTACATGATGTACACTCGTTAATAAGTGATTGGAATCAAGTCAGCGGATGAAGACCAGATACGACCGAAACGCCAATCATCGAGGTTTTCAGGTATCTAGCAGATAGTTGATGTGAAAGCCCCGTCAAAATCAGTCCAGCCTTTCCAGAGTTTAGCCGGAACAAACAAACAGACAGATAAAAATTGTAAAAAATGTTATTTTCGTATATGTACTGTGTATTCATATGCAGTTAGTAAAAAGCGGTAAATTTTAATATTACAAACAGACACTCCAATTTTATTTATTTGTATAGATTTATTAATCGTCAAAAAAGTCAGTAGGTACGGTCAAACTAAGACCTTCTCATATCTAAAACAAATATTCATCATTCAAATACACCGTGTACTAGGAATTCCATGTCAAGGTTTTCAAGTAATATGATCTAAATAAACTTTTTCTAAGTGTAAGCTAAATGTATTACGGCAGTGCAACAAGTAATACGTATATTACGTATCACTTCAAGTAATAGTACAGTTGAAGTTCAAATGTTATCAGATCTTTCGAATGCGTCGCATAATGTTTCGAGTATTTTTTTTTTATCATAAGATAACAAACAAGCAGATGGGTCTCCTGATGGAAAGAGTCAACCATCGCCTATAGACACCAAAGATGTTAATGGTGCGTTGCTATCTTGTGGTGAGGTCTAATGCCACATGCATAAGTTTACCGGCTACCTTACTCTCCAAACCGGAACACGACAGCAACAAACACTGACGTTATTGCGGCAGGAATAGGTAAGGCGGTGGTACCAGACCCGGGCGAGACAATGCAGAACTCTACCACCTAGTAGCCACGATGTTAGTGACTGGAGTCTCGAATAATGCGTAATGTTATCGAGTAATATCACCTGACCGAAAAAGTAATGTTGCATCACATTACTTCATAAGGTGATTTTTGCGCATGTCTAAATGGTATCAGTTATCACCACAGGGTATTAAACAATGACGTGTATAATGTGGTAATATTAGGGTCACTGAAATTGGCCCCACTTTTTTGGTTTTTTAATTTTTTTTATTTTTTATTATTTGTTCGTCATTTGTTCGTTAATGTTCGAATGTAAAAATTGTTTGTTCGTTTTTTATTTATTTATAATTAATTAAACAAATGTGCACCCTTAAGTTGGTCCCGCTTGCTAAAATTTTTTGTTTTTATCGCTCAGATTTATTAATTTTGATAAATTATCGTTTGTTCGACTACTATTAATGATTGTTCGATCATAAAAACAATTAGATTTTTAATTCTTAATTATTTTTTATTTAATAATCAATATTTTTAAACAGGGTTAGCAGACAGTTATGAACTTATGATACTTGTATATTGTAATGAAATTAATAATTCCTAAATTCATTACGCAGTTGAAAAAATGTAAATATAAGGCACAAAAAATCTGTTTTTGTTGAAATGATATTTATTTATAAGTTTAAGAAATATATTGCAGGGATATTTAGTAGAAATTCATTTAATATGGAAGAATAAACTCAGTATGTGTATATATAGATACAATAAACAGACAAAAATAACAAAGAGACAAAAATTCTAAAAACTATATTTTTGGCTTGGATATCGATTTTAGATCACGCCCCAAGTATTATTTTTAAAAAATATGTACAGTTTTGACTTTCCTACAATTTTATTATATGTATAGATTTGTGTTTTGATGGAATACATACATAGATATACTGACGTCATCGGAAAAATAGTCAGAAAAGGTTTGCAGGACCTCAAACCTCTATTTTCTCTTATCTATACACGCAGCGGGAAATTAAAAATTTTGCCGGGTTTTTAAGGGGATTTTAATAGGTACGTAATTGAGGAAAAATTTCGGTAGGGGTTTGCAATTGGCAACGTTAACTTACAGTTTGATTTGAATTTTGAATACACTGATCAGTAGACATGCGCAAAACGGTACTTTGAAGTGTAATGCAACATCACTCATCACCTTTCAAAAAGTAATATCACCCGCAAATATCACTCATTACTCATCACATCACCTTAAGGAAATATCACCTCGAGGCTCGAGTAGCGTTTATTATTTTGCGTTGCATGACGCATGTTATGTATACATTGCTTTTTGTGCGAACTGCGAGTCATTACACTCTGAGTGTCTATTTCTTTTCAAACAAGAATACCCTAATAATTGATGACTAAATTGAATATAGTTTTAGTCTAATTAAAAGTTTTATTATAACATTACGATTATATTAATCGTAGTGTTAAAATTCATTTTTTCATGTAGGTACCTGATTTAAAAGTATCATGACGCCCGTACCTATGTGGAGTAGAGCAGAATAAACCAAACGTCTATAGACTTTCACTTTGACACGATTCACCAGTGGCACACCATCCACCAGACTCCAAGCTGCTGCTGAGATTTTAGATTTTCGAGAAAAACCTCAATAATACTTTTGCCTGATCCGGGGATATAATCCGGGACTTCATGGTCTTAGTCGAGTAGTCTAACCTCTAGACCACGATGCACAAAACAAACGACGTGCGACACATAGAACAATTAAAATGTATTTAAGTAAATTGCAAACAGTTATTGCGTAGTATTACGTGAACTCATTTTTATTATTAGTTAGATGTACATACAAATATGAACCGAATTGTTATCACCAAACGTTTCAAATTCAAAACATTCTAACATACTTAACGTACTCGTATACCCGGTCTCCCAGGTCGAACCAACGACCTCGATATTATTCGATTTATTTGAGTTTTACTGCCAGTTGCATATCTCCCGCACGTTACGCAATACACTCTTCTCTTGATAGTATAATATGTGATACGGCCAGAAACGACACTAACCGAACTGTACCGAGTGATGAATGAAGTGTGATGGTTGAAACGCTAGTGTGATGTGTGATGTTGCATCACCTTTCCGAGTGATATTACTTTTGTGATATTACACGCATCACCTACCCATGTCTACTGATCAGTGATCTGTGGTCTGTGGCTGTGGTCTGTGGTTTGAAATTTTGAATTTTAACTTGACGCCTATTGGAAGCAGGTATGCAAAATTTTTAAATTTTAACTTCTACTCAATTGCCATTAACTAGATTTCTATAATTTTAAAGTCGAACTATTTCACACGGTGTATTTTTCAGAACAGTTTTTCATCATATAATAATGCATTAAATATACCATTCATATTTCGGAAGTCGGAACACGTTGCAAAGAAAAGTTACTGTTCCAACATATTCATAATATTTTGTTATTAAGCTATTCGATACACTTAAACGTTCAGAGTAATAGTGAGTATTCTGTGTTTAATAATTTAAAAGTATCAGTTATTTTTAATAAAATATAATTATTTTTTTTTTTGAGGGTAGACACCTTCATGTTCTGTTTAAAATCTTCGTTATCCTGGCGTCAATCTGGCTTATAGTTAAGAGTTGATCCCTAAGATCTCAAGGAGCCAATTTAATACAGGATTTAATATTTAAATTGATAATGTATACGACAATCTTGTAGACCACGCTTGAAGAGGTTTCTTTCTGTGAATACCTTCCACAAAAAAAATTCGCACGATGTTTCTTATGCTGTGAAGATAATTTAGTATTTTTGGTAGGAAGTTCCGTATTTGTCTTATTTTATTTCGTACAATAGCAACAAAGTAGATTGGTCTCCTCATGGAAAGAAATAACCGCCTAAATACACTTTAAACGTTGATGGCAATGTGGCAAGGTTGGTTGTAAAACAGGTTTTTGTTTGATATAGCTTAAAAACTACCCAAACGAAATGTGCATGGATTATCAAAAGGGGAGTTAATTCATAATAAAAAGGACACATTGGTGTACGTTCAACGTAGAGGATGAATTTTCTATCCTCCTTGCTGATTAGGAACTGATTGGTGATTTTTTTCAAGACAACACTTATTAAATTATCTATAAGAATTGAAGCATTTAACATAGTGTATGTATAACTTGGTTGTTACTTGCATATCTACTATACTAATGTTGTAAAGAGTCGCTAGTATTTTATATGGAACATAGAAGCTCTGAAATTGCTGTTTTAATAACCAGCTAATCCACTCACAGTCAAAGCTGTATGGGTCAGCTATTGTTAATATACTAGCTATTACTTGCATCTTCAATGGTGTGATCAATAGTCATTACTTTCTTTTGCTCACTCATGTTAAAAATGTCTTCTTCTTTCAGTAAAAGTTTCATCAATATCAATCCAGTCATTCCAGAGGTTACTCTGTAGTCTGTACAAACAGAATGTCACTGAAATTTTAAAAATGATTATATAGGTATTAGTATAGAAAAAGTAACATTTTGCACTTGAAAATACCTAGTAATTTTGAAATCACAAACACATCAATTATATTTATATGATCATTTATATGTATACATAAATCATAAAATATATCTATTGGGTTATTCTTATTTTATGTTAATTTTATATAATAATACATATTTTTAGAAAATAATACATATTAATTTTAGGCATTGTTTTATGTACTTAATAGGTTAGCAAACAATGAGATTGTTCTGGCAATGCTGGGTTACTATTCATGTTGTAGAGCTAGAATGCCACATGCATTCATCGGCTATTCCGTCCTTGATACCAGAGTGTAACCGACAAACACTGAATATTGAGGCAGGAACAGGTTAGGTGTAGACAAGGAAGAATTGTGCTATCTATTTAGTAAATGTATATATGGTGACATTAAATAATAAATTGTCAGAAAATAATTAAATCTATCCATCTTCTATCTTATATATAAAAATCAATGGCTGTTCTTTAGTCTCGCTAAAACTTAAGAACGGCTGAACTGATTTGGCTAATTTTGGTTTTAAATTAATCATTGAAGTCCAGGGAAGGTTTAAAAGGTGAGAAAATATAGAAAAAAATAAGAGTAGTTAAAAAGGCAGAACAATGTTTGCCGGGTCAGCTAGTTATAAACAAATATTCATTACACAAATTACACAAATTGAACTGACACTAAAGTAAGTAAAATATTTTGTTTGTGATATATTTGGCAGTCCACAATGTTAATACATGGAAATACATATATAAATACTGAAATATAATAAATAAATATCCAAACCCAAAAATACGTTTCACAAATATTTTTCCCTGTCGAAAATCAAACCAGCCCTCTTTGTGAAATCAGGGCCACTAACCACATGACCACCAGGTGGACTAATATATAAAAACTAATACTATAATGTGTGTGATTATATGTTTATTCTGGCCATTGTGTACGTGCCTCTGTGTAAATATGTATGTTAATTGTTCACAGGTTATATTATGAAATATACATATAGTCTTTGTCATAAACCACTTTTAAATATAAACAAATGCTGGGTGAAGGTGGGCCTTTCTTCACCAAAGAAACATTGGCGACGGTGGTGGAGAGGTGAGAAATTTTAGCACCATTTCCCTTTTTTAAGGTTTCCACCTTTCACTGATATCTATATTAAATGATTAAATGATAAACAATCTCTCAAGTTTGGCAACTGATTTTAGCTGTAAGGAAAATAGTATTCATGTATTTATATTAACATGTATGTCTATGTTTAAATGTAGAAGTTTGGATGTTTGGATGGATGGATGTTTGTTACTTAATCAAACGTAAACTACTGAACAGATTTGGATAAAATTTGGAATACAGGTAGATAATAACCTGGAATAACACATAGGCACATAGGGTTTTATCCCAGAAAAATTAGATGATTCTGTGGTATCCACCTAAAGCTTTTGTAATACAGTGGGCTGCATGCTGCAGCTCCTATCACATGAATGGGGTGTGTGTAATGTTTATTTTCATTAATTGAATGTACTAGTAATGCATTTTATTTCAAAACTAGCTGTTGCCAGCGACTTCATCCGCACGGACTTCGTTTACTCCGCACAGCACCTCCCCTGTAGGCGATAGCGTGATAATATGTAGCCTATATGTTGACCCGACCTGTTAGTAATATTCATGCAAAATTTGAAGTAAATTCATGTAGTACTTTTTGAGTTTACCCCGGACATACATACAGACAAACAGATAAACAGACAAACAGACAAACAGATAAACAGTCAAACAGATAAACAGACAAAAAGTCTAAAAACTATATTTTTGGCTTCGATATCGATTGTAGATCACGTCCCAAGTATTCTTTTAAAAAAATATTCAATGTACAGTTTTGACTTTCCTACAATTTTATTATATGTATAGATATTAGTTTCCTACAATCCTCTGCAATATAAACTTTAATTGTGCTTACTTTCATACTTTGCCGTTCACGCAATTGTCTTTAAAAGGGGCCCAAAGCTTTTCCTTTACATATTAATATATAGATTTACATTATTATTCTCTTTTACAGATATCATGCATACAATATTCATCTTTGATTGAGATGACCATGACTTAAAGCTTATGCTCAAGCACAAATAATGATACCAGGAACCAGATAGTGTGTGAAGTATGTGAGATTCTGGCAGTACAATTGTCAGCTGTCAAGAGTGTGTCTATCCTTATTTCAGTAATAAACATCTACTTTCCTACAAGACAGTGCTAAAGAGACCAGATAACACCACAAGAGGTTATTTATTTATATCGTTAGATAACAAACAAGCGTAAGGTGGCTCTTCTGATGGAAAGAGATAGCTTATGGACACCAAAAATGTTATGGTGAGTTGCTATATTATGGGGGGGTATTAATGCTACATCCATAAGTTAACCGGCTACCTTACTCTAAACTGGAGCACGACAGGGACAAGCACTGACGCTAGTGTATCAGTGCTGCTCATTGTCATATAAATTAATCATTCCAACTCCGTCACAGAGAGTGCGATATACCATTAACATCATTGATGTCTATGGATGGTGGTATCACTTTTCATCAGGATAACTACCCATTTTGTTTTCTACCTAAGGAATAAAATGACGAGAATAAAGTGAAATATGTGTATTTCTGGGTTTAGTTGCTTACTAAATATATTTCAGTATTTATGTACAAATAAACATATATAAATAGAACTGAGGTATGTCAAAATAACTAGGTTCTTTCGAGAGCAGTGATTTCTTTTTATGCTACTGATAACTACTAAGATTCCCGTCTGTCACTCGTTTTGTATGGAGTAATCTCTGGGTCAGCTGGACTGATTTTGGTGGAACTTCCAGCGAAACATAGAAGAGCTTGTAGGGCAGGAAATAGGTTACTTTTTGCCCGAGTGAGCAAAAGAAAGTAATATTTTTAGATCATGTAAACTAAGTAATAGCTAGTTTATAAATATACTAGCGACCTGCCCGCGGTTTCACCCGCGCAGCTTTTGTTCCTGTGGGAATATCGAAAAGGTTTATACACTTAAACCTTCCTCAGAAATCAGTCTATCTATTAAAAACAACCACATCAAAATCCGTTGCGTAGTTTTAAAGATTTAAGCATTATGTATGCTTAAATCTTTAAACATAGGACATAAGGACATAGGGACAGACAGAGAAAGCGACTTTGTTTTATACTATGTAATGAGTT
Source organism: Apodemia mormo (assembly GCA_036924255.1). NCBI lineage: Eukaryota > Metazoa > Arthropoda > Insecta > Lepidoptera > Riodinidae > Apodemia > Apodemia mormo. The sequence goes on along the minus strand of JAUPFN010000028.1, from coordinate 180,854 downwards.
CAGTATTTATGTATGAATTTCTGTTAGCTATGGTATCTTTGACACCAATATCACAAATAATTTTCTAGCAGGAGTTAATGTTTACAGGAAGGAGGTCATCTCTTCAAGGTGGTGTGTGAACTGTGAGATGCGGCTGGCAGAGTTCAGTCAACTCTGTACAGGATATTACACATAGATTTGTATGGAAATGCATGACCTGTGTATGAGGGCATAAATAATTTGCTGTACTTTAAAGACACCTGTTTGCATGCTCGAGTGTCCGAACATGCTTTGCCGGTTGACACTTTTTGATTTTAACTTCTGCATATTAGCTTATGTGTTTTGTTCACATTGAAATTTAATTTTAAATGGTCATCACAATAATGTTGCTCGCTTTACATGCACCCAGAAATGTTTTCATGTTGCTGGAGGGTGACTCGGATAAATTTCCCCCGAGTCAAATAACTTTTGTATACAATAAGAATTAAGCTTTATTTGTCTGCAAAAAGGATTACACTGTTTAATATTTTATGACTTAAATTATTATTTTTTATGTTTTTGAGCTCCTTCCAACTCCTTCTAGTTCTGCCTGTTTCGTACCATATCCATCCATTTCTGTCCAGCTATTGCGCTTATATAATCTTGTTTCCATGGTCTGATTATATATACAAAGGTTCCACGGTGACTATTATACCACGGAACCTTTATATATATGTATAGATAAATGCTTTTAGCTATTGACATATTATTTGCAGGTTTTACACGGAGTGAAGGTCGCTTAGTCTCCATATTATTTCTAAACTTGGATGGCAGTTGGAAGAACTTTACAAGGTAATTATAAGGTGTGGTTTATGACAAAAAGGTTATTCAAACAATTACATTATGTTAAGTATTTTTTATCTTCTGTACTCGCTCCCTTACTCCAGCTATCCAGTGTGCTCCCATCCTTATCTATATTAACGTTATAAAGAGGAAAGATTTGTTTGTTTATTTGCAACAATTTAACTCAAAAACTTCTCAACCAATTTAAAAAAATCTGACACCTTTAGAAATCTACATTATCCTGGAGTGACAAGCTACTCTTTTACTCAACTGACCAACGGAATTAATGATTTTTGTCCACGTGAACCAAGTACTGCTAGTTAAATACAGTCCATTTCTTCTAAATTGTCCAAACATAATAACAAAGTCCACCTTTTATAAAAACATTAAAGTTTCACGTCAATCATATACACTGAATTAAATATTATTAGATTATTGTATTCATTAATTTTAAACGGTTTGTTTGGCACTAAAAACTTTTTCTAATATATCGTTTTATCACATTTAATTTACGAAAACTTACTAGAAACTAAAATTTATTTGTACAGTTAAAAAATACCATATGAAGTTGACACATACAATATGAACTACTCTATGAAATTAATAGACACGGGCAATAATGAACGAATTGTAAAACGAACGAATGAGTAATGGAATGATTCTTTATCAAACATTCATAAAATATGATAAATAGCTTGTAACAATGTTAAATATTGTTAACTGTTTAAAAGTTAAATATTTATTAATAGAATATAAAATATACGCTTTATTGAATCATAATTTTTCAAAGATTAACACTTTTAAAGTAATAATATAGTTTTAAAATTTGTTAAATGTGATTAATTTTGTAATAGTAAAATAACCTGCTTTTAATAAAATAAAAGCTTTATTTTGTTAAAGGCAGGTTATTTAATGATTTTAAAGAATCGTTACGTACCACAATAATGCGACGATCTTGTAATACAAAAAAACGTAAGTATTGTTTTTGTTAATAGTTAGTTATATTTAAATACATTTGTCTCATAATACTATAAAATTATTTTAATTATTTAAATCTAATGATACTGCTCCCATCACGCAAAGATTCCTAGTTTTTCATACTTATTTTTCTGAATTAGTATGGATCAACTTTTTTGAGAAAAAAAAGATAATTGATTACATTTATTTTCTCAAAAAAACGAGATTAATGTTTTTTTTAATAGTTATTCTATTTTAATTCATTTATCTTGTAATATTATAAAATTAATTAAATTATTGAGAATGTTACGCAAATTCGCCATTTTGCTGGTAGTTTCAATACTTACTAAAACAATCATGCTTGCAGTAAAAATGTTAATGTTGTATTTAAGGAAGTTTGCAGTCTTTAATATTTCACTGACTCATTAGATGAAGGGTGTAGCCGGGATAGGTTAAGTACTCCAAATCAGACGGGCATCTTATTTGTGTCTCCGTGAGGAACAAGATACATGGTTTATGAGTCTCCAGGTAGAAATGGACAGCAGCGAGATTAGAATGTAAACCTCTGATGTTAGTGAGGCCTACTTTCATCGAGAGGGAGTGCTGTCGCTGTACAACATTATTCCTGTACCTTGTCCTTTTCACTAAATAGAATGAGTGAAGTAGGTGTAAGGACGGCAGTGAATCGAGGCGCTACACACATCTCAAAGTTACACTGTTGGGGACTAGTCTGGAGACTGCGGGGACGCCCGAGCCCCCACAAGAATGGCGAATTTTGCGATTTTTCGCTAGTTGGCGGGGAAGCCTTTCACATGTGGCTAGCACGCTACTTGGGCCCCCTACTGACTAGCGGTCGACCAGCGGTGCACCGTGCCTCGGATCCCGCTACCCTCCATGACTAGTCTCCAGATACGTCAACGTCAGTGTGTATCACATCGTCCTGATTGTATAGGCGCAACTGATTCGACCCGTCTCAGTAGAGCTACATCAGCGTCAAAGTGACGAAAAACGGATGCTTGGCGCCACGACTTCAGCCTATGGGTGGTGTTTCTAGCCGTGACATATGTTTCCCACCATATCACCTGATTAGCACCACCCAGGGGCCACGTGTAGGGATAGAGAATTCCGGGTGTTCTCCTACGGACGAAGATGATTCAGCCCCCAAATTGTGTTTAGTGGATTTCGATTTCTCTAGAGCATACTGACCTTGGGATTAAAATAAGAAATGGCAGAAAGGTCAATGCCTTTATTGATAAAAAAAATCTGTGGCGTCTACCAGCAGAGGTAATTTTTTTTATTGCGTAGTGCTAACAAATTAAACTAGGTCATACCTAAGTAACGTTCATAATGTTTCTTCTTCTTCTATACAAAATAGTGCAAAATAATATAATACTAGCTATCGCCTATAGACGAAATTCCACCATAGACTAATTAAAATTTGTTTTAAGTTTTACAACTGATTTTAGCCGTAAAGAAAATAAATAAACCTTAGTATACAATACAACATTTTTTTAAATGTTGTATAGGATATTTCATATTCAGATCGTATGTTTTTTTTGCGATCTTAGATATCAACACTAAAATTATATAATAAATAATAATAGGTACCAACATATCCAGAGGGCTGGTAGCATTAATTAGGTCGTTGAATGAACACAATTATTATCTAAACTCCTAGATCTTGAACTAATCTTGATTATAATTAAAGTTTACTTTTTGATTAATACACCAAAACACTTTTAAATTAACCTGTATCTTAAACTGCAACCAACACAGAGCACACACCACTTTTTTTTTTTATTAATGCCAGTCTTATTTCTTTTATTATCCCCAAGAGCATACTTGAAAAAAGAGTGCCAACTTGATGTTATTTTGTACGATGTTTCGTTCAGAAATGAATGAAAATCATAGAGTACTGTATTGAAAATGGTAAAGAAGGAAAATATTCTTTTTTTTTGGGTAAAAACCCTAGACGTTAGTGGTGGTGATATATAGAGATTATAGCGCAGATACGTAATTTCTTAGTGGTATCGTTAGTTACCGTGGTATCGTAAGGGGGATTTTAATTTCTTTCTCAATTAGATTAGAAATGTCGATTTCTCTTGAGATCCTGGCATTAAAATCAGACAGAAAGTTCGATGCCTTTATTGACAAAGGAAAATCCTGTGGTGTCTACCAGCATATTCTTTTTAAATAGCACAGTGCAAACAAGTTAAATTAGATCATACCAAAAGTAAACTACCGAACACAATTAATATCATTCATTCAATTTAATCTGTCATACTTGTTCAACAGATCTTTCGATTTTTCCAACCATATTAATTGTCTATGACCAATTGTCCGCCATTATTGTTTACTAAAATGGACAAGGAAAAAGAAATACACTGTATATGTTGACATATATTATGTAGATTATGTTGACATACAAATATAATTGGAGTGTCTGTTTGTAATATTAAGATAACCGCTTTTTACCAAATGCATATGGATGTATACACGGTACGTGTACCAAAATATATTTTTTTAAAGTTTTTGTCTGTCTATCTGTCTGTCTGTCTGTCTGTCTGCTTGTTCCAAGTTGTACAAAAAATAAAACTGGAGTGTCAGTTTTTAATATTAAAATAACCACTTTCAACTAAATCCATATGGATGTATACACAGTACATGTACCAACATAACATTTTCAAAATATTTGTCCATCTGTCTGTTTGTTCCACCTAATCTCTGAAACGGCTGGACCTATTTTGACGGGACTTTCACTGGCAGATAGCTGATATAATAAGGAGAAACTTAGGCTACTTTTATTTTAGAACTTTTTCACACGGACGTCACGGGCACAACTAGTTTAATATGTATTGATTAGTATTAAATGAATTAAGATGCACCACTTACATTAGTCATGTTTCTGTTTTGCTCGAGGTTGGCTAGTATAGCCCTGCCCTGCCTGCCTGCCCCCTAGTATGCCCTTAGGCGTTAAGTTTAACATGTGTAAGTTTTGTTGTACATGAATATAAATAAATCGATACATATAATAAAATCGTAGGAAAGTCAAAACTGTACATTGAATATTTTTTTTTAAAAGAATACTTGGGGCGTGATCTGCAATCGATATTGAATCCAAAAAATATAGTTTTTAGAATTTTTGTCTATTTGTCTGTATGTATGTCCGGGGTAAACTCAAAACGTACTGCATGGATTTACTTCAAATTTTCATGAATATTACTAATAGCTCGGGTCAACATATAGGCTACATATTATCACGCTATCACCTACGGGGGAGGAGCTGTGCGGAGTAAACGAAGTCCGCGCGGACGAAGTCGCTGGCAACAGCTAGTAAATAAATAAAATAAATATTATGTGGAATATGTTGACTAAATACATACTAATCTCGGCAGCCATGTTGTGCACACGCACATCCATATCCTGTAATTTATTGGGTTTGCTCTTGTCGGTATGGACCCCTTTGACACATAGTCATTCTTCCAAGCGGTACGTAAAATGCGAACTGGCTATACGTGTCACTACCACCGTGACAGTACACTAAAACGGTAAAAGAGCGTAAGAAAATCAAATCAATCAGTTTTACAAAGAGTTGAAAAAGCATAAAATATTTCTGTCATTAGTAAAAACTGATTTTCTTGCATTCGAAGTAATAATAATAATTCTTTATTTGCACGAAATAGGAGTACAAAAAGATGTTATAAAGTGAATTACAGTTCTTCCTACTTCACCATATAATGGCATGCAAATTTTCAGTTATATATTTATTTAAACATGCAAGACCTGTGTACATTTATAAGCAAAAAAAAAATACCAAATTCTGAAATAATTAGTAGTCAGTGCTAAATTAAAATTTTACAAGTATGTAATTTCGCCGTTAGATGGCGGTTTACTTAAAGTCAATCCTTGTACTGTACCTTGTACTCTACTAGGTTGTAGAGTTCCATAATGTCTCGCCTTGGTCTGCTACCACCACCCTGTCTGTTCTTGTCGCAATAGGGTCACTGCTTGTCACTGTCGTATTCCGGCTTGGAGGGGGGAGAGCCATACATTTGGAGGGGGATAGCAAGGTATCATTAACATCTTTGGTGTCTATGGGGGATGGTTGTCACTTTCAATAAGGAGAGCCATCTGCTTGTTTCTTCACTACATAGTATAAAACAAAGTCGCTTTCTCTGTCTATCCCTATTTCCCTATGTCCCTATGTATGATTAAATCTTTAAAAATACGCAACGGATTTTGATGCGGTTTTTTTTAATAGATAAATTGATTGTTGAGGAAGGTTTTAGTATACAAACCTTTCCGATATTCCCACGAGAACAAAAGCTACCGGTAACAAACGCTACGCGGGTGAAACCGCGTGCAGGTCGCTAGTATGATATAAATAAACATGGTCTGAGCCACAAACAAATTATTGAAATACTAGCTGTTGCCAGCGACTTCGTCCGCGCGGAGTTCATTTACTCCGCACTGCCCCTCCCCCGTAGGTGATAGCGTGATAATATGTAGCCTATATGTTGACCTGACCTATTAGTAATATTCATACAAAATTTGAAGTAAATCCATGCAGTACTTTTTGAGTTTACTCCGGACATACAGACTGACAAACAGACAAACAGACAAATTTTAAAAATTATATTTTTGGCTTCGATATCGATTGTAGATCATGCTCCAAATATTCTTTTAAAAAAATATTCAATGTACAGTTTTGACTTTCCTACGATTTTATTATATGTATAGATTCTCAATCCGCCATTTTACAGCAGCTCTGTGGATATCCCGATCAAAATTTATAAACATTAAAAGAATTGGCAAAGATACAATAGAAAAATAATGTTATTTTCATGTTACAGAAATTATTTCGTAAAATCGCCGCTAGATGGCAGAGTATGAAATTATTTAAACCTTTCATTGTTATCTAGGCAGTTATTTAGATTTTTATATCAAGCTTATCAATCGAGTGAAAATTGGTAAACAGTAAAAGAATTGATCGAGTTATTTAATTGTATAGAAAAGGTTTTTCTTTTACATTTGAAGTTAGTAAAATCGCCGCTAGATGGCGGTGTATTCAATTATATTGAACATAGTATCTATTTGTATATAATTACAGTAAGTTTTGAGGATGCCATAGAATTGGTAAAGATGCAATATAACTAGCAAACTTTGTCATTACTGCACTATAGATTCCTTACAGTTTAATTACGTCAACATACCACGAGGTGGTTTCGTATTTATTTACATTAGTTTGTGTCTGTTTCAAGGCAGCTCACTAAATATTGGTTATTGAGATTTTAAAACAAGAGAGGGACTTGGATAGGCCAATGAATAATAGTAGAGGAATGTTTCCTTGTAATTGAAGTACTAAGCATCAGCAATATTTTATTGGAGCTGTCTAGATATCCGTATCAAGGATTTTTAGGAGTACCTTCATAGAATATAGTACTATTATCATTTTTTTCCGGTTTTTTTACTAAATGTATATAAGCATAAAATGCTTTCAATCATATACAGTGTGTAAAAAAACCTGTTTGATCGTCAGAGGCATTTGGTAGCTTAATACAATCATATCTGTGTAATTATTTTGTGGATATTGATGGATAAATTTTTTAAATATATACTAAAAAGAGACACTAAAAATACGATATTTTTAGGGTTCCGTACCTATTAAGGTAAAATGGGACCCTATTTAAGCCTCCACTGTCTGTTTGTCTGTCTGTCACCAGGCTGTGTCTCCATAAACCGCAATAAAAATTTTCACAAATGGTGTATTTCCGTTGCCGCTATAACAATAAATACTATAAAAAAAGACTCTACTATATAAAAGAAGCTCAATGTTAATAATGGTAGCAGGTAGACGATTAAATTTTTCACAGAATATTTAGTTGTATATTACCTTTCAAAATAAATAATTAAATAAAAATAACGTAAATATTAAAGAGGGGCTCCCACACAACAAATGAATTTTTAAAACATTTTTTACTCGATCAAATTACATAATAAACCGGTAGAAACTTCAATATTTTCAAAAAGTATGTATTTTTAAATAACTATAAATTAAATACCTAATACATAAATATCTAAGTACACATACAACAAACGTGATTTTATTTTATAGATGACTAGCTGTTGCCAGCGACTTCGTCCGCGCGGACTTCGTTTACTCCGCACAGCACCTCCCCTGTAGGCAGTAGCGTGATAATATGTAGCCTATATGTTGACCCGACCTGTTAGTAATATTCATGCAAACTTTGAAGTAATTCCATGCAGTACTTTTTGAGTTTACCCCGGACATAAATACAGACAGACAAACAGACAAAAATACAAACAGACAAACAGACAAAAATTCTAAAAAATATATTTTTGGCTTCGATATCGATTGAAGATCACGCCTCAAGTATTCTTTTAAAAAATATTCAATGTACAGTTTTGACTTTCCTTTTTTTTTCGGAATGTCTCAATTGCTGTTAGCCTTATGGGCTGATACAGCTTCACCGGTCGCGGGGGCAAGCAGAGTGCTCAGCCAGAATTTATAGGTGTAGGGCTGTACGCCCTCCGCCCTAAGGGTGTCTCCTGTGAGACCGAACCTCGGCTTAGGGTGAGGTCGTGATTTGCGATGAGAGGGCTAGTGGCATTGTTTTGTCGAAACTTGCCCTTGGGCTCGGTTCGCCGAAGGGTGATACAGGGGTCCTCGTCGCCGCCGGCGGCGACGGTGTCGCGAATGTAGGTGTGTAATGTTGTCGTGTAAACCGTTGGCCAGAGTTATCGGGTCATCGGGATCGGTAAGTACGTGGCGGGGCCTACGTGATTTGGGATCTGGATTAGGATCTGGGATGTAGTCAGCCGCGGCTACCACCAGTGGGTTCGGATGCGAGATGGCACGATCGAAGTATCTTTTAGAGATGTCTTTGAAATGCTTTGCTAAGCTCGGCAATTCAAGATCGTTATGGAGGTCTACGTTGCGCATATACCACGGTGCTCCCGTGGCAATACGCAGGAATTTATTTTGTACCACTTGCAACGGATGCAAGTCCGTACGGGGGAGGTGGGCAAACGCTACGCAAGCGTAAGAAAGGATGGGGCGTACGCACGACTTGTAAAGTGTCACCTTGTTTCTAAGTGACATTTTACTGCGTTTATTGATGAGATTATATAACAGACCTACAACGAACTTAGCCTGCCTACTAGAACTTGTATGTGCGGTTTGAATGACATTTTGCTGTCCAACGTTACCCCGAGGTACTTGACTTTCCTTTCCCACGGGATGACGTTTCCGAACAGGGTAATGTTGCCTAGCTTACGCAGACCGCGCCTTTGTTGTCGCGGGTGTTTACCGCGGCGAAAGTACACAGCTGCACTTTTTGTGGGGTTTATTTCGATACGCCATTTTCTGAACCAATCAGCAAGGGCGTTGGCCGCAGCCTGCAGCCGCTTGGTGATTGTTACTTCGGAAAAGTTGGACGTATAGAGGGCGGTGTCGTCGGCGAACAACGCGAGCTCGACGTGCGGCTCGCGTGTTACGTCGCACGTGTAGAGGGAGAATAATACGGGTGACAGTATGGAGCCCTGCGGGACACCTGCTGTAATCGATCTATATGACTTTCCTACGATTTTATTATATATATATAGATGGTGCAGAACCCTTCGTGCGCGAGTCCGAATCGCACTTGGCAGTTTTTTTTAAATATAGCTATATCTTTCGGATCGCACAGGGTTTTTACACACTATAATATATTTATTCGTGGCCACGATTCCGATCCGATAGTAACTCAAAAAATGTTGACTCGTCAAAAGTGTCTGTAAGGTATAATTTTAAATAAAAATGGCTTTGACTGACTGACTATTCTAGAACAGTACAAGAGTTTAGGAAAATCAAAAGATACAGCTTCACTAAGTGTTGAAAAAGTTCAAAACATTTCTGTTATTAGAGTAAATAAAATTCCTTGCATTCGAAGTACATATTTTCGCCGCTAGATGGCGTTGTACTGTGATATTAATTTGCCATGTTTTGTCGCAGCTGTCTTTATGTCTTATCCTATAAATATCCTTAACGATATCATAAAGGTACTGGCTGGCGAGAATTACTAAACATTTGATCAAATACACCACATTCCTAATTTATATAAGTACCAAGGAAAATCTTACAATTTAAGTTTTTCTTTTTTATATCATAAGGTAGCAAACGAACAGATGGCTCTTCTGATGGATAGAGTCACTAATGTCAGATATTCCACTCCAATATTTCTTGAACCATCTAAATACCATTATAAGGATATTTAGCCAGCTGCTACGAAATGACGTGAACTATAATAGCTAAATACAACGCCGTGTAGCGGCAATTTTACAAATTTATTGTCTCCTGTGTTGGTATAACGACTGATTATTCGAGGGACTGCCTTCTTGACTACTAGGTGGTAGAGTTCTGCATTGTCTCGCCCGGGTCTGGTACCACCGCCTTATCTATTCCTGCCGCAATAGCGTCAGTGCTTGTCGCTGTCGTGTTCCGGTTTGGAGGGTAAGGTAGCCGGTAAACTTATGCATGTGGCATTAGACCTCGCTACAAGATAGCAACGCACCATTAACACCTTTGGTGTCTATGGGCGATGGTTGACTCTTTCCATCAGGAGACCCATCTGCTTGTTTGCTATCTTATTATTTATTAATCATAAGATATTTTTTTAAAATCATAAGATTGCAAACAAGCAGATGGCATTTCTGATGGATAGAGTCACTAATGTCGGATATTCAACTCCAGTATTTCTGGAACCATCTAAATCTATACATATAATAAAATCGTAGGAAAGTCAAAATTGTACATTGAATATTTTTTAAAAAGAATACTTGGGTCGTGATCTACAATCAATATCGAAGCCAAAAATATAGTTTTTAGAATTTTTGTCTGTTTGTCTGTATGTATGTCCGGGGTAAACTCAAAAAGTACTGCATGGATTTACTTCAAATTTTGCATGAATATTACTGACACCTCGGGTCAACATATAGGCTACATATTGTCACGCTATCACCTATGGGGGAGGAGCTGTGCGGAGTAAACGAAGTCCGCGCGGACGAAGTCGCAGGCAACAGCTGGTACTATTATAAAGATATTTAGACAGCTGTTACGGAATGAGATGATTTCAATCTGAGGTACATTCATTACACTAGTGTCATATATTCTACTCCAGTATTTCTGGAACCATCTAAATACTATTATAAATATATTTAGCCAGCTGCTACGAAATGAGGAACTAAAATAGCTAAATACAACGCCGTGTAGTGGCAATTTTACAAATTTATTGTCTCCTGTGTTGGTCTAACGACTGATTATTCGAGTGACTGCCTTCTTGACTACTAGGTGGTAGAGTTCGGCATTGTCTCACTCGGGTCTGGTACCACTGCCTTACCTATTCCTGCCGTAACAGCGTCAGTGCATGTCACTGTCGTGTTACGGTTTGGAGGGTAAGTTAGCCGATAAACTCGTGCATGTGGCATCAAGACCCCGCCACAACAAGAGCAATATACTATTAACATATTTGATGTCTATCAGCGATGGCTGTCGACGATGGAAAAACCCTCATGTGACATCCGCGATGTCACTGAGTAGAGTAAATATGGAACAAATTCAATGAAGATCTGGAAAATAAAAGTCTACTATAATATTAATATTTCAATGTATTTATTGTAATTGATTACACAAATTCGTCACTAGATGGCGTTGTATCCGCGCTATTTACAAAACACCTCCTTTATTTAACCCCTAACGCAAAACACTAGTATTATGACTTTGACATACTATATGTATGTCTTTGTATATGTCTGTGACACCGTAACTCTTAACGGATAAACCGATTTAGATGAGTTTCGTTTTAATTTCAAAGTTGCTTATACAGAGGGTGGTTCTTAGATGTATTGTATCAAAATCGGCCCAGCCGTTTCAAGGCGATCAGCCCTTTTTTCTATAAATTAAGCAGGCCTAATCTAGTGAGCATCAGAATGGACGGTCACTACTGATATTTTACATCGAAACTATTATAGGAAGTTGTTTCCTAGTTGCTACTAATCATTAAATAGTTGCTACCTAAGAACAGAAAGAAATAAACTACTATTTAAGGTGACCGGCCATTCTGATATCAGAATGGCCGGTCACCTATCCAGTGATCACAAACTGCGCAAAATAAATCGAGTTGTTTTTAAGCAATAGTTGCTACGAACTGCTACCTTCATATGTATCGTTTTGAACCTTATAGCTTTTAAGGGTAAAAAGTTATAATCATTTGATTAAATTAAAATCTATACTTCTAAAATATCCGTTGAGCAAATTCGATATCAAACATAATATGTGATTTATATGCAGGCGCTACTTGATAGTTTTGTTTCAACTGTTATTTATTAGATACATATACATTAAGTGATTAACGTTTATAATTATAATATAAGGAAGACAGAAACATTATTTTACAAATATGGATCAAATTCGCAGCCCCTTGGCTGATTGTGATTGCCCTGACACTTTTTTTTAATTTTTCACATTTTTTGTAGTGTTCTACCTGGGATTTGAGCGCGGGACCTCTTGAATCGAACGTGGAGCATTCACCACTTTACCAACGAGGCAGTCCATCAAGTAGCGCCTGCATATAAATTACATATTATGTTTGATATCGGATTTGCTCATCGGATTTTTCAGGAGTATAGATTTTAATTTAATCAAATGATTATAACTTTTTATCCTTAAAAGCTATAAGGTTCAAAACGATACATATAAAGGTAGCAGTTCGTAGCAACTATTGCTTAAAAATAACTCGATTTATTTTGCGCAGTTTGTGATCACTGGATAGGTGACCGGCCATTCTGATATCAGAATGGGCGGTCACCTTAAATAGTAGTTTATTTCTTTCTGTTCTTAGGTAGCAACTATTTAATGATTTGTAGCAACTAGTAGCAACTAGTAAGCAACTTCCTATAATAATTTCGATGTAAAATATCAGTAGTGACCGTCCATTCTGATGCTCACCTGATCTATGTGAAATTTAATAATCCGTAACATTTACATGGTATTGTGATGAAATGATAACTTGATCTGCAGTTACAGGATTCCAATACGAAATTCACCAGTTCTTTCGTGTTATGACCTGCAAATTCACCGTGTTTGTCCTGGTTCTTTTAAAGAATGGACCAACAGTAGTTCTGCCAGGCATATCGTAAAAGGCGAATTGGCCATACGTGTCACTCCTATCATGACTACTATATGGTAGAGTACCACAACGTCTCGTCCGGGTATTTGGTACCACCGTCTTACCTACTCCTCCCGCAATAGCGTCAATGCTTGTCGTTATCCTGTTCCGGTTTGGAGGGTAAGGTAGCCGGTGGACTTATATGGCATTGCCATACCGAAACATGGACAGTATTGCACCATAAATATCTTTGGTGTCTGTAGGCGATGGTGTTTTTTAGTCAGGAGAGCCATACGCGTGTTTGCTATCTTATGATATAAAAAATTGCACATGAGGTATGAATCCAGGACCTTATAATCTGAGTTATTTAGGCTAACCACATGATGGCACATGATTTAAATTAATTTGATAATTGTGTAATTTCCAGGTTGAACTGAAGAAGAAGGGATTACACAAAAGTTGGAACTAAATCATAACTTACACAAAAAGTGGAGAGTTCGTTGGGAAGAGAAGAGGAGTCGCGCGATAAACTACACATTATATATTATTATATATAATGTGTAGTTTGTCGCGCGACTCGTTTCATCTGAAATTACTATCAATCCCATTGATATAAAAAACCCAAGATACCCAGTCAGTGTCTCAAAAACGTCCGCTAAAAATAAGCGCAAAATTTCAAATTGTGCGCTCATTTTAAGTAGCTGCGCGTCGATCGCGACACTATTTTGTTACTCTTTGTATATTCCTTTGTAAAATCTATACATATAATAAAATCGTAGGAAAGTCAAAACTGTACATTGAATATTTTTTAAAAAGAATACTTGGGACGTGATCTACAATCAATATCGAAACCAAAAATATAGTTTTTAGAATTTTTGTCTGTTTGTCTGTATGTATGTCCGGGGTAAACTCAAAAAGTACTGCATGGATTTACTTCAAATTTTGCATGAATATTACTAACAGGTCGGGTCAATATAGGCTACATATTATCACGCTATCGCCTACGGGGGAGAAGCTGTGTGGAGTAAACGAAGTTCGCGCGGACGAAGGTGCGGGCAACAGCTAGTATATTTAATAAAATCAGTTATCAAAGTTGAGATTTTATTGTGTAGTATATATTCGAATTTCAACCACAGGCGATCGTTATTAGTCCAAATAATTATTTCAGTTTTTTAATCAAAAGTTTATAATTTATAATTTTGTTATATTCTACACTTTTTATCGTCGGCACTTGGTGAAACTCCATTTTAACACAATATTTGCTAGCTGATAACACTTGTACTGTTTCACAATAAGATAATTATATTTAACTAGCTGTGCCCGCGACTTCGTTCGCGTGGAAAAAATTCTAAAATAAAAACCCGCATAGTTACCATTCCCGTGGGATTTCTGGGATAAGAACTATTCTATGTCTTTTCTTGGGTCTCCAAACTATATTTGTACCAAATTTTATCCAAATCGGTTTAGTGGTTTGGCCGTAAAAGCGTAACAGACAGACAGACAGAGTTACTTTCGCATTTATAATAATATAGTATGGATTTCCAACATACATAGGATGTACATTTGCCTTCAAATCTGTTATTTGTGACATTTAGTTTTCGTTGTTAGTTAATAATTGTAAATACCCTGAGGATGCTTGTGTAAGCGAAACCGGTCGGAAATTAAATATAATTATTGTGAAACAGTACAAGTGTTATCAGCTAGCAAATATTGTGTAATTTTGTTAATACCCTTTTGTATTAACAAAATTACAAATGAAGTTTCACTAAGTGCCGACGATAAACAATGTAAAATACATCAAAATTTTATGTTTCAACCTTGATGCAAATTTGTTAAATTCCCTAGTGATAATTTCTCTCGTAAGTTAATTTATTTATTTCTTAAAGTGAACAAAGTTTCTCAAAACGGATTATTTATTGACTTAATTTAGTGTAGTTTAGTTAGTTAGTTAAACTTTTTATTTATATTTAATACAAATGTTATATATTTTGAAATTTTAATCTGGTGATATTAGTTAATTTTGGATTTATTTATCTGTTAAGTAACAAAACAGTTATTATGTGTATCATGTTGTTATTAATTATTGTTTAATTTTGGGAAGGAATAATGTATGTTTACGAAGATAGTGTTAATTTAAATTTTAGTTCCGGTAATGAGTACAATTTAAAACCGATTGGACAAATTTAATTTATAAGAATTATACCGTGTGTTTACAGAAATATACATTGTGTACACAAGTAGTTTGATTTCAATTAATTGTTAAATATTAGATTATTTTCATAGTAGTGTTGAAGTTAACAAAAAATAAGAATGACCTTATGTAACAGAACACCGTCTTAAATTTGTCGGGTTTTAATATTGTGCAGTGAGATAGCAACACGTTGCCTGATCGTGCGAATGATATTATTTTGTGATTGATAAATTGTCCCTGACCAAAATAATTAATCTACAATAATAAGTTTAGTGATCTCTATGGCAACCAGAAATGTCGGCACTTTTGGAAACATATGTACAGTCTGCGCGCGAGCTCCGGGGAATCGGGGACTGAGGTAGGGGCAGGTGCGCTCTGTGTAATATTGACTAATTCACTGCACGTCCACATTCCGCAAAATTCCTCAGCTCGCACGCGGACTGTAGTCGCTGCGGCTATATCGTCAAAACGCCACTGCTACTGACGCGACGTGATGGTACCAAATCTGGTATATATATATATATATATATATATATATATATATATATATATATATATATATATATATATATATATATATATTAATTAATATATTTTAATATATTATATAAAATAATTATAATTCCTTAAAGATGGGTTACAACTTGCTGTCCTTGACTTTTTTCCTTGACTTGACAACATGATTTTTGTTTGTTTGAAATATTTATTAATAATTCACAAAATATTACCAAAAAAGTAAAATGTTAAAGGAATTTTAAAATGATACAATGCAAAAACAGTAGGTATTTATTTATTAAATGGAGAGAGAAGACAAATCAACAAAGACAATCAAGATCCGTCTTGATTGTCTGTTGAATTGTCTTCTGCCTTCGAAATATTCCAGATGTTAAATAACAAAAATCTGTCAGCTCTTAAGCATTTCGATTTTCTTCTGCGCATGAGCATGTTCATACTGTTTTATTTTTATAATTTTCACTTTAAGCGTTCTGTAATTGCTAAGTCCTCAGTTCGTTCATGATTGATTCCAGCTGTCGTAATCCTATGATTTTTTCTTACTTTAAGCAGTTAAGTAATTCTTAAGGTCCTTAACTCGTTAGTCTTTTTTGTTTTCATCTGAATAATTGTTTCCATGTTTCTTTGAGAAGTATTTTGTGAGTTGTATTGTTCTGGCTACTTTAACTTCCATTTTTGGCTGTTTTGGGAAGACACAAAAGGTGTCGAAATAACGTTGCTTTTCTTTAGATCTTGTAGTGATCAGAATCTTCTAGAATATTGGTTATCCTTAGGTCCATTTAGACTTGTGATAGTTGAATGCTGAATAAAATGGGTTTGGAATATTTGGCAAAAAACGCATAATCAGTGTTTTTCTTTCTGTAATAATGGACGTTTTCAATATATTGCTTGTCTTATCTGTTTCTGATTTACTATCAATTGCTTCACCAAGTTCTATTTACTCGCAGTGGCTTATTGTTTTAATTTCTTGTAAAATTATAATAGTAATTGTAAAGACACAAAGCTTTTGAGAACTTAATATAAAATTTACCGAAGAGAAGAACTTAATTAAACGCTGTATATTGGCTGGAAGAAAATGACGAAGCCATTGAGGGCATAAATTTGTTAGTAGTTAATAATAATTATTTATTAAATAAATATATTAAAATAATATGAAAACTGCATCAGCAAGAACAAAAAGTAAGTAAGACAAATTATGACGTACGTATATTAATTATATTCCGCAAAATTCCTCGGAGCTTGCACGCGGACTGTAGTAGCTGCGGCTATATCGTCAAAACGCCACTGCTACTGACGCGACGTGATGGTACCAAATCTGTTTTTTTGTAAATTAAATTATACCGGAAAAAGGCCTCAAACCTGATCTTCAAATTTTCGATTATGTAAACGACCCGCTATTACTAAATACACGAAATATTACTCATTTGAAATATACGAATATGTTCGATATGAAAATTATAAATACTTATTTATATATAAAAAAACCTTTAATCACTATTATAAAACTACATACACGGTATCACGCATTGCGATAAGAATACTAAGAAATAGATATATAAAATAATTATAATTCCTTAAAGATGGGTTACAACTTGCTGTCCTTGACTTTTTTCCTTGACTTGACAACATGATTTTTGTTTTTTTGAAATATTTATTAATAATTCACAAAATATTACCAAAAAAGTAAAATGTTAAAGGAATTTTAAAGTGATACAATGCAAAAACAGTAGGTATTTACAACAAATTTATATTCGCAACAAAATGGAGAGAGAAGACAATTCAACAAAGACAATTAAGATGGATCCTGATTGTCTGTTGAATTGTCTTCTGCCTTCGAAATATTCCAGATGTTAAATAACAAAAATCTATCAGCTCCTAACCATTTCGATTTTCTTCTGCGCATGAGACTTGTTCATACTGTTTATGTTTTATAATTTTCACTTTAGGCGTTCAGTCATTGCTAAGGTCCTCAGCTCGTTCTTGGTATTTTGTTTTGTATGTGAGTCTGAACGTGACTGTTTCCAACTATAGTAGTTGTATGATTTTTTCTTACTTTAAGCTGTTAAGTAATTCTTAAGGTCTCTAACTCGTTGGTCTTTTTGTTTTCATCTGAATAGTTTCCATGTTTTTTGTTAGATTATATTAGAAAAAGTCCTTAAACCAGCTGTTTGAATTTTCGATTATGTAAACGACTCGCTATTATTACTCGAAATATTACTCATTTAAAATATAATAAATTTAATATGAAAATTACAAGTACTTGTTTATATAAAAAAAAAACTACAAATACTGTTCTAAAACTACACAGACGGTATCATGCATTGCGATAAAAGTACTAACAAATATATAAGATAAAATAATTATATTTTTTTTGTAAGATTGGCTACAACTTGCGGACAGCAAGTTTCAGCCAATCCAAAACAGGAATCTTTATGCGTTTGAAATACTTTATTGATAATTCGCAAAATGATATAACCAAAAAAGTAAAATAGTAAAGGAATTTCAAAATGATACAATGCAAAAATAATATTTCCAACAAATTAATATTCGCAACAAAATGGAGAGAGAAGACAATTCAACAAAGACAATTAAGATGGATCCTGATTGTCTGTTGAATTGTCTTCTGCCTTCGAAATATTCGAGATGTTAAATAACAAAAATCTGTCAGCTCTTAAGCATTTCGATTTTCTTCTGCGCATGAGCATGTTCATACTGTTTTATTTTTATAATTTTCACTTTAAGCGTTCTGTAATTGCTAAGTCCTCAGTTCGTTCATGGCTGATTCCAACTGTCGTAATCCTATGACTTTTTCTTACTATAAGCAGTTAAGTAATTCTTAAGGTCTTTAACTCGTTAGTCTTTTTTGTTTTCATCTGAATAATTGTTTCCATGTTTCTTTGAGAAGTATTTTGTGAGTTGTATTGTTCTGGCTACTTTAACTTCCATTTTTCGCTGTATTGGGAAGACACAAAAGGTGTCGAAATAACGTTGCTTTTCTTTAGATCTTGTAGTGATCAGAATCTTCTAGAATATTGGTTATCCTTAGGTCCATTTAGACTTGTGATAGTTGAATGCTGAATAAAATGGGTTTGGAATATTTGGCAAAAAACGCATAATCAGTGTTTTTCTTTCTGTAATAATGGACGTTTTCAATATATTGCTTGTCTTATCTGTTTCTGATTTACTATCAATTGCTTCACCAAGTTCTATTTACTCGCAGTGGCTTATTGTTTTAATTTCTTGTAAAATTATAATAGTAATTGTAAAGACACAAAGCTTTTGAGAACTTAATATAAAATTTACCGAAGAGAAGAACTTAATTAAACGCTGTATATTGGCTGGAAGAAAATGACGAAGCCATTGATGGCATAAATTTGTTAGTAGTTAATAATAATTATTTATTAAATAAATATATTAAAATAATATGAAAACTGCATCAGCAAGAACAAAAAGTAAGTAAGACAAATTATGACGTACGTATATTAATTATATTCCGCAAAATTCCTCGGAGCTTGCACGCGGACTGTAGTAGCTGCGGCTATATCGTCAAAACGCCACTGCTACTGACGCGACGTGATGGTACCAAATCTGTTTTTTTGTAAATTAAATTATACCGGAAAAAGGCCTCAAACCTGATCTTCAAATTTTCGATTATGTAAACGACCCGCTATTACTAAATACACGAAATATTACTCATTTGAAATATACGAATATGTTCGATATGAAAATTATAAATACTTATTTATATATAAAAAAACCTTTAATCACTATTATAAAACTACATACACGGTATCACGCATTGCGATAAGAATACTAAGAAATAGATATATAAAATAATTATAATTCCTTAAAGATGGGTTACAACTTGCTGTCCTTGACTTTTTCCTTGACTTGACAACATGATTTTTGTTTGTTTGAAATATTTATTAATAATTCACAAAATATTACCAAAAAAGTAAAATGTTAAAGGAATTTTAAAATGATACAATGCAAAAACAGTAGGTATTTACAACAAATTTATATTCGCAACAAAATGGAGAGAGAAGACAAATCAACAAAGACAATCAAGATCCGTCTTGATTGTCTGTTGAATTGTCTTCTGCCTTCGAAATATTCCAGATGTTAAATAACAAAAACCTATCAGCTCCTAACCATTTCGATTTTCTTCTGCGCATGAGACTTGTTCATACTGTTTATGTTTTATAATTTTCACTTTAGGCGTTCAGTCATTGCTAAGGTCCTCAGCTCGTTCTTGGTATTTTGTTTTGTATGTGAGTCTGAACGTGACTGTTTCCAACTATAGTAGTTGTATGATTTTTTCTTACTTTAAGCTGTTAAGTAATTCTTAAGGTCTCTAACTCGTTGGTCTTTTTTGTTTTCATCTGAATAGTTTCCATGTTTTTTGTTAGATTATATTAGAAAAAGTCCTTAAACCAGCTGTTTGAATTTTCGATTATGTAAACGACTCGCTATTATTAAATACTAGAAATATTACTCATTTAAAATATAATAAATTCAATATGAAAATTACAAGTAGGTACTTGTTTATATAAAAGACCTACAAACACTGTTCTAAAATTACACATACGGTATCATGTATTGCGATAAGAATGCTAACAAATATATAAGATATATAAAATAATTATATGTTTTTTTAAGATTGGCTACAACTTACTGTCCTAAACATGAACCTTTGTGCGTTTGAAATACTTTGTCTTTTTTATTTATGTCTGTAATTCGCAAAATGATATAACAAAAAAAAAGTAAAATAGTAAAGGAATTTTAAAATGATACAATGCAAAAGTAATATTTCCAACAAACTAATGTTCGCAATAAAATGGAGAGAGAAGACAATTCAACAAAGACAATTAAGATGGATTCTGATTGTCTGTTGAATTGTCTTCTGCCTTCGAAATATTCGAGATGTTAAATAACAAAAATCTGTCTGCTCTTAAGCATTTCGATTTTCTTCTGCGCATGAGCATGTTCATACTGTTTTATTTTTATAATTTTCACTTTAAGCGTTCTGTAATTGCTAAGTCCTCAGTTCGTTCATGATTGATTCCAGCTGTCGTAATCCTATGATTTTTTCTTACTATAAGCAGTTAAGTAATTCTTAAGGTCCTTAACTCGTTAGTCTTTTTTGTTTTCATCTGAATAATTGTTTCCATGTTTCTTTGAGAAGTATTTTGTGAGTTGTATTGTTCTGGCTACTTTAACTTCCATTTTTCGCTGTTTTGGGAAGACACAAAAGATGTCGAAATAACGTTGCTTTTATTTAGATCTTGTAGTGATCAGAATCTTCTAGAATATTGGTGATCCTTAGGTCCATTTAGACTTGTGATAGTTGAATGCTGAATAAAATGGTTTTGGAATATTTGGTAAAAAACGCATAATCAATGTTTTTCTTTCTGTAATAATGGACGTTATCAATATATTGCTTGTCTTATCTGTTTCTGATTTACAATCAATTCCATCACCAAATTCTATTTACTCGCAGTGGCTTATTGCTTTAATTTCTTGTAAAATTATAAAAGTAATTGTAAAGAAACAAACCTTTTGAGAACTTAATATAAAATTTACCGAAGAGAAGAACATAATTAAACGCTGTATATTGGCTGGAAGATAATGACGAAGCCATTGAGGGCATAAATTTGTTAGTAGTTCATAATAATTATTTATTAAATAAATATATTAAAATGATGTGAAAACTGCATCAGCAAGAACACTAAGTAAGACATATTATGACGTACGTATATTAATTACATAAAATAAAATCATGGCAGCAAGAACAAACAATAAGTAAAACGTATTACTTCGCACCTATATTAATAAAATGAAATAAAAATTATGTCAACAAGAACAAAAAAATCACTAAAATAATTATCAATTTGAATTATATTGAAAAAAAAAAACTAAAATAATAACAACAACAATATACAATAACAACATAAAACCTATTTTTCTTCTATTATTAAAAAGAAAATATTTAAACATAGAAAATATTTGATATAGGTTGTCAAGGAATGGTTTGTCCTCTAAAACCCTGGTTGTTGCATCTGTTCAGGTGCTGTGTTTTCATTGTTAAGTTTTCAAGTTTTTCCACACACGGGCTGAATTATTAAAACACTAGACGAAACCCGGCTTCTCTTGGAAGTCTCATCAATAATACGCAATCTTATATACTAAATGAAATAGTAGACATTAAAAAGTAGCAACACTGTAGTGACGCCTTCTTTCAACTATTACGTTGGTTTAATAAAGACAACACTATAGTGTTGCTATTTTTAATTTCTACTCTTATGAACGAAAAGAAAATAAGTTTCACGATAATCTGCGCTCCATTCTACGATAATTTGATAAATGCTTACGCCATCTACACCACATATTTGTAACCTTAAAAGAAATATGGCCGATTTGTTACGGTTAGAATTTTTACTCACTATTTTAACAAAATACTAGAAAATCCGAATTTTGCTAATATATGTTATCGACTCAAAATTATTATTTTATTATGCTTTATAAATTAAGGTAAGGTTCCGATTGTGTCTACAGTAACCCTTGACGAAATTATTAATATAGATATTGATTGAATCAATAATATGGAACACCAGATATTATCAAATAATGTATTAATCAACAAATAACCAAGAATTATTATTTCAATTAAATTATGAATATAATTATGCGTAATAATAATTCTTGGTTATCTAGTTTGTTTTTTAATAAAATGTTGTTATACATTCCCTAATTTATGAAATATTTTAAGTTGGACATCACCAAGTCGCGTCTGCAGCGGCCGCGTCTTTGTGTCAACGTTTTTACCACGACTATATAATTTGTCACATTTTGAGTTGCCAGATGTAGTATTTTAAGATAAATTATTTTTATCAAGAAAATTATGTATCAGAGTGCTAAGTGTGAGTTTTTCTTTTCGCATTCGATCGTGAGCGCGTTTCGAGTTCACTAGGAATTTGTATGTAATTTGTACAGCGCCACCTAGTGGTAAACTGGTTTCTCACGTTTACCACTAGGTGGCGCTGTACAGATCACATACAAATTCTTAGTAAACTCCAAACGCGCTCACGATCGAAAGCGAAAAGAAAAACTCACACTTAGCACACAATAGGACATATTGTATGGTCGTATTAGCTATCCAATAATGCTTTTGATGATGGGACACGGTTTTTGTGACTCACTGTATATCTATAAATATATAATTCCATGGTTCTTTAACGGTTAGTTTTTAGGGTTCCGTGCGTCATAAGGAAAAAACGGAACCCTTATAGGATCACGTCGTTGTTCGTCTTTCAAGACCATTTTTCTCAAAAACATGTAGAGGTACCCCCTTGGAATTGATATCAAATACTCGGGTCTACGGTCCCTGTCAGATGTGCAGAAATCAATCTTTTAAGTCAACACGATCAAAAATATGACCATTTATGAGTTTGAAGTATTTGTTGAAAGACTCATAAGGTTTTTCTCTCGTGATATATTACTAAATAATATACTATATTACTAAATATACAGATATTACTAAATAATATATTAGTCAAATTCAAATATTAAAAATTCCAAATTAAGTGTAATAATTATCGATTTATATGTTTAATAAAATGAATGAGTGAATTGGAGCAGTCGTACCCTTGGTTTGGGAAGGACTCAATGTTGTCAAGACTGGATGTCAAATGCTTGGTGCAACAAACCCAGCTGATCCCCCACACGGTACAATCAGAGGCGATCTGTGCATTGAAGTTGGACGGAATATAATCCATTGTTCGTATAGTCATAAGATATCTCTGGTTCACTAATAAGGATGTTGGATAGAGCCCTGCACTTCAAAAATGGGTGTACGAGTAACATGTTTAATTTAAATTAAATTTAAGAGATCTTTTCTTTCATTTTGAATATTAAGCATTTATAACATTCAAAATGAATGAAAAGTCCTGTTAAGTCAGAATCCTCTACTGTTTCGATCCACTGCTGGGATACTTGATCAATAAATTGTATTTGAAATAATGTTGAAAGACACATAATCAATGTTTTCTTCTTAGACTATACTCGACATATTCAGTCTTTTGTTCCTTGTTTCTGTTTTCGATTTATCAGTTGCTTGACCAAATTCTCTTTGTTCGCCGTCGCCGTTTCTGTAAAATTCAAATTGAAGAAATAGGTAACAGCTGTACTAAAATCTTAATCTCGGTCATGAAAAACGACAGAATTAATAAAACATTATACGTCTTTATACTGTAAAATGATGGCGTATTATTTATTTAATACGCCATCATTTTTACAATATTAACAAATTATAATAATTGTCATCATTTGTTATTGAATAATATATTTATTTAAAATAATTTTATTATTTTTTGTTCTTGTTAACATGGTTTTTTATTTTATTATATACTCTGCATATTCACACATTTGCTATAGATATAAGGCACAATATTTATTATGTGTTTAACCATTTTATCCCCATATTCGATTGATTATGCCCACCGAAAACTATGGTGGAATCAGAAGAATAATGCTTGATGATGAAAGATTCGTAGGCTGCGAAAACTTCATCAAACGTTGAATTTTTGGGCCAGCCAACTTTATGAAGTAACCTCCATCAATCACGAACTTGACATCTACAAAATCTTTTTTGGCGTATGAAGAGCAATTTAAAGATTTATAAAGCTCGGATTAGTTACTTTCACGCATGATTCCGCTTTCATTAGAAAGCCATTGGATATGGTGATAACTTATAAGATATTGCGTCTTTCATCAAGTCCTTTTTATCTACCAGACTCGCAGCAATCTTTTGAAATAACAATGTAGTGTTAATGGGAATTTTTTCGTTATCTATCTCGATCACAGGTGTAGTTGCAATTAAAGTTTTGACACAGTTCAATTTGCTGTGTTTAAAATTTTCCGCATTAACACCAACCATTTTTGCCATACTTTCTAAACCTTTTTCAAAAGCTCGATGACAATTTATCGATTTATCACCAACTAGTCCAATAGATAAGGATTCCGGTCGATGTTCGAAAATACTGTGATCATCTAGCCAGTAATTAAATATTTCAATATCTCGCTTATCTTGTTTTTGCCGAGTAGATGTTAATTCAACGTGTTGGTCAGATGATGCGCTTCTGCAATTAGCTATTTGCTCTAATTGATCCAAAATATCAAACGAATAAGGCATACCTAATATAAAGCGAGAAACGACACTTTCACTCATCGTACGACCATGTTTGGTTCCTTCTTTTCCGGTTCCGAAGAATCGCATTGCTGTCTGTTCTATTGTCATGTCAGACCATATACCAGAACATGGTTTATTAGTCCCTCTGATTGTGAACAAGCCTTTCTCGGTGAAACTTATTCATCAGGATCCATAATGTTACCTAACTTCTGCATATCCTACAAATAAATTTGTGCACCTTTCATATAATTGAAGTGACCTGCAGCGTGAAATATTGGCAACATTTCACGATCGCCCAACAAATGTAGGCTCCAATTTCCGTTCCTTTCAGCTTCAATAAACTGTACAGCAAGCATAACCATATGAAAATACTGCAGCCAAAGTTCAGCCGTTGGACCTCGTGATTTAAGTGTTTCCGAAGCACTTGAAAACAAGTTGAACATTGCCTTACAGTCATCGTTCTCGTTCTTTAATAGATTCCAAAGATGGAGGATTATCTTTAAAATTTTGTAACAAAGTTAACAGTTTGTTTTTTTTCATTGATAATTCGCTGCACACTCATGGTTGACGGAGGAGCTTTGCGAGGATCAAAACTTTTTATGCCAGTTATATTGTCATGATCGCTGATGTTTTCTTCTGACTCGGCAATATTTGCAATCAACTCGCCGATCGCAGTTGCTGCTAAAATATGCGCTCGAACAGCTCCTGAATACGTGGTACAATTTAATATATTATCAACCGAGTTTGTCGCAAAAACAGTTGCAAATAGTTCCTTAATCCCTGAACCACCCATAATAGTACCCACTGCTTTAAAATAAGACATAATAAAATGTAAACCACCCAAACGAAGCTGCACATTTTTCAAGTCTTCGTCTTGAGTGTTACAAAAAATTTGTTTAGCTTTTATCAAAAGTGCATAGTCAAACGTAACAAAACACGTGTTCTTTTGGATCTGTTTTGCGTGATTAGCCGCAAAATGTATGGCTGTATAAATTGTTTGAAGGTTGGAAGGATCTTGGCCAATTATTGGTAAAAGAAGTACTCTCGATAAACTACTCTATTTCATTAAAAACTTTTTCTAAAAATCCTCGGAGACTTGGCAAGTTCCACACTTAACAACCCAAAACGTAAGTTGTGTATACTGGTGTTAATCCAGGCTCAATGTTACCAAATTTATACGTCGTCGTCGTATTATAGGACGTCTTCATATACTATGGATTTAAGTGAAGTACCATAATCGTTATACTCTCTCAGTTGAAAATTGCCAAAAGAAGCAACTTCAGAGGCTTTAGGTAATTTTTGTAACTTTGGTAACGGACTATCTGTTCCAAGAGCAGATGGAGGATTAATTGCTACTATTCCAACAGCTACATGTATTGTATTTTTGCCGTCGAGTGTTTGTGCATTACGATTGGCATTATCATATACATATTAAGCAAAAACTGGTGGCGTAATAGTTGTTACTTTTTCTGCTTTTATGGCCGATATTACATGAAAAGCAACATCGTAGTACGAAGCACAAACCCCTAAATTTGAAAGAAGATTCACAATAAGCTTAGAACCACTCTTGCGATTCACGTAGCGTGATGAAGAGTTGAGATGAAGGACTTGGGACGGAGCGCGCAAATAATTGAATGGGCTAAATAATCTTTTTAGCTCCATTTTTTTCTGTTGATCATCATATGACGCAAAAACATCGGTTTTATTTCGATCTATAAAAAATAATTATTATAAAACAAAATAGTAAGTAAAGCCGAGCATTTTAATTTTTACATACCTTCAAGTACAGGATTTTCGTCTGCAGACAACTCAATATTCGGCGAACTATCCATTCCGAGATTCAATTTATCTTTCTTCTTAGTAAATTTTTCTAATATAACCTCATTTAATAAAATATTCAAGTAATTCGGAATATCTTTTTCCACATTTTCAAAAAAACTTACTGAAGCAGGATAAGTTTTGTTATCATAACTTGTGCTTTTAATTTGCCACCGTACTATTTCTGCAGCAGTTTTAATAATCCTTATTTTTTCATCTTCCCTTTTCTCCTCTCTCTGTAAGTATCAGAACTCATCTACTGGAAGTGATGTAGTACCAGAATAACACGTGTTATTATCATGATGTCTTCGTTATATCTGGATTTTAAATATTTTAAAATTGTTTTATCTGATATCTCGGTGATCGCTGAAGCTTGAGCTTTTATACTCTTGAAGTCAACAGTTATGAGGTGCACCCCATGAAGATTGGTTACTCGTGAAAGCGCCACGTAGGCTTGGCTACAAATGAAGCGTGAAGGTGCCAATGTCCATGAGTACATTTTTTAGACTTAGACCTTGGCTCTTGTGAATTGTTAGGGCATACGCCACGCAGATTAAGAATTGTTCTCTGTATACGTATGCCCGAGGTAAATTTTGACTTAATTGGCGATAAATCGGGAATCAAATTATTATTGAATTTTACTACCAATCTTTTAGGCTTTGTTTAGTTTTCCGGGTCCCACCTCACTTTTTGTACAACGCCTATCGACCCATTCACTAAACCTCAACTAACATTCTCCTAAGCATTACTTTAGCTCCCTCTTTAATGATTATAGTTTCTTCCAGTCCAGCGCATTATCTTCATGTTTTTGTAAACATGCCCGGGCTTTCATTATCAAACATTTTGAACAATCCAAGGAATCTTTAGGAACTAACTTTATCTCGGGTGCGCATGTTTCACGCATCAAACACAGGGATAATTAATAATCAGTAATCCGTCACTAATCATAAAATTTCTAACCTATTCAATTCAAAACTTCGAATTGTTATAGTAGCAACCTGGTAATTAACCTTAGCAAATCTCACGAAATAATAAGCAAAATCCCTCCCTCTCTCCTAATCCCTAGCAACCATTTTCAAGCGCAGTAGAAGAATCTCGTAATAAGGTTTTCGGAGAAACGAAAAGTAAGCGCGTTTTCTTAGTCCAACCAGTTTTAGTCCAATGCATTATAATTTACCCAAATTTTGACCGAAATTATTATTTTAGTGTAATTTGTTTAAAATAATCGTTCGACTATTTCTTCTTGTAAACTTGTAAGTATAAGTATAAATGCCAGTCTAGTCTTATCCAGAGTTTTCCTTTAATTTTATTTATGTGCGTATTAAAAGCAAAAGGGGAGGCATTCGCCCAACAGTGGGACACTAGGCTAGATTGAAATAGAAGATGTGTCCCACTACGCTGGATTTTTGCAATGACAGTAAATTTTTATGTACCAATAGTAGAAGGGGGCATTACCATATATCTAATACAGCTGAGACCAGCTGAGGGTCCTTCATCAGATACTTCAGACCGTCGATTTTTGTCATCAAATGAAGCGGCCCACCAAGTTGAATACTTTTTGTAAAGGCGGTATGTCGATCTCCGATCTTCGATTATCCTAGATTTTATAGTTTCCCTTTATGTGGCCATTAAACCCTAACTCTGTACCAAATTTCACCTCTGAGTTTATGGGAACTACTAGTTCTATTTTGATGATCATGAGTGAGTGAGTGAGTGTCATAAATGCGAAACGTTGCTTTCGCTTAACTTCGAAACTAAATGACCTACAGACTTGAAATTTTGGATTTTAACACGTTCTATGCCGACAAAAAAACGCAGATTCCTGTCTAGGCCGTGTCGGTCAGTGATGGTTGACATATAGACTTTCGGTTCAAGCCACGTCAGTCAGTGCTGACCGCATTTTACGAGGGTTTTCGATTCGTCCTTACAGGCCGTTGGGCAGTGCTATCGAACTAAATCTCATATCAATTGACCCGCGTGGCCCTCTAGCTTTTCCATATCAAGTTGGTTTTTGAAAAATTTAAGAACTTTGAAAGAAAAACAAAAATTAGCATACAAATAAATTTATTGAATTATTTTGGTATATGACAAAGATACCAAATAGCCATATTAACAGTTACAGTAATGAAAAATACATAATAATACAATATGAAAATTATATATGAACGTAGGCAAAACACTCAACCCATAGAAATGGTTTGTCTGGACAACCATTACAGAAAGTAGGTACTTTTTTCTTGTTTCTAGCTATTACACGCCCAAATGTAGACACATTTGTCTTGTCTTGTTCTTGTGAAATATTTTCTTCCTTATCATTGATACTTAGGTTTAAAGTTTTGTCGAGAAGATCGATTTCTATGTTGTTAATTTGTGTTAGGATATCTTGCGTAATCTCAAAATCTTCAAATTCATCCATAATGATATCAAATATCGTACTTAAAAACCAATGAATGCACTGCAGTAGTAACGTACGTGGGATGTAATAGAACCACACGGCGTCTCAGCTCAAGATACGGACGGCAACTGTAAGCGCAAACGAATGCGGGGAACGCGACGGGCTAACCGACACCGCGACCCGCGCGGCCCCCTGTAACGGAAAACCGTTTTTTTCTCTCTGTACGCCGCGTCGGTCTATGCTGCCTGACGCAAGTTATTTCCATAAATAATGGCTCAAATTGACTTTTGTTATAACTAAGTAACATTTGAGTAAAAGATAAAAGCATATAAGCAAAAAAACAATTTTGTAAATTTTAAACAGATTGATGATTTTTAATAGGCCTAAAGGGAAACTTCACTGGCGGTCAGCACTGACCGCGTTAACAGATGGCGGTCAGCACTGACCGCGTTAGCAGATGGCGGTCAGCACTGACCGCGTTAGCAGAGAACGTGTTTATAGCTTACTGGATGACGAAAATTGTGTTAGTTCTGGTCTTATCCAGAGGTTTTCAAATAGGGGCCTGAAAATGCGGCGAAATGATTTAGTAAAGGATGGTACGGCAGTGTTTGCTTCACGCTCGACTTGGTGGGGCACTACCGTGCCCCCAGATATAATTTTATAGATAATTCCCTGCTCTACTGGCATCAACAACTAAAAAAAATATTACTGCTTTTGTGCTAATAAATTATTAAAATTATATACATATATAATTTAATAATTTACAACCGCTCAGTTGGTCAAGTGGTTAGCGACCCTAACTACGCAATCGATGGGGCTTGGGTTCGATCCCCGACGGAGACAAGCATTTGTGTGATGAGCATAAATGTTTAAATTTCCGGGTTGGGTGTTTATTAAATATATTCCAATATTTATATATGTATTTTTATGTATTAGTATCGTTGGCTAACACCCATAACACAAGCAAATAATTTGCTTAATTTGGGGTTAGATCAGTCAGTGTAATTTGTCCCGTGAATATTTATTATATTTATTAGTATATTATTTATTATATAAAGACTTAATGCAGCAATGCTGCCATCTGACAGCTTTAATTTTGGAACAAAGTCAACATGATTGAGGGTCGGTAAGTTTTTTGTTCAATTTCAAATCAACTTAAGAAGTATTTAATAAAATACTTAGTGCGAATTAATCGCACGGATATAGCTAGTATCTTTTTATAAGTGTTGAGAAAAAAAAAGACAGAGAACAAGTAACAGCGTGTTTTTTGAAACTGTCTATGATTGGTTAAACCTACAAAAAATTTACGCTAGGCGGGTCCTCTAACAAACGTGATACGACTTGAATATCAGCATAAAAAAATCAGCATCGATCGTTGCTGATACGGATATTAAAATCAATGCTGATAATCCGCGGATGCTGATGCTGATATTCGTAACAACCTTAGTTCAAACCATTGTTGTCGTATGATTTTTCGAACTTTAGGTACTTAATTAATTCTTAAGTTCTCTAACTCGTTAATTTTTTTGTGTATATCTGAATACTTAATTCCAGTTTGTGTATTGTATATTGAATACGTTTCTTTGTAATGTTATATCTGTTGGCAATATCCTACATTTAGAAATTAAATATGCTCCGTTATGTGATAACGGCCCTTGTCTTAAATATTAAGAATTGCCTTAATTCATTGAAACTACATAATCAATTTATATTACATTTGTATTTTCTTTTTACATTGTTCATAATTCTAATAACGTTATTTTATTCTTTAATTCTACATTCTATTTATCCTTATACTTATAATATATATAATGAAATATAATTTATCAAATACATTACCTTAAATTACTTATGCACGTTCCGGATTATTCAAACACTATTGTACTTTTTAACGGAGGCCAGTGTGTGTTACACTGATCGATGCAGGAGACTGAATGCCCGAGTTTTAAACCCGTCCTACCCGCCATTGTTGTTTTTGTGCAAGCTCTGTGTTACCAGAGTAAATAATTTTAATTCGCACAACAACGATGTCGGGCAAAATCCTGCTTTATTAAATAAAAACCTAACACTCGACCATCCTGACCTCGTGCATGTCCTCATGCACGCTTGTTTTTCAAAACCTAACACTTAGCCTCCTCAATGTTTCAGTTTCTCATTTATTTTATTTTATTTATTACATTGCATAAACCATTTTAATTCTTAAAAAAAAGGTTCAATGTTCCGCTATATGTTGTCTGCTAGAACAAGTTATTTATATACTACTAATTACTAGTGATTAAAACCATACATCTAAACCTAATACATTATATCAATTAAAAATCAATAATTACAATTGACCAATAATTAAAATTGAATTATAAAATAAACGAAACATATTAAACATACAAGAATGCTAATTACAATGTTTTAACGTAAATTTTTTTCGTATTTGGGCACTAATAATTATGAGTGACTAAAACCATACGTATGAACCTAATATGTTATAACAATTTAATAATCGATCAAATAAATAATCAATCAAATTATATCAATTGAACTATGTTAAGCGAAAAGTATCTAAATATCTACACTTACAAAAATCCTTTTTTTTTTTTTTACATCTAATATTTTCTTCAATAAAATTCGATCGATTTCTACTCAGCGGGGAGATTTGCAAGAATGATAATTACTATGTTTTAATGCAATAATTTCACTACATATTTGTATGTTAATAATTACTAGCGACTGAAAACCATACATATAAACCTAATAAATTATAGCAGTTAAATAGTCAATAATTACGATGGATCAATAATTACGTTTGAATTATAACGTTAAACGAAAAATATCTTAAATATATGTCTATACTTACATCAACATTATTTCTTATATCGATATCTACTTAACAGGGCTATTAGTCATTACAATGTTTATATACCATATATAGATTACACCTTTTATGGTTCCCTTCTTATATGAAAAATATTCTTTGAATGAATAAAGCAAACTTTCGAAAAACCACATACAAATTTCTTTGATGAAAGTTGTTTGTTTTTAATATCCAAATGTACTGTTAGGTAGAACTATTTTATTTCTTTATTATCTTTGCCTTACAATGTTGTTTGGAGAATGCACTAGAACATTGCATATTCATAACCATTTCCATAGTCATTTATTTAGCTATCATAATTATATTTGCTTACAAATATATTACCTCATGGAAATCTACATGCAGCAGGTTTACAATTAATAATTAAATCAACATAGTATTACAATCGATCTATGTTTACTTTCAGGTAGAACATTTTATGTCCTTATTATCTTTGCCATACAGTTTTGCTTGTAGAATGCAATAGACCATTACATATTCATAACCATTTCCATAATCATTTATTTAGCTATTATAATTATAATTATTAACAAATATTACCTCATGGAAATCTACATGAAGCAGGTTTACAATTAATAATTAAACCAATATAGGATTACAATCGATCTACACTTAAGTTTTAAAAAAAATTCATTTTGTTTTCTTGCATAAATTGAAACATATTATGATTAAATTTAAGTTTGTTCAAAACTCGTTAATAACAAAGTTCTAATACGTCACTGATTGTAAATTAAATTAGGTTGAATTTTAATACATATACAAAAAATATCATTCAACAATGCAATAAAATGATGTAAAACAAAGCCAATAAAAGTGTCTGTACTATATTACAAATTTTCATACTATTAATAAAATAAATAATATTTATTTTATTAATAGTATAATATATAATATTTTTCTTTACAATTCAAGGTTCTCGTATTCTCTAGTAAGCAAGAATTTTATGTCACAACAGACTAAGTAAACCATGTGAAAGTAAAAGGAAGTAAGAGTTCAAAGCGATACAGTAACACCATATTTTAAATTATTGAATCCTTTAATGTTACAAAACTGGTGTTTTAACATCCTTTTTTCAAATTGTTCTGGCATTTACTGGTATTTCTCGATGTAAAATAATTTCATAATAAACTTTAATGCTCACCAAATAATTCGAACAATCGATATGTATATATTATATTTCTTTTATTATTTTGCTACATACATCAGAATCTCCTTAGATAAAATTGGCAGATTCTAGAACATAAATATCCGATAAGACCAATATTATAATAAAAATAAATATATAAATTTTGTCACATATTTATTTTTAATATAATTCTATTCTTTAATTATAAACTCAGCAAAATCAACTGATCGTGTCCTTTATTATCATGTATACAATTTATTACAATATATATAGTTTTCCCAGTCTCATCATAACAATCCAATACATATATCCAATTTAACCCAAGAACTATATATATTTTTTCAAATTAAATAATATTCTTATATTACAATTAACCCTGTTAATAAAATAAATAAATCTCTATTTATTTATTCATACCTGTATAATATACCCGTATAATATACTATTGCGACTCTACCGACCCGCAACCGTTTTTTTTTTGTTAGTGGCGAGTTTCTTTTTTTGACAACCAAAACAATATGTAGTATCATACATATCGATAATCTATACATATAATAAAGGCGTAAGAAAATTAAAACTGTACATTGAATATTTTCTTTAAAAGAATACTTGGGGCGTGATCAATCGACATAGAAGCCAAAAATATAGTTTTTAGAATTTTTTTGTCCGTTTGTCTGTATGTATGTCCAGGGTAAACTCAAAAGAACTGCATGGATTTACTTCAAATTTTTCATGAATATTACTAATAGGTCGGGTCAACATATAGGCTACATATCACGCTATCACCTACGGGAGTGAGGCTGTGCGGAGTAAACGAAGTCCGCGCGGACTAGGTCGCTGGCAACAGCTAGTCTTTAAATAAAATAATCTATCCATCCATCCCTAACACTGCTATAACCCTCCTGGGTTTTACTACCGTAACTATCGTACATTCTTTAATCATAATATATTATTGTGGCTTCCGACTCACAACAATATATCTAATCCTCTGTCTATGGTTTTGGTGCAAATCATTTTTCACAACCGAAACCATAGTATAATGCATATCAGTGATATCCATAATATTGTAGTGAACCTCCCGGGTTTCACCACTGTAAGCAAAATATCTTAAATGTTATCATAATAATCGTGTTCGCCCTGAACCAGGACCATTCTTCCCATTGAAGTGAAGTATTTTTATATATACGTGTAACCAATAAAATCCATTAATTCTTATATTGGAATGTTACTATGAATTCAAAACAAAGTAGATAAATATTAAATTACCATTTTTAGGGTTCCGAAGTAAACTAGGAACCCTTATACTTTCGCTATGTTTTCATTTTCATTGAATTAGTAAGCAACCGTTTTCACCAACTTTATCATATCATATTGGTTCATTATCCAGTAACATTTGAAAGAATTTTATGTGAAGTATAAAAGTCCTTTTTTATTCTTGCCACTCTAACGGAACATAATTTCGTGATTTCCATTAGATCTCTCTCGCTAAAGCGAGGAGGAAAAACTGCTATCTCAATTGTAAAGTTCCATGAGTTTAATCGGATGTATTAATATGCAAATTGCAAACTTATATCGTTGCAAACCTATTACCTTATGACAGTTAAGTTGGTGTCATATATAGCCTAGCTATTCTCTAATTTTCTTCAGATACAGTGCAAAAGATCGCATTGACCAATTGAATAACTCATATTGCATCCGAAGGGTCTTACCGATAATCTAATTAGTGCTGTTCATATCTGATGAATCCAACTTCCCTTCATCGTTACTTAGCCTTTGCACTACCGAATTTTAAAACAGTGGGATAGCGAAAGATTAAGTCACAGTACTTATACATACAACAAATTTGTAACCAGTTAAGCATTTTACTATAGAAACATATTATGTTCCCGATGCCTTAAATTTAATAGTGCTCGTATTTTCGAAAATCCCTTTTTTTTTTTATTTTTCATCCGACACAATTTTTCCTTCCTATACAGCTTTATTTTAATACAATCGTTGAGCCTAATATAAGTTATGTTATCTATTACATAATAGATTTAATTATTATTTCTTCATCTGAAATCTGAATTATCATCTGAAAGATATGAGGTTTTCTATATACTATGCATTTCGAAATGCCGCCAAAAAAAAATTTGTTATCAATGAATTAATTAGTGAAGGTTGTTCAAACTAATATATAAAAATCAATTCGTGTTCGTTAGTCTCGCTAAAACTCGAAAACGGCTGAACCAATTTGGCCAATTTTGGTTTTGAATTAATCGTTGAAGTCCAGGAAAGGTTTAAAAGGTGAGAAAATATACATAAAAAAAATAGAATAGTAGTAAAAAAAACAGAACAAGGTTTGCCGGGTCAGCTAGTCTATAATATAGTTAGTAAACTGAGTATTTGGGAGTTCACGTGACACGTGACACGTTCTTACTTCCGGTTGATATCATGTACTACACAGACATTTATAACAACAGGCTGCCATACCATCTTGTTATACGAGAGACAAATTCAGTATTGATAAATGTTGAAAACAGAGTTTTGCAATCAGTTTTAATTCTATACAGCCCAGGACATATAACTCTGTATTTTGGGTTTAGTAAAACAATTAACTGCCAATGCCTACAAATAAAAACCTATATTTTTTTCCACATATATTCTTACAATTTTTAACACTAAAGAAAACTACTAGATGGCAAGGCTTTAAATCACACCATCTCAGGAGCAATATGCCATCGTTGCTTAGTTTACTCCCATCTACAAGTAGTTCAATTTGTACCACTGGGTCATACATAGGCAATAGTAGCTCAGATAATTTGTTTTTCAAATAGCTCATCCACTCGTGCCATTCCTTTTCATAATTATATTAAGGAGACAAGATAAAGTTGTGCAATTTCCTATAAGTCTTCTAAGAATTCAACGAGACGTATAATTGCCAAAAACATTGTATGCATTGTAACCTAATTTCGTACTAATTGAATCACGGGTGAAATTGTTTTTAAAACAAATATTTAAAATGCGGTGCGCAGAGAACCTTCTTATGATGATAATTATAGTTTTCTGTCAGCAATTTCAAATATTAGAATTATTTATTACTCAACTAATCAACCTTAAAAGAAATATATATTTTGTAACTAAAATAACAATATTTTAACAAATCAAAAGTCAAAGTTGCCTGTACTATTATTTCAAAATTTTCTTTATCGTATGTAAACATCACCGATTGTATCAAATTTTGAATCTGGCTCATAAAGATAGCTACACTGACTTAGATATTGTAGTAGACTTAAAAGTAAATTAATCAGTCAGCTGAACTTTTATACTCCGAGCCGAACCCAGACTGGGCTGTAAATAATACCACGTCAGGCCCAGGACTAAAATCAGTACACATGATACATTGGAACCTATAGATTCTAAAATGTACTTGACATTGCCAAACACCCACGTACTCAGTACCTATGTAGTAAAATTTATTTATGTGTAATAGAGTTCACGGAAGTCATTAGGGCAGACGAAAAAATATAACTATTGCACAGGTGTGCTTCAGCCAAAGTTACAATATTCAAAAAAATTTAGTTTTTACCCCTTAAACTACATATACCTTCAATGTAATATGCGACATCACTAAACCGATATTCCAAGGTACCCTCTTTTTGAAAATCATTTTTACAGCAGCACTTAAAATTGACTACTATAATTATTACCCTATACAAAGGTAAACAGGAATATTTAACAATAAATCCGATTATTCTAGGCTCAGCCAAGTAATTTTTTTTTGAAGTTGTTACTAAAAGAACATTTGTTTCCATTACTTATTTTTTTTTTTAATATCGTAAGACGAATGAATTTCCAGATATAACCAGAATCGTCATCTACTCCATTACAGAAAAACGGCACTAACACGTAATGCATGATTTTCACGTTTATTTAACCCTCCAGCAGCTGTTTTTGTCTTCTGTATTAAATTATGCCAATCTACGGAGCATCTTAATTTTAAATAAAACATTCATTTAATATCTTAAATCACACGTAATATATGCGGTGGTCATAAAAACGGATAATGCGCGGTGACGAATTGCCTAACAGTTCACAGCTTCACAGCCATCTTGTTGGGAAATCTAATTATGTTTCCTAATAATCCTCTTTGCTGAAGTATCAAAGTAAGTTCGTTTCCTGGTGAATTTGCAAAGTAGTGTTACCTGTCGTATCAAACTCCACTCATACTCGGTCATCCGTAGTAAAAGACGTTCTGCTTACACGAGGAAGACGGGCTTCGTTGACGGCAAGGCACTTATTATTTCATTCTCTCGTTACCACGTGACCGCTCCAGTGTTACGAGTGATTTTCCAAGTATTTAAATTATCTGAAACTTAAAACGACAAAGCATAGTATATTCTTCGTACCTACATATCTAACAACGTACTTTTTTTTAAAAAAAAGACCATTAGAACGGCAAGACAAAGAAAGAAAAATAAATTAACTGTTAAATTATATCGATTTTAAAGTAATATTTGGTACTTTAAAATATAGAAGAATAGAATTTCCTTTTTTTTTATAAAAATCGGTTACAAAGGTGTTTCGTATTTTGAAATAGTCTACCGGTAATGCCAGTGTGCAAAAATTATAATAAGTCTACTTTTTATTAACCAAAAAAAACATGTTATATGAAATGAGACTCATGAAATATAGAATATCGATATGAGAGAATGTCACTAATTAATATTTGATAATCTAGTTATATAATGTAACCTTTGATTTGTGTAAACTGTGGGTAGACCACTTCTGAAATGTTGGCAATATCCTACATTTAGAAATTAAATATGCTCCGTTATGTGATAACGGCCCTTGTCTTAAATATTAAGAACTGCCTTAATTCATTGAAACTACATAATCAATTTATATTACATTTGTATTTTCTTTTTACATTGTTCATAATTCTAATAACGTTATTTTATTCTTTAATTCTACATTCTATTTATCCTTATACTTATAATATATATAATGAAATATAATTTATCAAATACATTACCTTAAATTACTTATGCACGTTCCGGATTATTCAAACACTATTGTACTTTTTAACGGAGGCCAGTGTGTGTTACACTGATCGATGCAGGAGACTGAATGCCCGAGTTTTCAACCCGTCCTACCCGCCATTGTTGTTTTTGTGCAAGCTCTGTGTTACCAGAGTAAATAATTTTAATTCGCACAACAACGATGTCGGGCAAAATCCTGCTTTATTAAATAAAAACCTAACATATCTTTTTGTTGTTTTGGCATCTTTAATTTATATTTCTTGCTGTATTATTGTGTTGAAATTGTTGTGTACAAAAAGTGTTGAAATAAATAAGAAAATAAACAACGTTGCTTTTCTTTAGGTCTCGTAGTGAGCGGAATCTTCTGGGATTTTGCGATACATAGATTCACTTAGTCTTGTGATAATTGATTGTTTAATAAAAATAGTTTGAACATTTTGTTGAAAAAACACAATTAGTATTTTACTCTTTATGCTGGACGTTTAATCTATTGCATGTTTTTTTATGTTTTCGATTTATCAACAAATAATCAATTGCTTCACTAAAATGTATATGATCGTAATAGCTTATAGTTAAAATTTTTTGTAAAATTATTACAATAAAAAAAAAACAAACCTTAAGAATAAGAAAAAGAAATAATTGATGGTTATTTACTATACAAAACTAAAAAGAAACAAATCGAAGCTTATGCTAATAAACTTATTTATATCTAAAAGAAAGAGCAAAAGGTCATAGTAATATTGATTGGTAATTTGAGTCCAATAAAACGGAATAACTAAGTATTTGTTGAGGCTTGGTGAACCTCAACACTAGTTTTCAGTGTCCCCTATTTATTTGTTAACTTTATATTTAATTTTCCGAAGAGAAGAATATGAATAAACGCTTCATATTTGCAAAGATTATGGCGGAGTCATTAAGTACATTAATAAAATAAAATAAAAACGTGTCAATAAAAACATAAAATAAGTGAAATTCTTTGAATTTCACTTATTTTTCTCTCGCCGTGTTGGTCCCGACCTCCATTGTAGAATAGGCCAACTGCCGTTCTGCCAGGCAGGTCGTAAAAGGCGACCGATTGGCTATCGAGTCACTACCATCGTGGCTACTAGGTGGTAGAGTTCTGCATTGTCTCGCCCGGGTCTGGTACCACCGCCTTATCTATTCCTGCCGCAATAGCGTCAGTGCTTGTCGCTGTCGTGTTCCGGTTTGAAGGGTAAGGTAGCCGGTAAACTTATGCATGTGGCATTAGACCTCGCCACAAGATAGCAACGCACCATTAACATTTTTGGTGTCTATAGGCGATGGTTGACTCTTTCCATCAGGAGACCCATCTGCTTGTTTGCTATCTTATGATATATAAAAAAAAAACATTCTGCCACCATTTTCCTTGTCCCATGGGATGGGAATGGGGGGGGGGGGGGGCATTTCGAAAGGTGTTCACGTTATAGGTAATAAAGTTCACAATTATTTACTGATAACAACACTATACAGATAACACAGTTGAAATGTTGTTCACTCAATAAAAATGTACAAGTCAAGAACACTCCCACGCACGTCACTGTCTGTATTGTCTGTCGCGCGGTTGACATACGCTGACAGCCGTCAGCGGACGTCACCCGTAAATGTCACTGAGCACGCGGTCGCGCGAGCACGTGGTTTAAGGTTATGTTAAAACTAAAACTACTATAACTTATGCTAAGAATGTTAATAAAGTGCAATACTATATATATATAACTACGACTAACACACGCACACCAACTAATAATTAAAAGATACTTAGCGGAATATGCGTCCTGTCGCGAAAAGCACCATCTTCGTGTCCACCCACATGGTCCATGCAATAAAGCACTAAAAAAACTAATTAAATGTACAAAATTCACACAATAAATTTACATAAAATGTTAGCATTGAGTACTAGAAACAACACCGCAGTGAAAAAAGTTAAGATATTCCCGGCTATCCCACTCAAAATATTTTTACTAAATTACTATATTCAACAATATTGAAAATAATGATAATAACAAAAACATAAAACTAATTTTTACCTCAGAAAATATTTTGATTTAAGTTGTCAAGGAGTGATTTGCTCTCGAAAATCCTAGTTGTTACATCTGTTTGGTTGTGGTGTTTCCATGGTTAAGTTTTATATTAATCAACAAATACGCGTGAGTTAACCGTAATAAAAATTGTGGGTTAAAATATAAAAAAATGGATCATTTTCAAAGAAAATATTGGTATGCATGAAATGAAATCAAATACTCGGGTGTACGGTCCCTCTCAGATGTGAAAATATTTTAAGACAACGCGATAAAAAGATATGATCATTTATATAGGCTACATCCTGTTGACCGAGATTCACGAAATGCATGTGTAGCGAAGGTTACCTACAAGTTTGTACGAACCCTCGGTATGCGAGTCTAACACGTATTTGAACTGGTTTTAAAAAATATGTTTGTGTTGTTTTGATGTCTGCGTGTCATAGTCAAGTATTTTTCATGGCTTGCTTTTTGTTCTACCTACGGGTGAAATAATCTTATATTAGAATCATCCAGTGTTCTCACTTCGATCCACTGCTGGAAATTTATATCTATGGGTGAAATAATCTTATATTAGAATCATCTATTGTTCTCACTTCGATCCACTGCTGGAATAGTTGTTCAATGAAACGAGTTTAAAGTATTTGTTGCAATACTCGTAATGTTTTTCTCGTGGACTAAAACACTTCTCGTGGACTAAAACACTTCTCGTTGACTAAAAGCCTTCGTGATGTTCAACAGAGCCGCTGCGATGTCATGCTCTAACACCTCGCATCCAGCAGACAAAGTCGACTCCAAGATAGCGCCATCTTTCCACACAAGAAATTTGCCTGAGTTTTTTATGGCCTACCAGGAACGTGCGTTCCGTAAGGTAGTGGTGTTTCTTTCTGTGGCCGTCCGGCACCATCGATAGGACAGCACATTTGCCGTGGTTCAGCTTGAGACCCGTCATCTCACCGACGCTGGCAACACGATCGATGGAGTCCTGCATCTCCACCTTAGAACCTGCAAGCAGGACAAGATCGTCAGCGTAGGCCAGAGCAGAGACTAGCTCACCTTCCAGCCTGTAGCCGACAGATCTAGGCAAGGACGCAAGGACTATATCCATAACCATGTTGAACAGTGTCCATAACCGGGGACAGTGGGTCCCCTTGACGCACCCCTCTACCAACTACTACAGTTGCGCTCTTGTCCGCCCCCGCCGACAACACAGTGGTCGCCGACGAGTACAGACGCGCTACGTA
The DNA here is from genome assembly GCA_036924255.1 of Apodemia mormo. NCBI lineage: Eukaryota > Metazoa > Arthropoda > Insecta > Lepidoptera > Riodinidae > Apodemia > Apodemia mormo. Next base: position 139,531 of record JAUPFN010000028.1, on the reverse strand, counting down.
CTCACAGAACTGCTTGGGCAGTCCCCTCGCCCCAAGTAGCTCTAGCAGCGCCTTGTGAGACACTGTGTCGAACGCCTTTGAGAAATCGAGCACCGCCACGTGCAGCTCTCGTAACCTTTTCCTGCTATCCGCCAAGACCGCGTCGAGTACGGCTGAGTTCTCCAGCGTGCCATGGGCTCGGATGAATCCTCGCTGACGCATATCCGGCGGACAGCAGTCCAGGAGTCTTCGCGCTAGGATTGCATGCAGATGACGGAGGGGCACCGACGCGATCGAAATAGGCCGATACTCCCCCGGACCCGCAGGGGCATCCGTCTTTGGCACGAAGATGGTCCTGAACTGCCGCAGAGGTTCGGGCACTTCGCCTGCCGCCATCCAGGCATTGAATAATTCCGCTTTGTGACGCACAGGAACTTGGCGCCACTCATCCGAACGGATCCCGTCCGGACCAGGCGCCGTCATGTAACCGAAGTTGGATCCCTTCACCTCTTCGGGCGTGATCGGATCCCTTGACATGTCAGCAGCGCACGGTCCCCCGTACTGTCCACCGGACCGTAAGGTCCGAAGAGCTCCCGGTGTGGGTCCTGTGGCGGAAGACACAGTTTCAAGGACCGGTCGCCAGAAGGCTTCCAGCTCCCCTAGGATGTGCTTCGCCACCCTGCACTGGCCGTCAATTATCTCGACCGCTATCTGGCCACGACACTTCTGATAGAGCTCCTGTACTCGTGCGTACTCTATCCTTCGTCTTGTCCTAGTTGACTTTAAGTCATTTTGCGCATCATCGCGTTTGCCGAGCCGCCTCGCACCTCTCCTACTAAGACCTTGACGAGCCTTGTACCTTTCGACACCCTCGAGGAGTCTCTAGGCACGCGGCCGCCTTGGTCGAGAGTCGCGGCGAGGGTGAGTCATCAGCGGGTGGCGCGTCATCAGGAGCCACCTCTGGCTGGACCTCTAGCTGCGCTGCGGAGGGGGGCACAGTTTCCGAATTCCCACTTGTGTTCTCAGGTACAGAGGGTTCATTATCCACCGGCTGACACGCTCGTGCCTGCCCTTCGGTGATCATGAGTTCGCCCCGGCACGCTTGCACCAGGGACTTATACTTTACGCTCCGTCTCTGACCCTTTATTGCTTCTAGAGTCCGATTAAGGCCTGCAAGCTTGGCAAGTAGGTCTATATTCGTACACTTGCCCCTCTCCTCCAACAGCTGCGCCTCGGTACGCGCCAGCATAGCGAGCTCCTCCTCGCTCCACCTCCGCTTCTCCACATCGGGAGCGGCATCGGCGTTTGCCTCAACAAGATGGACACGTCGCTTATGGACTCCCAAACCTGTTTTGGTGGTAAATTGTCTTTCGCAAATTGGGCAGATCCACTCCAGCGACCGCCGGTTCACCCGGCTATCGCCAGCGACTGCCTTCGGAGAAGAAAGGATCGGGCTCCCCGCCTCCTGTGGAAGGGCAGAGCGATCAATATTTCTCATTTTTCCAATATTAATTTTAGCCAATTACTTTGCCCCTACGGCCGGGGGGCTGGCCCAGCCGCTGGGTTCGCACGCGTTTTTCGTATAGCCCCACCCGAAGGATAAACGCTATGCTTGTCGGTCCGAGGACCAACCATCGGGGCCGCTGCTGCTACTCGGACCAGCAGCCTCACCCGGGTTGCACCCCTCTAGGTGTTGGGGTGTGGCACACTCCCGAAGGAGAACCCGGTGACAAGCCGGAGCTCCTCCCGCGCCATCCGGTAAAGGGTGGCGCGGGCGATGCTGGAAACGTGCCGAGGAGCATTTCTGCCTCCCTCAAGGTAATGTTGAAATAGTGTTCGGGTGTCCCAGTAAACGCATCGATGCAAGGATCGGAATCACCAAATTCTATAGCAGGCCCGTCGGCCTCTATAGTAAGCTCTTATTTTTCCCGCTTACATAGCTGTTATTCGCTTTTAAGTACCTTAGGATCATAGATCTTGGACCATTTCTTTCTGTTATTAGTTTGCCCGTATCGCGCATCGACCTTGCATACGCGCTGACACCGTATGTTAATAGTTTAGCACCACCCGCGGGGCACGTGTTGGCTGTTTCTCGGAATGAGATGGTATATCCAACGTACGCGATTGACATCACCCCGCCATAAGAGAGTTTTAGATGACGCCATTAGATGACGAGGCATTTGGCTAATTTCGCATCTCTGCATCGGATGTGATAGCTCCATAATAATGCCTTCGATCTTAGTGACCCGGCCCTGGCGGACCGGTATTAATCATTATGACCACATACGAGATAGACCCGAAGTCCCCATCTCTCGTATCTGCAGAGACATTGTGCAGTTTGATGGAAGGGCGAACTGTTTGGGTGAATCCACGGGGAATTCGTTCCGCGACGGCCAAGACGGCCGTCGCTGGTCCACAGCCCGTCGGGTACTGCGTAACCCTTAGCCACAGGCCCCCGCTGCAGCTTCTGGCGACCGCCCCGCAACGGCGGTCATCTGGTTGAACCTGGTCCAATTCATGTGCGACCCACGGAGGACTATAGATGTTATCGAACACAATGTTGGGCTCTTTAGCCCCAGGAGGGATTTCAGCTCCTTTACGAACGCACCACTCCATACACCACGCCATGAGATCGTGCAAGAGGTGCACGCGACGCTACTAGCGGGTACCCTCAGTCTACCGGCGACAAGCTCAACGAGTTCACCGTCACCCCCGTACTTGCGACGTTTGTTCCGATGAGCCTCATCGAGCGAGCGCTGGCCCGAGACCACCTGTGCGTCGACAATGACACCTTTGCCCTCCCTCCTAGCAATGATGTCCGGCTTTCTGAGCCCGTGTGAAGTTCTGATCTTAGGCTCCATCTCGACGATCCATCCCGAATCCGTCATCGCCTTGGCAACAACATCGACGACACAATTGTGACGCTGAATGCGGCCGCCGTGCGTTCGAAAGCATTGCTGGATGATGTGAGTCGTGGTCTCGTTAACCGCACAACCTGCACGGCATCCGATCCCCTCCTCCCTATCATTCCTTCTGCCCCTACTCGTTCTCACACGAGAAGGCAAGCTGTTAATGTGCGTATGCACGAACTGCACGAAGTCCCGGCCACTGCACTGCCCACTCCGTTCCCGTAACCAACTAGTGGATTCCGGGGTGCTTCCGGATTCGCGGAGTTCGAATCCGTCCACCGAAGAGTGCAGCGAGTCGCTCCAATAGTGCCTCACAGTTGGTAAGTGTGTTCGGGGGTCCTCCTTCGAGAACTTCCGTACCTGTTTACCGGCCCACCGCAGTTTGTTCCGAATCCTTGCGGATTTGGCGGCGGCAATGGCTGCTGGCCAACCCGACGTCGCGAGCGCCCCGAACCTCCGTAAGATGAGATTCGGAATAGCGGTTCGCAACGAGGGCAGCCCCAAGCCACCGTCCTTCACTGCCGCGTGGAAGTACCCGGTTGGTACATCATGCGGAAGCCTTAGCCAACGCCTCACAGCGCCCCGGATCTGGATGTCGAGCATTCGCAACCTGTCATCCGAAATCCTACCCAGCACGAAGCCGTGCAGGAATTTAGGCACCAGATGGCCACGCACTATCTCTAGCCGCTGTTGCGGCTTCAGTGGGGCCTTCGTGATGTTCGACAGAGCTGCTGCGATGTCATGCTCTAACACCTCGCATCCAGCAGACTTAAAGTCAACACCAAGATAGCGCCATCTTTCCACACAAGAAATTTGCCTGAGCTTTTTATGGCCTACCCGGAACGTGCGTTCCGTAAGGTAGTGGTGTTTCTTTCTGTGGCCGTCCGGCACCATCGAAAGGACAGCACATTTGCCGTGGTTCAGCTTGAGACCCATCATCTCACCGACCCTGGCAACACGATCGATGGAGTCCTGCATCCCCACCTTAGAACCTGCAAGCAGGACAAGATCGTCAGCGTAGGCCAGAGCAGAGACTAGCTCACCTTCCAGCCTGTAGCCGATAGATCTAGGCAAGGACGCAAGGACTATATCCATGACCATGTTGAACAGTACCGGGGACAGTGGGTCCCCTTGACGCACCCCTCTACCAACTACTACAGGTGCGCTCCTGTCTGCCCCCGCCGACAACACGGTGGTCGCCGACGAGTACAGACGCGCCACGTACTCACAGAACTGCTTGGGCAGTCCCCCCGCCCCAAGTAGCTCTAGCAGCGCCTTGTGAGACACTGTGTCGAACGCCTTGGAGAAATCGAGCACCGCCACGTGCAGCTCTCGTAACTTTTTCCTGCTATCCGCCAGGACAGCGTCGAGCACGGCTGAGTTCTCCAGCGTGCCATCGACTCGGATGAATCCTCGCTGACGCATATCCGGCGGACAACAGTCCAGGAGTCTTCGCGCCAGGATTGCATGCAGGTGTCGGAGAGGCACCGACGCGATCGAAATCGGCCGATACTCCCCCGGACCCGCAGGGGCATCCGTCTTTGGCACGAAGATGGTCCTGCACTGCCGCAGAGATTCGGGTTCTTCGCCTGCCGCCATCCAGGCATTGAATATTTCCGCTTTGTGACGCACAGAAACCTGGCGCCAATCATCCGAACGGATCCCGTCCGGACCAGGCGCCGTCATGAAACTAAAGTTGAATCCCTTCACCTCTTCGGGCGTGATCGGATCCCACAGCCTAGACATGTCAGCAGCGCACTGGCCCCCGTGCTGCCCACCGGACCGTAAGGTCCGAAGAGCTTCCGGTGTGGGTCCTGTGGCGGAAGACACAGTTTCAAGGACCGGTCGCCAGAAGGCTTCCAGCTCCCCTAGGCTGTGCTTCGCCACCCTGCACTGGCCGTCAATTATCTCGGCCGCTATCTGGCCACGACACTTCTGATAGAGCTCCTGTACTCGTGCGTACTCTATCCTTCGTCTAGTCCTTGTTGACTTAAAGTCATTTCGCGCATCATTGCGTTTGCCAAGCCGCCTCACACCTCTCCTACTCAAACCTTGACGAGCCTTGTACCTTTCGACACCCTCGAGGAGTCTCTCCAGGCACGCGGCCGCCTCGGTCGAGAGTCGCGGCGCGGGTGAGTCATCAGCGGGGGGCGCGTCATCAGGAGCCGCCTCTGGCTGGACCTCTAGCTGCGCTGCGGAGAGGGGCACAGTTTCCGAATTCCTACTTGTGTTCTCTGGTACAGAGGGTCCATTATCCACCGGCTGACACGCTTGTGCCTGCCCTTCGGTGATCTTGAATTCGCCCCGGCACGCTTGCACCAGGGACTTATACTTTTCGCTCCGTCTCTGACCCTTGATTGCTTCCAGAGTCCGATTAAGGCCTGGAAGCTTGGCAAGTAGGTCTATATTCGTACACTTGCCCCTCTCCTCCAACAGCTGCGCCTCGGTACGCGCCAGCATAGCGAGCTCCTCCTCGCTCCACCTCCGCTTCCCCACATTGGGAGCGGCCTCGGCGTTTGCCTCAACAGGATGGGCACGTCTCTTATGGACTCCCAAGCCTGTTTTGGTGGTAAATTGTCTTCCGCAAATTGGGCAGGTCCACTCCAGCGACCGCCGGTTCACCCGGCTATCGCCAGCGACTGCCTCCGGAGAAGTAAAGATAGGGCTCCCCGCCTCCTGTGGAAGGGCAGGGCGATCAATATTTCTCATTTTCTTTCCAATATTAATTTTAGCCAGATTTTTTACCCCTACGGCCGGGGGGCTGGCCCAACCGCTGGGTTCGCACGCGTTTTTCGTGAAGCCCCACCCGAAGGATAAACGCTATGCTTGTCGGTCCGAGGACCAACCATCGGGGCCGCTGCTGCCACTCGGACAAGCAGCCTCACCCGGGTTGCACCCCTCTAGATGTTGGGGTGTGGCACACTCCCGAAGGAGAACCCGGTGACAAGCCGGAGCTCCTCCCGCGCCATCCGGTAAAGGGTGGCGCGGGCGGTGCTGGAAATGTGCCGAGGAGCATTTCTGCCTCCCTCACAATAATGTTGAGATAGTGTTCGGGTGTCCCAGTAAACGCATCGATGCAAGGTACGCGCGAACGGAATGCGGGACATGCATCACCAAATTCTATAGCAGGCCCGTAGGCCTCTATAGTAAGCTCTTATTTGTCCCGCTTACATAGCTGTTATTCGCTTTTAAGTGCCTTAGGATCATGGATCTTGGATCATTTCTTAATATATTGTCAGTTTTCCGTATCGCGCATCGTCCTTGCATAAGCGCTGACACCGTATGTCAATCGTTTAGCACCACCCGCAGGGCACGTGTTGGGTGTTTCTCGGAATGAGATGGTATATCCAACGGACGCGATTGACATCACCCCGCAAAGAGAGTCATAGTTACTCCCGCCGTTTACCCGCGCTTGCTTGAATTTCTTCACGTTGACATTCAGAGCACTGGGCAGAAATCACATTGAGTCAACACCCGCGAGGGCCCTCGCAATGCTTTGTTTTAATTAGACAGTCGGATTCCCCTTGTCCGTGCCAGTTCTGAGCTAACCGTTGAACGGCGGTCGTACAGAACCGCGCCACTCAGACTCGAGTGATCCGCGGAAGATCCGCGGAAGGCCGGAACGCGGGTCCAGATTTCGTCCACGCGCCCCGAAAGACACGCAAACATCCACCAGGCCCGACACCGGCCGCATCCGCTTCCCGTCCAAACCCGACACGCCCCGGTCCTCAGAGTCAATCCTTATTCCGAAGTTACGGATCCAATTTACCGACTTCCCTTACTTACATTATTCTATCGACAAGAGGCTCTTCACCTTGGAGACCTGCTGCGAATATGGGTACGAACCGGCGCGACATCTCCACGTACATCCCTCACCTGAAATTTCAAGGTCCGCAGAGAGTATCAGGACACCGCCGCAAAAGCGGTGCTCTTCGCGTTCCGAACCATATCTCCCTTCTATAGGATTCCATGGAACTCGAAAGCTCAGGCAGAAAAGAAAACTCTTCCAGGACCCCTCGGCGGCGTCTTCAGGCCACTTTAGCCCGTCGTACACAGGTTACCCCGTCGAACACTCGCTTTGAAACGAGGGAACGTCTATTAAAACGGTTCCGCTGCCGGGTTCCGGAATAGGCACCGGGTTCCCTTTCGCTCAAAGGGCGTTGTTTATCTTTCTATTATGTTTTAGTCTAGTCTAGTAAATATCATTCTGGAGTCTCGAATTGCATTTCTTTATTGAGATCGGTAAATGTAGGTAATGCAAATTTCAAAAAACTCCAGGTACAAGTTACAGTTGTCGGTTCGAGAGCCTTGGAGAGAACTGATTGCGCAGAAAGTAATCTATCTACATGAACTGTAGCTTGAAAATACAATTTTGTAGCTGGTATTTGTTCCAGAAGCCTATTTACTACCTCAATAAGTGACAACCATCTTGTTTGGCTAGGGAGGAGCAATTTGTGTGGTTTTATATTTGTGAATGCTTGAAATGTTTTGAAATCTCCAATACGTTTTGGAGAATTTTGTACATGATTATATACGTCTCTACAGAAATCTTCCAAGCCCTTTGGCAATTTCTAACACGCGTATGATGCGCAAAAATTAAAATGACAAATGCATTTCATAGTAAAAAGGTGAGGTGTAACATTCATTGGTCATTTTTAAACAAAGTGACCAATGAATGTTTATCTCCAAACATAACGTTAGCGCCATCAGAAGCAAAGCATATGTTTGATTTGTAATGAATATTTTTTTCAACAAAATATTCTACTATTTTGCCATACCATCACCTACCATACCATTACCAGTACCATCTACGATTGGTATTAAAGTCAGAAATTTATATTCAATGCTGAAATCTAATTTTACTGTTCTTACGACGAGCGCTAGATGTTTTATCGTAGACTTATCTGTGCTTTCGTCAACAAGTAATGCGAAGCAATTGTTCTGTAACATCTCTATTATATTTTCTTCTGCTGTCTGCCCAGTTACATTAATAATAATAGCTTTAGCTTTTGTGCGGCTGATTGATAATTGTTCCGCAATTTTCAAATCTGGACATACAGCGCAAATCAATCTACTCAAGTGAAATGCTATGTTAAAAGACAGATTATGCTCAGCAATAAAGCAGGACATTTTTACTTCACCCGCTTTAGCTATAATTTTTGTATCTTGTGGATTGGAAGCTGAGGTAAACATTGCTGTCAGTTTTATTTGCTTTTGTAATTTCAAACTATTCTTCGCGTGTTTTGTTAAATCTTTCTGTCGCAACAGTTCGTGTATACCACATTTTTTGTCGCAACTACAGGCAGAACAAAAGAAATAAGTCTCACCTTTAGTGCTTTTCTTTAACCAGCCTTTGAACCTATCATCTTTTAACCACACATTTACGAATTTCTATTGATATTTCACATTTTTCTTAGGAGGATTTCTCCCAGTCGAATCACTACTCATTTTATCAAAAAGATTGTTATTATTGTTTTTTTTAAATAGACACCGCAATTCAAAAAAACTGTTCAAGGTGTTGTGACTATAAAACAGTAAGCAATAAAAAAGGCGTGTAGCTGTCATTCATAAACTGGGATTTCCCCGTGCATAAAAATATGATTGTAAAACACATATAATGTGGTCGGAAATTCCCTCGAATCCCCACTAAAGAAGATACTGCCATCTAGTGTCGTTGCGTTTTATAACGTAGTGGTTTGTCATTGCGTTTTAGTACGTAGTGGTGATCAAAAAATGTTTGCATAGTAGTGTAATAGGTGGCGTTGAACGCTAGTTGAAAAACAGTAGAAAATAGGAATGAAATAGAAAACATGGACAATGGTTGGTAACATTGCTGTCAACGTCGTGTAAGACGTCAGCGCACGTCATTCAAAATGTTATTTAACGCACGTGGATCGCGAGCACGTGGTTCGAGGTAATAAATACAACTAAAAGTCTACTAATACTACAAAATAATAAATAAAATGTGCAAAAATAAATAAATGAATAAAATAATTAAAACTATGATACTTAGCACAAAATAAAGCGTCCTGACGCAGTTTCTTGCGCGATGAATTCCGCCATACTGGTCCAATAATAAAAAACACTATAAAACAATTTTTAAAAAACGTAACATAAGCAAAGACTGTACACGTAGGTTTAGTTCGGCACTAATGTAACACTTTAACACACAAAAAAGATCAAAGTCCCAATTATTCCGATCAAATTAATTTTTAAAATGAAACCATGTCCGATCGGCACGAATGACGGCGAACGAGGAGAAGTCATAGGGACAAACCCACCACCTGCCATGGCCCTGCCTACCATTTCCTGGTTTAACGGGCCGAATCTTAAGGAGATTGAACGATGTCTGCTCTTAGGCTTTCTTCGTGAACCCTTGAAAGTATGCATTATGTACGTATTCGAGTCCATATTCTTGAATTGATTCCATATTCTTCCTTTTTAATTATTTATCTGGATAAGTCTGTTTAAGTCTTCATATGTCTTTGGTGGTCGTCCATATTCTCTAGATGTCGTAGGTTCTTCATCGAATCGTACTCTAAACTCACCGTCTAACCATGATGAATTTTTACTAAAAAAACGTCCTTTACTTCGACTAGATTTATTCCAACGGTCGTTAAAATGTCATAAAAGCAATCTTTGAATACTCCTCACAATAACCTCGCTTTTTGCAGATGACAAGTGGTGATGTTCTTCTATGTATTGGTTAATATCTTCTGATTTCGTTCCACGGTCAATGAAGAAAACGCATAATTCTCGTGGAGGCGCAACAAATTCACTCCTTTTGCTCACAAATAAGGTTTACCGGGAATGGTAACGAGTATTGGAGGTATACTGGTAAGTGACAGAATACCTCAATATCTTTTATAAAATATCGTGTGACATGTTTGATTGGCTGCAGCACCTAGCTACTTTATCAAATAACCACTATCTGAGCCAGTTACTGATATGGTTAACAGTACATGGCTTTAACCACCTATAACCATATCTTCTTCTTACTCAGTACTCAAGTACATGAACCGCTTGAGAAATATTTAACTAGTACTATGATAAGGAAAAACTGACAGCTTTTGATCGGATGATAAAAATAATAATTATTATTTTTACACGAATTTCCCACCAAACATAAACATAAAAATTAGTTTCTACATTTTCTGTAAATAGATAATTGTCTTTGCTGAAGAGTCAAAATCATATAATTATTGAAAAAAAAAGACGTGTGGCACTCGGAGACTGCCGCGGTAAAGCTATTGCATAGCATTTTTTATCAAATTATGCAATTACAATTATATATTTATTTTATTTATGCAGTATTTTTTTTTCTTTGTTTATTCATATTTAAAACACTTTGTACACAAATTATACGAGTACAGATATTCACTGTTGTACGTAGATGATAAATACCTATACACCTATATACTTTCTCACAAACAGCTGATTACGGTAGTTTTCCAATACAACCAATGCCACCTAAAGGCGGGTTGCTGAACTAAAGAGACAAGCGTGATATTTCAAAAAGTCATTAAAAGTTCTGGTATTTATCGTTCGATGGAATTAGTATCACCGCTGTGCCGGTTGGAGTGAGGGGTGTTAAGGTTTTTCGTTACGGAATTTCTGGATTCGGTCTCCACGCTCAAAGCCCGCGATAGAAGCTATGCAATAGCTTAAAATCTATTTAATTATAATAAAAACATGTTTTTTTTTTTTTCATTTTCGCCATCTATTTATTTCTTCACTTCATTTTAAGGGGGGCAAACAAGGCAAAAAAAATGTTGGGGCAAACTTTTTTTTCGCCTTGTCTTGTATATGAACTGCTTTATGTGATATAAGTAAAATTACGACTTAAGTAGACGTACTGTGAAAACTACTTAAAATTCCAAAAAAGGAAAAAACGTAGTCATGTAAAAAGCAAATCTGTATGTACCCAGTTTTCACATTATTGGTATATTTGTATGCTTTTTAAATAAAGCAATTAACATCAATTTCAATCATATATAACACTTACACGTTTGTTTTAGAATAACGAAACTATCAGGATGTAATCTTATGGAATTTTTCTCTACATAGTCGACGTTATTTGGAGACGCAACTTGAATGTGTAGTTTTATTAAAAAAAAAAATGTTAAATGATTCATTTAATTTTCTTTATAACGTGTATTATACATTCCTCGAGACATCTTATTTATAGAAAAATTCAAATTAAAACTTTCCGGAAACCTATTTTCGGAAAGTTTTATTTCTTCTGGCGGTTCTGCCCATAGTGCGGTGGTACGCTGTGTCCTCGTACGGATTGTCATCTGGATACAAAGTTGACAGCATAGCCCTGGACGCCACGCTTACACCGTCTGAATACTCCTCGATACGTTTTGCTCCATAAATTATATTGTCGGTCGGGTTCTATCGGTTCTGCAGTTCCTCCTTTATTAAACTCACACTCAGGCCCTACTCTCCCGCGACTTCTTCTTACATTAAAAGTGATCAGCTCATGATCACTGTAGCTGACCCCGACACGCACTCCCCACCCCGACATCGCTATACCTCTGGTGTTTAAGGTAAGGTCTATGTTGGATTGATCATTCGGCCCACTGAAGGTAGGCGGCTTGTCCTCTTCAATGTTGATGACTAGGTCGTTACTCATGTCAAAGCCTTCCACTTGCCTTCGTCTATATTCAGTGTCTGGTCCTCTTCCAAGATACTGGGCCCTATCACAGTGCCACAATGGGAGTGCGCGTTGGTGTCAGCTCCAATCAATACCTCCTTGCTACGAAGATAGTCAATTACTCTCTGCATTTCTTCTAAGTGCAAGGCGATACCTTCACTGTACTTAAAGTACGCAGATATTACGTACAAGTCTTGGCTATTGCTTGATATATGCGCCACTACTCTATACTCATTGCTTAGATGTTCGAAAACGGTCGCTGCCAAGTTGTTGTTATTGATGATAGTTCCAGCCCTGGGAGTGTTACCCGTCTGGATAACTCTTCCCACGTCCGTGTGATATTGTTTTTGGACTAGGAGTATATCTAACTGTTATTCTGATGCGATTTGAAAAGCTTCCCTCGTGGCTACCTCAGACCCTTAGAGGTTTAGTTGTCCAAATTTCAGTTGTTGACATCTATCCATAGTTAATTCTTCCTCAGCGTACTTGTCCTCAGCGTACCTACGTGCTGGGCACTCTGGAGACATGGTCCTATGACCTTCCGCAGGTTTATTGAAATGTGTACAAGTCGTGCACTTCGATATTGTCGCCTTACACTCATCGGATGAGTGCCCTTCTTCGCCACATTTTCCGCAGACCCTAACCTTCGATGTACAATATTTCTCAACATGGCCGTATAATTGACATTTTAAGCAGCAGACTACATCAATATAGTCCCTTACCAAGTTCCTTTCCCAATTTATGTATCTACTCTTTTCCTATTAGGATATCTTTAATCTCAGTGCACCTAAGAACGACTGTTCCACTCCTGTTGATACCCCTCCTCTTCCTGAAAGCGACTAATACTCTTGTCTAACACTGCGGGAAGAAATAACACTACACGAGCACTCACGAACAACGTCTTTATTGCGATCCATAATACTTATTACTATATTAGGACACGACACACCATAACGCGTTTTAACTTAGTACAGCGCCATCTGTTTTGCATCGTAAAAACTAATTATTCTACACGTTCCGCCCACCGAGGACTTGTCCTCCAAACTGGTTACAAATATCATTAATTTTAGGGCGCTTTAGAATGATACAATTACTAATTATGGCAAATTAAACTTCTTGCATAGTGATAGATATACCAATTTACAGCCTAAAATTAAAGAAACATTAGATTGAAGGACCGCCCACCATGAGAATATACAGAACAAAATAAAACATTACATGTTTGGGTGGTGAACGAATAGTATCCGTGGCACTAATAAATGCTCACTACGCTGTCAAAAATCTACTATAACGTACAATGCAAAAAAAAAATCAACTATAATCATATGACAATAAAACAAATTAACACAAAGTCTTCTTTAAACAAGTATTAACACATCAGTAAGAGTTAACTAAGAACTATAAGTAGCAAGAAGGGTTTCATTATAAAAAATAACTAAATTAAATCACATAGGCAAGATACTAACTTTACTAAGTGCGCGCTTACATAATCCATTCTTACATTTTATCGTAACTACCTTGATGTTTATTAACTATTTTGCCTAAAACCCATTTGGAAGGTGGAAGATGTTCATCTCTTAGGATTACTACATCACCAACGTTTGGTTCGTTTAATTTGGTGGTCCACTTGTACCTATGTGATAAACTAAGTATTCCTTGGACCATCGTGTCCACAATTCACTAACCATACTTTGAACCATTTTCCATCTTTTCAAATACGAAATATTAGCAATAACATAATTTTCATCTGGTATATTTATTAAGGGCTCGCCAACCAAAAAATGGCCTGGTGTCAGTGGGAGGGGATCGTCACTATCTTCACTTAACACTGTAATTGGACGTGAGTTTAGACATGCTTCTATTTGCGTGAGCACAGTTGAAAGCTCTTCATATGTTAAAGTTTTATCTCCAATAACCTTCCTAAGATGTGTCTTAACACAACGCACACCAGCCTCCCATAAACCACCAAAGTTGGGAGCATACGGAGGGATGAAATGCCATGTGGTTTCTTCTAAAGTCAATAACTCTATCAATTCGTTGGGATTGTCCTTGCGCGCTTCTTGAAGCATATTTTGCAACATTTTGTCTGCTCCAACAAAATTGGTAGCATTGTCACTGTACAAGTCTTGGCAGTGACCTATTCTAGATGTAAATCGACGAAAAGCTGCTATAAAGCCCTTTGCACTTAAATCTGTGACAGCTTCCAAATGTCTCATAAAATATACTGGGACCGAACAATTTTGACCGATAAAACCATTTACTTCAATAGGCCAGACATCACACTCCTAGATAAAATTCACAAAACAAAGTCTATCTAATAGATATCGCGGTTCCCAATACGCATAATCTACAAACAACCTTCTCTGAAAAAATAGCAAAATATACCGATCTTACAATCGAACTCAAAAGTCAATGGTGTGTAAACACAATTAAAACTATTCCTGTTATTATTTCAACGACAGGTGTGATACCAAAATCACTACTACACATTAGCCTAAAACAATTAGAAATACACCCACTTACGTACACTCTAATGCAAAAAGCTGTAATCTTGAATACTTGTATAATTGTTCGCAAATTTTTGTCCCTTAATAATTAAATAGATCTATAACACATACACACACGCACACACATGCACACAAGCTACTTACACGCTACACACACACATACACATAAACAAACGCAAAAACACACAAACAAACATCAATACATCTCACTCACGCTTGGCCAAAAACCCGCGGAAGTGAGTTTCTAAAAAACCCTTTTTATGAAAGGAGAAAAATTTGAAAATGAGGAAATAATAATAATAATTTATTTCTTTCAACTTATTCTGTTTCACATTAATCAGTGGTGGGGGCACTCCTTTTAAGTATGTAAAGTTTTAGTGAGAGACTGGTGCCTAACTTCACACACACTTTAAATTCACAAGTCTATACGTATCCTTAACTACAAAAAATAATATAAAATAAAAAAATTGGTGCTATAGACAACATGTGCCAGAATATACAAATTGTGTTAAGTAGCCTGAGTTTATATGTGTGTACGTGTGTATGTATACGGCGTACGTGTGTTTATGTGAATGGATAAATGTGTGTATTTATGTGTGTACTTGTGAGTGTGTGGGTAATTACGTGCAGGTATGTGACTATAAGGGTGGAACCATCAATTTCTCTGCTTCTTTGTAATCTAGAGATATTATCCATTTCTTAACTACGGATTTACATTTGCCTGATGTCAGGGAATAAATAACAAGAAGGGAGTTAATTTTATTATATAAAAAGCTTCCTAAGAAGCAATAATGCTTATGCATTAATATTAATAATGCTTATGCATTCTAATAATGCTTATCAGCCAGGAGCACACCCGCGAGCACCGGGAGAGCCGCTGTACTTACTGATCTGTATGCCTTTGTCATTAAGATAAGTGACGTCCTTTGTCCCATCAAAAGTGCACTTACTAGATAAATGCCCACCCTAGCGTGCCACACTGCCGCCGCGTACGTAACCGTCGGCACAAAAGTGATCTTATATATTGTCTTTAACGCAGCGTCTTTTAATCCACCAGTCGCCGACGTGATGCGCGATACCTTGCCGAAGCAACCAGCCGCTCTCTCCACAATATCTGTCGCGTGTTGCGTAAAAGATTTTCTGGAGTCCACTGTAACCCCCAGCACAGCAACTTGGTCCACGTTAGTTACGGTATAACCTCCCATTTTGATTAGCGGTGATCTTTGGAACCTGCCTTTCAATATGGTAACTTTGATTTTTGTCGGTGAGAACTTTAATCTGTTTAATTCGCCCCTTTTCTCAATTGCCTCCAAGGCACTAGCAGCTTTGGATTCTATTTCTCGGCGTGAGTTGGCCTCGATGGTCAACGTCACGTCGTCTGCGTACTGTTATGCGGCCGACCCAGTCTGTCTTTTTAAAAAAACAACTGGTTACACTAAGTACCTTTATTGTACAATTACACGGCTTTAATTGGACTTCCCAAATATTAATCGCGTAAAGTACCGATCGCGGCGGCTTCCAGAATCTAACTGACTTACTGATGGTATAAAATAATTAATTAAAATTATCAATGTAAGAAAAATGCTGAATGTATGGAAAAATACAGTCTGCATAGAGGGATTGCTGATTAAGACCTAACTACCTTGTAATAAGGGTTGTAACAGCTCTCCCTTTTGGACGAAGCTTTATCTCTTTAAGATGAAGCGAAGTGAATAAGAATTAATCGATTATGTTAATATTTAGGAAGTTTTTACATTTGATTTTAGATATAGGACTATAAATAGCTTCTTATTATTTGTTAGCTAATTATTATATGATATAGTAATTGTCTATATATTTATAAATTAATATTTGTAGATAATATAGACATAAAACATTTACGAAATAAATTGAAAAATAGAAATTGACATTTGTAAACAATATAGGCGTAAAATACATTTACTAATTAAATTGAAAGGTAGAAATTAACATTTATAGACCATATAGACGTAAAATATATTTACGAATTAAATTGAAAAATAGAAATTAACATTTGTAAACAGTAAATGGACATAAAACGTTTTAAAATTAGATTGAAAAATAGAAATTAACATTTATAACCTTTAAAAAGCATTCATAGCGATATAAACATTTAGGAAATATGAAATTAAAATTATTGACTTAAGTCGTTACAATTAAACATTTATAAATACAATATTAGAAACTGAGATTTCGACTTGATGCAAATTTGACGTTAGATTTATTATAGTCTTGTTGCCGAATTGGCAATGATTGTATAGACATTTTTTCGTCATCTGACGATGAGATGTTTGTCATCTCTAAAGAGTTTGAAATTTTAGACTTATTTCTAACAGACTTTTTGTTATGACATTGATTGAATATTTGGACACAACATCCAGAAATAGTCGATTTCTTATTCGTTTTAGAGTAGCATTTAGTATTCGAAAGTTTTAGAGTAGCCGATACAATTAGCTGTTAATTTTACAATTCCTGTACCTTCAATAGAATAATCGTTAATCTGATCATCACAACGAATAGTTAACTTATTTGTTTTTGACTGTACAAAAATCCACCTGTTACTTTGTAACTTTTGCCAAATGTCGATATCACCATACAAAATTTTGGCGTTACATTCAGAGGGCAGCGAGAGTGTGACCTCGGTTATAATTTTCGACTCACAATTTGGGCTGTGTATACAAGAGTAAACATTTGTTAGTTCACATATAGAATGGTTACTATCTATTATCTTACATTTATCTAAGGTGTCCATCATAGCATAATGTAATCTATCATCACTTAATCCGATGAATAAATTAGTAGGTTGAATCAAGGCGAAGGTAGTGTGTGAGTCATCGTGAGGTGTCGGTAAGGGTATATTCTTATAAACCGTGAACTTCTCAGGTGTAATTAAAGGAATTTGCAATACAAATATTACCTTATTGTTATAATAATAAGAACTAAGTTTAGAAATATCAATTAAGGAATGAATTATGTCGATATTTAATGCGACTGGGAAGTCTAATCTTTTGCTTATTTGGTTGCTATGCTTAAATAATTCGTTATAAAGACTTAAGGGACTAATTACACTAGGATGTAGTATATTGACCTTAGAGAATAAAATAGAGTTTAACGTAGTATCTAGTAAATTAGAAATAGTGAGTAAAGAACCTTCAATGATATTAATTAAATTATTTAACTTAGAGATATTATACCGTAATAGGTTATCAGTATTAGTAATTTGAGATAGCATATTATTCATATTATTTATTTGGGTATTGAGATTAATCTCGTTTTGATTTAATTTATAAATTGTTGTGTTAAAGTTATTTATAGTAGATTTAATAACATGTATATTATCTCTCATTAAGTGAAATATTTCTGCCTCTCTCTTTTTACAAGAGTCAATTGCGGCATCGTATTTTCTAGCATCATCTGCGTCTAAGGTGTCAAAGAAAAACTTTAAGATTTCGCCTCCAAATTACAAAAATCGTTTTACCTTGTTCGTTTGGCGATCCGAAATAATGTGAGATAAAGATTGTAATTTATTATAATTAGATCGAATTAGAACCTCAATAGGGCTAGATATGTCTTTACACGAGTTTAAATCTTGCGATTGGATTTTGTTACAAAGATTAAGAGTATCTTGTAATAGATTTGATATTTTATTAAGATAAGGTTCTAGCGAGACTAAATCAATGTGCGTTACAATTTTCCAGTAATCATTATAAAAATTTATGTATGTTATAGGTTCAAAATAGATACCACGGCTATGAGATATAGGTATAATTTTCGATTCCGCGTGGCTGTGGCTTGTGCCATAACAGCATAATACCCTGAAAAGAGATATATGAAATAAGTTAAGATTTGGCAGGCTTTATCTCGTTAGTATGATGTTTAACATTCTTGCGACCTATTCGTAAAGTGACGTTATGTTTATTATGTACCTTTAATATCTTATAAGGCCCTTTCCATATGGGTGATAACGCTTTGCGAAGTCTGTGGTGTTGTTTTAAGTACACCATGTCGCCTGCTTTATATGTTATTTCACGTGAATTACTATCATAATATTGTTTTGATCTTTCTTTACTGTTGGTAAGATTTTGAATAGCTTTTTCGCGGCTAAAACGCATTCTATACTGTAAAGCACGTATGTATTCGTTATAGGTAGTGTTACTAGTACTTTCATACAAAGAACTCGGAATTGAGGGCTTGTAGCCGAATAATAATTCACGAGGCGTATAATTTGTCGTACAGTGAGGAGTAGTGTTATAAGCTAGTATAGCTGTAAATAAATAACTATGCCAATCGTTTTGATTATCATTAACAAAAGATTTTAGTAAAAAGTAGCATGTGAGCGCTCTAAGGCTCCGTTTGTTTGAGGATGGTAAGGAGTCGTGAATAACGCTTTAATTTTTAGAATTTCTGTTAGCTGTTTAAATAAATCGGACGTGAATGATGTGCCTAAGTCCGTCAAAATAGTTTTAAGGAAACCAAATAGAGACATAAAATGTACAAGATTTCGGGCGATTTCGTCACTAGTTGCCGTGACCATCTGATAGGCACATGTAAATTTGGTAAGATCGTCTTGTAACGTTAAGATGAATTTAAATTGTTGAAAACCCGCGTCGGGCAGGGGACCTACGATGTCGAGAGCTAGTCTCTCGAACGGCCTAGTAGAGGTGGATGTGATCTCCATTGGAGCTTTGTTTGATTTTCTTAGGGGTTTGTTGATTTGGCAAAGTTTGCATTTTTTTACATAATCTTCAATGTCAGAGCGCATCCCTTTCCAATAATAACTTGCTTTAATACGTTTATACATGCGCTGTGAACCTGGGTGACCAGCGATAGGCGAGTCGTGGTTTTCTATCAGTATTTTAGGCACTTCTACTGGAGTAGGATAGATTAATTGATTTTTATATATATGTATCTTGATATTCGTATTATGGAAAATATACGAAATCATGTTATAAATTTTAGTATAGGCTAATTTTGAGAACGGATCGGAGAAATCTGATATAGCAAGGTCTGTAATATTTTCGCAATCGATTAGGATATTCCTAAGTTGAATTAATAAGTTATAAACGTCTTTAAAACGTGTCTCCTCGTAATGATGCACTTTGGTAAACAAGAAATAGTAATTTTTGTTTTTATTTAGAACATGTTTGATTGTAAAAGGCTCGCGTTGGGCATTAAGTAAATTATTAGCGTCATCAAGCTGAGATAGTATCTCCTCACAATGTGGAATAGAATTGTCAAAATCTAAAGAAATCGGACATGCGATAGTATTTAAATTAGAGAGGTGTAAACCTTGAATAGACTCTTCGATCTTGGTGTTTGAGATAGGAAGCTGATTGGTGAATTGATCTTTAAAATATTTTTCATAAGAGGAATTATTTAAATTGCTAACATTGATCGCGTTAACCGGGCATCGAGATAACGCATCTGCATTAGAGTTAAGGCGGCCTCGTTTATAAACAATCTCGTAGTCGTACTCTTCGAGTTTTAAGCACCACCTGATGAGTCTGCTACCCGGATCTTTGACATTAAATAACCATACGAGTGGTCTATGATCCGTTATAATTTTGAACTTATTGCCATATAAATATGGTCTAAAAGTTTTTACCGCAAATAAAATGGCTAATAGCTCTTTTTTCGTTGTCGAGTAATTTCCTTCGGTTTTATTTAAAGTTCGCGATGCATACGCTATCGGTTTGTCCTTTTCAATGGGACCTTGAGATAAGTTTGCGCCTACGGCATAATTACTAGCGTCGGTTGTGACATTGAAGGTTGTGAGAAATCTGGGTATTGGAGAAGAGGAGCGGTGATTAATTTTTCTTTTAAGAAATCGAACGCGTGTTGCTGTTCCACGTTCCACTGAAAAATAGCATCCTTTTTTAATAAACAAGTAAGTGGCTTAGTTAGTTTGGCGAAATTTTCTATGAAGCGGCGATAATAGCCTATTAAACCTAGGAACGACTTTATTTCCTTAGGATTTTTAGGAACTGGGAATTGCGAGACGGCCTTGACTTTTTCAGGATTTGGAGATACACCTTTGTCGGTGATGAGAGGAAGCGGATATGTTTCAGAAACGGTGACATCATTAAGGCGACGATAATCAATTACGATTCTCCACTTTTGCTTGCCTGAAGCGTCTTTCTTTTTCGGAACTACCCAAACTGGGGCGCTCCACGGCGAAATAGAAGGTCGGATGATATTTTGATCTAACATCTGTTTGATTTGCGTGTCGACTTCCTCTTTGTGACACTCGGGAAACCGATAGGATTTTACGTGGATAGGAGGTGCGTCACCTGTGTTTATAGTGTGCTCTATAGCACTCGTAAAGGTAAACGGTTCGCCATCTATGTGAAAAATATCTGTGTATGACGAGCAACATTGTAAAAGAGCTTTTCGCTCTTCGTCGTTTAGATGCGAACAGCGGATAAGGCTTAATACTTTATTAGTTATTATTTATTTTATTAGTTATTAATATTTAGATTTGGTAGTCGAAACGGAATCAATATTAAAACATGGCATCGAATCGAAACACTCTCGTTCGAGTGGCGTTAAACTAACATGATAATCCTTGACTTCGATATCATTTTCGGTGGTGTTTAAGACGGAAAGATTTACTTTCTTATTCGGTTTAATTTTTACCAAGCAATTAGCAACATAAACACCTTCGCATAAGGTTGATTTAATACAAGAGCTTCATCGTTATGATATAACTCAGTCGAGTAATTTGATACAGTGCATTCGATAACGCTTTCGGCACGGGCCGGAATGACATAAGTTGGCTGTGTATAAACAATAGGAATAGAATGATTCATTACTGTCATGGATTTAGAAGAATAATTAATGTTTGATTTAAAATAATTACAAAAATCGCTACCGATGATACCATCATAATTATTTAAATTAATATCATTTTTTGTGACGTGAAATTTATATTTAAATATTTCGTTAGATACATTAAATTCCATTTGAAAGGTACCTAATGTTTCAACAGGATTTTCAGAGCTGTTGATACCTTTTAGCTTGACAATCTCGTTTGAAAGATTTGGAATTTGTAATAGACAAGACCCTTTTATAATACTGATAGATGATCCCGTATCGATAAGGAAACATAGTTTTCGCGACGCGTGTTTAGAATATAAGTAAGTATGGGGTAAAGACAATCGTTAACTTCGTATATTAATTTGGAATTGTGACTGTTATTTAAGTTAGATAGGTATAATTCATCCTCAATATTAGATTTATTATTTTGAAAACCTTTTTGGCAATTTATTTTGCCATTAGAAATAGGAAAATTAGGTTCATTTAATTGAGACGTAGAATTAGAATAATTTAAGTTAGATTTAGATAAAATATCCTTAGATTTAGTGTTATGACACTTTTGGCAATCGTTTTTGCCTTTTAAAATAGTAAGACTCGGCTCTTTTGGCTGAGGTGTAGATTTAAATTTTTGGCAATTAGTTCTGCCATTAAAATAGTAAGACTCGGCTCTTTTGGCTGAGATATAGGTGTAGCAGAGTTAGCATGACTCAACACTTGTGGTTGAGATGTAGATATAGTAGAATTAATGACTCAACTTTTTTGGTTGAGATTAGGTAGAGTTAGTAAGACTCAACACCGCCTTTGGTTGAGATATCGATTTAGTAGAGTTTGTATGACTCAACACTTTTGCTTGAGATATAGATTTGGTAGAGTTTGTATGACTCAACACCGCCTTTGGTTGAGATATAGATTTAGTAGATTTAGTAAGACTCAACACCGCCTTTGGTTGAGATATAGGTTTAGTAGAGTTTGTATGACTCAACACTTTTGGTTGAGATATAAATTTGGTAGAGTTAGCAAGACTCAACGCTTTTGGTTGAGATTTGGATTTAGTAGAGTTAGTATGAAAGTTGGAATGTGGCGTGTCCTTGTGATATTGATTGGATTTTGGCAGACACGAGACCAAAATCCTTTTTAGTTTAAATCATCATGAACTTCGTTCCCATAGTCATTTGATTCGTAGTTACACACATGTACACCGGCATTATTAGAATTAGCAGTAGACGTAGCAGGTTGCGCATTGCCAGCGTTTTCACGGCGTTTCATATTAAATTGACGCTTGCGACATTCTATAATCGTGCGACCAATGCGTTTACAATAGTTACATGTTTTTCCATAAAAATGGTTAGAGTTCGAGTTTAAATTATTTTGTGGATTTACGTGAAATAGTTTTCGAGAATATTTTGGCTCCTTATTTTTATAGCATTCACAGGAGCTATTTTTACTACTTTATTACAGATAGAACACTGTTTTTGTGACCTAGAATTGATTTTGTATAAATTATATAATTTTTCCTCGTCAGTTGCGTATTGTATCGCATCACTGAGAGTAAGGGGATTTTTACACCGGACTATGTTAGAAATTGAGGGGTTCAACCCTAATAAAAATGAATGTAATGCAAGGACTTCCATGGCTGCTATTCGGCCAGGAAGTTCCTGCTCGTCGTTGCAACTATAGTGTATATCTGACTATACGTGTGAGAATTTGTTCGACTCTGAGAGAATATTTTATAACGTCTTCATTTGGTAACTGTTTAGAGTGCTGTAAATCTGACAATAAATGTGTAGCGTGTTTTTTTCTCCCCGAAAGTAGATCTGAGAAATGTTTTTAAATCTGCCCAATTTGAAAAAGTTTTTAAACTACATGCTACCTGTGCCTTGCCTTCTAATTGTGATATGATAAATTTACACAAAATAGTTTGTTGATCTGAACTAGCTAAGGACATTGCATTCTCGCAATTTGTGAGAAATGCAGGAAGTGATTCCCTGTCCCCACTATAGGTTTTGATAAATTTGGTTAAGAATGATAGTGTCATTTTTTCAGCCATTTCGTTTTTCTTAGATGATTCCGCCTTTAAAGACATTATTATGATATGCTGAACTTAATACACGACACAAAACTATATATCAAAAACAAGTAAAATGTGTTATAGTAAACAGCGGCAATATTAAAATAAAAATGATGTGGTGTCGCGGGACACCAGGTAGGAACGAACTTCCTTCGGCTAAACGGCACTACTCGCTTGTGAACGCGACTGTCGCGCCTGCGCACGTCTCATTTAACGCTTTTATTCCACGCATTTTTCTTACGATTTTACTATCACATTTTTTTCAGTTCGGTCGCGCAGCAAAATCCCTATCCCCTCCAAGCCTGCCGTAAGGAACTTCGTTCCAATATATATTTTTTTAAATATATATTTATTAATAAAGAATAAACTAATACTTACGTATTTAATTCTTTTGCACTGAATAATTTCCCACTATTATCACTGTCAATTGCATTCAAGTCACTTGTTGGTTCACTTGCCATTGTTACTATATTTTTTATTGTTTTAACGATTTGAAATTATACGAAAATAAACGTGGCTACTCACGAGTAAAATGTATCTATAATGTGAGTATTCGCCACGTGCTTGTCCATGAATTCATGAGTATATACTATGCATTGGTGGGGTGGAGTGGTAATAGAAAGAGCAGGGATGAGCGAACGAAAAGAAAGAGGGAAAAAGAGAAAGGTATTATACACTACTCGTCTGTGTATGCGACTGTCGCGCATGCGCACGTCTCATTTAACGCTTTTATTCCACGCATTTTTCTTACGGTTTTACTATCACATTTTTTTCAGTTCGGTCGCGCAGCAAAATCCCTATCCCCTCCAAGCCTGCCGTAAGGAACTTCGTTCCAATAGTGTAAATATAGAATTAACTTAGATTTAGAGTTTGTAAGATTCAGAGTTAGTATGATTTAGAAAATTGCACTTTTTGATCACTTTTTAGAAGTAAAACTTTACGTTTTGATATTTTATAAATAGCACAAAACACTTACAATAGAACGCCAATACAAGCTTGCATGTCGAGACGTGGTAACCGGTGTCGCGTTGCGGCGATATTTCTTGTAACTAGAGCGGATGGTATTTTCCGTTTGATTTGGTTTGGTGAGTTAGACCTGGTGATCCGACCGTCTGGAGCGGGCTCAGATGATGACCTGAGACTGACCGTGGTCCTGGTATGAAGTAGCTGGAGTGGGCTCAGATAGTATACTGAGACTGACCGTCGTCCTGGTATGTAGTAGTTGGAGCGTGCTCACGCTGCGGAGCGGAGGCTTACCGTCGTCCAAGTGTCTGATGCAGGCTTAACCTTGGGTCAAGTCTTACTGTCGATCAGAAGACAGCAGGTGGCTTAGGTTCAGGATACCAGCGTCTGCTCTATGACTCCACGTCGTCAGACTTTTCTGGTATCCCACTTCTGACATCAATTTGTTACGTGGCCGACCCTGTCTGTCTTTTTAAAAAAACAACCGGTTATTACACTAAGTACCTTTATTGTACAATTACACGGCTTTAATTGGACTTCCCAAATATTAATCGCGTAAAGTACCGATCGCGGCGGCTTCCAGAATCTAACTGACTTACTGATGGTATAAAATAATTAATTAAAATTATCAATGTAAGAAAAATGCTGAATGTATGGAAAAATACAGTCTACATAGAGGGATTGCTGATTAAGACCTAACTACCTTGTAATAAGGGTTGTAACAGTACGCTATCAACTCCACCCCATCCGGCATAGGCCAGTCCAACAGGTTGTCCAAATGCAGGTTCCACACCGCCGGCGCTAATACTGACCCTTGTGGACAGCCCATTGTCGAGGTCTTCCAAACGACCTGGTTGGCAGCAAACAGACCAACCTCGCGTTGAGCAAAATAACTAGCCAGCATCTTATAGATATTTGGCGGGCAGGCTCTCTGCTTAGCCTTTAACAGAATCATAGGCCACCAAGCGTTATCGAATGCCCCGGCAATGTCAAAAATATTGCGTGGACATTGGTTGCTCCCGTATTATGTGCTTTAGCCAATATGGCGTTAAGCGCCGTAGTGGTTAATCTACCCCTGACGAAACCATGCTGCCTGTCGGAATTACCCCTGAACACATTTGGTGCACTCACTATAATCAACCTTTCTAGTACTTTACCCATTATAGGCAACAGAGTGATCGGCCGGTACGCTTTCGGGTCAGTAAGTGACCGTCCGTTTCCTTTCGGTAGAACTACCAGTTTGCCTCGTTTCCAAACGTTGGGGAAGATCCCCTCCCTAAAGCATGATTCATAAACGCCCGTAATCTCTGTCCCTGCCGCCTTCCAAACTTCTTTTAAGATCTTAGCCGATATTCCGTCAAGGCCAGGTGCCTTGTTATGTAGGTTGTTAATAATACGACCTACCATATCGACATCAGGGGGAGCACTGTCTTTACCGGAGGAGGGGGGGGTGCAAGTCACCACCAACCTTACCGTCCTATGGTATAATGTATCAGCCTCAGGGTTGTCATCTAGACATAATACCCTAAGCATACCCTCCGCTGTTGACCGGACGTCACTCGTGCAACCCTCGAGTAATTTTGGTAGCATTTACCACATTCCTCGGGGGGCGCACAGTCCCTACTGTGGATTTATACGCGGCTCTCCAAGGATCCGCGTTTCCACTATCCGCCAGAGCCTCTACATACGCCCTGTGTGCGTCTCGCATGGCCTGGCGATATTTAGCTCTTGACTTACAATAATTGCAGTATGCCAGTCTTTCGGATTCAACTCCTGTACCCCGTTTCCGCTGCCAGGTTCTTCTATCTCTGCCTTGTACGCGCCTTAGCCAGTCTAATTTAGCGTTCCACCAAGGGTGGCCTTTCGCAGCTTCCTTAAAAGTCCCCACCACTTCCTGAGCCGCGCATTGAATCGCGGCATTCAGTTCAGCACACCGTTCTTGCGCTGACCTGCTATTTGACAGCTTGCCTACTCTTACGTGTACGAGGGATCGAAAGCGGGGCCACTCCACCCCTCGGGTCACAGCCAACTCTAAGGAATCGTCAATGTGATCGTTGGTACCGTTGATCTCAAATTATTTGGTATCACTACAGCTGACACCCCGCAGCACCTTCCACGTTCGAGCTCTCACATCTCTCGTCAGTTTTAGATCGATGTTAGAACCTGAGCACTATAAAAGATCGGTGGTTGATCTTCTTTATTTTCGATGTTTAGTCCGTGGCTAGCTATAAATTCCTCCATTTCCCTCCTTTTGTGCTCAGTGTCTTGCCCCCTACCGACGTATTGTCTGCGCTCGCAGAACTACAGGGGCGAATGCGCATTGGTGTCAGCACAGATAATTATGTTTTTTCCTTTTAGAACTACCATCACTCGTTCCAAATGCTGCAAATGCGTTCTAATATCATCTGAATACTTAAAATATGCCGACACCACCCACATACACATCAACCCCCTGCCCGTCACCTGAGCAAACACACAATACTCATTGCTGAGGTGATGTAACACGCACACCGCGATATCTGTAGAGCCCACCACCATTCCCGCTAAAGGACTCGCTGTAGCAGTAAAGTCTCAGATCCGTGGTACTGTTCCTGGACAGCAACAGTATCCAGATTTAATTGTCTCACGATGGTGGTGAGCTCCATCGCCGCCTGCTCCGAGCGCTGGAGATTGACCTGCCCAAATGTTATCATCTTTGTCTTATCCATAGTAAGTCATATTTACTATCCTGGCTTCCGCATGCATACTGTCTGGGCACTCCATCGACGCAGTCCTATGTGTAGCCACACAGGAGTTCTCGAACCTCGTGCAAGTCGCACACTTCCCAGTCTCGGATGTACATTCCGCAGACCTGTGGCCAGATCCTGCACACTTGCCGCACGTACGTTCCTGGGCCTTAAAAATTTGTCTTTGTGACAGTAGAATTGGAACTTGCTGCAGCAAATGACGCTGACGTAATCCACCACTTGGATTGTCTCCCAGCCCAGGAACAATATGTCAAGCGCAATGATAGCGTCCCTCAAGCGCAGCGAGCACTCCAACACCACAGTCGTGCAGACCCTGCCTCTATTCCACTTCTTGAATGCTAATTTAGCGTTCTGTTTAACGCTTTCCAGCGTCCAGCCACTCGTTTTCTTGAGGTCCTGTTTAAAGATAGCCGAAATAACTGAGTCTACCTCAGGGTCCCCATCTATGTTTTTGAGAGCGACCAATGGTCATTCGATGTTTTAGCTGTACCTTCTTCATCATAAAAGGCAAAAACGATTGCCAAAAGTGTCAAAACACTAAATCTGCGGATAGTTTACCTAAATCTAACTTAAATTATTCTAATTCTACGTCTCAATTAAACGAACCTAATTTTCCTATTTCTAATGGCAAAATAAACTGCCAAAAAGGTTCTTAAAATAATAAATCTAATATTGAGGATGAATTATACCTATCTAACTTAAATAACAGTCGCAATTCCAAACTAACATACGAAGTTAACGATTATAGCAAAAAGGTGTCTTTACCACATACTTATATTCTAAACACGCCTCGCGAAAACTATGTTTCCTTATCGATACGGGATCAACTATCATTATTATAAAAGGGTCTTGTCTATTACAAATTCCAAATCTTTCTAACGAGATTGTCAAGTTAAAAGGTATCAACAGTTTTGAAAATCCTGTTGAAACATTAGGTACCTTTTAAATGGAATTTAATGTATCTAGCGAAATATTTAAATATAAATTTCACGTCACAAAAAACGATATTAATTTAAATAATTACGATGGTATCATCGGTGGCGATTGCAATTATTTTAAATCAAATATAAATTATTCTTCTAAATCCATGACAGTAATGAATCATTCTATTCCTATTGTTTACAGCCAACTTATGTCATTCCGCCCGTGCCGAAGGCGTTATCGAATGCACTGTATCAAATTACTCGACGGAATTATATCATAATAATGAAGCCCTTGTACTAAATCACACCTTATGTGAAGGTGTATGTTGCTAATTGCTCGGTAAAAATTAAACCGAATAAGAAAGTAAATTTTCCGTCTTAAAAACCACCGAAAAAGATGAAGTCAAGGATTATCATGTTAGTTTAACGCCACTCGAACGTGTTTCGATTCGATACCATGTTTCAATATTGATCCCATTTCGACCACTAAATCTAATCGCGTAAAGTATTAAGCCTTATCCGCTGTTCGCATCTTAGCGACTATTTGGTGTCATCCGGGCATAACGCCATCAGAAGATTTTTCATAGAGGATCCTGCATCGTTCATCGCCCTCAACTAACTTAACGCCACTTACCACGTTTTTAGGTGGACGTATAGTTCCCTTGGCCGATTTATAGGCTACCCACCACGGATCATGGTTTCTACTCTCTGCTATTGCTTTGAGGCAGCCCTCTCTTGCCTCCCTCATGGACTGGCGATATTTGCCACTTGCTACACAGTATTTTTCATTAGCTACCCTTGTGGCCTCCCGTCCACTTGCCTAAGCTCTTCTGCCAGGATCTGCGGAGCTTGCTCTGACATCTCCTAAGCCAGTCTAACCTTGCAGACCACTATGGGTGCCCAGTCTCTTTAATAGTCCCTATCGTCTCCTGGGCTACCGACTGTATTAGACAGTTCAGGTCACTGCACCGAGCTTTCAATGGTTTATTGTGGTTCAGTTTACCTGCCCTAACGTGCAGAAGAGAGCGGAACCGAGGCCAATTCACCCCACGACTCCTAAAAGTACCCTGCTCCCCAACTATCTCCTGCGCATCATTTTCTCTGGGTGTTGTATCATTGTGTCTTGCGATGCCAACCGTGATCATTTGGTGGTCGCTACTACTTAATCCGGGGTTCACTGTCCAGTTGTATACTTTCATCTTCTTAGAGTACATCGATATTAGAGTGACCTTGTTTTGTATGGTATGTTGGCGGTTGATTTGCCAAATTTTCTATTTTCAATCCATGACTATGAATGAAACCCTCGAGTTCTCTTCTACGATTCTCCGTTTCCGGTCCTCTCCCTATGTACTGCCGACGCTCGCAGTGCCACATAGGCGAATGCGTATTTGTGTCGGCTCCCACTACTAGCTTCTTACCCCTTAGCGCTGTCATAACGACTTCCAAATGTTGTAGGTGTTTGTTGATATTATCGCTATATTTGAAGTACGCCGACACAAAACACGCATCCACTCCCCCTCTGACAACTTTAGCTACAACACAATATTCGTTGGATAAATGGTGCAGCACGCAAACTGTTATGTCAGTGGAGCCCACCACCATCCCCGCCATCGGGTTGGTACCGCACTGTATAATTTTAATCGGTGAACTATCCATATTTGGGTCATGCTTATCTGTCGCTTTTCAGCAAACCTTCGGGCTGGACATTCTGGCGATGCTGTTTTGTGATTTCCTGCATTTCCGTTTTCAAATTTGACACAGGTTGCACACATCTGTGTGTCCGATTTACAGTCCTCCCTCTTGTGGCCAGTTTCTGCACATCGCCCACATGTTTGCTCCGTGGCCTTGCAAAATCGTTCCTTGTGCCCG
Organism: Apodemia mormo; assembly: GCA_036924255.1. Classification (NCBI taxonomy): domain Eukaryota; kingdom Metazoa; phylum Arthropoda; class Insecta; order Lepidoptera; family Riodinidae; genus Apodemia; species Apodemia mormo. The sequence continues at coordinate 110,073 of JAUPFN010000028.1, read as the reverse complement.
TATACCTGACATCTGCTACAACAAATTACGCTAATGAAATCTACCACCTGGATCATCTCCCATCCAATAAACACTGAGCCCAGAGCCAGGATTGCATCTCTCAGCCTCGGGGTACACTCCATGACCACTGTGGTGCTAACACGATTTTGGCTCCACTTCTTAAACGCCACCTTACTGCTTTTCCGAACCTCTTCTATCGTCCATCTTCCTGTTTTTTTTTAAATTTTGCTCATAGAGAGCCGAAATAATCGATTCAACCTCCGGATCCCCGTCAATGTTTCTGAGAGCTACCAGTGGTTTTCTGGCAGTGGGCTCTGTAGCTTTAAAACCCGGTGGTATAGCCTCTTTAATTGCCGCTGCTGCTTCTGCCGTGGTCGTCCTCAACACGATCCCCCCATTTCCTATCTTGTTGAACTTACTTATAGAAACCCCCATTTTCACCGGGTCTAATCGTTCCTTAATAACGGCTTTTGTGTCATCCGAGGTTTTAATCGGCCCCTCTTCGGGCCGATATATTGCAAGTGTCGCCCCTTGTGGCGTTGTGGGCTTCGGAACCATCCTCTTATTGGCCAACTTTAAACAGTCCGAGTATGACGTTACACTCATTTCTGGGAGAGACACCCTCGCTACTTCCGTGCTGGTGCACATGGTAGCCTTAACAACCCCCAGCTCTAGGTGTGCAACCTTTGCCTTAGCCTCCAGGTTCTCATGCTCCGCGTTCGCCAATCTGAGTTCCAGCGCCGCCACCACAGCAATCATTTCTTGGCCATGCGTGCTGACTGCCATTTTATCGGCCACGTTTAATTTATTCGGCGCCTTAAGTATGCCCATAATCCTTTGGATATTGCCGTGTACCCTTTCCAACAGCTCCACCTTCGTAAGTGTGCTCAATCCTCTGTTATCCCCTTTTTCCACCGTGCCTTGTTTGCTTGCTTGCCCAGCCTCCTCCCTATTTCTCGTGAGAATTCCGCCAATGGGTGAAGCCTCATCCAAGGCTAAGCTCCTGGCTAGCCTCTTTCTGGTTTCCTGCTCCTCCTCCGGCGAGGTCTGGGGTTTCTTAGTCTTTCTGGAGTCGCCTGTCTTCGCCGCTTCCAGTGTCTCTAAGTCTACCACGGATGGTGTCTGACTTAGTCCACCTGATGGTGTCCTGGCCAGAGAAAGCCGTGGTCTAAAGTCTATGGAGTCTCCATATCCTCGCCTTCCTCCTCCAAACGCCTTAACATAGCCTGTTCCTCCGCTATGCGCTCTTCACTACGTTTCCTGAGCATATCCACAATTTCTTTTGACATTTTGCTTTTTTCACCCATTACGAAAAGTGTTCACGTTAATAAATATCAATAATACTAAATAAAAGCACAAAGTTAAAAAGTCGTTCCCGTAATTATAATCTGTAAAGGCGATGAATGACACACGCACGTCACTGTTGTCTGTCACAACGCAATTGACATCCTCTGACAACTGGCAGCTGCCGCTAACGTTAGTCACCCGCTAACGTTAATGAGCACGCGGTCGTGCGAGCACGTGCTTTTATAGGTTATATTAAACTATAAAAACTAATAAAACTAGCGATAGAAAGTTATTCAAAGTGTTAAAACTATATAACTACGACTACCGTATAATCAAATGACTAATAACTAAGATACTTACCCAAATTATAGCGTCCTGTCGCACTTTCACCATCTTTAATTTCCGCCAACATGGTCCAGAATTTAAAACACTAAAAAACTATTTAAAAGTACAAAAATTTTAACAAAATGTATATAGAATGTTAACACTGCTCTTAAAAAACAAAACTGAAGCAAGAAAAGCTTAAGAAATTCCAGCTATCCCACTTAAAATAATTTTTAACTGGAGAGCTCACAAAAACCTGTTTGACCGTCACGACGTTCGGCTAACAAGTAGATAGACCACCCACCATAGACCCACCACCAACCCATGGCCCTACCAACGTCGCGGTTTCACGGGCCTGAACGCGGGAGATGCACAGAGTCTGCTCTGAGGATCTCCTCTCTGTGCAATTCTTGACTCCCTACAAGTTTTTTCAATCTAGACCTCTAGTCCCTATATGACCCTTTCCCCCGAAGGGGCGGTCCAGCTTTACTCCCGACTGGGAACGGACGACACACTCATGACACTCGTTCGCCAGGCAGCCCACACTTGCTTCTTCTTGCTTCCGACCCTAATATGGTCTCTTCCTATGAAAGGCCAATCTACATCGGTCTCCTCCTTTTAAACCATTCCTGCGCGAATCCCGTGAGAAGCCGGTAGTTCGTCGGCGTCCCAACAAGATCTGCAAAGTGAACCGGCCCCGCTACGCACCTCTCCAACCCATCTAATAAAACCTCCCGCTCACTACTGTACAGTTCGCACGCACTCCCACAACACGTGATCCCTGTACTCGTCTTCCTTTCCGCAAAAACATTGCCCCGTGTCGCTAAGCGCCATATCACGTAGTCGGCCCCGAAAACAGCCGTGACCGATCAAAATTTGGGCCGTAATGTGATTCGGTTCTACCCACCTAGCCCGCAATCTAACGCGAACGTCTGGAAAGAAGCGACGAAGGTCTTTACCATCGTCGCCACTCCCCCAGCGTTCTTGCCAATCATCAAGCCCCCTGTCTGGTATGACACGCTTCATGGCCTTTGCCTCTAACTTACCCATTCCAGACACTTTCGCCATCGTTTCTCCGGCTACCCTGACCTGTAGGTCAGCAGAAAGCATGCGCTTTATAACCTCCGCGCTTGACGGACTGCTGTCCTCGCCTGAGAGGATGCACGCGGCCGCAACCCTCACCGTTCTATTATAGCTAGTGTCCTTGGATGGATCATCATCCGGACACAGTGACTTTAATAGCACCTTCATTGTTGTTTGCACATCACCCGTATATCCCTCAAGCAATTTCGTACCATTTACGACATTTTTAGGAGGACGAGTCGTACCTACCGTTGGCATAAGTCAACGCTATCCCCCAGGGATCACTATTTCCACTCTCGGCTAGGGCCGTGAGGTATTTTTCTTTTGCCACGCCCATAGCCTGGCGATATTTCGCCCTCGATCTGCAATTGTCTTATACGCTCTGCGCTCGGCTTCCACCCCGGTGTATCTGTGCTTCTGCCACAGCCTACGGTCTTTGCCCTGCACCCTCCTTAGCCAGTCTAACTTAGCAGTCCACCACGGGTGGCTTGCCTTTCTCTCGTCGACAGTGCCCAAGGTCTCTTGGACAACCGTTTGTATCAACTCGTTAAGGTCCGCGCTGCTAGCCTCTGCCGATTTATTTGTTTTAAGCTTGCCTACCCTTACGTGGAGCAAGGAGCGGAAACGAGACCAGTCCACCCCGCGAGCCAGCCACTCAGCGCAGTTTCCGCACATGTTATCGGTCGCCTTGCAAAAGCGTTCCTTATGCCCGTAAACTTGACATTTATTGCAGCATACTACATTTATATAGTCTACAGCCTGTATCATTTCCCAGCCGATGAATACCGAGCCCATCGCCAGTATTGCATCCCTTAGCCTAGGTGTACATTCCACTACCATTGTAGTGCAGATACGGCCCCTATTCCATTTTTTGAAGGCCAGCTTCGCACTCTATTTAACCTCCTCCAATGTCCACGTGCCAGTCTTCTTCAAATTGTGCTCATAGAGGGCCGTGATCACGGAATCTGCCTCCGGGTCGCCGTCGATATTTTTAGGGCTACCAGTGGTTTTCTGGCTGTGGGCTCGGTAGTTTTGAAGCCGGGCGGTATGGCTTCTTTTATTGCCGTAGCTGCCTCTACACTAGTGGTTCTCAGTACCACTCCTCCGTTCCCAATCATGTTGAATTTACTTATAGACACTCCCATCTTTATTGGGTCTATTTGCATTTTAATGACCGCCTTGGTATCCTCCGATGTCTTGCTTGTTCCCTCTTCCGCCAGGTAAATTGCCAGGGAGGCGCCTTGCGGCGTGATCGGTTTGGGCATTGTCCTCCTGTTTGCTAGTTTTAGGCGGTCGGAGTAGGTAGCCTCTTGTCTCACCTCGGCCGGAGCCGCAGCTGCCAAAAAAAAAGCTTCCAAAAAAAGCTGCAGCTTCCGTCTCCTCCTCGAACCTCCCTTTACGATCCTCGTCCAACCTTCGCAGATTTTCCTGCTCCTGCTCAATCCTTTCCAGACTCCTTCTCCTTAACACTTTCTCCACCTCTTCCCGCGTTAGAACGTCGGATTCCCTTATCCTCCTCTCCCCGCAGCCTTCCCCTTATCCCTATCGGTCATCTTTAACGTTTAGTCAACTTGAACCGTTTTATCACAATATTAAAGAAAATGCAAGGTGCAATCGCGCAGTATTTCCCTCGTAGTGCGTCTTACAGTTCCTGTAATATACAGTACGGATCCGAAGGTGTAATTGTCATTTAATTTTTACAAGTCTCAAAAAATTTTCAAAATTCACTAAGTCTAACAATTGTCAATTTAACAGTTCGAAAAACTCACCAAGTGGCAAAATAAGGCCCTGTGCACACGAGCAACTTACCTGGTAATTTGGCTCACCTCACTTGGTATGACACAGTCGTACCTCGCCGTCACTGCCCTCCGCAGCTTACACGTGACGTCACGCCCGGGACGTCAGCGAAGCACGCGATAGAACTGTCAAGCGTCAAGACAGCGCGACTGACAGCTAGAACGCCTTACATCACAGTCACGATGTGTCTGTCAGTGTCAAAATAGCAGATGCACGCACGTCACTGTCGCACAACCGTCAGTTAATGTCACTTAACGTCAAACGTCACTAATATCTGTCACAAAGCACAAGTTTACGAGCATCTAACCTACAAAGCACGTGGCCGGCGGCCATCTTATAGCTATGTTAAAGTGACCAATCTTAAGCGTTAAAAGCACTAAAACCGTTATAATTAGCACACTAAAACTTATAAGAAAGCTAAATCAAATAAATTGTTAAAACTTATAGCTAATACTTAGCTTAGACTTTTGGCGTCCTTTCACAGAAACACTAAACTAAATCTTGCCATAATGGTCCACAATATAATACGAAATAAACTATTTAAATAATCCGATTCAAACACAAATTGTACATTAAATCAAAATACAACACGCGAATAAAGTATATAACAAAGAAAAACTGCGAAAACTTACGAAAAAACCCACTCAAAGAATTTTCAAACGAAGAGATCGCGGAAACGTCTCCGTTAGGCGCGAACGTCGACGAACGAGTAGATAGGGACAGACCCACCACCAGTGATGCCAACTCTACATGTCAAAAAGTCGTTAGCATACGCTTGAAAGACGCTAGATGTAACTAGCTATGGACAAAGATCAAAAGTCGTTAGAAGTCGCTAAATGCTAAATGATCCCAGTAGACTGAGCGTTAGCGATGAAAACTGAACTCAATACTTTCGCGTACTCTAATTCTATATTGTTTTACGCAAAGTAAAACGGGGCACAATTTTTTGATCTGTCGGAATAAAAGAAAATAATTTGATTCGATTAAAGAGTAAATCAAATCATTTCATTAAATCAAATCCCTCAGCGATTCTTGGAAGTGTAGTTATTATTAATGATTTCATTGAATATTTATTTCTATCGTGGACGCATTTAGAATCGGAAGAGTTTTTTACATATCTCTCTCAAATGTACTATCGCTGTTTCTGCTCTACTTGAAGGCTTTATTTTATCAAATGGCAGGAACGGTGGGAAGGGTTTTTGTTTCGTTATTATTTCCGCTTTTGATTTGTGTTTTTTAGATTCAGAGTGTTTTTTATATCACTGATTTTGCGAAAAATGTGCTTGACACCAGTGACACATACTTTTTAAATCAGTTGCTTGAACGGGTGCCAACTGTCCTCTGAAGTCTGGATTGTATTCCCACTCTTTTCTATACTTCTGTGAGTAACTTTTTTCTTTACATGTTTCCATTCCATTCCCATTGTTTAACAAACGTTATAATCAATCACTGAACTGTAATTCTACGTAACTTTAGGTTTTCGTAACTTACAGTAAATTTTATAAGCAACCGCTATTCTTGTACAACTAAAGAGCACAATATGGAGTGTATCAACGAATGATCACTCAGTGACTCAACTCTCATTTCTCAATTAATACTCGTACAATGTCATAAAAAAGTCACACCGGGATTCCCCTACTCTGTATACAAGTATAATATCATTGGGGAAATCTCGGCGTAAGCATAAGAATTTATGGTAGCTCCTAAATTAGGTAAATATTACTGTGACAAGAATTTGTCTCATTCAAAGGCTACAAGTGGGATAAAGGATAGACTTGTCAGAATGATATCCGATGTCGGAACGAACATGAATATAGAGAACATAGATTTCTGGGCCCTTGATCTTGCCATATTTTATGAAGGTAGTTAAAATACTTATTTATTTCTTTATTAGCATCTTCTGGCATCGGCCAGTCTAAAAGGTCATCCAGGAGGAGATTCCACATCGGCGGCCCCACCACGGAACCCTGCGGGCATCCCATGGTTGACTCCTTCCACAACACCCGCCCGCCCATGAACATACCCACGCGCCTGCGAGCGAACTATCCCGCCATCATCCGGTAGATGTTTAGCGGACATCCCCGCTGTTTGGCCTTGAGCATTATCATGGGCCACCAGGCACTGTCGAAGGCCCCTGATATATCTAGAAAAATCAGCTGTAGGTATTCCGCCTGTGTGGTGTTCGCCAAACTCAGTATTTCCTCTAGGACCGTCGATGTGGGACGTCCCCTTACGAAACCATGTTGCCTGTTTGATGTCCTATCCCTAAAAGCCATAGGTGCGCACTCAATCATGACCCTTTCCAGTATCTTGCCCATTACTGGTAGCAAAGTTACCGGGCGATATGCCTTTGGGTCGCTTAAAGGTTTACTATTCCCCTTAGGTATCACCACAAGTCTACCATCCTTCTACCAGACCTCTGGGAAAACCCCCTCAGTCACACACTTAGCGTATATCCTAGTGATGTCTATACTTGCTGCCTTCCATGCCTCCTTTATGATTTTATCTGATAATCCGTCTATACTCGGAGCCTTGTTGGAAGGCTCTTAATTATCTTACCTAAGCGGTCCAAATCAAGAGGCATGGGAGTCCTCACCTAAAGGAATACAAGCTGCCGCTACCCTCACTTGCCTGTGATATAGTGTGTCCTTTTCCAAGGAGTCGTCGGGGCAAAGTGATTTGACCAGCGCTCCCATAGCATCCACGTTTTCAGCATGTCTCTAAGTATTTAACCCCATATATAACATTGTTCGGCGGTCGAACTAATCCCTTGGCCCCCTTATATGCGATCCCCCAAGGATCATAGTTACCCGAATTGGCCAATTCCCTGTAGTATTCCTTTTGTGCGTCACGAATTTTCGATCTGTATAGAAATCGAACTTCGTGAAACTTCCTCAAGGCCGTCTCCTCAGCAACACTGCCAGCACCACAGATCCGCTGCCACTTCCTTCGCAACTTACAATTTTTCCGACGCAAATTATTTAGTTCATTAGACCACCATGGGTTTACCCGGTCTTTTGGTCCGTCAGCACCTGCGGTCTCATCCGCTGTACGCTTGATTATGTCCGTCACTTGCTGACATACCCCGGCAGCTGATTTGCTCCAACACACGCGTCCCATCCTAATATGCACGTCGGACCTGAAATGAGACCAGTCTACCCCTTTCCGTCTATATCTCATAGGTTCGATATTTTCAGTTTGCTCACCTACCTCGTTTCCATCATCATGGGGATGATGGAAACGAGGTAGGTGAGCAAACCTCGTTTCCATCATCCACATTATAAGTGAACGTTATGAGTTGGTGGTCACTAATACTATAACCCTCCAGAACTCTCCAATCTCTTATATTTAATCCACGGGTCGTGAGTTTCAAATCGATATTGGATGTGCCATTCGGACCACAGAAGGTATGCGGCTGGTTCTCTTCGTTGATGATCTTGAGGGAGTTTTCTATGATAAAGACCCTTTCTCGCCTTCTGTGCTCCGTATCTGGTCCACGACCAAGATATTACGTCCTGTCGCAAAACCACAATGGTGAATGTGCGTCTGTGTCCACTCCTATTATACTTCCACTCATATTATAGCTTGCACCCAGCCACCACGTCCATAACTTTTTGTAGCTCCACCAAATGTATACTTATGTTTCGGTATTGGAAGTAGGCCGAGACAAAGTATGCTTCCATCCCGTTTCCTTTTATGTGAGCTGCCATACGATGTTCTGAGCTCAGATGAGAGAATTGTCACCGCTATGTTCTTATCAGGGCGAGCGAAGCGAGCCCTACACTAGGCCACTTTCTATGCACTTTTGTGGTACATTTTACTGAAAAAATATCGTATTTTTAGGTTTGAGCTTCGACGTGGTAGTTTATATTCATGTCTAGATTTGTTATCTACCATAAAAATACCATTTTATATAAAAAAAATAGAAGGTACAAGTTGTATTAGAATCTTATTGCTACTAACGCCATCTCTTATTAAATTAACGAGTTAAAATTGATAGAAGATACATTTTCTATTAAAATTTTTGACCTTATTAAGAGACTACCTACTTCATGAATTGTTTCTTCATATTGACTGGCGACGCGCGGTTATCGTGCCCTCGTATAAAGGCGAGGTTCAAGTATAAACTATATATATATATATATATATATATATATATATATATATATATATATATATATATATATATATATATGGGGCATTCCACGCCAAATCGGACATTATTCGGCCTTTGCATCTTCGATTTTTTTGAAATTTTTTTATGTTATAGTACCCATTGAAAAAGGCCTCCATGATTTTTTTCAATTTTTTTTGCCGAGCCGTTTCCGAGATATCAATTTTTGAAAAAAATCGCTTTTTTTTTTGAAATGTCTGTAACTTGGCGAAAAATGGGCCAATCAGGACGTTTTTTTTTTTAAAATTTTTGTTTTTAAACACACTTTTAGAATAAAAAATCAAAAAAAATTTTTAAACTGTATCTCTATGAGATTTTCAAATTTTGAGTTTAAAATGTTGATTTCCAAAAAACACGTAGCGATCGATTTTCTTGAAAATTTTTTCTAAAAAACTGTCAATTATCCCCTAACTTTTAAGCCTAATCCCTTAATGGGAAATCAATGGAATCCATTTTTTTTTTAATTTTAAAAATTTTTTGTTCAGTGAAAAAGATGTTTTTTTTTTAATTTTCGTTTTTAGATGCATTTTAAGGAAAAAAAAAAACGGTGTGAAATTTTCTAAATTAACTTTCCATAAGATTTTCGAGCATGCAACTTTAGGATTTATGTTTTATGAACTTTAAAATTTTTTATTTCACTTATTTATGTCTAAAATAAATATTTTACGTCAGAATTACTTTCGAGGATTATATGACACGTGATAATTATTAACTAGATGAAAAATTGATTAAAAGCAACAGAAATAGGTCAAATAAAGTACGCAATAAATTACATTACATTTTTTAATCAATTATCATTTTCTTACACGTTTGAATAACTTATGCGTTTGCGAATTTGAAGAAAACGAAAATTCTTTGAATTTCAAAGTACCTTCTCCGTCAGGTATGACACAATGATATTTTTGTGTACCTGTTATTGTTTTAGCTCTCAGGTAACGTTTTTCCAAAAATTCTTTGGCTTCAATATAATGGTTGTAAGAAAAGAACCGAATACAAATATTTGGCAAAGAATTCGGTTTTATCGCCCAGTCATACAGTTGTTGAGGTGTTGAAATTTGTTCATTATACGGAAGTTGAAGACTTGCACGTGCAGCGACTCTTTTGACGGTTCCTCCTACTCCATCACAAGGCCCTTTGCCGTGGGCTGTTGCAAAATAATGCCATTCAACTTCCAGGCCAAAGTCTGCTTTGTGGTAATTTATATTTACAAAATTCTTGTAGTTTTTAAATTGCTGAGGCGCTCCATCAGAAAAGTAAATAACTTTCATAGCTTCATTAGATAACTCTTTGATAAATTCAGTTGTAATCCTCGCAAATTCATGAACGGCAACTGCGTCATGAGATAAACAGTCGGATATTACAACTAAACTTTTGTGAACGAGTACATTGTCTTCTTTGTAATAAACTACAGCTGGATAAATCGTAGCCTGATCATTATTCCAATGAAATCCAGATGCAGCATTTTGAATCACAAAGGTATAATTTTCTGAAAAATCACAAATCACAATGTATTCATTCTGTTTCAACGATTCTTTCAGTAATCTTAAATAGCTTGCTTGTTCTTTCGCAATAAAATGATGTGGCAAAAGAGTGAGTATGTTTTCACAAAAAGTATCCACAAAATCTGTTGAGCTCTTCACCAATGTTTCCATATAGGTACGAGGCTTTGAAATCCAATATTTATAAGTTATTTCATCAATTTCTTTCTCATCTAGTATATCAAGTAATGTATTCTCAAGAATTTGTATTCCTGGACACTTATCACAATTGTTAAAGTAACAATCAGAAGTTGGTTCTTGACACATAATCATTTTCAAGCAATCACCATAATGTTGCAATGATGCTTCAGATTGGCTTGTGAGATTTGCTAAATTACTTCCTGCAAAAAAAATATCATATTAATGGTTAGATAAAGATTTAGTTAACCTACACTTACCTAACATCATGAGCTTAATATTTTGGTGCATAGAACAAACGCAAATAGTGTGGGTTCCACTAGAACCTGCAAGTACACACTGTTGAGGGCGTAATGATGCGAATTTAGAGAACCCAACTCTATAATCGGGATGTCGCTCTTTGAAAACTTCATACAACTCGTGCAAATTAGATAATATAAGTCGTTTCTGGACATATTTTCCTTATAGAAAGATAATCTTTCATTCCAGGCATATTCACACTAATTTCATCGTCAATATAGAATTCCACAATCCGAGACTTAATATTACTTGATAACAGGCGACCTAAATAATAGAAAATTAAACTTTACTGAATGAATAATTAATACTCAGTTTCCATAAAAAAATTCTCTACCTAATTTCGCATTTGGTGTTGAAAGGATCCCTTTTTCTGCACGGAGTCTTCTAGCTAAAGACGCCATGTATTTCGTACAACCTATTATATTACATACTTTGAATAGGCTCCATGTTTCAGGCAAGAGTGTAAGGATTTGAATTTTCTCAGATCGAGCCGTTAGATCATGGTTAAACTTAATCTTTAATTTTTCGATTAGCTCCGAAAAGTCATTTGAATTAGTTTCATCGTCAGTATATTTCAATACTCCTAAAGACGTATTCAATTCATCACATACTTTTTGGACTTTATTTTGTAGATAGTTTTGATTATCGGAATACTTTTTAACGATTGGGGATTGGTTTAACAAAGCGATTGCATGATTAACCACAGGCAACACAGTACCTATACTCAATTGAGACTGACTACTAGTCTGTGAGGTTAGTTCTTCACTTAAGCTTACCAATCCTAAAAACAAAGTAAGGTTGATTAATTATTTCAACACAAACTATTATTTAATCACATTTGGAATTTAAAAAATCCCCAAATATGTGTGATGAATCTTACCAGATACCGTTTTTGAACTTAATGAGATGGTTTCTTCAGAAACATTTTCGACTTCATCTTCGACTCCGTCTACAACTTCGTGTTCAACTTCGCGATCACGGAAAACAGGAACAATATTTTCTGAATCCAATGCTTTTCTACATAGTGTGCAGAGATAATCATCTTTACTCAAATTATATAAATTTTGATGAGAAACAGAAGCTCGTCGAAGACTTTTCTTAACCCTATGATTTTCTATTTGCAATGGATTACAGCATAAATTATAAATCCGAAAATATGACATTGTACAAAAGTTCAAAAGTTCAAAACAATTTTTTTTTTCTAAATTTATCGTAATATTACACAAATTTTCATTTAGAGTAAATTAATAGAGGTTATTCACAGGACACACTGTTATCACATAATTGGAAACAACATTAAACTTTTGGTCTAAAATGGAGTCATAAACAAAAAAAATACTTAGTCGGTAAAGTATACTAACGATATTGTTATTACCGACCGCAGTTAAAAGGTAACAATAATTTTAAAAGGCGCTAATTTTTGGAAAGCTGTATTAATTTTTTTTTTTTTTATAGAAGAGGGGGCAAACGAGCAGGAGGTGCACCTGATGGTAAGTGATCACCGCCGCCCATGGACATCCACAATACCAGAGGTCTTGCAGTTGCGTTGCCGGCCTTAATTGAATTAATTGTATTAATTGAATTATCTTTGAATAAGTTTTCTTGTTAATAAATTTGTCATCTAGTTAATAATTATCACGTGTCATATAATCCTCGAAAGTAGTTCTGACGTAAAATATTATGATTTTAGACATAAATAAGTGAAATAAAAAATTTTAAAGTTCAAAAAACATAAATCCTAATGTTGCATGCTCGAAAATCTTATGGAAAGTTAATTTAGAAAATTTTACACCGTTTTTTTTTCCTTAAAATGCATCTAAAAACGAAAATTAAAAAAAAAAAACATCTTTTTCACTGAACAAAAAATTTTTAAAATTAAAAAAAAAAATGGATTCCATTGATTTCCCATTAAGGGATTAGGCTTAAAAGTTAGGGGATAATTGACAGTTTTTTAGAAAAAATTTTCAAGAAAATCGATCGCTACGTGTTTTTTGGAAATCAACATTTTAAACTCAAAATTTGAAAATCTCATAGAGATACAGTTTAAAATTTTTTTTTGATTTTTTATTCTAAAAGTGTGTTTAAAAACAAAAATTTAAAAAAAAAACGTCCTGATTGGCCCATTTTTCGCCAAGTTACAGACATTTGAAAAAATAAAGCGATTTTTTTCAAAAATTGATATCTCGGAAACGGCTCGGCAAAAAAAATTGAAAAAAATCATGGAGGCCTTTTTCAATGGGTACTATAACATAAAAAAATTTCAAAAAAATCGAAGATGCAAAGGCCGAATAATGTCCGATTTGGCGTGGAATGCCCCATATATATATATATATATATATATATATATATATATATATATATATATATATATATATATATATATATATATAACTATATATAGCAATAGCTATAGGGCCATCAGTTTGATCAGTTTGGCATCGAAGGTGTATGATAAAATCATTGAAAGGAGAATGCAAGGGAAGTTCGAAGTAGTATTGTGGGAGGCACAAGGAGAATTTAGGTCTAGAGCAGGGATGTTTGCTGAGAACAGAGTAAATAGAGCGTTAGAGAGTTTCAAAATATGCTTATTGAGAAACAGTACAGATGTATTGATTGATTTACATTGTATTGAGATCAATTCCCAATCTTAGCCCGAGGGCAAGGGTAAAAAGCGAAAAAAAGGAATATTTACGCCCGTATCCCCGAAGAGGTAGGCAGAAGTACAACGTGTGCATCCACGGTTAGCTGAAGATACTTAAGTCCCACAATGTGATAGGTGGCCAGCCTATCGCCAGTAGGGCACTTTTCCAATCCCGGGCAAAGTTGTTTTATCAGAAAACTGAAAAAACACATTTTTTCGTTTGCCTGACTCTGGAATCGAACTCCCGGGGTTTCTCTGAGAGAATAATTCGAAAAAATGTATTCGCTGAGTGTCTAGTGTCTACCGTCAATTCTTCGTGCCTGCGTAGTCCAAAAATTTTGAAGGTTTATTTAAATAAAACATTTTTTGGTTTTGATTTCGTAAATCGACGTAAAACCAGGAAATTCCTGATTTTAGAAAAAAAAAAAACTTCTTTCAGCAAAATGTCAAAAATGTGTTTTTTATAAGATTAACCTTCATTTTTATACATATTTTTCCTTGAAAATACCAACAAACAAAAACCAAATATTCCTAGTCCAAAGCCTGACGACGCGGGCCTTTGATGCGAATGTAACGTTTAGGTGAAAATACGCTGAGTTTTTTAGGTAAGATGATTATAAATAAAGTCCGTCTTTTAAAAGATGTAATTCTCATACAAATACTTTTCTAACAATATTACTAGATAGTATAACTTTGCGAACCCTCTGCTTTTTGCTAGTTATAAACTGAAATCCCAGCCTTTGGTTTCTTCCCAATATAAATGGTATCGGTCAGCCCCGGTTCATACGGTTCTTGTATAAGAACTAAGTCGAGGTCAAGTTCTTTTGCTATGATTCCCATTTCCTTAGTGGCCGCTTCGGACCCCTGTCTTCATTATCTTTTCCCTATCCATAGTTTATCCTTTGAATAGCCCGCTCTTCTGCATATTTCCTGGCCAGGCAGTCCATTGAGGCAGTTTTGTGTCCTTCCGACGGCTTCTTAAAGTGTCGACACGTCGCACACCGGAAGAATTCGCTCTTGCAATCGTTTGCCCCATGCCCTTCCTCACCGCATTTTTAGCATGTCACCTTGGTAGCAGTACAGTACTTCTCGATGTGCCCGTACAATTGGCACTTGAGACAACACCTTACGTCAATAGTCCCTTACAGGGTATCTCTCCCACAGTACATATACCCTCTCTTTGCATATAATTTTGTCACGCATCAGTGGTGAGCATCGCAACACAGCTGTGCACGACCTCCCGTTAAACCTCTTTTTTCTGAAAGCTACCACTACCTCCTCCTTAAACTTTTCCTCCGTTACCTCCTCACTGAGGTTTTGCTCCCAGTGTGCCTCTAACAGATTTTCATCACTAATTTCCGTGTCCACGTTTATTAGAGTCACCAGTGGTAGCCTTTCTCGCGGTTCAACAATCTTAAGGGTTGTCGGTATAGCCCACTTAATCTTTTCCGCTGCTTCCTTGGTGGATACTTGAATAAGAACCCCTGCATTTCCTATATTTATAATTTTATCAATTTTGCCCCCAGGATCTGCGGATTTGCCGCCGTTTTCAGTTCCTTCTTTGTTTCCTCTGCCGTTTTATTTTGTGCTTCCTCTACAGTTCCCGCCGGGTAAACCGTGAGCACCTTACCCTTGTTAATTGGTTTCGGCTTGGTGGAGTCAGCTCTGGTTCTTAGTACTGCCGAGTATTGCATAGGCACCTGCGGCTGTACCATAGTTGATGGCGGTGCAAACGTCCCCTTCTCCAGCTGAAGTTCCATATGCGCCACCTTGGCCTTCGCCTACAGTAGCTGGTGCTCCGTCTCCGAGAGCCGAAGCTCGAGAGCTGACACTACCGCTATTATGTCTTGTCTATGAGTGCTCACCGTCATTTTGTCAGCATTGTTCAGCTTATTGGCTGCCTTTATCGCCGTCATGATACCTTTGACAGTCTCATGGACCTCCTCCAACAATTCGACTTTTGATTTTTTAGCGACTCCTCTATATTCATCGCTCCTCCCCTGGATTTCCGGCATCACTGGTGGAGCCGCCGCTGGTTGCGCTACCACGGGGGCCTGTTTAGTAACTTGATCCCCTTCCATTTCTCTGTTTTTGGTCAAGATACCACCTATGGGAGGTCTTGTTACACGGTGCTTGACCAATTGTAGAATTCTTCGATCGCCTGGGCGTTTATTTCACTGCTTGGCTGCTTTAGAGGTACGCGAAACCCTTGGATTTAGTATTATATTAAAATAATAAAAGATATTTTCTAATCTTCATTTATTTGCGAATACGTCTTAGCCCTTCCAGAACTTATTCTATTCTACATTTTTGAAATATATATAAAAGAGTAAACATGAAATTCTATCTTTAAAAAAAATATATATAAAAGCAGATAAGGCTGCCAGCTTATTTATAATGCCTCACCATAGAGGTATTACATCAGCTACCCCCCAAGGTAGAAGCAGCCGAAGCTATGCATGGCTTAAATCTTATCTATCTTTAAATAGCCTACCTATTCCTATCTCGATTTCCCTACCTAAGTTAGGAAAGTACATTTTGTGGAACTGTCTTTTACTAAAAGGTAGTTTGCCCCATGTGTGGTATTGACTATTTTCCTTTAACGTACAACTGCAAATACTATTTATCTACCACCACAGCATGTCACAAACTTTGACCTGTCAAAACCTAACGAAAAGGTAGACCACAGTCCCCTTACCTAATCTATCCTATCGCAAACATTTATTATCTCATTAAATTTCAGCCTGAAAGGCTCAAGCTATATACGAGATAATACGAAATGGAAAGGTATAACAATTCAAACTTCGTTTTCTTTGGTGGACCAAAAGAAAAAAGATTGAAGTATTACTTCCTCTCGACATCGAGCTCGCACAAATATATATCTCGAATATAAACTAGCAAAAAGCAGAGCTTTGTAAGGGCTCGTTAAGTTATATTACTTAGTAATATTCTTAGGAAAGTATTTTTATGCGAATTACATCTTTTAATGTATCATTGACTTTAACATCTTTTAATGTCATGGACTTTATTTATTATATTCGCATCAAAGGTGTCGTCAGGATTTGTATCTGGATAGGCGCAGAAAAATAAAACCAAAATAAGAAATAAAATTTTTGGAGGATAAATTTTTTTAGTACTTATGCATAAGAAAAATTCTTTAAAATATTTTTCTTGATTGATTAAACCACGATTTCTGTAATTATCAATGTTATCTACACAGAACAATTATAAAGGTTATCTACATATTTTACACCATATTTTCTGGTCTACCTATAATATAGTACCTGCCTATATTATGTAGAAACTCAAGATCAATCTCGCGCCACCACTTGGCTCTTGAAGTCTAATATTGATAGAAATCAATTTTTATTTATGGTAACTTTCTTGTAAAAGAGTTTTCTAGGAAAAATGCGTTTTAAAAATACAAATAGATCTCATAAAGAACATTTAATTTAATTAACCTTCAAAATTTTTAGAATTAATATTGGACTTACCTCAGGCACGAAGAATTGGTAGTAAACTTAGTGAATAAATTTTTCGAATTTTTCTCTCGGAGACACTCTCGGGGTTCGTATCCCGAGTCAGGCAAATCAAAACAACGTTGCCCGGGATTAGAACAGTACCCAGTTGGTGATAGATTGATCACCTATCACTTTCTGTAATCTGTAAATGGTTGACCTTGCAAGCCATCCCTGAAACTTCCCGCTAAATTAACGTATTTTAAGCTCAAAATAGTAAAAACTATAAGCATAGGTTTTTTCAGTATAAGCATCTAATTTGACAAAAAGGCAGTATATTGATTTTTGAAAAGCTGTATATTTTGGAAACGATGATCGATTTTGATCTTTCAAATGGCATTCAACTCAATTTAAATATTGCTTTAGCTAAAAAATCGGTAGGTTCAAAAGTTTCGAAGCAATGTCAAAAAACATTTTTTTTTCAAAAATTTTCGACATTGATAGATCCTATACAAATTTACCTATTTTTAAGCTATTGCATAGCTGGGCCTTGAGCGTGGAGACCGAATCCAGAAATTCCGTAACGAAAAATACCTAACACTTCCCCCCCACTTCGACCGGCACAGAGATGATACTTTTTAGTTTTTCCATCTATCGATAAATACTTGTCTCTTTAGTTCAGCAACCAGCCTTTAGATGGCATTGGTTGTATTGGAAACCTACCGTAATCAGCTGTTTGTGAGAAAGTATATAGGTGTATAGGTATTTATCATCTACGTACAACAGTGAATATCTGTACTCGTATAATTTGTGTACAAAGTGTTTTAAATATGAATAAACAATGTGCATTTATTAAATATTCCTGAAGAACCGACATGTATTGAAAGATAATAAAAATATTTTGAACAATATTAACATCTCATTTATTTAATAAAAGAAAAAATTTTGTTTTTTTATCGGTCACCACGCTCAAAGTGTAACTTGAATTAATATCAAAGAAAAAAAAACAAAGAAAAAAAATACTGCATAAATAAAATAAATATATAATTGTAATTGCATAAGTTGATAAAAAATGATATGCAATAGCTTTACCGCTGCAGTCTCCGCGTGCCACACGTCTTTTTATCTAATTAACGGTACGTGGCGCAGTTTTTAAAGGAGAAAAGGCGATAAGATTTTGAAGTCAATCGGTATATTAGCTTAAAAGTTATTTCAAAAATATTAAGTAACTTTGCTAAAAAAAAAGTAATTTTAATATTTGCAAAGCTGTAACTTTTGAAAATAAGATTAGGTTTTGATTTTTAAAAGGGCATTCGACGTAATTTTTGTAGTATTAAAATATATATATATATATAGTAGAATACCAAAAAATGATTGGATGAAATATTACGAAGTTATGACGAAAAAACACTTTTTTCTAAATTTTCGTCAACAATTACTTCCAAATGAATAAACTGATTTTGAGGCAATTTATGCATTAGACATAATTTTTTGAGGAATAGAGCTGATTAGTTTTTGTACTCAATCAGTACATTAATCTGGACGTTATTTTTTAAAAAAATCTGTTTCGCCACAATTTTTTTTGGTTTTTTCAAAATTTCTCAAAATCTCTTGGGCCCATTTGGTTCAAATTTTCAGGAAATTTGGGGGCACGGTAGTGCCCCCGCCAAGTCGAGCAAAAAAGCGGCACGGCCGTTACCATTCTTTTCTCGAAGCAATTCAGGCCGTTTTCGACCCCCTATAACTTCGTTGTGGATAAAACAAGAAGCCTGAATTTTCATTTACTAATTAGGCATTGTGTAAATACGATATATTCAAAATTTCATTTAATTTGAGCTAGTAGTTAAAGAATTGTAACTTGTCAAACTTTCTCAATTTTGTCACTGACTGATTGACCGATCATCAAAAGTCTAAGGCACTTCTAGCAGACATAGAATCTTCAAATTTAGGATATAATTAGTGTTTAGTGTCTAAATCAAGGGAAAACCTAAAAATTTCAAAATTTTTGGCCAGTTTTCTAGATACACCAACAGCACGAATAACTTTGTAATCCCATATAAATGTATAGGATTATACTAAGTTATTTGCAGTTAATGAATTATTGTACTCGTATAATGGAATAATAGTTGTAGATAGGTACCTAGATATATGAGTGTGTTCAGCCCACGCAACTGTGCAACATTCCCCTAGGAAAATATGACGAAAAAAAAGGTGCAAATAAATAGACTAAATAACTCGAAATTACCAATTACCGTGAAAGAAAGAACAATAATAATCAAATCCGCTATACTATTAATAAATTGATGATTAATTTAAAAAACCTTTGAGTGCCAGTTGGCGAGTGCAAAGAACAATGTTACTCCAGGGAGGACGAGTGTGGTCCGAAATATTGCTCACGCTAGGGACGAAAGCGAGTTACGCAAAAGGTGAATACCCTCCAGGTCCATTTACCTTATGGCCCCAGTACACATAGGTTTGTTGCTTGCTTTGCAATTCACACTGTAGGCCACGATCACTTGTGGTCACACAATGGCCCATGGCTCATTGCTGTCGTGCGAAACACTCATGATGGACGTGGAAGTAGTTACGGCCGTGGCTATTTATTTATAATAAACTGCTTACAAGTATAACAGAAGTGTGTACCGCCACAAAGTTATAAATAAAATGGCGTTTAGTATGTATCACACAGCATTACGGGCCAGCAACCTGGTTTCTAGCAAAAGTCCTTCCGAATGGATGTGGAATGATATTTAAAAAGTTAATGGAGGATGGTTAATGGATCACTAGATCCCGTCTCCACTTCTCGGTTTATTGACAAATTTAAGCCATGTTGTCATCCGATGGGACACTTGGAAAAGTTATACATTCGTTTTGGAAACGAGTTTCAATCGCATGGAGCGCAATAGACTAAACAATCTAATATATTTATGTATAAATTGTAAGATACAGTGTGTTTTCATGCGATGGCCAAGTCGATCTATTTATTTAAAACGTAAAAGATTTTTAACATCGATATGATAACAACTTAAGTAATAACTTAAGACAGAAGGTCCCTTAAGTAGGGACTAAATAAATTAACTGACTTGGTATTACATGGATCTCACAACTTTTTACGGTAGAAACACTGAGCTGCGAGACTTGGCTTTTTTACAGGATGTTTTTGATGATATATAAGTTGAGCGGAATCCAATCGAATGCCATTAACCACGTTTCGATCGGTCCAGGCGTTCAAAACTTATGAGTTTTTGACACACACACACACACACACACACACACACACACATAGGGGCATACTGACGTCATCGCGACAATATGGATATAGGGTGAAAACTCCGTTTTTGAAAATCGGAGCAAAATCAGTAACTTCCCTATCTACATACGTAGTGGGAAGTTAAAAAGTACAAGTGTTTTAATAGATTAATATTGTATTAAAATGGAATGAATGAAATGAATTAAATGAAATAAAACTACTGAGCCTAAGCTTAAACCTAAAAGTGCGATATTTTTTCAGTAAAATGTATCACTAAAGGGCACAGATCGTCGCCTAGTGTAGTTTTGTAGCATTTTTACTCGTTAGTTTTATAATAGGTGGCGTTAGCAGTAATAAAATTCTAATACAAAATGTATCTTCTATTTTTTTAATGTTTATGAAATAGCATTTTAATGGTAGATAACATATCTATACATGAATTTAAACCACCAGGTCAAAGCTCAAACCTAAAAGTGCGACACTTTTTTAGTAAAATGTACCACAAAAGTGCATAGAAAGTCCCCTAGTGTAGGGCTCGCTTCGCTCGCCCTAATAATTCTTACTCTGAACCATACTAAACTATCATTAAAATACCTCCCATAACTATCCGAGTTCATATATATCTTAAACAGATATACTTTGTGCCGACTATGTCGTTGTTGGAGAGTTTTACGCTCCGCTCAAAAGATGGCGCTCGGAGGTAATTACATCGCGCTATTAAAGTTTAACTTTAAACGTTATATAGGATATAGGTTATGTAGGATAACACGAGACGTGATTTTGTAAGAAATAAAAATTGGCCGTTATAGGTTGGTCGTATAGGTTGGTCGTTTTGGTTTCTTGGTCGATGAATCTTAGTTGTAGATACAAATACAAATATAATATAAAATATAAATAATAAATAGATGAAATAAAAATAGATTAAAATTTCGCGGTTAAATATCGAAAATAAACTAAGTAGTTAGTGTCGCAAACAAATTGGTCCATTCGAGCCGGATATTATCTTCAAGCCAGTGACCTAGTGGTATAGGCAGAGGTCAAAAATAAAGATTCGTAGTAGTAAGTTCTAGTCTTGGGTTATAACAGGTCGAATCAGATATCTGTTGATCCTGTTACTGTTACTGAAAAATAACAGATGTCATTATCTGTTATTAAAGAACAGCCTGTTATTTTTCCAAGCAGACATTTGGCAGATGCCAGACACGTACAAGTTTATATGGAGCTACTGCGTTTTAGATCCCATTTCACATTCCTAGATTTAAGATCTGACAAATATGACCTATTAAATTAGCCCTACTTTAGTTGATTATTGTTTGATATAATCTTAAAAAATGTATAAACGATTAACTCTGCAGGCCATACCTGAAACTTCCCGCAAATATGCGGTATTTTAAGCTAAAATGAGTAAAAATTATTAGCATAATAATATATTTTTTTTAGTTCAAACATCTACATAGATAGTTAGTTAAAAATCACAGTAGGCTATATTGATTTTTTAAAACCCGTGTAGGTATTTTGGAAACGATGATAAATTTTGATTTTTCAAATGGCATTCAATTTAATTTTTGTAATCTAAAGTTCTATTTTAGCTACATAATTGATAGCCGATAGGTTGAAAAATGTCGAAGAAATATTAAAAAAAAAACATTATAATAAATATAACTAGGTACCAGTTCTGCTAATCACCCGAACCGTGGTATGCTTTTTATTCATATGTTTTTGCAAATACGGATGATCAAAAGGTAATTAAGCCTTAGATAGATATATTGCAGCTCGCATAGTGCCCACCTACATCTACTAAATAGTCCCACACACACACAACACTGTCTTCTCTTATTTACATTTGCCATTTTGCTGAACTAATATTATAAAAACTTTTATACAACTTAAACCTAAATTATTTAAATTTAATAGCTAAATATATCCTATCAGAACTGCTTAATGTATTACCTATATATACAAAGAATATGAATACCTACTAAGTATTTTTATTCGCACTAGTAGTAAACCTTGTGTTTACAAAACATTTTTTTGTTTTCGCTCAGTAAATTCAAAACGAAATCGAAAGAACATAATCCGAAAAACGAGATAGAAAACAAATGACCAAAGAAACGTTATGACCTGGGTGTCTAATTAATATCACCTTAATAGTTAAGTCATAAAGTAGTAGTTACGTTGAACATTTTGTAGCCAATGGCGTCAGTGCTAACAAAGATGTTCGGAAACGCGCTATTATATAAACGTTTCGAACTTTCAAATAATTTCTGTAGTAATTTTACTACGAAGAAAAAAATATTTTACCGTTATTTATATTTTATACGAGTACCTATATTGATAATTTTATGCAAATAATTGAGATCGACCTTTTTGTTTTTACATACCTACAAAAGGGCGTAATATTTTAACATATCGTTAGAAGTATCGCCTCTGTGGTCTAGTGGTCCAGCGTTGGCGTTGACCACATGAGGTCCCGGGTTCGATTCCCGGGTCGGGCACATTAAAAAAAAAAGTGTTTTTTCAGTTTTCTGAGAAACACAAAGTTGCCCGGGATTGGACAGTGCCCGGTTCGCGATAGGCTTGCCACCTATCACATTTGTGGGACCAAGTATCTTCGGCTAATCGTGGGTGCACTTGTTGTACCTCTGCCTACCCCTTCGGGGATATGGGCGTGAAGATACTTTATTCTTGCAGTGTTTCCGAATTGAAAATTAGGAACAGGAACAGATAACAGATTATACGACGGGAAATAGTTGTCACTGTTCTAGGAAGATATTTTGTTATAAAAGATTACTATTTGAATTTTCGGATAATAAATACTAGGTGCTTCTCGTTTTAGCAAGATTCAATTAAGCGGGTGTGAGCGAAAGAAACTAATACATACGAGGAGCAGGTAAGACGAATATCTGTTTTTGAGTAGGTACCTAGTACCTACTGTGACTGAAGAACGTAGTGCAGATTGTGATTCATTATTGTGACTGATATTTTTCAACAGATATTTGATATTATAGGAACAATTGTTATCTAGTATTTACGAATACCTATGATTTGTATTTGTTACTACTTACAGTAAGTTCTTTGTTAGTTGATAGTTCAGAATAGGTAAAAGTAAAGTATAAATTAGTAGTAGCGTTAAATAATTTCTTTAGTTTAGTAGTTAGATAATATAGTTCTTATAGTAGTCGTTAGGATTTTAAATTTAGGTAAGTAGTACGGGTGTTGGTATAGTTAATAGCAATTAGGAGTTAATTCTATTTTTTTATTGAGGTTGTTTAAGGGAATTTGTTACGTTTAAGCTTTTAATCATTTAGGTTATTTAAAAGAAAAAATGGACAAGTTATATTTAATACAGGAAAATCTTTTTGAGTCTATGTCTAAATTATTAATCAATTATAAGAAATGTCCTAAAGTACGTTTAACGGCCTCTCATGTTCAAATTAAAATTGAAACCCTAGATGGGTATTGGGAGTCTTTTCGTAAAAACCACATGGATATTTCAAAGGCTGTTACTGTTGAACAAAAAGGAATTGGTCAATATTTTAATAACGAAGTATTTTCTAATTGTGAGTCGCAGTATACTTTGGCTAAATGTGAATTGATAGATCAGTTACAATTGTTCCAAAAAAAAGGCAGCAATACAGTCGAATACAAATATTGGTCCTACCATCCAAGGAATAAAATTACCTAAAATAAATATTCCCACATTTAACGGTAAATACAATGATTGGAGTTCTTTTAAAGATTTGTATATATCTTTAATCCATTCAAATAATGTTTTAAGCAAAGTTCAAAAATTTCATTATTTGAAAACAAGTGTGACTGGTGAACCAGCATTGTTGTTAAAAAATATTCAAGTAACCGAGATAAAATTACGATGTTGCGTGGAGTACTTTAACACAGCGTTATAATAATAAGCGAATTATTTTAAATGGTATTCTAAACAGATTTTTTGGACAAAAACGTGTAATAAATGAAACATCAGATGGAGTTAGGGGAATTTTAGATACCACAAATGAATGCTTAAATAGTATAAAAGGGTTAGGTATTCAAACTGAAAATTGGGAGCCACTAGTTGTTTATTTCATAATAAATAAATTAGACATAAACACGCGCAAAATTTGGGAAGAGGAATTAAATACGTTATCCGCCGAAGAGCTACCGTCGCTACAAAGATTACTCGATTTTTTAGAGAAAAGGTTTAGGGTTTTAGAAATGTTGCATATTAGTCAAGCTCCTTCTTCTAATAGTTCATGTGAGATTGTGATTAACTCGTTTTTTGCTTCGACAGAATCGCAAAATATTTTTAACTTATGTAACAAAAATCATCGTATAGTGGCTTGTGCAAAGTTTGTCTATTTAAACATAGGAGATCGAGCAGACTTCGTACGAAATAATCGGCTTTGTTTTAATTGCTTAGTGGCCGGACATATGGTGAGAAACTGTCATAATAAACAGTCGTGCGAGAAGTGTAAAGGGCGACATCACACATTACTTCATCATTCTCAAGGTTTAAACGTGGAAGATACATCACAAATTAAAGCAGACCAAACAGCTATGATTGATTGATGAGTATTGGTTCAGACGGGTTCTGGACCACAAGTAGTCCGAGCATTAATAGATCCATGCTCACAAGAATCATTTATTAGTGAGGCAGCTGCGCAACCATTACAATTAAATTTGTTAAAGGTAAAAGGAAGTGTAACCGGAGTTCGCAGTTTGACGGCTCCGATTGATCACGCGGCGGAGATTAGCCTTTCGTCCTCGATTGATCCTCAGTTTAACATCACCCTAACCTCATATGTCATTAAACAAGTAACGGACATACTACCCGCAAAGAAATTAGAAAAATATCACCAGTGGACTCATCTGAGGTACCTTCAATTGGCCGATCCTACTTTTTACCTGCCTAATGAAGTAGAATTATTGTTAGGAGTCAACGTTTATTCCGACATTATTCTACCGAATATAATCAAGGGAGAAATAGGTACACCGATAGCCCAACAAACGCGTTTAGGTTGGATCATAATGGGTAGTGTATCCTCAGATAAGATGTCGGTCCTTTCTGGCAACGTGTCTTTGCATATGAAGCTTAGCTTAGATCAAATGTAGCAAAGGTTTTCGGAAACTGATAATTTAGAGGCGCATACAGGGACTGTGCCGCCGCCCTTGGAGAAAAAGGCAACAGCAAACATTAAAAAACAAAGAAACATTGTTTTAGCAAAGC
Source organism: Apodemia mormo (assembly GCA_036924255.1). Lineage (NCBI taxonomy): Eukaryota > Metazoa > Arthropoda > Insecta > Lepidoptera > Riodinidae > Apodemia > Apodemia mormo. Next base: position 84,862 of record JAUPFN010000028.1, on the reverse strand, counting down.
AACCACTTAGAAGACAGTATTTTAGAAAACAAAATGACAAAGGAGAAGGATTGAATAGGAAAGAAAAAGAAAGGGAAGAAATAGATAGCTATATACATTACTGTGTAGGAAGAATAGAAAAAGGGTATCCGGGGACAGATGGTTATTTTAGAATATATGATATCTGTACCCACTCTGGGATATTGCAGCGAGCCGTGTCATCCTTGTATTCGTTCCCTGATTGTTCCTAGGACTATGTCCTAGGGCGGCGGAGTATTGTTGGAGTGTTTTACGCTCCGCTCAATAGATGGCGCTAGGAGGTAATTACATCGCTCTATTAAAGTTTAACTTTAAACGTTTATAGGATAACACGAGACGTGATTTTGTAAGAAATAAAAATTGGTCGTATAGGTTGGTCGTGTAGGTTTGGTCGTTCTGGTTTCTTGGTCGATGTAGTTGTAGATACAAATACAAATATAATATAAAATATAAATAATAAATAGGTGAAATAAAAATAGATTAAAATCTGGCGGTTAATTATCGAAAATAAACTAAGTAGTTAGTGTCGTAAACAGTAGAGGTGCGCAGAATGTGTCACTGAATTGAAAAGATATGAACATATCTTTTGATCACTGCGAATTATATCACTCTTTTAGTTCAGTAGTCCATCTAGTCCAATGGCTTGAGTCGTTATCATTTCTCAGTACATCGATTTTCCTTCGTTTGTTAATCGAACTAAGTAGTGTGTAATGAATCTTATGATTTCTGCAATCAAGATAAACGCTGAAGCCATAATAAAACAATTTAAAATAAAGTATATATTTTATTTGTACTATTTTTTCGTTTTTTATTCGTACTTTTACTAATGAAAGATTAAAAGTTCTTACTAAAATAGTGTTTACAATTGCCGAATACAGCAAAATGTTTCTTATGGCCTTAAATTTAAGCTGATTTTTCTAAACTTTTATTTTTCACTATAATTTTTGATTTTAGATAAATTCAAACAAACATTATGACATTTTATGCATTGCGTTTATACTAATTAAGATCAAAACTACCTTCATGCGCAATAAGCAATGAACGCTTACATAATTAAAGAGTTCATTTTATCGCTCTCCAGTACATACATATTGTAGTCTTTGAAGAAAGTACGAGTGATATAGTTAACCGGTATCAAGTTCAGCCGGGCCGAGATTGTGTCTGCTACGTTACTCCCATCGGCGCGTGATCGGCAATCTTCGACTCTCGTAATCGTTTCGTTCGCGGTGAACTACGCGAACTAGAGATATAGATAAATTGAAACTGAACTAGTGAAGGATGAACTAAACGCAGCTGAAGTAGTCCAATTGAAGGATTCATTCGCGAACTACACACGACTAGTAAACAGTCGTACTACAAAGTTGAACTCTTATTCACATGACTTTTAACCCCATATCTATACTGACTTTACGACTTCATACTAAGGCGGCTCCGTCCCTAGTATACTTTATTATTGACCAGAAAAACTTGAGAGGAATACATTTCGTTTGAAAACATAACATTTCTTCATATTATATTCTTTTGGTCATCTTTTTCCTTTTAGCTCCAGTCCATCATCATTACATAAAACAAATATAAATATACCGTTATATTACATGAAACAAATAAAAATATTAGCCCACACATATATTATTAGCCCATACACAAGCCCAAACAAAAATAATGGTCTAACATGCATTAATGATTGATAATAAAAATACGCCATTTTTACATTCGTACATGAAATGCTTTCAACCTATTTGTATGTACAATATCTCTATATCTTCTATTGCTTAACTTCGTGATTACATAATTTACATTAGATATTCTTTCCACTATTCTGAACGGCCCCTTATATAACCTACATAATTTCAAACTCCTGTTGTCCACCCGTCTTGGTGTATATATCAATACTAATTATCCCGGCGAAAAATCCTTTACTTTAGTCCTTTTGTCAAAATATCTCTTTTGCCTAATTGTGCCTTCCTAATGTTATGTACTGCCTTTCGAACTGACGCACCCTGAAAATTATGTATCTCGGCATAGTTTATCTCCCGGTTATGACCATCCCTATTTACCCCCATGTCGCTTTGGAATATCGGTTCCCTAGCATACATCATCATCATATATGGTGAAATTTTAGTGGTCGATTGTTTACTAGTGTTATATGCATGACACACTTATGGTACAAATCTACACCAGTCTCGTTGGTCACATACATCGATAACATTTGAACTAACGTTTTATTAAACCGCTCTACTAACGCATTCGTTTCTGGTCTAAATGCCGTACTAAATCGATATAAGCTATGCAATCGATAGAAGCTATGCAATAGCTTAAAAACAAAGAAAAAAAATACTGCATAAATAAAATAAATATATAATTGTAATTGCATAAGTTGATAAAAAATGCTATGCAATAGCTTTACCGCGGCAGTCTCCGAGTGCCACACGTCTTTTTTCTCTCTTGGCACAAACTACACGTTTTCACATACTTCTCGATCTCCTTCTCAGCATTCTCGCAATAATATTTATCTCTAAATTTACATAATGTTTTCGCTAAACCCAAGTGACCACCTGATCATGGGTCGTCATGCAGTTCATGCAAGATCTCGTATAATAAACCTTTTGGTACAACCACGAGATCTTTCATACAATCGCCTCGCTTACCCTCTTACACAATATTCCATCATTCAACTTATATCCTTTATATATCCTCGTATCGCTCATCCTTACTCGGGATAACCAACGCCTACATGATTCGTCTATCCCCTGTTCTTCTTGGACTTTAATTACCTCTAATTTATACACTTCCAAGCCATCCTCTTGCTCTTTTGCACATCCTTAACAGTACTCTCCATATTCAATGGATTTCTACTTAAAAAATCGGCAACTACATTCTCTCTGCCTGCACAATGTACATGCAGCAGCACAAATATTGTACATGCAGTTTTTACTGATTAATCTAATTAATTACAATTAAAATAAAAGTCAAGGCACAAACTAAAGCTAAAAACTACAGTAATATAAAGAAAAATATAAAGAAACAAGTCAATATCTCACGGAATCGGCGATCCAGTCGTCCACACGCATTTTCTTGAAAAAAAAAACACTATTTAAAATAACAAATTAACACATTTTTTTTTTTTTTTGAGGGTAGGTGCGGAATAACGTAAAAGCTTCTCCTAAAGTTTAATTTCATAAATAATTATAAATTAAGTTAATTAAAGTGAAAAAGTTAAAATATTTTTAGTTAATCAAGTGTACTTACATATAGAATATAAATATTAGTGATTAATGCAGTAATAATTTGTGTGGAGTAATCTGCCAGTAATTAATCTTCTCGTACATTAAATTTACTTCACTATGGCCAAATTTGGAGATGTGATTGATACTCAGATCACTTTTGAGGCTAGGCTTATGCAGAAGATGACAGACATTGATACAAAGCTAAACAAGGCAAGCCTGCAAGCAAATGATCTACAAAGCCTTGCTGCAGATTTTTCTGAATTTCGTGCCTACGTACAAGATGTTTTTCAACTTTTAAAACAAAAAATATCTTCCTTGAGTATCCAGGTTGAAAACATGGAGATGCGTCATCGTAACAAATATCTAATTCTGAATGGGGTTGCTGAAACACCGGATGAAAATATTTCTATGCTGGTGTCTGATATCTTAACTAAGAACCTTCATATGGATTCAATATCACCGACATCTTTTGGCCGTATACATCGGTTGGGCAAAAGTTCACCTAAAAAAGCCCGACCTATTTTAATCCGTTTCTTGGCCCAAACTCAACGGGCTGAAGTTTGGAAAAGGAAAACACAACTCAAGGGTACACAGTATGTGCTTGCTGAATTTTTAAGTGCGGAGCGTAAGGCCCTCTTTATGGAGGCACGCAGGCATTTCAAGATGAGGAATGTCTGGACGGCGAACGGCGTTGTTGTCGTCAAATTGCCTAATGGGAGCCGTCAAAGGATACACAACAAAGAAGAGCTGGATAAACTTGTATCCGCTTTTTCCTCGGCCGCAACAATAGAAAATTCTGCGACTGTTAATACAGCTGATAACCCTGTTGATCTTCATTCTACGGTTCACAGTGTTCAAACTAGATCCAAAAGAACTAATAGAAAGTAATTTATTGTCATAATTTTGGTCGTCACATCCGTGTGTTAGTTGCCGTTTGTCGTTCTTTATATTACCTTCTTACTGTGATATAATTTTATTATATTATCTATTTCTTTTCACACATACTCACAATTATTTAAAACACGAAAACAAAATAATTGTTCATACTTGGATGACATTGACAGATATCAATCAGTCTTCAGTCACATCAATTTGACAACGTATAAAAATCCGAGATAAAAATTGATTTTAGCTGTCAGTTGTCAAAGTATTGTTTTCTTTTAGTTTTTAGCCATCGACAACGGCAAGGTATAAATTCGATATTGTAACTCCACGGATAAATTCGATATTGTAACTCCACGGATGTGTTGGCTTTTTGCAAGTCTAGTAGTATTTACAATTATTATTAATTGTATCTATATTGATTTTGACAATTATTAATTGTATGATACTGCAATGTCTGATATTGATCTATTTTTTTTAATTTTTTTTTTCTTGTGTACGTACTTTATAGTTTTATCTTGAAATATGTTAAATTTTCTAAATTTATACATTGTTATGTATGCGTATAGGCTTTATATATATATATATATATATATATATATATATATATATATATATATATATATATATATGTATATATATATGTGTATATATATATACATATTGGATAATTATAATTTTAAGAATATATCGTTTGTGGCTAATTTGATTTACATAATACATATTATGTGTTTAGAATATTATATTTTCATGCTCGGCAGATCTCCAGATTGATAAAAATTGTATTGTAAATTGCTAGTTATTTTTAAATACTTGTTGTATTTATTTAGATATATATATATATAGGTAGGTACTTATTTTATTTGTTTGTATTTTATACATATATATAAATATTTTTTTAATTATTATCTATTTGTTGCTATGAGTTCAAACGATGATTCATTTTACTCAGCCGCTGACTCAGACGACTCGTCATTTTCTGATTGTCACTCTAATTCCGAACCCACGTTGCAAGAATATATCATTGATAAAATTGGGCATTTCAAAAAGTGTTTTAATGTTTGCCACATTAATGCTCAAAGCATTCCTAGGCATTTTTTCGAAATTCATGACACATTTACATCTTCTGGGATACATGCTATATTAATCTCTGAAAGCTGGCTAAAGCCTTCATATTCTTCCTTCCTTTGTAGTTTGCAAGGGTACATTCTCATAAGAAATGATCGGGTGGATAAGGGTGGAGGAGGTGTAGCTATTTACCTCCGCAGTGATATAAGGCATAAAATTTTAGCACACTCCCCTTCTCAGTATTCTGAATCCATAGAGTACTTGTTTTTAGAAATTATAGTTGGTGGTGCTAAAGCTCTCTTAGGTACTGTATATTGTCCTCCTAATATTACTTATTTAACTGAACTTGAGTCCCTTCTCTATACTTTTAGTCTCGAATATACTCATCAAATAATCATGGGAGATTTCAATACAGATCTTCTAAAAAATTCTCAGAAATCGCAGTCATTCAAAGAGGTTATGGATTCCGTATTTTTTTCTATTTTACCATTGAAACCAACTCACCATAATATATCGTCACCCGACTCATGGATTGATTTTATTCTTGTATCTTCTACAGAGTATGTGGAAAATCATGGTCAAATTTCCGTACCTCAGTTTTCTCGTCATGATTTGATACATATATCTTACAAATTAAAGCCACCAAAATTGCAGGCCCAATTGTTACAGATCCGAAATTTTGCAAGGATTAACTATGACAAGTTGCAGCTCGACGCTTCTTTAATTGACTGGAGTAATCTATATGAGTGTACAGATATTAACAATATGGTGGATATCTTCAATGGTAATATACTCAAATTATATGAAAAGCATGCTCCTCTGCATGTCATTAAGATGAAGCGACCGCCTGCACCCTGGATAACATCTGAGGTGCGGCAAGCTATGAAACGTCGGGATCATGCTTTTCGGAAATTTAAAAAAAGTAGAAGTGACGAGAACTGGCTATTTTATAAAAGGGCTAGAAATCGCTGCAATCAGTTGGTAAGGGCTGCTAAACGCCGATATTTCCACAATAATTTAACAAATACGTCACCCGCTAATGTTTGGAAATTTCTCAACTCACAACAAATCTGTTGTAGTGGGCCCGTCGAACTTCCATGTCATATCTCGCTGAATGACCTCAATACACATTTTACGTCGACAATCACTATGAATCATTCTCTTAAAACTAAAACACTCTCTGTTCTTAACTCCAAACACAGCACTTCTTGCGAGCAATTTCATTTTTCTCCCATTACTTGTGAAGAAATCAGCAAAATTATAATTTCGATCAGGTCTAAGGCCGTAGGTTTCGACGGTGTGGGTAGGGAAATGATATTCCCTATTGTCAAATATATTTTACCTGCGCTAACTCACTTAATTAATTTCTCTCTGTCGTCTGGTGTTTTTCCATCTCTTTGGCGTAAAGCCTTTGTCCTACCGCTTGCTAAAGTGCCTTGTCCTAATTCTCCTAATGAATACAGGCCAATTTCTATTCTACCATTTCTTTCAAAAATTCTTGAAGCGGCAGTTCACAAGCAAGTGTCAAAATTTATTTTGGGCCACAATATGTTAAGTGATTTCCAGTCTGGATTTAGACCCGGTCATAGCACTACCACGGCTCTTCTTAAGGTCATCAATGATTGTAGACAAGCAATGGATAAATCTCAGGTCACGGTGTTAGTCTTGATTGATTTTTCCAATGCATTTAATACCGTTGACCATGATATCCTACTTGCAATACTAAAGCTTGCTGGTTTTTCTTTACATGTAATGGAATGGTTTTCTTCTTATCTTCAGGGTCGTCAGCAGGCAGTGCGCACTGGAAGCCTTTCCGACTGGTGCGATCTGTCAGCTGGTGTACCTCAAGGCGGTATACTCTCTCCTTTTTTATTTTCAATATTTATTAATGCAGTCACAATTTCCTTGAATTGCCCTTACCACCTGTATGCAGACGACTTGCAACTGTACGCTAGTGCTAGTATATCTGATCTTACTGATGCGGTAAATAGAATAAATGAGGACTTACAGCATATTTTAACTTGGTCTCGTGATTTTGGGATAACTGTCAATACGTCCAAATGTCAGGCTATTTTAATAGGTAGCGCTCGCCGGATTGCGCAAGTTGATCTTAATGTATTACCACCTATAATTTTTAATAATACACCTATACCTTTTAGCTCGCAAGTCAAGGACCTGGGTTTAATTATAGATAGTGCACTGACGTGGGTCCCACATATTACGGCAGTATGTCAGAAAGTTAACCACGCATTGAGAACTCTGTATAGACTCAAGAATTTTTTACCTATTTCTACAAAAATCACATTAGTTCAGGCCTTGGTACTACCGATAATTGATTACGCTGATGTGTGTTTCTCTGATCTAAATCAAATTCTTCTTGACAAACTGGATAGACTTCTTAATAATTGCATTCGATTTATTTACGGACTACGCAAGTTTGATCATGTCTCCCAATATCGCTCTGCTCTTAAGTGGTTGCCTATACGACAGCGTAGAGATTCTAGAATGCTATGCACTCTGTTTTCTATATTGTACGATCCGGCTGTACCTGGATACCTTAAGACTCTTTTTGATTGGCAGAGAGACACACATAACCGTAATCTGAGGTCCGACGAGAACTTATCTCTACACATTCCGTTTTGCCACACAGAGTTTCTTTCTCAATCCTTTATCCACCGAGCAATTCGTTTGTGGAATGTACTTCCTACACACATCAGAAAATCCCCTTCAAAACTATCATTTAAAAGACAATTAAAATTATATTTCAATACATAAAAATAGTGACGTCAATTTAGTTACAGTGTTTAAATCGTTTTGTGCTCATAAATTATTTATTATTTGTATGTATGTATAATAAGTATTTATATATATATATATATATATATATATATATATATATATATATATATATATAATTGTATGTATGTATATGAATGTTTATGTATATATGTATGTAATTAAGTATGGTATAATTTAGTAATATGTATTATTATAACGTGTATTTATATATTTATATTGTAAATTATTTATTACTCTGTATTAATTTTGTCTTTTCATAGTAAGTTTAAGTTATATGAATAGAGTTAAGATGCACCACCTCTTTTAATTATTTTCTTAATACATGAGGTTGGCTAGTATAGAATGCCATTAGGCGTTAAGTTAAACCTATGTACTTTTTGTCTGTGCATAAATATAAATAATAAAAATAATAAACACAATATTTTAGCAACTTGTTAGCACACTTCATAATATACATCTTAACTTATTAACATCATCTTAATAACACATCTTTATAATTAAACTACACAAGAAAACTCCGGAAAAACCACGATTATCAATTTTTAACTGTGGAGCGGCGCGCAAATGCATCCAACCGGCACGAGTGTCGGCGAACGAGTAGATAGGGACAGACCCACCACCAATCCCCATGACTCTACCAACCTCGCGGTTATACGGGCCTAAGCGCGGGAGATGCACAGAGTCTGCTCTTATGCTCTCTTCTCTGTGCAATTCTTGACTCCCTACAAGTTATTTAATTTTAGACCTCTGTCCCCATGACACCTCCCCCTTGAAGGGGCGGCGGTCTCAGCAGCTGTCCCAATTGGGAATATAGGGCACAATTACGGCTTCTCGTTCATTTTGTAGACTGCGACTTCACTTATTGGCCAATCTCCAAAGGGGCCAACGCCTCCTACACCACGCATGCGCGAATCCCGTGAGCAGCCTAAAGTTCGCCTGCGTCTTAACAAGCTCCTCGAAGTAGACAGGCCCCGTTCCCCCACCCTCTCCAGCCCATCGAGCATGTTCCTACTTTCTTCGTCATAGAATGGACAATGCCACAAAATGTGGTCCCTATTAGCCTTCTGTGACCTGTGTATCTGTGACCTGACATGGTCAGGCTCAACCCATTTAGTCCACATCCGACTTCTCATTTTGGGAAAGAAGCGATAAAGGTCTCGGCCTCTATCGCTGCCCTCCCAACGCTCCTGCTATCCGGTTTGTATCCGGTCCAGTGCGCTCTTCTTGAGCCGGTTTCTTGCAGGTTTGTCGATTCCCATCGCCCCCGGGTGAACCTCTCCGGCAAGTTTGACTTGCAAATCCGCCGGGAGAGCACACCCGCAAATACCGGAAGGGCTTCCGTACTAACGGACCTATAAGCTTTGGTTTAAAAGCATCAATGAGGTCCTCTGTCCCCTTAACAACGCGCTCCGGACCTGATACACCCCTACCCTACTGTACCACATCGCTGCCGCATAAGTAAGGGTAGCTACGAAAGTACCCTTGTAGATGATCTTTAAAGCCCCCCCCCCCCCCAGTATCTGACCCCCTCAGAAGTAAAGCTTATCCTAGACACCTTTCCAAAGCATCCGGCCGCTCTTTCAACTATATCGGTCGTATGCTGGACAAAGGACTTCCGAGAGTCCAGTGTTACTCCCAGCACGACCGCATGCTCTACATTCTTTATTGTACTATCCAGCATTTTGATTATCGGTGGCCTCTGGAACCTGCCCTTCAACGTCAATAACTTTGTTTTGGCTGGCAAAAATGTGAACTTATTACGCTACCCCACTCCTGGATAGGCATGTAAAGCACATAACGCCTTTGTTTCAATCTCCCGCCTAGAGTTCATTTCAATAACAACTGTTACGTCATTCGCGTACGCGGGCCAGTTCGACACCATCCGGCATCGGCCACTCAAGAAGATTGTCAAGGTGCAGGTTCCACACCGCGGGCTCCATAACTGGGCCCTGCGGGCATCCCATCGTCGAGATCTTCCACGCTGCCTGGTTGCCAGTAAACATACCCACCTTTCGTTGCGTGAAGTAACTAGCCAACATTTTATATATATTTAGTGGCCAGGATCTCTGCTTTACCTTTACCATTATCATCGGCCACCAAGCATTGTCGAATGCTCCCGAGATGTCGAGAAAGATTGCATGGTAGAACATAGGTCGCCCCAGAGTTATGTGCCATTTTCAGTATTGCATCGAGCGCAGAAGTAATAGTCTGCTATAGTAGTAAGGTATTGTAAACTGTGCGGCGTGCGGATGTTTCTCTGTGTATCTCTCTCTTATAGAAAGCAAGCCAGATATTTTCATTTCTATTTCGCATTGAACAGTGTGGTGTCGCGACGATTATTTTTGTTGAGTGTATACAGGTTTTTAAGGTTGCATAGCTTCTATCGCGGACCTTGAGCATGGAGACCGAATCCAGAAATTCCGTAACGAAAAAACCTAACACCCCCCCACTCCGACCGGCACAGCGGTGATACTTTTTAGTTTTTCCATCTATCGATAAATACCAGAACTTTTAATGACTTTTTGAAATATCACGCTTGTCTCTTTAGTTCAGCAACCCGCCTTTAGGTGGCATTGGTTGTATTGGAAAACTACCGTAATCAGCTGTTTGTGAGAAAGTATATATCATTAGGTATTTATCATCTACGTACAACAGTGAATATCTGTACTCGTATAACTTGTGTACAAAGTGTTTTAAATATGAATAAACAAAGTGCATTTATTAAATATTCCTGAAGAACCGACATGTGTTGAAAGATAATAAAAATATTTTGAACAATATTAACATCTCATTTACTTAATAAAAGAAAAAAATTTGTTTTTTTATCGGTCACCACGCTCAAAGTGTAACTTGAATTAATAGCAAAGAAAAAAAAACTAAGAAAAAAATACTGCATAAATAAAATAAATATATAATTGTGATTGCATAAGTTGATAAAAAATGCTATGCTTATAATAGTTTTACCGCGGCAGTCTCCGAGTGCCATACGTCTTTTTTGTAAATAATAATAAAAGGAACTTCGATCCATCCGGGTGTCCCTTGACACCTCTCCTTTTTTATTATCATCGCGTTAATCCCGTCTAGTCCCGGCGCCTTGTTTGGCAAATTCCGAATTATTCGACCCACCTTGTCAACGTCAACAGTAATAGTATCCTCTCCCGAGGGAATACACACAGCTGCCAACCTTACCGTCTTATGGTACCGTCCTTGTTGGAACCTTCCCTTCAATGTGAGTTAACGAAGTCAAGGGAAGGTACTCTGTATCTGTAGCAACGTTGTCAACCGGGCAAAGAGCCGCTAGCAGACCCTCCATCGTAGAGGAGACAACTCCCGTATGTCCTTCCATTAATTTAATCTAATTTACGACGTTACGCGGGGGACAACCCCATGGGTCCGTGTTACCAGAATCCGCCAGTGATTCAATATATGCTTTGTACGCGTCCCGCATAGCCTGTCTATACTTTACTCTGGATTGACGGTATTTATTATGCGCTAATTCCTCTACGTGTCCCCCCAATCCGCCGCAACCGTTGCCAAGCCCTCCTATCTCTATATTGGTTTCTTCTCAACCAATCCAATGTCTCCGTCCACCACGGGTGTCCTCCTTCCTTACCTTTGACCACTCCAACAGTTTCCTGAGCTACAGTTTGGATGAGGTCATTCAGCTCGCTACTACGCGCGCTGGCGGACTTATGCTTTTTTAGCCCTCCCACCCTGACATGCAAGAGGGAGCGGAAACGTGATCAATCGACCCCTCGTGACCTGAAAATAGCCTGCTCCCCCGCTAACTCCTTCGCAGCGTCTTCCTTCTCAGCGCCAACTGCCTTGCCCAGCAGTTTAAAGACTATCAGTTGATGGTCACTGCAGCTAGCTCCTGGTACCACCTTCCAGCCCTCTACCCCGACTCGCTTACTGAAAGTGACGTCGATATTGGAATGTCCGTGAATGGCGCCACAAAAGGTCGGTGGTTGTCCTTCCAAGTTTTCTACTTTCAAGTCGTGGCTGGCAATAAATCCCTCCATTTCCTTCTTACGATGCTCAGTGTCGGGTCCTCTGCCGACATATTGACGGCGCTCGCAATGCCAGAGAGGCGAGTGCGCATTGGTGTCAGCACATATAACAATATTTTTCCCCCGTAATGCCGTCATGATTCTCTCCAGATGTTGCAGATGAACTACTATGTCGTCGCTATATTTAAAGTAGGCCGATACTAAATGCACATCCAGCCCCCTTCCCACCACCTGAGCCACCACGCAGTATTCGTTCGACAAATGAGTTTACACGCATACTGCTAAGTCAGTGCCACTTACCACCATACCTGCCATTGGGTTCGTTCTCCTCTGTATGATTTTGGGGTGGGTGGTTGCGTATTGCTCTTGCACTAACGTTACGTCCAGATTAATTTCCTTGACAATGATTGTAAGTTCTAGCGTCGCCTGTTTCGACCTCTGAAGATTGACATGTCCTATTGTTAGTTTCGTGCTATCCATAATGGGTCATATGTATTACCTTAGTTTCCGCGAATTTCCTCGCTGGACAGTCTGGTGATGCAGTCCTATGGCTGTCAGCTGCAGTATTTCCAAATTTGGTACATGTGGCACACTTTTGTCCTTTGGACTTACATTCCTCAGATTTGTGCCCTGTCTCAGCGCAACGTCCGCGTATCCGCTCCTTAACCTTGCAGTAAAGCTCTTTGTGGCCGTACAGTTGGCATTTATTGCAGCAAATCACGTTCACGTAGTCTATTACCTGGATGGTTTCCCATCCAATATAGACGTACTCCTGGTTGACCAGTGCATCGCGCATCTTCGGAGTACACTCCAGTGCCACCGTCGTACAGACTCTGCCCCGATTCCACTTTTTAAAAGCTAGCTTGGCATTGCTCCTAACTAGTTCCATGGACCAGGTTCCTGTCTTTTTAAGGTTTTGCTCAGAGAGAGCCGACAGCACAGAGTCAACCTCTGGGTCTCCGTCAATAATTTTCAGCGCAACCAAGAGCTTCCTCGCCGTTGGCTCTGACGTTCTGAAACCTGGTGGAATTATTTCCTTTAGAGCCGTTACCGCAGCCGCACTAGTGGTTTTCACCATAACGCCACCGTTTCCTATCCTGTTTATTTTTGTAATAGGAATTCCCATTTTTATCGGGTCAATTTTTTGTTTTAGCATCGCCTTGGTGTCATCAGATGTCTTTACAGCACCATCTTCAGTCGGGTACACGGCCAAGATGGAGCTCTGTGTGGTTGCCGGTTTCGGTAACGTTTTTTTTATTTGCTAGTTTGAGACAGCCAGCATATGATGTCACAATCCTGCCTGTCACCTCCTCAGTGGCCCCGTGTTCCTTGCCCCCATCCAATGAAGCCTTTATCACCTCAAGTTCTAGATGTGCTACCCTAGCCTTCGCCTCTAGGACCTGGTGCTCTGTCTCGGCCAGCCTCAGCTCCAACGCTGCCACCGCGGCAATCACATCCTGGCCGTATGTGCTGACCCACACCTTATCTGCAACGTTCAGCTTGTTTGGCGCCTTCATGATGCCCATTATCCCTTGAACACCCCCATATACTTTATCTAACAGGCCCGCCTTTGAAAGTGAGCCTAGTCCGTCCCCCTGCTTCCATTGCTTGCCTGGTGGTATCCAGAGCCTCTGTTGCAGCCTGCCTAACTCCTGACACCCCTTCAGCCTTCCTAGTCTGGGTGAGGATTCCCCCAACAGGCGGTACCTCTTCCACAACTGTGCTTCTGGCCAGCCTTTTCGTGTTGTCCTAATCCTCGTCAGGAGACGTATGCGGCTTCTTGGTCTTCCTTGCGTCAGTCCTTCTACTAACCTCCATCCAGCTGTCCATTTCTGTTACTGCACTAAAACCCCCAGGTAGAGTCCTCGCCAAGGAAAGCCTAGGACTAAAAGTTGCCGCTTCTGACTCCTCCTCGAGTCTTCTTCTCCTATTTTCGTCAATCCTGCCCATGTTCTCCTGTTCCTGCTCTATTTGTTCTAAACCTCTCCTTCTTAGGAACTCCTCTACTTCGTCCCTAGTCAATACGTCCGAACCAGTCTCCCCCCCCCTCCCTTTCCCTACGACTTTCCCCCCTTGTGTTTTTGGTAAAAGTCGAGGTGTACGCGTAATGTTTGTCTCTCAGGGCTTCTTACAATATACGTATTAGTACACGGAGCCTGAAGGGTGCAAAAGTCGTTAAAATATGACAAGTCCAAAATTACACACTAAGTCTGATATAGTCTAAGCTACACTTACCAATTTTGGAAATAAGGCTCGTTCAAACGAACGATCTCATCCAAACTCACCCGCGCACCGGATGCGACGCGAAAGTGCCTCACCGTCGCCACCCGCCGCAGCTTACGCGTAACTCCACAATCAGGACGTCAGCGAAGCAGGCGCCGGAACTGTCAAGCGTCAGAGCGCAACGGCTCGACAACTCGACTGACAGCTGGCACACTTCACGTCACTGTCACCGATGACAGATGATTAATGCAGTCAGAGTCAACGTCAACTGTCGTATCACGTGATATGTCAGTTTATGTCAGACGTCACACTAGCAAATGTCATAAAAGCACATGTTCACCTCAAAAAGCACATGGTCAATTCCTAACCTAACAAAAACGTGGCCAGCGGCCATCTTACAAAGGACATCGTACAAAGCTAAAATCGTTAATAAGCACTAAAGGTGTTCTAATGAGGCACTGTACTAATTACAAACAGCTAAAATTAAAAGATTGTCAACTTAAAACTAATACTTAGCTATGATCAAGGACGTCCTGTCGCAAATAAACACACACATACAATAAGCCATGATGGTCCACAATTCAAAGCGATGTAAAACTAATTAAAAAGCTTGAGAGGTATTAAGGGACACCCGGATGGAACGAAGTTCCTTTTATTATTATTTACAAAAAACCTGTATACATTCAACAAAAATTATCGTCGCGGCACCACACTGTTCAATGCGAAATAGAAATGAAAAAATAAAACTTAAGAGGTGTCAAGGGACACCCGGATGGAACGAAGTTCCTTTTATTATTATTTATAAAAAACCTGTATTCACTCAACAAAAATAATCGTCGCGACACCACACTGTTCAATGCGAAATAGAAATGAAAGTATCTGGCTTGCTTTCTATGAGAGAGAGAGAGAGAGAAACATCCGCACGCCGCACAGCTTACAATACCTTACTATAGCAGAAATTGTCGTGACAACTTTTCGTAAGAATTTTTTCCGTCTAGCCCCTTTTCACAACGCGCGATAAGGAACTCGTAGAATTTCGGCACCCAGTCGAATTTCGACCGCCGGTCAAATTTCGGAACTCGGTCGAATTTCGGAACTCGGTCGAATTTCGACTCACGGTCGAATTTCGGCACCCAGTCGAAATTCGACCGGCGGTCGAAACTCGGCAACCGGTCGAAATTCGACACTCGGTCGAATTCTGACACTCGTTCGAAGTTCGACTGTCCGTCGAAATTCAACTTTTAGTCGAAATTCGGCATTCGGCCGAAATTCTGTATAAATGTCGAACATTTGGCACTAGAAAAAAAGTAAACTTAATCAAATAGTAGATAGACTCTTTCACTTTCAATGCACGAGCTAAAGAGAAGTGGCTGGATATTTCTGTGCTTACAATACCTTACTATAGCAAAAAGTGTCGTGATAACTTTTCGCAAGAATTTTTTCCGTCTAGCCCCCTTTCACAACGCGCAACAAGGAACTTCGTTCCAACAGTAAATTTAACACAAATTGTATATCAGTACAACGCACAACACATAACCATCGTTTATATAGAATTTTCGGGAATTCGGGAGCTCGCAGAAACGTGTCCGACCGTAACTAAGTCCGGAGAACGAGATAGGTATATAGGGACAAATCCACCACCTCCCATGACCCTACCTACCATTTCCTGGTTTAACGGGCCGAATCTTAAGGAGGTTGCGCGACGTATGCTCTTAGGCTCTCTTCTTCGTCACGCAACTCTTCTCTCCCTACAAGTTATTTATATCCAAACCTTTGTCCCTGTTTCCCTCTCCCCTTCAGGGGCGGACTGCACATATACGTTGCTCGTCCACCGAGTCCCAACGTTATGGCTCCTCTGTTATCTCCAAGGGTCTCCTTCGTTCGAACCATTCGTGCGCGTACTTCCGGAACGCTCCGAAGATCGCCGTCGTACTTACAAGATTCTAAAAATAAACCGGCCCCGTTTCCAATCCCTCCAATTTTTTAAATAATTTCTCCCTAATGTCCGCATACAACGGGCTCTCCCACAAGACATGGTCCCGATACTCATCTGCATCAGAAACGCAAAATCATAAACCCGAGACACATAGACCCATGTCCCTCAGTCTACCCTTAAAACTACCATGACCTGATAAAAGCTGCGATGTCTTATGGTAAGTAAAGCCCTAAATAACCTGATAAAGCCGCCGCTTTCGCTGCTGGTCGCCTGCCGGGCTTCCCACCAGCGGGTTCCACCCAGAGCAGCTGACCTGCGCGGAGCGGTGTGAAGTATCAGGAAATTACCCCAGAGGAAAACCAAATTAACATTAATTAAGTCCCAATGACCGGCTGGCATTCACCAGCTGCGATGATCCCACGACCAGCGGGCAAGGCCCCGAAACCGTTTCCCCGCAAACGGAAGGAGCGCGAGAAGACCAACGTAGTGGCCTTATAGGACGCGGGGGGTCGACTGGTCTCGCTTTCGATCGGACTTCCACATTAGGGTGGGGAGGGTAAACTGGTTATCGAGTGCTGAAAACGTATGTCAGCAGATGTCCAACTTGATCAAGCGGACGCCTGACGAGTGCCTAGGATGTGAGCCTAAAACTATAACGCCACAAAACCAATGGTGGAATCAGGAACTTGAGCGTTTGAAGTTAGCCTGCCGTAAGTATAGACGTCTGTGGCAGGGCCGTAGAGGTAGGGGGGATGAAAGTGAAGAGGCAGCTCTTTATCGCCATCGTGAGGCGCGGGCAAAATATCGGCGGGCATTTCAAGAGGCGCAGACCGCATACTTTAGACGTATAGCAGAAATAGGTAATAAGGATCCCTGGGGTGTTGGCTATAAGATGGTGGCGGGTACACCACGTCCGCCGAGTAACGTCATCTATGGAGCCAAAGTGCTCGAAAACCACGCGGACAATGTCCGGGAGGCAGCGAAGAACTTGTTGGGATCACTGTGCCCGGACGATAACGTGAGCCTGGACTCGGCCTATCACCGACAGGTACGCATCGCCGCGGCGTGTATTCCACCAGGGGAGGACTCCATGCCTCTTGGGTTGGTCAATCTTAGCAAGATTATAAATAGTCTCCCGAATAGAGAGCGCCAGGTATTGACGGTTTCACAACCAGAATCCTAAAAGAGGCATGGAAAGTGGCCAGCGTGGATATCACTAGGATGTACGCCAAGTGCGTAAGCGAAGGCGTTTTTCCAACAGTGTGGAAGAGTGGTAGGTTAGCGGTGATACCTAAGGGAAATGGAAAACCACTGTCGGACCCGAAGGCATACAGGCCGATAACACTGCTGCCAATTTTGGGTAAAATTCTGGAGAGAGTAATGATAGAGTGTGCCCCGACCGTATTCAGAATCCTATCTGCGAGGTAGCATGGTTTTCTATAGGCCACCGGCTCTTCTACCGGTTCTGCAGCACTGCCATACTCACATTCGCTCTTCCTAGGTGGCCATAAATATTATAGGTGATTAACTGATGATCACTCATACTGGCTCCCACGTGCACCCTCCACCCCGACACTGCGACGTTTCTGCTAGTTAATATTTGATTGCCCGTTAGGTCCACTGAAGGTGGGGGGCTGGTCTTCTTCATTATTAATACTTAGGTTATGTTCCAAAATGAACCCCTCCATTTGTCGCCTTCTGTTCTTTGTATCCGGCCCACGACCAATGTACTGTGTCCTGTCACAATGCCACAATGGAGAGTGCGCGTTTGAGTCTACCCCGATCAAAATTTTTTTACCATGAAGTGTAGCCATTACCGCTTGTAACCCTTGCAGGTGAACAGCTATATCGTCACTTTATTTAAAGTATGCCGATATAAGGTACAACTCTAGGCGTCTTCCGGTTACCTATATTCACTACTTAAGTGCTCTAATGTAGTTATTGCAAGATCTGCGTTATTTATGAGTATTCTGGATTTGGGAAATGCCCCCACTCGAATGATGTTGCTTGAGTTGATATTATATTGTTCTTGCATTAGTATTACATCTAGGTGTTTTTCGTTGGCGGTGTTAAGTAGTTCTAGTGTCGCCGCCTCCGACCCTTGGAGATTAATCTGTCCTATCTTTATGGAGTTAGTTCGTCTATCCATAGTTTATTCTTTGAATAGCTTTATCCTCCGCATATCGCCTGGCAGGACAATCTGGTGACATGGTCCTGTGGTCGTCCGAGGGCTTCTTAAAGTGTGCACAAGTTGCACACCTATTCACCGCAGCCGTACATTCAGCTCCAGAGTGACCCTTGCCTCCACACTTCCCACACGTGCGCACCTTCGCCGAGCAGTATTTCTCTATGTGACCATAAAGCTGGCATTTTAAGCAGCAAACAACGTCTATATAGTCACGTACACTATGCCGTTCCCAATGTAGGTACACGTACTCCTTACCTATCAAAATATCTTGGATCCTCGGTGTACATCTTAAAATTACAGACCCTGTCTTGCCATTTGCTTTCCTTTTTCTAAATGCAATGGTAGTTTCCTTTTTAAATACATCTTCTTCCACATCATCCTTGAGGTTTTGTTGCCAAAGAGCCTCGAGGAAGTCCTCCGGGGTGAGATCTACGTCGACGTTGAATACTGCCACCAAAGGCTGTCTCTCCTTTGGCTCAACCACTCGCAGCTGAGGGGGATCGCCGTTTTGATGATCTCGACAGCACTAGGGTCAGCCGTGTGTCGGGTTTCCCAGTAGTATCCCAGTAGATAGGGACAGACCCACCACCAACCCATGGCCCTACCAACCTCGCGGTTTCACGGACCTAAACGCGGGGGATGCACAGAGTCTTCTGTGAGGTTCTCTTCTCTGTGCAATTCTTGACTCCCTACAAGTTTTTTCAATCTAGACCTCTATTCCCTATATGACCCTCTCCCCTGAAGGGGCGTTCCAGCTTTACTCCCGATTGGGAACGGACGACACACTAATGACACTCGATCGCCAGTCAGCACACACTTGCTCCTTCTTGCTTCCGACCCCAATATGGTCTCTTTTTATGAAAGGCCAATCTCCATCGGTCTCCTCTTTTTAAACCATCCCTGCGCGAATTCCGCGAGAAGCCGGTAGTTCGCCGGTGTCCTAACAAGATCCGCAAAGTGAACCGTCCCCGCTACGCACCTCTTCAATCCATCTAATAAAACCTCCCGCTCACTACTGTACAGTTCGCACTCCCACAACACGTGATCCCTGTACTCGTCCTCGTTTTCGCAAAAACATTGTCCCGTGTCCCTAAGCGCCATATCGCGTAGTCGGCCCCGAAAACAGACGTGACCGATCAGAATTTCGAAATCGACCTGTAGGCTTTAGTCATCAATATTAGAGACGACCTCTGTGTACGTAGCAGGGCGCTCCTGACCGGATAGACCCCAACATTGGTATACCACACCGCTGCCGCATAGTTCAATGTGGCGACGAATGTCCCTTTATAAATCGTCAATAGTGCCCTGTATCTAATCCCCCAGGTAGCCGAAGAAATTCTTGTGACCTTGCCGAAACACCTAGCCGCTCTTTCCCCTATATCCGTCGCGTGTTGCGCAAACGACCCGCGAGAGTTCAGGGTGACCCTCAACACTATCGCCTGGTCCATGTTCCTAATACTACTGCCCCCCATTCTCACCACCGGCGGACGCTGAAATCTACCTTTCAGCGTTATTCACTTTGTCTTACTGATAGAGAAGGACAGCTTATTCCGTTCTCCCAACTTCTCTATTTCCTGCATCTGATCGCATGGACATAATTCGGAGTTTCTTGCCCTGTCCACTATTGATGTGAGCGCAGACATTGTTGATCTGCCTTTAACGAATCCGTGCTGTCTCTCTGAGACGCTGGCGAATACTTTCGGTTTGCTGTCTATCATAGCCCTTTCTAACACTTTTCCTAACACCGGTAATAGCGTAACTGGACGATAATCTTTGGGGTCGGTCAAGGGTTTACTTATTTATTTATTTAAAGTATTGCCAACAAAGCATGCATTATAAACATTAACATAATATTATATTTAATAGAATAACGCAAGTTAAATGCTGGCTCAATTAAAGGCAATAACGACATTCTTGAATTTAAAAAAATAGTATTCAATTAGGATATAATACATTAACAAAAATAGGAATTAATAAATAAAATAGTCATCGATTAAATAATTTGATTACCATTCCCTTTTGGGAGTACAACCAATTTACCCTTTTTCCACACTTCCGGAAATAGACCTTCCCTAAAACAGGACTCTTAGACCCTCATTATCTCGGTCCCGGCTACTTTCCAGGCATCCTTAATGATTTGTGCAGATAGCCCGTCGATTCCTGGCGCCTTATTTGGCAGGCTAAGAATAATGCGCTTTATTACCTCCGCACTTGGCGGACTGCTGTCCTCACCCGAGGGGATGCACGCAGCTGCAACCCTCACCGTTCTATGATAGCTAGTGTCCTTGGACGAATCATCTTCCGGACACAGTGACTTTAATAGCACCTCCATTGTTGTTTGCACATCCGTACCGTTTGGTGCACGTTTGCACCCGTATATCCCTCAAGCAGTTTTGTACCATTTACGACATTTTTAGGAGGACGAGTCGTACCTATCGTTGACTTATATGCTACCCCCCATGGATCACTGTTTCCACTCTCGGCTAGGGCCGTGAGATATTTTTCTTTAGCCACTCCCATAGCCTGGCGATATTTCGCCCTTGATCTACAATATCCCTCATACGCTATGCGCTCAGCTTCCCCCCTCCCCCGGTGTATCTGTGCTTCTGCCACAGCCTACGGTCTTTGCCCTGCACCCTCCTTAGCCAGTCTAACTTGGCAGATCACCACGGGTGGCTTGCCTTTCTCTCTTCGACAGTGCCCAAGGTCTCCCAAGGTATCAACTTGTTAAGGTCCGTGCTGCGAGCCTCTGCCGATTTATTTGTTTTAAGATTGCCTACCCTTACATGGAGCAAGGAGCGGAAACGAGACCAGTCCACCCCGCGAGCCCTGAAGGTCCACTGCTCCCCTGCTGTCTCTTGCGCCTCTTCCCTTTTGGTCCCTCTTTCTGCCGCAATCTTAAAAGTTATTAGCTGGTGGTCGCTGCAGCTTACCCCTGGGTTCAACATCTAATTTGCAACGCGTATCCTTTTGGTAAGTGTTATGTCTATATTGGACTGACCTTGCGCACTGCTGTAAGTTGGTGGTTGGTTTTCGATATTCTCCACTCTAAGGTCATGGCTGTGGATGAATCCTTTAAGCTTCCTCCTACGATGTTCGGTGTCTGGCCCTCTTCCTGTGTATTGCCTCCTTTCGCAATGCCAGAGGGGCGAATGTGCATTTATTTCGGCCCCCACCAGAATTTTCTTTCCTACCATGGCTGCCATCACTCTCTAGGTGTTGGATGTGAATGCGGACGTCGTCACTATATTTAAAGTAGGCCGACACCAAGTACACATCCAGCCCCTTCTCCCCACCACTTGAGCTACTACACAAAACTCGTTGCTGAGTTCCTGCAACACACATATTGATAGATCGTCAGAGCCCACCGCTATTCCCGCCATTGGGTTTGCGCCACATTCAATAATTCGTCCCGATGATTTGACATGTTGTTCTTGTACCATTACTATATCTAGGTTCATGACTTTCATGATAGCGGTGAGCTCCAGCGTGGCCTGCTCCGACCTTTGGAGATTGACCTGTCCTAATCTTATTTCGTACTTATCCATATTGGGTCATGTTTACTTGCCTTTTTTCAGCAAATCTGCAGGCCGGACAATCTGGCGACGGTGTCCTATGGCTTCCTGCGTTCGAGTTGCCGAATTTAACGCAAGTTGCGCACTTCTGTACCTCCGACTTACATTCCTCCCGCTGTGTCCCATCTCAGCGCAGTTTCCGCACATGTTATCGGTCGTCTTGCAAAAGCGTTCCTTATGCCCGTAAACTTGACATTTATTGCAGCATACTACATTTATATAGTCTACAGCCTGTATCATTTCCCAGCCGATGAATACCGAGCCCATCGCCAGTATTGCATCCCTTAGCCTAGGTGTACATTCCACTACCATTGTAGTGCAGATACGGCCCCTATTCCATTTCTTGAAGGCCAGCTTCGCACTCTTTTTAACCTCCTCCAATGTCCACGTGCCAGTCTTTTTCAAATTTTGCTCATAGAGGGCCGTGATCACGGAATCTGCCTCCGGGTCGCCGTCGATATTTTTAGGGCTACCAGTGGTTTTCTGGCTGTGGGCTCGGTAGTTTTGAAGCCGGGCGGTATGGCTTCTTTTATTTCCGTCGCAGCCTCTACACTAGTGGTCCTCAGTACCAATCCTCCATTCCTAATTATGTTGAATTTACTAATCGACACTCCCATCTTTATTGGGTCTATTTGCTTTTTAATGACCGCCTTGGTATCCTCCGATGTCTTGCTTGTTCCTTCTTCCGCCGGGTAAATTGCCAGGGTAAAATGGGTAAGGGTAAAATGCCCAAACCGGTAACGCATTGCGGCGTGACCGCTTTGGGCATTGTCCTGCTGTTTGCTAGTTTCAGGCAGTCGGAGTAGGTAGCCCCTTGTTTCACCTCGGCCGGAGCCGCTCTCGTCGCGTCTACCCTCTCCCGCTGGCGCTTTCACCATTTCCAATTCCGGATAGGCAATCTTGGCTTTTGACTCCAAAATTTGGTGTTCCGCATCGGCCAGCTTTATTTTCAATGCTGCTACTACAGCAATGACGTCTTGACCGTAGGTACTTACGGTTACTTTGTCAGCCACGTTTAACTTATTTGGTGCCTTCAGTATGCCCATCATACCCTGGATGCTCCCATAAACCTTATCCAAAAATTCCACCTTGGACAATGAACTCAGACCCTGGGTTACGCCGCCTTCTCCCCCCTCTACCATCACTTACCTTGGGACAGGTACAATCTCTTCCCTATTTCTTGTGAGGATGCCGCCTACAGGTGGTGCATCCTCTGCAGCGTTGCTCCTTGCAATTCTCTTTTGTCACTCCTGCTCTTTTTCTGGTGAGGTCTGCGGCTTCTTCGTCTTCCTTGCCTCGACCCTGCCGGTTCCGATAGTAGATGGTATTAGGATTGGCGAAATGAAAAGTAGTCTTGATTACATACTTATATTGTCGTCAACAAGGTACAAACTATACTCTATTAATGCACTCAATATTGGGTAAATATATTAATTAGTCTAAAACGCTGACATAAGACTTACGAGCTATATATGTGTAAGTATAACACAAGTACAAATATAAAATACACACACATCTTCCCCGAAAATTAAAAAAAATATCATACATTTTTTTATATAAGTATACATAAATTTAAACAATCTAATGTAAAATAAGCTAACATGGTTTTGTTCTATTTTTATGTACAATTATTTCGTTGCCATCTTTTACAATAATAACATTAGGCTGAGTATCTAAAATAACTGTATAAGGACCTGTATACAAGGAATCAAGTTGATCCTGTTTCATTTTTGAAGTGAAAACTTCTTTAGGCGCGTTGAGCGTTTTGGTAGAGGGTAAAATCCTCGGTTCGCGTCACCGACATGCTAATGATAATAGTATATCTATAGCTATGTTTTGCATATAGTTTTAATTACTCTCAACTTAATAGTTCCGTTTTCACTTCTATCAGCAGTCCCACGACTGCTACTGTTTTTTAAATACAATTTATCTCCTTTTTTGTATGAAAAGAGTCTCATATGCTGATCAAACTTATTTTTTCTTACAATTTTACTGTTGATTAAATTTTTTCTAGCATCACTTTGTGCTCTCTGTATTCTATATTTAAATTCAAGAGGATAATTGTACAACGGCTCAATGCTATTAGTTAAAGTACTGGGTAGGCGACATACTTGACCGAATACCAGTTCAAATGGAGTGTATCGTGTTTCGGTGTGCACAGTAGTGTTGTATGAAAAACACCAATACTGCACCCACGAACCCTATGATGGATGATTATCTGTTTGTATTCGCAAGTAAGAGCCTAACATTTTGACTATTTTCCAATGCACCTATACTCTTATGGTGGTAAGCTGTAGACATAATTTGACTTATTTTTAAAATATTGCAAAGTTCTTTCATAGTGCTGGAAATAAACTCTGATCCCCTGTCAGTTGCGATTTCTTTCGTTATACCGTAACGTAAAATAACATTTTCACAAAAAGATCTCGCTACTTCTTGTGTAGTTTTCCTTTTTAAGGGGTATGCCTCTACATACTTTGTGACTTCGCACTGCAGCGTTAAAATATACGTATTACCATTATCATCTCGATCTAACGGACCAACTAAGTCCAAAAAAACTTTTTCGAAAGATGTAGAAGCTGTAGTCGTAATGGTCAACGGTTCTTTGACAAATTTGGTATATTTTTGAGTCTGACATTTGTCACACTTCGCAACGTAATTTCTAACATACTTTTCTATATTTGTCCAATAATAATACTTTTTGATATTATTTACAATTCTCCTAATTCCTATATTACCACTAGACGGTAATAAATGAAATTCATTCATTATTTTTCGTCTTCGCTATTTATTCTGCGAACGTCTCTTATAATGCAAAACTTAGAACCTGCCCAATTTTTTAAATTTTTCGATAGCTAACCATTCGATAAAACATCGATTTAATTTATTTTTTATGATTACTAATTCCTCAATATTATTTTGTTTACAAAACAGTACCAAATCTTTCAACAATTCGTCTCGCGATATTGCCGATAAAGTATTTTGGCAAATAAATAATGAGGATATACTAGGGAAAAATAAAATGCTTTTAGTAATCGACCCTGTGATCGTTTCTTTGCTATGTTTATTCAATAATTTTTGCAGATTTACATGAGATATAATACTCAGTTCAAAGTCATTTTCTCGTTTTTTGAGAATTTCTACGAGTCTTGGTTGATCAGACCTAGAACTCGTCGAATAATCAGACTGTAATTCATTTTCACATTCATTTTCATTTATTCGTCTTGCTTGCGCTCTAGTCATAACACACGCTTTCATACATCTCCTTTAAATCGTTCGACTTAACAATTAATCTGGATAATGCGTCTGCAGCCACATTTTCCTTTCGCCTGACCGATCTACCTTCTTAGGAACAAGTAACAAGGGACTAGACCACTCGCTACTCGTTTCCTCAATAACATTATTTTTCAACATCTCGTCTATTTGCCTATTTCCTCGCTTTTTTGTGCAAAAGCGATTCTATACTGTTTTCTATATACCGGAGCTACATTACCCTTTAGAGTGATTTTTTTTCGTAAATGTTTGTACAAGTTAACTTATCGCCTGGCAAATGGAATATATCAGCAAACTTTGCACACACTTGCTCTATGGAAAGCCGTTCTTCTTTGTTTAATTAATCTAATTTTAATAACGAAAATATTTTTTTTTATCCTGTCAACTGATACTGACGGGTCAGTAAACTGGCAATAGTCATAATCGTCTAGCCTGTGTACCTCAATATCTGAAATATTGACCTTTACCTCTCGATCTGTCGTGTTCATAATACGAATTGGAATTGCCATAAATAGGTACGTATTTTAACATTTCGCACCTCGGTAAAATTGTCATAGAGTATGAGTAGTCATAGAAGTGCAGTGGCACACGAGTACCGCTTTGTCCTCCCAGAGACAAAGTATTGTCAACATAATTAATTATACCTAAATGTTTCTTAATAAAATCTTGTCCTATAATACCCATAGCATTGCATGGTAAGTTACGAAATACATAAAACTTATGTTCAAAATACTTATTATACTCGTTAACGCCTCGTCTGATATGACTATGTAGTTTATGCGTTTTACGCATCAACTGTCACGCCTTTAAATAATCTGGGGAAAGAAAAAACAGAAATCCGGCCACACCACAACTGTAGCAACACTGGGTTCTACAATCATTATGACGTTTCGTGTCAATGTGCGCGCCGAATGTATTTGTTTCTCCGTGAAATAGAAATTAAAAAATCACTAAATAACCTGAGAAATAATATAAAGATGGGTCGGTATAAAGACAAATTGAGAAGAAAATTGGAGAAAGTGCTTGCCTGTTCATTTGACTCCGATGGTAAGTTTTTAATACTTTCTTGACACGTGTGTAGGGCGTGGTCTTTAAGAAATCAAAACAAACAAAAATGTTTTAAAGGTCTACTTTTAAATACATACGTGTTACAACGTAACTCAATTACAACGTAAATTCTAAATAATGTTTTACGACAGGACGGGCGCCTGTATGAAACATGTACGTACTTAACTACTGTGTTAATCACGGCGTTGTTATATATTAGAGTATAAATATATGTATAGAGTATAAATGACCTATGTGATAGGACGAGCGCCTATACTTGGTTCAGTATTGTAAAATGACCTCAGCGATAGGACGAGCGCCTATACTTGGTTCGGTATTGAAAAATGACCTCAGCGATAGGACGAGCGCCTATATTTGGATCAGTTTGCAAAATGACCTCAGCGATAAGACGAGCGCCTATACTTGGTCCAGTATTGTAAAGTGACTTCAGCGATAGGGCGAGCGCCTATATTTGGTTCAGTTTGTAAAATGACCTCAGCGATCGGACGAGCGCCTATACTTGGTGCAGTATTGTAAAATGACCTCAGCGATAGGACGAGCACCTATATACGGTTAAGTTTGTAAAATGACCTCAGCGATAAGACGAGCGCCTATACTTGGTCCAATATTGTAAAATGACCTCAGCGATAAGACAAGCGCCTATATTTGGTCAAATTAAACAGGGGTTACGTTTTGTATTTCTAATCAATTCCTAACGACCTATGTGCTCCTACCACTAACTAATGCCTATACTCAGTACAGCCAGGAAAAAATGTTCCTTTTTTTCCATTTTGAAGTAAACAGTGTTATTTATTTTTTCCCCCCTCCTAATGAATTAACAGCAATAATTAGGTAAATAACCTTTGCAATGACAAATTCTATAATTTGCAGAAGGGTCTTATGAAGAAAGGCCACCAAAAAGAAGACTAGTGAGAGTAATATCCTCTGATTTGGAAGAATCAATTCAAACTTGCATTGATCTTGAACTTTTTAAGAAAATTGGCCACATTGAGAAAGTCGAAAATATTATTTGCATTGATCCATATATAAAAAATATTTGGACAACCACATTGAAGAATGGCCTTGCGGAAAATGTTGCTCTGGTTTTAATTAAAAACTGTCCCAAAATTGAAGATGCATCTACTACGGCTCCTATGTTAAACTACGGGAGCCTGGCCTGGAACAAAAAGCAGGGCATGCAAGTAAAACAAGATTACACATAACATATAAGCAGATGACAAGACAAGAAGTCAAGAAACCGCAGAAACAGTTCCAGAACCTTCGGTCTATGATAAGAGAAAAACAGAACAACCAAATGAAACCACGCAGCTATCCTCAAAGGAATCCTCACCAAAAATAGAGGCAAGTTATGCAGGCAGATTGTCTAAATTTTAAAATAATTGGTCATTTACCAAAAACCAAATCACATTAAATTGGATAAAATATGACTACACTATCCCTATAATAGACTTAATATCTCTACAAACGGTGATTCAAAAAAATTGATTAAAATTGGTGCAGTAACACAATGCAATCCATGTAGAGATCAATATACATCAAAAATATTTCTTGTTCCTAAACAAGATGGAACGTCAAGATTTATACTAAACTTAAAACAGCTAAACAAATTTGTTCCTTACAGTCAATTTTAAACTTGAATATATTAGGACTGCATTAAATTTGATCTATAAAAACTATTATATGGCTTCTCTCGATCTGAAAGATGCATATTTTTTTACTTAGAATTGAAAATAACTCTAAAAAAATGCTGAGATTTGCAATTATTAAAAACCTTTATGAATTTAACCTTTTGGGATTTCATGTTTTTAACAAAATTATGAGACAAGTGGTTACATATTTAAGACTAAAACAAATTAATTTAGCAAATTACATGATTTTCTTTTTGTAGCACCTACTGAAGGTAAATGTATAAAAGACATAAAGATGATTTGTAATTTTTTAAGAATCATTAGGGTTTATCATTAACTATGAAAAAAGCCAGTTAAAAACTAGTATGACATGTAAATTTCTAGGATTCATTTTAAATAGTGCACAGTTTACAATCAGTGTTCCTTTAGACAAAAAGGAAAAGGTAAATAAAAAATTACTATCTTTTTTAAGAAAAATAGAATGTAGTATTAGAGAGTATGCATCACTTCTAGCCTCTTTAGTGTCAATTTTGCCCAACAATACCATATGGTTACTTATACACAAAAATTTTGGAAATACACAAATATTTGGCACTTTTAAAATGTCATGGTAATTATGAATCAAAAATTAATATATCCCTTAAAATTATCCAAGAATATAATTGGTGGATTAAAAACATAATTATTGTATCAATTCCTATTAAATGCAAACATATAAATTGGAATTATTCTCTGATGTTTCTAATAGAGGCTGGGGGGGGGGGGGGGGGTAGTACGTCAGGAAAAAAGGTTACATGGTTATTGGTCTAAGAAAGATTTAAAATATCACATTAATTATTTGGAACTATTAGCAATACTTTATGCCTTAAAATGTTTTGCAACTGAATTACACAGTTGTGAAATCCTGGATAGATCTGATAATACAACAGCAATAGCCTGTATAAATAGGATGGGGAGTGTACAGTTTTCCCATCTTAATAAACTGTCTAGGAAAATTTGGCAATTTTGTGAACAAAGAAAATTATATATTTTTGCATCTTACGTACCATTAAAATTAAATGTTGAAGCAGACTTTCAATCTAGGATATGTAGTGTTCTTACGTTTACAATAAAATTTTATCAGTTAGGTGTGCCTGAAATTGACCTGTTTGCCACAAGAACCAACAGAAAATGTAAAAAAATTGTCTCTTGGCATAATGAACCAGATGGTTGGTCAATGGATGCTTTTACAATATCATGGTCGCAATTAAATTTTTATGCTTTTCCTCCATTTTCACTTATATTACGGTGTTTACAAAAATTACAACAAGATCATGCTGAAGGAATCCTTGTAGTACCAGACTGGCCTTCTCAAGCCCGGTATCCAGTGCTTATAACATGAGTAAAATCTGACCTTATTTACGTTAAACCAAACTCTCACCTCTTATCTTCTTTCAGAACTACACATTCCTTACACAAGAACCTTACATTATTGATTATATAATATAAGCACTTGTACTGTTTCACAAATGTAATTTAAATTTTATTTATTACACAATCACTTTTAAACTGACAGCCAACCGGTTTCGCCTATTAAAGCATCATCAGGGCTTTCACATTAACATTTTTCATTATACTATTGTAAAACTTAACTAATAAACATACACAAAGACTTTAATAACTAAAATGCGAGTACATAAGGTAGATAACAAAATAATTATTTGCTAAGTACCTTCTCATACAGTATTGCCAACGTCAGATTTTTTCCCTAAAAAGTGGGGTAAAATAGTAATAACATTTAAGTTAAACAAATAAACTAATGTCAATAAAAAGTGATAATTAAATTAGAATAATTAAATATTAAGTGTCAAATTGCAATAATATATTTAAATGTCAAATTAAAATAATATATTTAAATGTCAATTTAAAATAACTAAATGAAACATGTCAGAACCGAATAATACATAATAAATTAATATTGAAATAATATTTGAGGTTATTGTTGGATTAAATCTAACCTAATGTCGAATTAAATAATCAATATGATGCAGTTTCACCAAGTGCCGACGATGGAAAGTATAAATTATATCAACCTTACATTAGTTGTAGGGAAATTATCAGCAAAACATATTTAAATAGAAGATACTCTTCTGAATGTGTTAGCATAAATATCAGTTCATTAGCAAAAAATACTCTCATGCAGTATGAATCATGTTATAAACAACGGTGGATGTTTTGCAATAAGCAAAATTTCAACCATTTGTCAGATTATGTTCCTGTTATTTTGCAATTTTTAACAGAAAATATTAAAATGGATCGTCTTATGGTACACTTAATAACATAAGATCAGCTCTGTCGTTGTTATTAGATAAGGAACTAGACTTAAATAGAGACATAAGTAGATTTTTTAAAGGTATTTATAAATTTAGGCTGAACAAGCCAAAATATAGTGCAACTTGGGGTCAAAGTATTGTACCAAGTTATGTTTCTAACCTAACCTCTAGACATAGGTTCTAGGTAGACCTAAATTCAAGTTTAGATTTAAATGTTTTGTCTAAAAAATTGTTAATATTACTTGCATTGACCACAGCACATAGTTTGCAAACCTTTTCAAGAATTACAGTCAAAAATATTGGTATCTATAGTGATTGCATAAAAATAAAGGTAACCCAAATTATAAAAACCTCAAAAATTAATAATTTTCAACCCTTTGTTGACTTTAAAGTTTTTTAATGAAAATAAAAGTATTTATCTAGCACAAGCATTATGTAATTACTTAGAATTGACTAGGCCTCTTAGGTTAATACTGAGCATTGGTTTCTTACTATTAAGAAGCACATTCTCCAGCCTCTACACATACTCTTAGTCGATGGATTAAGAATATTTTGTTTGAAAGTGGGATTGACACAAACATATTTACTGCGCATAGTACGCGCCATGCAGCTACTTCAGCTGCTTATAGGAAAGGCTTAAATATAAGCCTGATTAAGTCTATGGCTGGATGGTCACACAAGTCAATAAACTTTGCAAAATTTTATAAATTACCTTTAAAGAAAATCTTGATTTTTCACATTGTATCCTTAAACATAACTATAATACATAGATTATAAATTGATTTTATTTGGAAATATCATGTAATACCTACATAATTAAATAAAAAAAATCAGTGACAAGTACTTAAAATTATATAGATTCTAAATTAATTTAATTTCAGAATGTGACGTTAACATTAATTAAGTAAAAAATAAAGTAGTACTAAAACTATATATGTATATATATATATATATATATATATATATATATATATATATATATATATATATATATATATATATATATATATATATATATATATATATATATATATATATTTGTATTGGTTTACTTCTTCAAACATCTACATAGTTATATCAGACGAGGCGTTAACGAGTATAATAGAATGATCAAAGTAACTTATCTGTAAGTGAACTTCGATCATTATTATACGAAGTTAACGCCTCGTCTGAGCAACCCTTCCTTTTGTTACCCAATCCAACAGTACAATAAAATAAAATAAAAAAATATATATAATATTAATTTTAAACTAAATGATTGTAGAACCCAGTGTTGCTACAGTTGTGGTGTGGCCGGATTTGTGTTTTTTCTTTCCCCAGATTATTTTTAAAGTTGTGACAGTTGATGCGTAAAACGCATAAACTACATAGTCATATCAGACGCAGCGTTAACTTCGTATAATAATGATCGAAGTTCATTCCAGGTAAGTTACTTTGATCATTCTATTATTATACTCTAACTTCAAATAAACATAAACTTCGGAACGTAAACTTCCACCTACTCCATTCACTTCCAAATTACTATTATGCATAAAAACATTAATATTCTCTAAACATTTATATTTTATTGCAGATAAGGAGGCCCCTGTATCAACTAACCATTCTAAATATTTATTACCTAACTTAAGATTAACATAATTAATACTATCGCAAGTTAA
This sequence comes from Apodemia mormo, assembly GCA_036924255.1. Taxonomy (NCBI): domain Eukaryota; kingdom Metazoa; phylum Arthropoda; class Insecta; order Lepidoptera; family Riodinidae; genus Apodemia; species Apodemia mormo. The sequence goes on along the minus strand of JAUPFN010000028.1, from coordinate 52,997 downwards.
TATCTTATTAGCGGCGAAAAAACTCACTCTCGCTCTCTTTGTTTATACTATCGCTTCTAGAGCTACTAATCTTTGACAACGGATTATTTTCTACAAAATAATGCAATGACTTTCTATTATTATTGTTGCTATATGCACCGCGCTTATTGAAATATTGCCTGCAACGGAAATTTGATGCGTTAACGTCACAAGCCTTCCTTGCAGAACGCTGTACGTGCTCTGGCCGATTCTTATTTCCAAAGTTACGCAATACCGCATGTTTATTAGGTGCACATGGGTAATTGCTATATTTTTTTTATAGAAAAAATTTTTAGACCTTGAATATGGTAAGACTTGTTCAGGACGCGACACCTCTTCATCTTCAGCTGCTCTAATAGCATCCTTGAGATGGGAAAGGTTACAAGCTGTAACAATAGTCCCTAACCGTTGGCTTTGCAAACCATCTGCAAACCTTTTTATAGCATTTCTTTCGTTAATCGGACGGAGAACCTTATATGCGTCTTGGCTACAGCTGGCCTGAGAGATAGTCAGATCAACAAACATTCGTTCAATCTCCTCGCCAAAGTCCTTAATAGATTTATTACCTTGTTTAGCTCGCTGTAATTTAGCCTGCAAAGCAGTATCTGATTTTTGTGTCAAAAGATGTAAACGCATATCCTTTAATAGCGCTGACACACTACTGTATTCAGAATCTAGTCGCATCTTAGCACTATCTGAAATCCGCGTTTTTAAAACAAAATTAATTAATAACAACTTGCCACCATCGAGCATAGAGTCATGAGGCGGCCGTGTGCCTGGAGAGACTCCTCGAGGGTGTCGAAAGGTACAAGGCTCGTCAAGGTTTGAGTAGGAGAGGTGCGAGGCAGCTCGGCAGACGCAATGATGCGCAAAATGACTTGAAGTCAACTAGGACAAGACGAAGGATAGAGTACGCACGAGTACAGGAGCTCTATCAGAGGTGTCGTGGCCAGATAGCGGCCGAGATAATTGTCGGCCAGTGCAGGGTGGCGAAGCACAGCCTAGGGGAGCTGGAAGCCTTCTGGCGACCGGTCCTTGAAACTGTGTCTTCCGCCACAGGACCCACACCGGAAGCTCTTCGGACCTTACGGTCCGGTGGGCAGCACGGGGGCCCGTGCGCTGCTGACATGTCTAGGCTGTGGGATCCGATCACGCCCGAAGAGGTGAAGGGATTCAACTTTGGTTACATGACGGCGCCTGGTCCGGACGGGATCCGTTCGGATGAGTGGCGCCAGGTTCCTGTGCATCACAAAGCGGAAATATTCAATGCCTGGATGGCGGCAGGCGAAGTGCCCGAACCTCTGCGGCAGTGCAGGACCATCTTCGTGCCAAAGACGGATGCCCCTGCGGGTCCGGGGGAGTATCGGCCGATTTCGATCGCGTTGGTGCCTCTCCGACACCTGCATGCAATCCTGGCGCGAAGACTCCTGGACTGCTGTCCGCCGGATATGCGTCAGCGAGGATTCATCCGAGTCGATGGCACGCTGGAGAACTCAGCCGTGCTCGACGCTGTCTTGGCGGATAGCAGGAAAAGGTTACGAGAGCTGCACGTGGCGGTGCTCGATTTCTCCAAGGCGTTCGACACAGTGTCTCACAAGGCGCTGCTAGAGCTACTTGAGGCGAGAGGACTGCCCAAGCAGTTCTGTGAGTACGTAGCGCGTCTGTACTCGTCGGCGACCACCGTGTTGTCGGCGGGGGCGGAAAGAGCGCACCTGTAGTAGTTGGTAGAGGGGTGCGTCAAAGGGTGGGTCCCTTTGACGCTGTCCCCGGTACTATTCAACATGGTTATGGATATAGTCCTTGCGTCCTTGCCTAGATCTGTCGGCTACAGGCTGGAAGGTGAGCTAGTCTCTGCTCTGGCCTACGCTGACAATCTTGTCCTGCTTGCAGGTTCTAAGGTGGGGATGCAGGACTCCATCGATCGTGTTGCCAGCGTCGGTGAGATGATGGGTCTCAAGCTGAACCACGGCAAATGTGCTGTCCTATCGATGGTGCCGAACGGCCACAGAAAGAAACACCACTACCTCACGGAACGCACGTTCCGGGTAGGTCATAAAAAGCTCAGGCAAATTTCTTGTGTGGAAAGATGGCGCTATCTTGGAGTCGACTTTAAGTCTGCTCGATGCGAGATGTTAGAGCATGACATCGCAGCGGCTCTGTTGAACATCACGAAGGCCTCACTGAAGCCGCAACAGCGGCTAGAGTTAGTGCGTGGCCATCTGGTGCCTAAATTCCTGCGCGGCTTCGTGCTGGGTAGGATTTCGGATGACAGGTTGCAAATGCTCGACATCCAGATCCGGGGCGCTGTGAGGCGCTGGCTAAGGCTTCCGCATGATGTACCTACCGGGTACTTCCACGCGGCAGTGAAGGACGGTGGCTTGGGGCTGCCCTCGTTGCGAACTGCTATTCCGAATCTCATCTTACGGAGGTTCGGGGCGCTTGCGACGTCGGGTTGGCCAGCAGCCAATGCCGCCGCCAAATCCGCAAGGATTCGGAACAAACTGCGGTGGCCGGTAAACAGGTACAGAAGTTCTCGAAGGAGGACCCCCGAACATACTTACCAAGTGTGAGGCACTATTGGAGCGACTCGCTGCACTCTTCGGTGGACGGATTCGAACTCCGCGAATCCGGAAGCACCCCGGAATCCACTAATTGGTTACGGGAACGGAGTGGGCAGTGCAGTGGCCGGGACTTCGTGCAGTTCGTGCATATGCACATTAACAGCTTGCCTTCTCGTGTGAGAACGAGTAGGGGCAGAAGGAATGATAGGGAGGAGTGGATCGGATGCCGTGCAGGTTGTGCGGTTAACGAGACCACGACTCACATCATCCAGCAATGCTTTCGAACGCACGGCGAACGCACTCAGCGTCACAATTGTGTCGTCGATGTTGTTGCCAAGGCGATGACGGATTCGGGATGGATCGTCGAGATGGAGCCTATGATCAGAACTTCACACGGGCTCAGAAAGCCGGACATCGTTGCTAGGAGGGAGGGCAAAGGTGTCATTGTCGACGCACAGGTGGTCTCGGGCCAGCTCTCGCTCGATGAGGCTCATCGGAACAAACGTCGCAAGTACGGGGGTGACGAGGAACTCGTTGAGCTTGTCGCCGGTGGACTGAGGGTACTTGCTAGTAGCGTCGCGTACACCTCTTGCACGATCTCTTGGCGTGGTGTATGGAGTGGCGCGTCCGTAAAGGAGCTGAATCCCTCCTGGGGCTAAAGAGCCCAACATTGTGTTCGATAACATCTATAGTTCTCCGTGGGTCGCACATGAATTGGACCAGGTACAACCAGATGACCGCCGTTGCGGGGCGGTCGCCAGAAGCTGCAACCGGGGCCTGTGGCTGAGGGTTATGCAGTACCCGACGGGCTGTGGACCAGCGACGGCCGTTTTGGCCGTCGCGGAACGAATTCCCCGTGGATTCACCCAAACAGTTCGCCCTTCCATCAAACTGCACAATGTCTCTGCAGATACGAGAGATGGGGACTTCGGGTCTATCTCGTATGTTGCCACAATGATTAATACCGGTCCCCCAGGGCCGGGTCACTAAGATCGAAGGCATTATTATGAAGCTACCACATCCGATGCAGAGATGCGAAATTAGCCAAATGCCTCCTCAACTAATTAGTGACGCGCATGAATGGATTAACGAGATTCCCGCTGTCCCTATCTACTCTAGGGTCTCGTTCGCCTACTTCGTGGCGGTCGAACGTGTTTTTGTGAGCTCCCTCTTCAAAAATGATTTTTACTGGGATATCCGGGAATTTCGTTGATTTTTCTTGTGTATTTCGTGTGCTAAAGTGTTGTGCTAAACGTTGATATACAATTTTTTATGATAAGTGTTTTAATTAGTTTTTATAGCCCTTCAAAATTTGAACCATGAAGGCGACGTTTGAAGTTGGACTATCTGCGAAAGGACGCTCAATACGGCTAAGTATCTTAGTTATAGTTTGTATATTGGAACGAAGTTCCTTGCGGCAGGCTTGGAGGGGATAGGGATTTTGCTGCGCGACCGAACTGAAAAAAATGTGATAGTAAAACCGTAAGAAAAATGCGTGGAATAAAAGCGTTAAATGAGACGTGCGCAGGCGCGACAGTCGCGTACACAAGCGAGTAGTGCCGTTTAGCCGAAGGAAGTTCGTTCCTACCTGGTGTCCCGCGACACCCCATCATTTTTTATTTTGTTAATATTAGCGTTTAAAACTGTTTTCGTAGTGTTTAAGTGGTTATTCTTTAGTAAAATTTGCTTTCTAGATTAACATAACCTCGTAAACCACGTGCTTAGAGGTTAGCACATTTCCACGTGCTTTACTGACATTGAGTGACGTGTGACGGCGACATTGACAGTTGTCATTACGTTTTGACTTTGACGTGACGTTCATTTAGTTGCCATATTATTTATTGTTTTCGTAATACATGAACTCCTATTTGGTTTTTGAATCTTTAAATTGACAATTGAAAACGTGAACACCTACTTCAGTTAAAAAATGGGTGACAAGGATAACACCCCTGTCCAGGGTAAAGGAAAGTTATCTAAGAAAATCGTGGAGATGCTCCGTAAAAGGAGTGAGGAGAGAATCGCGGAGGAGCAGGCGATGCTGAGACGCCTGGAGGAGGATTTAGATGACCCGGAGTCTGCCTTTCGGCCTAGACTGCACCACACACTTTATTAGAAGATGGAACTACTCATGCCGGACATGCAACAGACATGGAAGCTATGGAGTCATCTACCTCTGTGGAATGGACTGGTGTCACTAAGAAGGGGAGATCTAAACGCCCTCTTACTTCGCCTGAGGAAGTTCAAGTTGCCTACACGGCCTAGACTGATGAGGAGCACCACCATTAAGGAAGTACCGCCTGTGGCGGGAATCATGACCGCGCCACCTGCGCCGTCTCATCTGGGTACTAAATCGGAGCGTGAGACCGTCGCTGCCACTGTCGACCAGGATGCACACCCTATGTACAACGAACTTAGGAAGGCAACACAGGAGGACTTAGTCAGCATCTCGGCTGCAGCAAGCGGTAAGATCATGCAGGCAGTGAGGTCTAGGACCTCCAAACTGAATAAAGACGAAATCGCTACTATTGGCCTTTATACAGATAGAATGACCTCGATCATCATGACACTGGCAGCCAGGTTAGCTCGTGCTGAGGCCGCCCTAATCAGGGTAGAGCAGAAAATTAATGAGGGAAGTGGTCAAGTCCTTCCCGCTTGTGTCGGACAACAAGTGGTGCCATCGCAGGCTCCACAATATGCGGCAATTCTTAAAATGGGAAAAGGTAACACAAAGCCCAAACCAGTAAATACAGGGAAGGCAATAACGGTTTATCCAGTTGAGGCAACCACAGAGGAAGGTGTGTTGAAGACAGCAGACGAGACCAAGGCGCTACTTCAGCGATCAGTGGATCCGCAAACCCTAGGGGTTAAAATTGACAAAATTATTAAAGTTGGCAACGCTGGTGTCCTAATCCGGACGGCTGAGCCTGGAGCACCGGAAGCGATCAAAAAGGCTATACCGCCAACGTTCCGCGTTGTGGAGCCAAAGGAACGTCTGCCCTTGGTATCAGTATCGAACGTGGACAATGAAGTAAAAGTGGAAGAGTTTCTGGGAACGTTATGGCAACAGAACTTTAAAGGGGATATTGAAGAGGAGGACTTCAATAAGGGTGTGACTGTCGCGTTCAGGAAGCGACGAGGGAACAATCGCTTCGGTACCATCGTGCTCAGATGCACCCCAGAGATTAGGTATTACCTGATTGGAAGAGAGTATGTATATGTACACTGGGAGAGGCATATGGTGAGAGACTTCATTGGCGTTGTTTGTTGTCATAAATGTCAATTGTATGGACATATCGAAAAATACTGCATGTCGAAATCGAGAGTTTGTGGGAAATGCGGGGAAGAGGGGCACTCCGCCGCCGACTGTCAAACTACGGTGCTGAAATGTGCGACTTGCACGCATTTCAAGAAACCGGCCGAGGGTCACAAGACAATGTCCCCAGAGTGTCCGGCAAGACGGTATGCGGAGGATAAATTAATTTTAAGGATAAATTATGGATAGACGCCCATCATTAAAGATTGGGCAAATAAATCTCCAGGGGTCTGAGGTCGCCACCAGGGAGGCATTCCAAATTGTCAAAGAAAAAGGAATCGACGTTCTGTTAGTCCAAGAGCAGTACCACATAGACTCGGGAGGAATAGTCCAGCTTGGAAATACTCCAAAAGCCGGGATAATTGTATGCAACCCTAGATTATCCGTCACCTTACTCGGTCATCTAAGTGACGAATTTCGAATGGTTGTGCACGCCAGCTACGGAGACTTTGACGCATACATTATCTCGGCTTACTTTAAATATAACGACGACATATCTAAACATCTCGAAGGTCTGCAGAATGTTATATATGTGCTCCGGGGGAAGAACGTAATCATTGGAGCTGATACCAACGCGCACTCCCCGCTTTGGCACTGCGATAGAGCCCAATACATCGGACGGGGGCCCGACACTGAACATAGGCGGCGACAAATGGAGGGTTACATCATGAGCAATGACCTTACTATCAATAATGAAGAGGGTCAACCGCCTACCTTCTCTGGGCCGAATGGGCAATCTAATATAGACTTGACCTTAACAACACGAGGATTAATAGTGTCCGGGTGGGAGGTGTGCGTTGGGGTCAGTTGTAGTGATCATCAGTTGGTAACGTTTAGTGTACGTGGCAGATCTGGTTGGGGAGGGGGCCTGAGTGTGAGAGTACGAGAGGAACTGCAGAACCGGTAGAAGAGCCGGTGGTGTACAGGTCGCGGGGGGTCGACTGTTCGCGCTTCCGATCTGCCCCCCAAGACAAGTGGCATCAACGCTAGGAGAATAGAAAACAAAATGTATGGATTTGACATAAGCTGTTGATACGAGCGTAAACGAATTTGTAATTGGTAGCCAAGTGTCATTCGTGAAACGAAACGTTATATTGCATCGATCATTTTTGATCATTTTCATACAAAACCTTAGCCAAGTGGCACTTTTGACAAGCAAAATTGTGATCCGATGATTAGCGAACGCTAGAACCCTGTAAATTACGCTAAAAATGGCGGATGATCATTAATATTCAATCAGCTGTTCCAAATCGTGGATAATATCTGTTATAATTTTTGATCATTTTAAAGTAAAATGAACGCAAATTGCCATAGTTTAAGAGTCCTAACCTAACTAGGGGGATTTCAATACATTTTCTTTTTTTAAGTCGCAGACGCCTTTGTAATGGATTTCGGTTTTCATCCCCTAAATCCACGGGGAATTAATTCAGAGCAAAGTGACCTTGACAAAAGTTGGTGTCCCTTACCCCCTCCACACAATGGTGCAACAAAAAAGGGGTGTTATATAGGGTTGAAATTTTCCATCAAAATTTTTCTAAGTCCTGCACACGCTCTGACCGCCAACCGAGCTCTCTGTTCATTCTAATATAACGCATTGGCGTCATTTCGACCAAATTGGTAGCCAAGTGGATCATGGCTTGTTTAACGTTCATTCTATTGAGGTCTATCGAATATTGTCTGTGAATTGACGGCGATGTCAGTTTGAAGTGTTATTTTCACAACGTGAATCCATCTCGGATGAATAATATACATGGATGGATATATAAATAATATAAAAAAATAAGAACAGTTTCGCTATATCTGATTCAATTTTGATTGTATGTACCGCGTAAGTGCGAATAAAATAAAATATACTATCTTACTTCTTAATTACTGTCATGCCGTAAGTTTCTATATAGCTAACATGTCAATTGAACTCTGTCAGTAGGTACTACCAATTTAAAGAGTTATAAAATTAAATACTTTCACCAAGATTATGTATTTATCTTCCTTTCTACCAAATTTGATTGTGTTAACATAGTTTAAGTAAATCCTCTTTACATTACAAGTGAACGTAGAATTGTGCAAAATGTTATCGATAGTCACATTTTAAAACTTATGTTTCAGATTTATGAAAGCTGATGATAAATTTATTATTAAAAATGAAGAAAAATATGCAAAATGGAACATATAAAAGTTCTTTTTACGTATTTTTTGGCATACATATTTACAGAAATGTAAAATTGATCGAAATCGGTAAACGAGTCACTAGTATTGTGGCTTCTAGGTAGTAGGATTCTGCATTGTCTCGCCCGGGTCTAATACCACTGGTCCACCTATTTCTGCAGCAATAGCAACAGTGCTTGTTACTGTCGTGTTCCGGTTTGGAGGGTAAGGTAGCCGGTAAATGTATGCATGTGACATTAATCCCCCCCCCCTCCCCCCGCGCCACAAGGATATCAAAGCACCATCAATAATATGCCACCAAAAGCCTTAATTTGCGTTAATTTTACTTTAAAATTATCAAAAATTCTCACAGATGATATCCACGCTTTAGAACAGCTGATTGAATAATAGTGATCAACCGCCATTTTCAGCGTAATCTGCAGGGTTCTAGCGTTCGCTGATTATCGGATAATTCGCTACTATTTTGCGTGTCAAAAGTGCCACTTGGCTACGGTTTTGTACGAAAATTGTCAAAAATGATCGATGCAATATAACGTTTCGTTTCACGAATGCCATTTGGCTACCAATTACAAATTCGTTTACGCTCGTGTCAACAGCTTATGACAAATCCATAAATTTCTCTTTCTATTGTACTAGCGTTGATGCCACATCTTAAGGGCCAAGTCTTTTTTGCTTTTAATGCACTTTTCATGTAAATAAAATTTATAACCTCGGTGAAAATAATAATTCAAAGTGACGTTTACCGTCAATTCAGAGATAATATTCGATATACTTCGTAAAGTTCGTATGGAACGAACGTTGAACAAGCCATGATCCACTTGGCTACCAATTTGGCCTAAATATCGCCAAAGCGTAATATTTGAATAGTTACTGAGCGTTTGCCATTTGTCTAGGGGGGCTGATTTCCATGTTCGGGTCGGCAATATAAATTGGTACAAAGGAGCCGAGGCCGTATGTCGGAACATCATGACACACACTGCAAATGAATGTATAGGTCTGGAGCCTGCTCGAGGCTCAAGAGAAAACCCGTGGTGGGATCAAAATTTGACAAAACTTAAGAAACAATGTTGTAAACACAGGCGTCTGTGGCAGAGTCGCAGGGGACGGGGGGATGAGAGTGAAGAGCTCGCTCTTCGTCACTAACGCGAAACGCGAATTAAGTATCGACGGGCTGTTCAAGAGGCGCAGAGAGCGCACTTTAGGCGGATTGCGGAAATGGGTAATGCGGATCCGTGGGGATTAGGGTATAAAATGGTTGCAGGCACAGTCCGCCAGCCGGACAACGTCATATATGGAACCAAATTACTCGGAAGCCACTCGGACAATGTCCGGGATGCTGCGAAAAACTTGTTGGTGTCACTGTGCCCGGATGATAACGTGAATTTGGACTCTGCCTACCATCGGCAGGTACGTATCGCCGCGGCTTGCATCCCATCGGGAGAGGACTCCATGCCTCCTAGATTGGATAATCTCGGGAAAATAATAAATAGTCTCCCGAATAGGGCTCCCGGTATTGATGGCCTCACGGCCAAGATCATAAAGGAGGCATGGAAGGTCGCCTACTTAGACATAACCAGGATGTATATATTTTGTGTACGGGAGGGAATCTTTCCAGAGGTGTGGGAGAATGGCCAATTAGCGGTAATACCGAAAGGTAATGGAAGACCACTAAGTGACCCAAAGGCATATAGACCGATCACGCTGCTGCCGATCCTGGGCAAAATTCTGGAGAGGGTCATGATCGAGTGCGCCCCATCTGTGTTTCGGAACCTGTCACCACGACAACACGGTTTTGTAAAGGGGCGTTCCACGGAGACGGCTCTAACCTTAGATACGGCTACGGTTAGATACGGCTTCTGGAACGAAGCATAAATATGTACAAGTGGTTTTACTAGTCATTTCGGGAGCTTTTGATAACGCGTGGTTGCCGATGATCATGCTCAAGTTAAAGCAATGGGGATGCCCGCCAAACATTTACAGGATGTTGGCGAATTACTTCGTTCAGAGACGGGTGGGCATGTTTGTTGGCAACCACGTGGAATGGAAGCTCTCAACCATGGGATGCCCTCGGGGCTCGGTACTGGGACCAGCCCTATGGAATATCCTTTCGGATGATCTGCTCCGACTGCCTTTGCCGGAAGGTGTACACCTAACGGCTTACGCAGATGATGTGACACTTGTGATAGAGGCGGACTCCCGCAGCGAAATTGAGAGGAAGGCGGATGAGGCGTTGAGATCAATAGTGGAATGGGGAAGTCGAAATCGTCTTAATTTTTCGCAGGAAAAAACTAAGACAATGACTATTAAGGGTACCTTTAAAAGGCCACCCACGATTAGGATGCAGGGGAGATCGATTGGCAGTGTTGATCACGCGAAAGTGTTGGGAGTAATAATCGACGCCCGTAGATCTTTTGTTCATGACGCGATTGACATCGGTGATCGAGCCTCTAATTGTTTTGGAAAAGTGGCGCGTTTGACAGTCACATCATGGGGATTAAAATACACTGCTCTGCGTTACATATATATGGGGACTTTTGCAGCCACACTAACGTACGCGGCGTCCGTTTGGAATCACCGGGCATCAGTATACCCAGTGCGTAGTGCGCTCACGCGAGCTCAGCGATCGTCGCTGATCCTTCCTACGAAGGCGTACAGGTCTGCAAGTACTACAGCTTTGCCTGTGCTGGCTGGAGTGCTCCCAGCGGACCTGCACGTTGAACTCGTTGGAGAAGAGGCGACGACCGCTGTAAGGGGGGAAGACAGCAGGGAGAAAGGGTTGCGCAAGCTTAAGATCAGGAAGGGTATTATAGCCAAATGGCAAGAGAGATGGGACAGCAGTGAACAGGGACGGGATCTGTACAAGTTTTTCCCGAGTATAAATCATCGCCTAAACAGTAAGTGGATTGAACCTGACCATCAGACGTCACAGTTATTGCTGGGACATGGTTGCTTTAGGGGCAGACTTAGGGACATGGGTCTGAGCGATACAGGGTTGTGCTTCTGCGACTCTGGTGCAGAAGAATATAGAGATCACGTCTTATGGGAATGTCTGTTGTATACGGACATCAGGGGGGACTTATTTAGGAAACTCGAGCGATCTGAGGCGGGCCCGGTCTACTTCTCGTGGCTCGTGGGCACACCGGCGAACTTCAGGGCGTTCCGGGAGTTCGCGCACAAATAGCATGAGAAGAGGAGACCTCTGGAGATCTTAGAAGAGCCATAGCGCTGGGTCTTCGGTGAACGAGCAGCGTCTTTGTGCTGTCCGCCCCTTTAGGGGAGAGGGACACAGGGACAAAGGAGAAGAGATAAATAACTTGTAGTGAGAGTAAGCCTAAGAGCAGACGTCGCGCAACCTCCTTAAGATTCGGCCCGTTAAACCATGAAATGGTAGGCAGGGCCATGGGAGGTGGTGGGTTTGTCCCTATCTACTTGTTCGCCGGACGTCGTGACGGTCGGACAGGAATTCGTGAGCTCCTCACTTAAAAAATATTTTGAGTGGGATAGCCGGGAATATCTTAACTTTTTTCACTGCGGTGTTGTTTCTAGTACTCAGTCTTAACATTTTATGTAAATTTATTGTGTGAATTTTGTACATTTAATTAGTTTTTTTAGTGCTTTATTGCATGGACCATGTGGGTGGACATAAAGATGGTGCTTTTCGCGACAGGACGCATATTCCGCTAAGTATCTTTTAATTATTAGTTGGTGTGCGTGTGATAGTCGTAGTTATATATATATATATATATATATATATATATATATATATATATATATAATATTGCACTTTATTAACATTTTTAGCATAAGTTATAGTAGTTTTAGTTTTAACATAACCTTAAACCACGTGCTCGCGCGACCGCATGCTCAGTGACATTTACGGGTGACGTCCGCTGACGGCTGTCAGCGTATGTCAACCGCGCGACAGACAATACAGACAGTGACGTGCGTGGGAGTGTACTTGACTTGTACATTTTTATTGAGTGAACAACACTTCAACTGTGTTATCTGTATAGTGTTGTTATCAGTAAATAATTGTGTGCACTTTATTACCTATAACTTGAACACCTTTCGAAATGGGGGGGAGGGGACAAGGAAAAAGGTGGCAGAATGTTTTTTTTTATGTCATAAGATAGCAAACAAGCAGATGGGTCTCCTGATGGAAAGAGTCAACCATCGCCTATAGACACCAAAGATGTTAATGGTGCGTTGCTATCTTGTGGCGAGGTCTAATGCCACATGCATAAGTTTACCGGCTACCTTACCCTCCAAACCGGAACACGACAGCGACAAGCACTGACGCTATTGCGGCAGGAATAGGTAAGGCGGTGGTACCAGACCCGGGCGAGACAATGCAGAACTCTACCACCTAGTAGCCACGATGGTAGTGACTCGATAGCCAATCGGTCGCCTTTTACGACCTGCCTGGCAGAACGGCAGTTGGCCTATTCTTCAAAGGAGGCCGGGACCAACACGGCGAGAATGTCTAGGGAGAGAGAATGTCTAGGGAGATTGTGAATATGCTCCGTAAAAGGAGCGAGGAGCGCATCGCCGAGGAGCAGGCGATGCTCCGTCGGCTGGAGGAGGAGTCAGATGACTTGGAAGTTGGGTTTCGTCCGCGCTTGTCACTGGCTAGAACCCCACCAAGGGGCCCTAGTCCGGTGCCTGCTGTGGCGGTGGCTGATGATGAGGGCCAAGAGGCAGCAAAGATTATGGAGGCCAGGAAAACGAAGAGGCCCCAAACCTCACCCGAAGAACTGCAAGATAATCGTAAGAGGTTGGCTAGGAGTTTCGCGGTTGAGGACCCCCCTCCAGTAGGGGGGATACTAACAAGGAATAGAGAGGCGGAGTCTGCACAACCAGGCAAACAAGGGACTGGAGAAGGACAACCGGGCAATAACCTGGCGGCGCTGTCTAAAATGGAACAGCTGGAGAAGGCATACGCAGGTGTGCAGGGAATTATGGGGGTGATGAAGGCCCCAAATAAATTAAACCTTGCTGATAAGGTCTCGGTCAGCTCGCACGGCCAGGAAATCATCGCAGTGGTGGCTGCCCTTGAATTTAAACTAGCCGAAGCCGAGAACCTGATACTAGAAGAAAAGGCGAAAGTGGCTCACCTTGAAATAGAGGTTCTCAAGGCCACCATGGAATCGGGAAGTAAGACTAGGGTGGCAGTTCCGGCGGGGGAGAAGACGGGCTTGACCTCCTATGCGGGATGCCTAAAACTGGCCAACAGAAGGACCTTGCCAAAGCCGGCAACCCCTCAGGGCACTGTCCTAGCCGTATACCCCACCGAAGAAGGCACAGCCAAAACGTCGGACGACACAAAGGCTGCGCTAAAACAGCAAATAGACCCCATTAAAATAGGCGTTCCTATCACGCGGCTAAACAAGATAGGTAATGGCGGTGTCGTATTGAGGACGACTAGCGCGGCAGCAACGGCAGCACTTAAGGAGGTCATTCCTCCCGGCTTCAGGGCCTCGGAGCCATCAACCAGGAAACCATTGGTCGCTCTTAAAAACATAGATGGGGATCCTGAGGTAGACTGTTATTTCGGCCATATACGAGCAGAACCTGAAGAGAACGGGTGGCTGGACGCTAGAAAGCGTTAAAAAGAACGCGAAACTAGCATTTAAGAAATGGAATAGAGGCAGGGTCTGTACGACTGTGGTGCTGGAGTGCTCGCCGCGCTTGAGGGATGCCATCATTGCGCTTGACATATTATTCCTGGGCTGGGAGACAATCCAAGTGATGGATTACGTCAGCGTCATTTGCTGCAGCAAGTGCCAAATCTACGGCCACAAAGAGAAATTTTGTAAGGCCCAGGAACTCACGTGCGGCAAGTGTGCAGGATCTGGCCACAGGTCAGCGGACTGTACATCCGAGACTGGGAAGTGTGCGACTTGCACGAGATTTGGGAATTCCAATGCAGCTTCACATAGGACGGCGTCGGTGGAGTGCCCAGCCCGGAAACACGCGGAGGCCAGGATAGTAAATATGACTTACTATGGATAAGTTTATGATAATAAAATTTGGGCAGGTCAATCTCCAGCGCTCGGAGCAGGCGGCGATGGAGCTCACCACCATCGTGAGACAATTAAATCTGGATACTGTTGCTGTCCAGGAACAGTACCACGGATCTGGGGCTTTACTGCTACAGCGAGTCCTTTGGCGGGAATGGTGGTGGGCTCTACAGATATCGCGGTGTGCGTGTTACATCACATCAGCCGGGGCCTGTGGCTAAGGGTTATGCAGTACCCGACGGGTTGTGGACCAGCGACGGCCTTCTTGGCCGTCGCGGAACGAATTCCCCGTGGATTCACCCAAACAGTTCGCCCTTCCATCAAACTGCACAATGTCTCTGCAGATACGAGAGATGGGGACTTCGGGTCTATCTCGTATGTGGCCATAATGATTAATACCGGTCCGCTAGGGCCGGGTCACTAAGACCGAAGGCATTATTATGGAGCTATCACATCCGATGCAGAGATGAGAAATATAGCCAAATGCCTCGTCATCTAATTAGTGACGCGCATGAATGGATTAACGAGATTCCCGCTGTCCCTATCTACTAGGAGTTTCGCGGTTGAGGACCCCCTACCAGTAGGGGGGATACTATCAAGAAATAGAGAGGCGGAGCCTGCACAACCAGGCAAACAAGGAACCGGAGAAGGACAACCGGGCAATAACCTGGCGGCGCTGTCCAAAATGGAACTGCTGGAGAAGGCATACGCTGGTGTGCAGGGAATTATGGGGCTGATGAAGGCCCCAAATAAATTAAACCTTGCCGATAAGGTCTCGGTCAGTTCGCACGGCCAAGAAATCATCGCAGTGGTGGCTGCCCTTGAATTGAAATTAGCCGATGCCGAGAACCTGATACTAGAAGAAAAGGCGAAAGTGGCTCACCTCGAAATAGAGGTTCTTAAGGCCACCATGGAATCGGGAGGTGAGACTAGGGTGGCAGTTCCGGGGGGGGGGGGGGAGAAGACGGGCTTGACCTCCTATGCGGGATGCCTAAAACTGGCCAACAGAAGGACCCTGCCAAAGCCGGCAACCCCTCAGGGCACTGTTCTAGCCGTATACCCTACCGAAGAAGGCACAGCCAAAACGTCGGACGACACTAAGGCTGCGCTAAAACAGCAAATAGACCCTATTAAAATAGGCGTCCCTATCACGCGGCTAAACAAGATAGGAAATGGCGGTGTCGTATTGAGGACGACTAGCGCGGCAGCAACAGCAGCACTCAAGGAGGTCATCCCTCCTGGCTTCAGGACC
Source organism: Apodemia mormo (assembly GCA_036924255.1). NCBI lineage: Eukaryota > Metazoa > Arthropoda > Insecta > Lepidoptera > Riodinidae > Apodemia > Apodemia mormo. Next base: position 37,667 of record JAUPFN010000028.1, on the reverse strand, counting down.
TCGGAGCCGACAACCAGGAAGCCGCTGGTCGCTCTTAAAAACATTGATGGAGACCCTGATGTAGACTCTGTTATTTCGGTCATATACGAGCAGAACTTGAAGAGAACGGGTGGCTGGACGTTAGATAGCGTTAAAAAGAATGCCAAGCTAGCATTTAAGAAATGGAACAGAGGTAGGGTCTGTACGACTGTGGTGCTGGAGTGCTCGCCGCGCTTGAGGGACGCTATTATTGGGCTCGACATATTATTCCTGGGCTGGGAGACGATCCAAGTGACGGATTACGTCAGTGTCATCTGCTGCAGTAAGTGCCAAATCTACGGCCACAAAGAGAAATTTTGCAAGGCCCAGGAATACACGTGCGGCAAATGTGCAGGATCTGGCCACAGGTCGGCGGACTGTACATCCGAGACGGGGAAGTGTGCGACTTGCACGAGGTTTGGGAACTCCAATGCGGCCTCACATAGGACGGCGTCGGTGGAGTGCCCAGCCCGGAACCACGCGGAGGCCAGGATAGTTAACATGACCTACTATGGATAAGTTTATGATAATAAAATTTGGGCAGGTCAATCTCCAGCGCTCGGAACAGGCGACGATGGAGCACACCACCATCGTGAGACAACTAAACCTGGACGTCGTTGCCGTGCAGGAACAGTACCATAGATCCGGGGCTTTAATGATACAAGGGGAGGGGGGGAGTCCTATGGCAGGAATGGTGGTGGGCTCTACGGATATCGCGGTATGCGTACTACATCACCTAAGCAACGAGTATTGCGTGGTTGCTCAGGTGACGGGCAGAGGGGTGAACGTGTACGTAGTGTCGGCATATTTCAAGTATTCTGACGATATCAGAACGCACTTGCAACATCTTGAGCGTGTGTTGGCAGTTCTGGAAGGCAGATACCAATGCGTATTCACCCATGTGGTTCTGCGAGCGCAGGCAATACGTTGGAAGGGGACAAGACACCGAGTACAGAAGGAGAGAAATGGAGGGAGATTCATAGCCAGCCACGGGCTAAACATTGAGAACAAAGAAGACCAGCCACCGACTTTTCACAGCACTCAGGGTAGCTCTAATATAGACCTAACGCTGACGAGAGGTGTGAGAGCTCAAGCGTGGAAGGTGTTGCCGGGTTTTAGTTGCAGCGACCACCAATTGATCTACTTTGAGATAAACGGTACTAGAGATTATACTGATGACTCCTTAGAGTTGGCTGGGGAGCAGGCTATCTTCAGGACCCGAGGGGTGGACTGGCCCCGCTTTTGATCCCTCGTACACATAAGAGTCGGCAAGCTGTCGAATAACAGGCCAGCGCAAGAACGATGTGCAGAATTGAATGCCGCGATTCAGTCCGCGGCTCAGGAAATGGTGGGGACGATCAAGGAAGCTGCGAAAGGACACCCTTGGTGGAACGCCAAATTAGATTGGCTAAGGCGCGTACAAGGCAGAGATAGAAGAACCTGGCAGCGGAAACGGGGTACAGGAGGTGAATCCGAAAGACTGGCATACTGCAACTATTGCAAGTCAAGGGCCAAATATCGTCAGGCCATGCGAGACGCACACAGGGCGTATGTAGAGGCTCTGGCGGATAGTGGAAATGCGGATCCTTGGGGTGCCGCGTATAAATCCACAGTAGGGACTGTGCGCCCCCCGAGAAATGTGGTAAATGCTACCAAATTACTCGAGGGCTGCACGAGTGACGTTCAGTCAACGGCGGAGGGTATGCTTAGGGTTTTATGTCCAGATGACAACCCTGGGGCTGACACATTATACCATAGAACGGTAAGGTTGGTGGCGACTCGCATCCCCCCCGGTAAAGACAGTGCTTCCCCAGATGCCGATATGGTAGGTCGTATCATTAACAACCTACCCAACAAGGCACCTGGCCTTGACGGAATATCGGCTAAGATATTAAAAGAAGTTTGGAAGGCGGCAGGGACAGAGATTACGGGTGTCTATGACTCATGTTTTAGGGAGAGGATCTTCCCTAACGTTTGGAAACGGGGCAAACTTGTAATTCTTTCGAAAGGAAACGGACGGCCTCTTACCGAACCGAAAGCTTATCGGCCGATCACTCTGTTACCCATTATGGGTAAAGTGCTAGAAAGCTTGATAATAGAGAGCGCACCAAATGTGTTTAGGGACAATTCCGACAGGCAACATGGTTTCGTCAGGGGTAGATCGACCACTACTGCGCTTAATGTCATATTGGCCAAAGCACATAATACGGGAGCAATCTATGTCCACGCAATATTTTTGGACATTGCCGGAGCATTCGATAACGCTTGGTGGCCTATGATTTTGTTAAAGGCTAAGCAGAGAGCCTGCCCGCCAAACATCTACAAGATGTTGGCTAGTTTTATTTTGCTCAACGTGAGGTTGGTCTGTTTGTTGGCAACCAAGTCGTTTGGAAGACCTCGACAATGGGCTGTCCACAAGGATCAGTATTAGGGCCGGCGGTGTGGAACCTGCACTTGGACAATCTGCTGGACTGGCCTATGCCGGAAGGGGTGGAGATGACGGCGTACGCAGACGACGTGACGTTGACTATTGAGGCCAACTCACGTCGAGAAATTGAATCTAAAGCTGCCAGTGCCTTGGAGGCAGTTGAAAAATGGGGCAAATTAAATAGACTAAACTTTTCACCAACAAAAACCAAGGCTATCACGTTAAAAGGCAGGTTCCAAAGACCACCGCTTATCAAAATGGGAGGTAATACCGTAACTAACGTGGACCATGCTGTCGTGCTGGGGGTTACAGTAGATTCTAGGAAATCGTTCGCGCAACACGCGTCTGATATTGTGGAGAGAGCGGCCGGTTGCTTCGGCAAGGTATCGCGCATCACGTCGGCGACTGGTGGGTTGAAATACGCTGCTTTAAATACTATATACAAGGGGCACCTTTGTGCCAACGGTAACGTACGCGGCGGCAGTGTGGCACGCTAGGGTGGGCAATTATTCAGTAAAAAGCGCACTGTTGAGGGGACAAAGGACGTCACTTATCTTAATGACAAAGGCATACAGATCAGTAAATACAGCGGCTCTCTCGGTGCTCGCGGGTGTGCTCCCGGCTGATCTGCAGATAAAACTGGCGGGAGATATAACTAATAGGACAGTGGGGATAGGGAGACTCGAGGTACGCGCACTGAAACGTGACACTTACGAGCAGGTGCTCACAAAGTGGCAGGAGCGCTGGGGAAATGGCGACGATGGTGAAGACCTGAGACGCTTCTTCCCCGACGTACGTAAGAGGATGCAGGCGAAGTGGGTAGAGCCGGACCATGTGGTATCCCAGATACTAACTGGTCACGGCTGTTTTAGGGGCAGGTTAAGGGACATGAGCTTAAGTGAAGGGGGAAGTTGCTTCTGTGGAGCCGCGGAAGAATATCGAGATCATATACTGTGGAATTGTAAAATATACGAGCAGGAGCGTGAAAATATGGTGAATGAGGTAAGGGGCACGAGAGCGGGACCGGTCAACTTCGAGGAACTTGTGGGGACGTCTGCTAACTACGCTGCTCTAAAGAAATTTGCCTACGAGTGGCATAAGAAGCGTAGACCGCTGGAAATTGGCGCATAGGAAAAAAAAAATACCGCAAATCGGGAACAACACCAAGGACAAATACCTATCTGGCTGACCGGTGAACAGTAGCGTCATTGTATTGTCCATCCCAATTGGGAAGTAACAAGACCGCCCCTTCAGGGGAGAGGTGTCATAGGGACGGAGGTCGAGAATTAAATAACTTGTAGGGAGTCAAGAATTGCACAGAGAAGACAGCCTCAGAGCAGACTGTGCATCTCCCGCGCTTAGGCCCGTATAACCATGACTGGTTGGTAGGGCCATGGGTTGGTGGTGGGGGTCTGTCCCTATCTACTCGTTCGCCGACTTCAATACGGTCGGACGCGTTTCCGCGTGCTCTCGATTTGAAAATTTCATTGAGTGGTTTAATCGCGTTTTTTCTCAAAATTCTTTATATATAAAGGTTGGTTATGTGTTGTGCGTTGAACTAATATACAATTTGTGTTTAATTTCGTTCTTTTAATTAGTTTTTAAATCGTTTTATAATTGTGGACCAAAATGGCACATCGTATGTGTGAGTTATTTGCGACAGGACGCCGTTAATCGTAGCTAAATATTAGTTTTAAATTGACTATCTTCTATTGTAATTAGTACAGTGCTTAATTAGAATACTTTTAGTGCTTTTAATGCTTTTTTAGCTTGTACATTAACCTAGTATAAGATGGCCGCCGGCTTCGTTGTTAGGTTAGAAATTGACAATGTGCTGTTAGATGTGAACACGTGCTTTCATGACATTTGTTAGTGTGACGTCTGACATAGACTGACATTTCACATAATTGACAGTGACATTGACTTTGACGGCATCAATCACCTGTCATCGGTGGCAGTGACGAGAGTGTGCCAGCTGTCAGTCGAGTTGTCGGCCCGTTGTGCTCTGACGCTTGACAGTTCCGGCGCGTGCTTCGCTGACGTCCTGGTTGTGACGTCACGCGTAAGCTGCGGCGGGCGGAGGTGGTGGTGAGGCACTTTCGCGTCGCATCCGGTGTGCGGGTGAGTTTCGCGGCGACATTTTGGTCGTTCGTGTGAACGGAGCCTTATTTTTAAGTTCGGTAAGTGTTAGGCTAGACTTCATCAGACTTGTGTGTAATTGTAAGACTAGACTTCATCAGACTTGTGTGTAATTGTAAGACCGACTTTTGCACTATTTACGCTTTGAGTACCAATACGTGTATCGTAAGACGCACTGAGCGACAAACACTACCGCGAACACCTTGACTTTTACGAACTTATTTTAAGTGATTAGTAGATTACTAAAATGTCGGATAAGGAGTAGGGAAAGGGGGGGGGACACCAGCTCAGACGTATTAACTAGGGACGAGGTAGAGGAGTTCCTAAGAAGGAGAAGTTTGGAACGAATAGAGCAGGAGCAAGAGAACCTGCGTAGGATAGACGAAGATAGGAGAAGAAGACTCGAGGAGGAGTCAGAAGTGGCAGCTTTTAGCCCTAGGCTTTCGTTGGCGAGAACTCCACCTGGGGGTTTTAGCGCAGCAACGGAAATGGATAGCTGGATGGAGGTTAGTAGAAGGACTGACGCAAGGAAAACTAAGAAGCCGCAGATTTCTCCTGATGAGGAACAAGAAAATAGGAAAAGGCTGGCCAGGAGCACGGTTGTGGAAGAGGTACCACCTGTTGGGGGAATCCTCACCCGGACTAGGGAGGCTGAAGGGGTGTCAGGAATCAGGCAGGCTGCAACGGAGGCTCCGGTTACCACCAGACAAATAATGGAAGAAGGGGGAGGCGGGCTAGGCTCACTTTCCAAGGTGGACCTGTTAGACAAAGTGTATGGGGGAGTCCAAGGGATAATGGGCATCATGAAGGCGCCAAACAAGCTCAACGTTGCCGACAAGGTGTCAATCAGCACATACGGCCAGGATGTGATTGCTGCGGTGGCTGCGCTGGAGCTGAGGTTGGCCGAGGCGGAGCACCAGGTTCTAGAGGCGAAGGCTAACGTGGCGCATCTAGAACTTGAGGTGATAAAGGCTTCATTGGATGGGGGCAAAGAACATAGGGCTACCGAGGAGGTGGCAGGTAGGGTTGTGACATCTTATGCTGGCTGTCTCAAATTAGCAAATAAGAAAACGCTGCCGAAACCGGCAACCACACAGGGCTCCATCTTGGCCGTGTACCCGACTGAGGATGGTGCTGCAAAGACGTCCGACGACACCAAGGCGATACTGAAGCAAAAAATTGACCCGATTAAAATGGGAATTCCTATCACAAAAATAAATAGGATAGGAAACGGTGGCGTTATGGTGAAAACCACCAGTGCGGCCGCGGTAACGGCTCTAAAGGAGGCGATTCCACCAGGTTTCAGAACGGCAGAACCAACAGCGAGGAAGCCCTTGGTTGCGTTGAAAAATATTGACGGAGATCCAGAGGTGGACTCTGTGCTGTCGGCTCTCTATGAGCAAAACCTTAAAAAGATGGGAACTTGGTCTATGGAACTAGTTAGGAGCAATGCCAAGTTGACTTTTAAAAAATGGAATCGGGGCAGAGTCTGTACGACGGTGGTACTGGAGTGTACTCCGAAGATGAGGGATGCACTGGTCAGTCAGGAGTACGTCTATATTGGATGGGAAACCATCCAGGTAGTAGACTTCGTTAATGTGATTTGCTGCAATAAATGCCAAATGTACGGCCACAAAGAGCTTTACTGCAAGGCTAAAGAGCGGACATGCGGACGTTGTGCTGAGACAGGGCACAAATCTGAGGAGTGCAAGTCCGAAGAACAAAAATGTGCCACATGCACCAAATTTGGAAATACTGCAGCTGACAACCACAGGACGGCATCACCAGAATGTCCGGCGAGAAAATTTGCGGAAACCAGGGTAATAAATATGACCCATTATGGATAGTACAAAACTTAAAATAGGACAGGTCAATCTTCAGAGGTCGGAGCAGGCGACGCTAGAACTCACAACCATAATTAAAGAAATGAATCTGGACATAACGTTAGTGCAGGAGCAATACGTAACTGCCCACCCCAAAATCATTCAGAGGGGAACGAATCCAATGGCGGGTATGGTGATAAGCGGCTCTGACTTAGCGGTATGTGTGTTAACTCACTTATCTAACGAATACTGCGTGGTGGCTCAGGTGGTGGGTAGGGGGCTAGATGTGCATTTGGTGTCGGCCTATTTTAAATATAGTGACGATATAGTAGTACATCTGCAACATTTGGAGAGTCATGACGGCATTACGGGGGAAAAGTATTGTTATATGTGCTGACACCAATGCACACTCGCCTCTCTGGCATTGTGAGCGCTGTCAATATGTCGGCAGAAGACCCGACACTGAGCACCGCAGAAAGGAAATGGAGGGATTCATTCCCAGCCACGACTTGAAAGTTGAAAACTTGGAAGGACAACCACCGACCTTTTGTGGCACCCACGGTCATTCCAATATAGATGTCACTCTCACTAAGCGAGTTGGGGTAGTGGGCTGGAAGGTGGTACCAGGGGCTAGCTGCAGTGACCATCAACTGATAGTCTTTGAACTGCTGGGTAAGGCAATTGATGCTGTTAAGGAAGACGCTGCGAAGGAGTTAGCGGGGGAGCAGGCTATTTTCAGGTCGCGAGGGGTTGACTGGTCGCGTTTCCGCTCCCTCTTGCATGTCAGGGTGGGAGGGCTAAAAAAGCATAATTCCGCCAGCGCGCGTTGTAGCGAGCTGAACGACCTCATCCAAACTGTAGCCCAGGAAACTGTTGGAGTGGTCAAAAGTAAGGAAGGGGGACATCCGTGGTGGACGGAGAAATTAGATTGGTTAAGGAGAAACCAAGGTAGAGATAGGAGGGCTTGGCAACGGTTGCGGCGGATTGGGGGGGACGTAGAGGAATTGGCACATAACAAATACCGTCAATCTTAAAGTACCTTACACAGGAAGAGACGGCACTCTGAAATTATCATCTGTAGAAATCGTACAAGCTAGCAAAGGCACAGATAAACCTGTCAAATCTGCAATAGTAATAATCGGTGACGCATTTAAAGTGACTCGATATCCTGAACTATCCGATGAAAATATTGTATGTGCAAAATTACATAACCAGCAGTTCAGTGTATTCATTGTATCAGTCTATTTGGAAAAAGATGCAGAAATGTCGGAATATATATCACGCTTACATAAAATTTTACAGGCCTCCAATCACACGCAGGTGATAATATCTGGTGACATCAATGCGCGTAGTCAGTGGTGGGGTGATAAAAAGGAAGACTCTAGGGGATCACAGTTCACGGAATTCTTGTTGCAAAACGACCTAGTGATTGTCAACACCGGTAGTGTACCAACGTTTAATGCAATACGTAACGATATCGAGTATTGCAGTATAGTGGATGTAACGGTATGTTCTAGTGACATCAGTCGCTTTGTAACAGAATGGAAAACCGAACCCAATTTAGTCACATTATCGGATCATCGTGCATCAACTTTTAAAATTCTAACTAAAGAATCCATCAGTCAATCCCGTCCATCCACTCGTATTTTCAATACCAACAAAGCTAATTGGTTGTCTTTTAAATCGGAACTGGTTGATAGACTTGCAGCTTCTAATTTCACAACTGCCCGTGTAAATGGGGTTAAAACATCTGATGAAATGAATAAACTAGTAGAAGAATTAACAGAAGCAATACATCTCACCTGCAGTAATACAATGCCTAAGCTAAAGGAAAGAAAGTCTAAAAAAAACACCATCTGGTGGAACTCTGAACTAGAGTCGTTGAAGAGGCAGATAATTAAAACAAGGAGAAAGATTCGTAGAGCCAATAATTATCGCAAGCGCTTCTTGGTAGAAGAATATATAGTTTTAAAAGAAACATATAAAAAACAACTAATTGATGCTAGGACTAAAAATTGGAAGAAGTACTGTACTGAGGAATGTAAAGATACAATTTGGAATAGGCTGTATAAGGAAACAGATGGAAAACTACTTAACCCGGAGGGTTCGGCGGACCTACTCGCAACAACGTTTTTTTCTAAAGACCCAGAATGTACAGATGATGTGAATCAGAATAAAATTCGGGCTTTGAACTCTCAAATTCTAAATAATCTAAAGTTGGACTTGCAAGACAATGTCACAAGCAGAATTCCTATAACTCAAAACGAAATATTGAATGTTGCAAAAAGTATTGGACCAACTAAGGCTCCTGGAGGCGATTGCTTTACTGCAGATATCATTTTCCACACAATTGAAGCGATTGGTCGCCTCTGTGGTCTAGTGGTCCAGCGTTAGCGTTAACCACATGAGGTCCCGGGTTCGATTCCCGGGTCGGGCACATTAAAAAAAAAAGTGTTTTTTCAGTTTTCTGAGAAACACAAAGTTGCTCGGGATTGGAAAGTGCCCGGTTGGCGATAGGCTTGCCACCTATCACATTTGTGGGACCAAGTATCTTCGGCTAACCGTGGGTGCACTTGTTGTACCTCTGCCTACCCCTACGGGGATATGGGCGTGAAGATACTTTTTTTTTTTTTTTTTTTTGAAGCGATTGGTCAAATAATTGAGGCAATTTACAATACTTGTTTGGATCTAGGACATTTCCCAACAATCTGGAAGCAGGCTATAGTAAGAATAATTAAAAAACCAATGAAGGACGACTACCAGCACCCAAAATCTTATAGACCGATTGGCCTGCTTCCAGTGTTGGGAAAAATCTTAGAAAAAATCATAGCCAAGCGAATTCTGTGGCATATGGGCACAACTGGAAAACTAAGTCAGAGGCAGTACGGCTTTATGCCACAAGTCTCAACGGAAGATGCACTCTTTGATGCCGTTGAAGTCATAAAAAAGGGCCTTGACCAGAAAAGACTGATTGCAGTTGTGTCCATAGACATAGAAGGAGCGTTTGATAATGCTTGGTGGCCGGGAATTATTTATCAGCTTCATAGGCTCAAATGTCCTGCACCACTGCTGCTAATCATGGCCAGCTACCTGTCAAATCGTTCGGTCTTGGTGCAGTATGCGGGGTGTACAGTATCAAGAGCAACACAGAAAGGTTGTATTCAGGGATCTACCTGCGGCCCCCTCATGTGGAACGTTTTGATGAACCCCTTATTGGTCGAGACTTCATCGCTGGAAGCTCATGTGCAGGCTTTCGCAGACGATATTCTTGTAATAGCGACTGCGAGGACTGCCATCGAGCTCAGCACAGTCACGAATAAGGCTCTCTGTGTTATAGAAAGATGGGGAAAGAGCAACAAATTACGTTTCGCTGCACAAAAGACACAGGGGGTTCTAATAACCAGAAAACTCAAATATGATCAACCCAGTATAACTTTTTGTGGAATAGATGTGCAAATGGGGGACAGTATCAAGATTTTGGGAGTTTTGCTGGATAAAAATCTATCTTTTAAAACACACTTGGAGTATGTGGTGTCGAAGACGGCAAAACTATACAAATCCATTACACGCGCTACCAGGCCCACGTGGGGAATGAACTCGGAGATCATTCGTCTAATATATTTGGCAGTGATTGAGCCCACAGTTCTTTACGCAGCAAGTGTCTGGAATCATGTTGTTTCCAGAAAATATGCGATTAAAAGACTTAGTAGCATGACCAGACGATTTGCCATTGCAATTAGCAAAGCACACCGGACCACTTCCACCTCCGCTAGCATATGCTTGGCCAGAATACTGCCCCTTGACCTCCGAGTTCAAGAATCACATGATCTCTACCTTTATAAAAGGGGAAAGCATATCGAAGATCTACCTGGCTGCCATCTGCAAAAAAGAATCAGTCCTTTTGATTTACCTCACCCGGCCTTTAGAGAGCCTATTGATTTTAGACTAGCGCTTACATAGGCGGAAGTTTTAAATTATGATAGTGACAGCTCAATGTTGTTTACTGATGGAAGTAAAATCGAGGGCAAGACGGCCGGAGCAGTGACCTGGTGGGAATCAAACGAAGAAAAGAAATATTCTACTTTTAGATTAGCAGATCACTGTTCAGTCTTTCAGGCTGAACAGATTGCTATATTGAAAGCCCTGGAAATTCTTCTGAAAACCAGATCGAAATTTAAAAATCCAATCATTTTGAGTGATTCTCGTTCAGCCCTTGAAGCCCTAAAAAATCCCGATAACTGCAATCCTATAGTTGTCGACATTTATACTAAAATTAATACACTTAGAGATTCCGGAGTGTGCGTTAAGTTTCTATGGATAAAAGCCCACGAAAGCATTCCTGGTAATGAAAGAGCCGACTATCTGGCAAAAACAGCAGCTCTCTCCAAAAAGACTGGTCCAATTTATGACGCTGTACCTATTTCTAAAATGAAAGCAATCATAAGGGAAGCAACTATAGGAAAATGGCAGAATAGATATTCGGAAAGCTCTACTGGAGCTGTCACTAGATTATTTTTTCCTGAAATGATAAGTGCATATAGAATACTAAAAAACATTCAGATGAATAATATTACTGCTCAACTTCTTACCGGCCATGGGGCATTTAAGTCTTATTTGTACAGGTTCAAACTTACAGACTCACCTTTGTGTTCCTGCGATGGAATTTCGGATCAAACTGTGGTTCACGTATTGGATGAGTGTGCTATGTTCTCCATGCTGCGAACAGAATATGAAATACAATTAGGTTATCAAATAGTTTCACATAATTACGCTCTGTTAATTGCAAATAAAAACACTCGGAACACATTTCTAGAATACTGCATAAAGTTAATAAGGAAATTATGTGTATTGAACGGATACTCTAATTAATTTTCCATACAAAATTAAAATTACATAAATTCTCCGCAAAAAACATTAAAACAAACAAAATATAAATTATACAAGTAACAAATAAAATAAATTAACTCACTAACGTTAGCTCAAGCAAAACTAAAAGCAAGGAATAAAAAGGAAGGAAAAAAAGAAAAAAAAAAAATAGAAGGAAAACACGCGACTTCACAGATATACATAAAATATATATAAAATAAATGATAAATGGAACTAGATATATATAAATATATAAGTATGCATGCCATTTGATTTCATGCGTAAAAGTATGTTAAGCCTGGTAGAAATTTGAATGGGATAGCAAATTTACTACACACGGTCGAAATTATTAAATTAATATATAATAAATAAATACATGTATATAATAATATATAAAAAATAAAAAAAAAGGAAAACACGCGACTTCACAGATATACATAAAATATGTATAAAATAAATGATAAAAGGAACTAGGTATATATAAATATATAAGTATGCATGCCATTAGATTTTACGTGTAAAAGTATGTTAAGCCTAGTAGGAATTTGAGTGGGATAGCAAATTTACTACACACGGTCGAAATAAATAAATAAATATATAATAAATAAATACATGTATACAATAAAATATATATAAAAAAATAAAAATAAAATAAAAAAAAGAGAAAGAAAAGCAAAGAAAAAAAAAAGTAACAAAAAAATACAATAGAGAGACTAATAGACCGTAGAACGTATAGAAATAAATAAACTTTCAGTAAGCAAATTCAGATACCTTTTCTAGAATAAAATATACAGAAAGAAAGAAAGAAAGAAGAAAGAAAGAAAATATTTATTTGCAAGAATATGGGTGTTACAAGTTGTTAAAAATAAATTAAGTTACCGACATATTCTACCAATATATGGTGTGCAAATATTTAAAAAAAATATCATTATATTATATTACATTTAAAATTATAAATTGTATCAATTTTTCAGAATTACTACCGGATCGGAACGCGGCCACACACTGAGAAGATCCGGCGGAAGAAACTCAGCGGGCTGGTCTTTTTTTCTCTAATTTAAGTTCTTGTTATAAATATACAAGGATGATTCCATATTACAAAGTTATTTTTATAATTACAAGTTTCATATTTTGAGTAATTTTTTTTTTTTATAATTTACATAATGTTCACCATTTACAAAATTTTTACTACATTGAATTTTTTTTTAAGGACAATTCAACAAACTTATATTTCTATCCATTAACATTTAATTTTATCGGCTAAAAATTCTTTAATATCATAATAAGTTTTATCTAACAGCAAATCAAACAACTTTTTGCGAAATTTATTTATAGGCAATGATTTAAGACTATCAGGAATATGATTGTATACATATAATAATAGACATACAATACACATTTTTTGTAAAAATATTTAATTTTTGGTTAGGCACATATAATTTCTTACTATTCCTAAAATATGAGTTACCAGTGACTTCAGCATTTGTTTTAAATAACTTTTGGTGCTTTTTTACAAATACGCATACCTCTAAAATATACAAACATGGTAAGGGAAGTACTTTAAGAGACTTGAAAAGTGGTTTACAGGAATGTAACTAATTAACACCACATATTGCTCGAATACATTTCTTTTGGACTCTAAAAATTCGTACCAATTCAATAGAATTTCCCCAAATAGGAATTCCATATTGTAAATTAGAAGAGACATATCCATGATATGCTAATAGGGAGGCTTTTGCGTCTCCTACTTCCCTTAGTCTTCTCAAGACATAGACAAATCTATCAATCTTATTACATAGAGATTCAATGTGTGCTTTCCAATTACAATTTTTGTCAATAATTATTCCTAAAAAGTTTGTATAATCTACATCATCTATATTTACTTTATTTAAAAATATATTTGTGTTTTTGGTAATATTACTGTGGTAGTTCTGAAATTCAATTAATTTTGTTTTAGTTACATTAACTTTTAAATTATTATTAATTAACCAGTCTGAAACTTGGAATAAGGTTTCGGTTGTTTCATTTACCAAGTCTTTTTTATTTTTACATTTAATAAGTAGGGTAGTGTCATCAGCAAATAAAAAGCAATCATGTTTTATACTATCAGGAAGATCATTGATATAAATTAAAAATAGCAAGGGTCCTAAAACACTGCCCTGTGGTACACCACAGTTGTTAACAAGGTAGTTTGAAGTATATATTTTTTTACGGTTTCCGCATATTTTAGATATTTCAACACATTGTTTCCTATTCTCTAAATAACTCTTTATCCAATCTAAAGACTTCCCTCTAATACCATATTTTTCAAGTTTTGATAATAAAATATTGTGTGAAACAAAATCAAATGCCTTACTCATATCCAAAAATACACAAAGTGGATACATTTTCTTATTCAGACATTCAGTTATGCTCTTTACTAAATCAAAACATGCTAATGTAGTAGACCTACCTTTCCTAAATCCATATTGATTATTTTTTAGTAGGTCAAAATCAAGTAAATAATTATAGAGCTTTTCATACATAATTTTTTCAAAGATTTTTGAAATGACTGGAATTAAAGTAATAGGTCTATAATTGTTCATATCGCACATATCTCCTTTTTTAAACAACGGTTTGACAATACACTTTTTTAATCGTTCTGGATATTTACCTTCCAAAAATGACAAATTAATTATATGGCTAAGAGGTTTTGATATTACACTAGCAACATTTTTCAATAATTCTGTGCTAATATTATCATAGCCAGTAGCATAAGTATTTCTCAATGAATGAATAACTTTTTTCACATCATGCTCATCTACTGGTGTCAAATACATGGTTTTACTACAATTTGGTAAAAAATATGATTTTGAAGTATTTGTAGATTTGACTTTTACACTACTTGATTTTGTCTGGTTTATAAAAAAATTATTAAATAGATTACAGATTGTTTGAGTATTTTTATGGAGTTTAAATAGAAAATTAATTTAAAAGTATTAATAAACATAAGACAAAACCGCTGCATAATAAACAGCAGCGATAAAAGCATGATAAATTATTAAAAAAAAATAAAAAAAAAATACCGTCAATCTAGAATAAAGTATAGGCAGGCTATGCGGGACGCGCACAAGCAATATATTGAGTTATTGGCGGATTCCGGTAACACGGATCCATGGGGCGCGGCCTATAAATCGGTAGCTGGGACTGTACGTCCCCCGCGTAATGTCGTAAATGGGATCAAATTATTGGAAGGGCATACGGGAGATGTCTCCTCTACGATGGAGGGTCTGTTAGCGGCTCTTTGTCCGGACGACAACGCTGCTACAGATACAGAGTACCATAAGACGATAAGGTTGGCAGCTGCGTGTATTCCCTCGGGAGAGGATAGTATTACCGTTGACGTTAACAAGGTGGGTCGAATAATTCGGAATTTGCCAAACAAGGCGCCGGGAATAGATTGGATTAATGCGATGATAATGAAGGAATCATTTAAGGCGGCAGGAACAGAGATAACGGGGGCATATGAGGCCTGTTTTAGGGATGGGGTATTTCCGGATATCTGGAAACGAGGGAAGCTTGTAGTGATACCGAAAGGGAATGATAGGCCGTTAACGGATCCCAAAGCATACCGGCCCATCACTCTTTTGCCGGATATGGGGAAGGTTTTAGAAAGGCTAATGATAGAGTGCGCACCTAACGTTTTCGGACGGGTTTCGGATAGACAGCACGGGTTTGTCAGAGGTAGGTCTACTACTTCTGCGCTCGATGCGATACTAGAAAGGGCACATAACTCTGGGGCGACCTATGTCCATGCAATATTTCTTGACATCTCGGGAGCCTTCGACAACGCTTGGTGGCCGATGATAATGGTAAAGGTAAAGCAGAGATCCTGCCCACCAAATATATATAGAATGTTGGCCAGCTACTTCACGCAACGAAGGGTGGGTATGTTTGCTGGCAACCAGGCAGCGTGGAAGGTCTCGACGATGGGATGCCCACAGGGCTCAGTTATGGGACCCGCGGTGTGGAACCTGCACCTTGACGATCTTCTTGAATGGCCGATGCCGGATGGTGTCGAACTGACTGCGTACGCGGATGACGTAACAGTTGTAATTGAGGCGAACTCTAGGCGGGAGATAGAATCAAAGGCGTCATGTGCTTTACATGCTATCCAGGAGTGGGGGGAGCGTAATAAGCTCACATTTTCGCCAGCCAAAACAAAGTCATTGACGTTGAAGGGCAGGTTCCAGAGGCCACCGATAATCAAAATGTTGGGTGGTTCTATAAGGAATGTGGAACATGCGGTCGTGCTGGGAGTGACACTTGACTCTCGGAAGTCCTTTGTCCAGCATGCTACCGATATAGTCGAAAGAGCGGCCGGATGCTTTGGAAAGGTGTCTAGAATAAGCTCTACTACTGGGGGGGTCAGATACTGGGCTTTGAGGACAATTTACAAGGGTACCTTCGTAGCTACCGTCACTTACGCGGCAGCGATATGGCACAACAGGATAGGGGTGTATCCGGTCCGGAGCGCGTTATTAAGGGGACAGAGGACCTCATTGGTGCTTTTAACGAAAGCTTACAGGTCCGTTAGCACGGAAGCCCTTCCGGTACTTGACAAACTTGGAAGAAACGCGCTCAAGAAGAGCGCACTGAACCGGATACAAACCGAATGGCAGGAGCGTTGGGGGGGCAGCGATAAAGGCCGAGACCTCTACCGCTTCTTTCCCAACGTGAGAACTCGTATGTCGGCTAAATGGGTTGAGCCTGACCATGTCACGTCACAAATGCTGACTGGCCATGGCTGTTTCCGGGGAAGGCTGCGTGACATGGCGCTTAGTGTGACCGGAATCTGCTTTTGCGGACTCTCGGATGAGTATAGGGACCACATTCTGTGGCATTGTCCTTTATATGACGACGAGAGGAGAATTATGCTTGATGGGCTGGAGAGGGTGGAGACGGGGCCTGTCTACTTCGAGCAGCTTGTCAAGACGCAGGCGAACTTCAGGCTGCTCGCGGGATTCGCGCATGCGTGGTACAAGAGGCGCTAGCCTCTGGAGATTGGCCAGTAAGTAAAATCGCGGCTTAGGCGAACGAGAAGCTGTGATTGTGCCGTCCTTTCCCAATTGGGACAGCTGCCGAGACCGCCCCTTCAGGGGAGAGGTGTCATAGGGACAGAGGTCTTGAATTAAATAACTTGTAGGGAGTCAAGAATTGCACAGAGAAGAGAGCCTAAGAGCAGACTCTGTGCATCACCCGCGCTTAGGCCCGTATAACCGTGAGGTTGGTAGGGCCATGGGTTGGTGGTGGGTCTGTCCTTATCTACTGTTGTGACTTGTTCGCCGGACGTCGTGACGGTCGGACAGGAATTCGCGAGCTTCTCGCTTAAAAAATATTTTGAGTGGGATAGCCGGGAATATTTTAACTTTTTTCACTGCGGTGTTGTTTCTAGTTCTCAGTGCTAACATTTTATGTAAACTTACTGTGTGAATTTTGTACATTTATTTAGTTTTTAGTGCTTTATTGTATGGACCATGTGGGTGGACATGAAGATGGTGCTTTTCGCGACAGGACGCATTTTCCGCTAAGTATCTTTTAATTATTAGTTGGTGTGCGTGTGTTAGTCGTAGTTATATATATAGTATTGCACTTTATTAACATTTCTTAGCATAAGTTATAGTAGTTTTAGTTTTAACATAACCTAAAACCACGTGCTCGCACGACCGCGTGCTATAAGTGACATTTACGGGTGACGTCCGCTGACAGTTGTCAGCGTATGTCAACCGCGCGACAGACAATACAGACAGTGACGTGCGCGGGAGTGTTCTTGACTTGTATATTTTATTGCGTGAACAACATTTTTCAACTGTGTCATTTGTATAGTGTTGCTATTAGTAAATAATCGTGCGAACATTTCTTACAAAACTCATTACCTACAACGTGAACACCTTTCAAAATGGGGGACAAGGAAAAAGGTGGCAGAATGTCTAGGGAGATCGTGGATATGCTCCGCAAAAGGAGTGAAGAGCGCATCGCTGAGGAGCAGGCGATGCTCCGTCGACTGGAGGAAGAGTCAGATGACTTGGGAGCTGGGTTTCGTCCGCGCTTGTCACTGGCTAGAACCCCACCAAAGGGCCCTAGCCCGGTGCCTGCTGCGGCGGTGACTGACGATGAGGGCCAAGAGGCAGCAAAGATTATGGAGGCCAGGAAAACGAAGAGGCCCCAAACCTCACCTGAGGAACTGCAAGATAATCGTAAGAGGTTGGCTAGGAGTTTCGCGGTTGAGGACCCCCCACCAGTAGGGGGGATACTAACAAGAAATAGAGAGGCGGAGCCTGCACAACCAGGCAAACAAGGAACCGGAGAAGGACAACCGGGCAATAACCTGGCGGCGCTGTCCAAAATGGAACTGCTGGAGAAGGCATACGCTGGTGTGCAGGGAATTATGGGGGTGATGAAGGCCCCAAATAAATTAAACCTTGCCGATAAGGTCTCGGTCAGTTCGCACGGCCAAGAAATCATCGCAGTGGTGGCTGCCCTTGAATTGAAATTAGCCGATGCCGAGAACCTGATACTAGAAGAATAGGCGAAAGTGGCTCACCTCGAAATAGAGGTTCTTAAGGCCACCATGGAATCGGGAGGTGAGACTAGGGTGGCAGTTCCGGGGGGGGAGAAGACGGGCTTGACCTCCTATGCGGGATGCCTAAAACTGGCCAACAGAAGGACCCTGCCAAAGCCGGCAACCCCTCAGGACACTGTTCTAGCCGTATACCCTACCGAAGAAGGCACAGCCAAAACGTCGGACGACACTAAGGCTGCGCTAAAACAGCAAATAGACCCTATTAAAATAGGCGTCCCTATCACGCGGCTAAACAAGATAGGAAATGGCGGTGTCGTATTGAGGACGACTAGCGCGGCAGCAACAGCAGCACTCAAGGAGGTCATCCCTGCTGGCTTCAGGACCTCGGAGCCGACAACCAGGAAGCCGTTGGTCGCTCTTAAAAACATTGATGGAGACCCTGATGTAGACTCTGTTATTTCGGCCATATACGAGCAGAACTTGAAGAGAACGGGTGGCTGGACATTAGATAGCGTTAAAAAGAATGCGAAACTAGCATTTAAGAAATGGAACAGAGGTAGGGTTTGTACGACTGTGGTGCTGGAGTGCTCGCCGCGCTTGAGGGACGCCATTATTGGGCTCGACATATTATTCCTGGGCTGGGAGACGATCCAAGTGACGGATTACGTCAGTGTCATCTGCTGCAGTAAGTGCCAAGTCTACGGCCACAAAGAGAAATTTTGCAAGGCCCAGGAATACACGTGCGGCAAATGTGCAGGATCTGGCCACAGGTCGGCGGACTGTACATCCGAGACGGGGAAGTGTGCGACTTGCACGAGGTTTGGGAACTCCAATGCGGCCTCACATAGGACGGCGTCGGTGGAGTGCCCAGCCCGGAAACACGCGGAGGCCAGGATAGTTAACATGACCTACTATGGATAAGTTTATGATAATAAAATTTGGGCAGGTCAATCTCCAGCGCTCGGAACAGGCGACGATGGAGCTCACCACCATCGTGAGATAACTAAACCTGGACGTCGTTGCCGTCCAGGAACAGTACCATAGATCCGGGGCTTTAATGATACAAGGGGAGGGGGGGAGTCCTATGGCAGGAATGGTGGTGGGCTCTACGGATATCGCGGTATGCGTACTACATCACCTAAGCAACGAGTATTGCGTGGTTGCTCAGGTGACGGGCAGAGGGGTGAACGTGTACGTGGTGTCGGCATATTTCAAGTATTCTGACGATATCAGAACGCACTTGCAACATCTTGAGCGTGTGTTGGCAGTTCTGGAAGGCAAAAACATAGTCATCTGCGAAGACACCAATGCGCATTCACCCATGTGGTTCTGCGAGCGTAGGCAATACGTTGGAAGGGGGCAAGACACCGAGTACAGAAGGAGAGAAATGGAGGGATTCATAGCCAGCCACGGGCTAAACATTGAGAACAAATAAGACCAGCCACCGACTTTTCACAGCACTCAGGGTAGCTCTAATATAGACCTAACGCTGACGAGAGGTGTGAGAGCTCAAGCGTGGAAGGTGTTGCCGGGTGTTAGTTGCAGCGACCACCAATTGATCTACTTTGAGATAAACGGTACTAGAGATAATACTGATGATTCCTTAGAGTTGGCTGGGGAGCAGGCTATCTTCAGGACCCGAGGGGTGGACTGGCCCCGCTTTCGATCCCTCGTACACATAAGAGTCGGCAAGCTGTCGAATAACAGGCCAGCGCAAGAACGATGTGCAGAATTGAATGCCGCGATTCAGTCCGCGGCTCAGGAAGTGGTGGGGACGATCAAGGAAGCTGCGAAAGGACACCCTTGGTGGAACGCCAAATTAGATTGGCTAAGGCGCGTACATGGCAGAGATAGAAGAACCTGGCAGCGGAAACGGGGTACAGGAGGTGAATCCGAAAGACTGGCATACTGCAACTATTGCAAGTCAAGGGCCAAATATCGTCAAGCTATGCGAGACGCACACAGGGCGTATGTAGAGGCTCTGGCGGATAGTGGAAATGCGGATCCTTGGGGTGCCGCGTATAAATCCACAGTAGGGACTGTGCGCCCCCCGAGAAATGTGGTAAATGCTACCAAATTACTCGAGGGCTGCACGAGTGACGTTCGGTCAACAGCGGAGGGTATGCTTAGGGTTTTATGTCCAGATTACAACCCTGGAGCTGACACATTATACCATAGGACGGTAAGGTTGGTGGCGACTTGCATTCCCCTGATGCCGATATGGTAGGTCGTATCATTAACAACCTACCCAACAAGGCACCTGGCCTTGACGGAATATCGGCTAAGATATTAAAAGAAGTTTGGAAGGCGGCAGGGACAGAGATAACGGGTGTCTATGACTCATGTTTTAGGGAGGGGATCTTCCCTAACGTTTGGAAACGGGGCAAACTTGTAATTCTTCCGAAAGGAAATGGACGGCCTCTTACCGACCCGAAAGCTTACCGGCCGATCACTCTGTTACCCATTATGGGTAAAGTGCTAGAAAGCTTGATAATAGAGAGCGCACTAAATGTGTTTAGGGACAATTCCGACAGGCAACATGGTTTCGTCAGGGGTAGATCGACCACTACTGCGCTTAATGCCATATTGGCCAAAGCACATAATACGGGAGCAACCTATGTCCACGCAATATTTTTGGACATTGCCGGGGCAATCGATAACGCTTGGTGGCCTATGATTTTGTTAAAGGCTAAGCAGAGAGCCTGCCCGCCAAACATCTACAAGATGCTGGCTAGTTATTTTGCTCAACGTGAGGTTGGTCTGTTTGTTGGCAACCAAGTCGTTTGGAAGACCTCGACAATGGGCTGTCCACAAGGATCAGTATTAGGGCCGGCGGTGTGGAACCTGCACTTGGACAATCTGCTGGACTGGCCTATGCCGGAAGGGGTGGAGATGACGGCGTACGCAGACGACGTGACGTTGACTATTGAGGCCAACTCACGTCGAGAAATTGAATCTAAAGCTGCCAGTGCCTTGGAGGCAGTTGAAAAATGGGGCAAATTAAATAGACTAAACTTTTCACCAACAAAAACCAAGGCTATCACGTTAAAAGGCAGGTTCCAAAGACCACCGCTTATCAAAATGGGAGGTAATACCGTAACTAACGTGGACCATGCTGTCGTGCTGGGGGTTACAGTAGATTCTAGGAAATCGTTCGCGCAACACGCGTCTGATATTGTGGAGAGAGCGGCCGGTTGCTTCGGCAAGGTATCGCGCATCACGTCGGCGACTGGTGGGTTGAAATATGCTGCTTTAAATACTATATACAAGGGCACCTTTGTGCCAACGGTAACGTACGCGGCGGCAGTGTGGCACGCTAGGATGGGCAATTATTCAGTAAAAAGCGCACTGTTGAGGGGACAAAGGACGTCACTTATCTTAATGACAAAGGCATACAGATCAGTAAGTACAGCGGCTCTCCCGGTGCTCGCGGGTGTGCTCCCGGCTGATCTGCAGGTAAAACTGGCGGGAGATATAACTAATAGGACAGTGGGGATAGGGAGACTCGAGGTACGCGCACTGAAACGTGACACTTACGAGTAGGTGCTCACAGAGTGGCAGGAGCGCTGGGGAAATGGCGACGATGGTGAAGACCTGAGACGCTTCTTCCCCGACGTACGTAAGAGGATGCAGGCGAAGTGGGTAGAGCCGGACCATGTGGTATCCCAGATACTAACTGGTCACGGCTGTTTTAGGGGCAGGTTAAGGGACATGAGCTTAAGTGAAGGGGGAAGTTGCTTCTGTGGAGCTGCGGAAGAATATCGAGATCATATACTGTGGAATTGTAAAATATACGAGCAGGAGCGTGAAAATATGCTGAATGAGGTAAGGGGCACGACAGCGGGACCGGTCAACTTCGAGGAACTTGTGGGGACGTCTGCTAACTACGCTGCTCTAAAGAAATTTGCCTACGAGTGGAATAAGAAGCGTAGACCGCTGGTAATTGGCGCATAGAAAAAAAAAAGCCGCAAATCGGGAACAACACCAAGGACATATACCTATCTGGCTGACCGGTGAACAGGTAGCGTCATTGTATTGTCCATCCCAATTGGGAAGTAACAAGACCGCCCCTTCAGGGGAGAGGTGTCATAGGGACGGAGGTTGAGAATTAAATAACTTGTAGGGAGTCAAGAATTGCACAGAGAAGAGAGCCTCAGAGCAGACTCTGTGCATCTCCCGCGCTTGGGCCCGTATAACCATGACTGGTTGGTAGGGCCATGGGTTGGTGGTTGGTCTGTCCCTATCTACTGACTCGTCCGCTCGCTTTCGTGTAGGTCCGATGCGTTTTCGTGCGCTCCCGAAATAAAAATTAATAGATTGGGACATTCGGGAATATTTGCAGTTTTTTCTTTTAAGTGGTACTTGTAACATAGTGCGCTAACTTTTAATATACTTTTTGTTTAAGTTGGCTAATTTTTAGTGTTTCAAAAGTGGACCATGAAGGCAAATTTTTGGAAGACGAATTCGCGACAGGACGCCTTTTAAATCTTGCTAAGTATCATAGTTTTAGTTTAATATATTAGTATTAGTTGCTTTCATATATTTTTGTAGTGTTAATTTTAGCTTATTAACAATTTTAAGGATTATTATAACCTATAAACATGTGCTCAATAACCATGTGCTTTTGTGACGTGCGCTGTCGTTTCAACAACTGACAGTTGATAGTTGACGTTGACTAGTGATATTTGACAATTACATTGACGTTGTGTGTTGCCACTAACATTGTTGTACGAGTTATTACACGAACTACTGTAGACTTATTTTTACATTGCTTTTTAAACTTGTGTTGGACATTACTACGTGAACTCCACACCTTATTGTGTTTTTACCCCTTCAATTCCCTCATTACAAATGGGGGACAAGGACCACACCGGTAAGGGGAAAATGTCGAAGGAGCTTGTGGAGATACTTAGAAAGAGGAGTGAAGAAAGGATTGCCGAGGAACAGCCTATGCTCCGACGGCTGGACGAGGAAATGGTGGATGCGAAAGCTGCTTTTCGACCACGATTATCCTTGGCGCGAACACCACCTGGAGGAATAGGACCTGCAATGCCCATGACGTTAGGTGATGAAGAGGAGCAACCGAGATGTGAAACGCCCGAGGCGCCGCCTGAAATGGTGCAGTGGTCTGACATCGTTAGGAAGGGAAGGTCTAAGCGCCTCCTGACATCCCCAGAGGAAGTTCAGGAGACCGCAAGAGCTAGGCTGATGCGGAGTTCCGCTATAGAGGAAGCGCCGCCCATTGCTGGGATCCTGTCGACTCAACCTCGCTCTTGCCCAGGTGCAGAAAAGGACGCCCCAACCATGGAGACTTCGGAGACAAGCGTATGCAGTGATCTGAAACAGGCGACGCAGGAAGATCTGGTATATATGTCGGCAACAGCCAGCCAAGGAATAATGAAGGCGGTACGTTGCAAAACCTCAAAGCTCAACAAGGATGAGATTGCGAGTATAGGATTACACACCGACAGGCTGTCGTCAATTGTAATGACGCTGGCGGCGAGATTGGCGAAAGCGGAGTCTGCCCTAGCTAGTGCTGAAATAAAACTAACGGCAGTAGCGAATAGTGGTGCCGTTGACTCGTTCCAATTGGGGAGGGTGATACAGAGATCGCAAGGTCCTCAATACTCTGACGTACTAAAAGTTGGAAAGGACACTACTAAGCCAAAACCATTAAATTTAGGTAAGGCGATTGCTGTGTATCCTGCTGAATCACCTGAGGAGAATAGCACCAATACCGCTGAGGAGACAAAGGAAATTTTGAAAAAAGCTGTGAATCCACGGGCACTCGGTGTACAGATTAATAGAGTTGTAAAGGTTGGAAACGCTGGTGTCCTCATACATACGGCTGATCCTAGTGCTGTCGACATTATCAAAAAGGCGATCCCCCCCCAGCTGCGAGTGGTTGAACCAAAAGAGAGACAGCCTTTGGTGGCAATATTTAACGTTGATACAGATCTCACCCCGAGGACTTCCTTGAGGCTCTTTGGCAACAAAACCTCAAGGATGATGTACAGGAAGACATATTTAAAAAGGAAGCCACGATTGCATTCAGGAAAAGGCGAGCAAATGGCAGGACAGGGTCAGTAATTCTAAGATGTACACCGAGGATCCGGGATATTCTGATAGGTAAGGAGCACGTGTACCTGCATTGGGAGCGGCATGGTGTACGCGATTACATAGATGTTGTCTGCTGTTTAAAATGCCAGCTCTATGGTCATATTGAGAAGTACTGCTCGGCGAAGGTGCGCACGTGTGGGAAGTGTGGAGGCGAGGGTCACTCGGGAGCAGAATGCACTGCTGCGGTGTACAGGTGTGCAACTTGTGTGCACTTTAAGAAGCCTTCGGATGACCAAAGGACCATGTCACCAGAGTGTCCTGCCAGGAGATATGCGGAGGACAAGGCAATCCAAAGAATTAACTATGGATAGACGGAACAATTCCATAATGATTGGACAAATTAATCTCCAAGGGTCGGAGGCGGCGACATTAGAATTGCTTAACATCGCCAATGAAAAACATCTCGATATAATATTAATGCAAGAGCAATACAACACCAACTCAAGTAACATTATTCAAGTGGGGGCATCTCCCAAATCGGGAATATTAATAAACAACACAGATCTTGCGATAACTATACTGGAGCAATTAAGTAATGAATTTAGAACTGAAGTACAGGTAACCGGAAGAGGCCAAGAGCTATATCTTATATCGGTATATTTCAAATACAGTGATGATATAGCCGTTCACCTGCAAGGGCTACAAGTGGTCATGTCAACACTTCATGGCAAAACATCGGGGTGGACTCAAACGCGCACTCTCCACTGTGGCATTGCGACAAGACGCAGTATATTGGTCGTGGGCCGGACACAGAAAATAGAAGACGACAAATGGAAGGATTCATTCTAGAACACAGTTTGGATATTAATAACGAAGAAGACCAGCCCCCCACTTTCAGTGAACCCAACGGGCAATCTAACATTGACTTAACATTGACTAGTAGAAACTTCGTCGTGTCGGGGTGGAGGGTGCACGTGAGAGTCAGTATAAGTGATCATCAGCTAATCACATATAGTATTGATGGCCAACTAGGAAGAGCGTTGCCTGAGTGTGAGTTTGGAAGTGCTGCAGAACCGGTAGAAGAGCCGGCGGCCTATAGGATGCGGGGGGTCGACTGGTCTCGCTTTCGATCAGATTTCCACATCAGGGTGGGGAGGATAAATTGGTTATCGAGTGCTGATAACGTATGTCAGCAGATGTCCAGCTTTATCAAGCGGACGGCTGACGAATGCCTAGGATGTGAGCCAAAAGCCACTACGCGACAAAATCAATGGTGGAATCAGGAACTTGATCATTTGAAGTTAGCCTGTCGTAAATACAGACGTCTGTGGCAGGGCCGTAGAGGTAGGGGGGATAAAAGTGAAGAGGCAGCTCTTCATCGCCATCGTGAGGCGCGGATGAAATATTGGCGGGCAATTCAAGAGGCGCAGACTGCATACTTTAGGCGTATAGCAGAAATAGGTAATACGGATCCCTGGGGCGTTGGTTACAAGATGGTGGCGGGTACATCACGCCCGCCGAGTAATGTCATCTATGGAACCAAACTGCTCGAAAACCACGCGGACAATGTCTGGGAGGCAGCGAAGAACTTGTTGATGTCACTGTGCCCGGACGATGACGTGAGCCTGGACTCGGCTTATCACCGACAGGTACGCATCGCCGCGGCGTGTATTCCACCAGGGGAGGATTCCATGCCTCTTGGATTGGTTAATCTTGGCAAGATCATAAATAGTCTCCCGAATAGAGCGCCAGGTATTGACGGTTTCATAACCAGAATCGTAAAAGAAGCATGGAAAGTGGCCAGCGTAGATATCACTAGGATGTACGCCAAGTGCGTAAGCGAAGGCGTTTTTCCAACAGTGTGGAAGAGTGGTAGGTTAGCAGTGATACCTAAGGGTAATGGGAAACCACTGTCGGACCCGAAGGCGTATAGACCGATAACACTGCTGCCAATCTTGGGGAAAATTCTGGAGAGAGTAATGATAGAGTGTGCCCCGACTGTATTCAGAAGCCTATCTGCGAGGCAGCATGGCTTTGTAAAGGGACGTTCCACGGAGACGGCTCTAGCCGAAGTGCTAGATACGGCTTCTCGAACAAAATCCAAATATGTACAAGTGGTGTTACTGGACATATGCGGGGCCTTCGATAATGCGTGGTGGCCAATGATCATGCTCAAGTTGAAGCAGCGTGGTTGCCCGCCTAACATTTACAGAATGTTGGCGGGCTACTTCGCGCAGAGACGTGTGGGCATGTTCGTTGGAGACCACGTGGAATGGAAGACCTCTACCATGGGGTGTCCTCAGGGCTCTGTACTGGGACCAGCCCTGTGGAACGTCTTGTCGGACGATGCATTGTGCCTGCCTATGCCGGAAGGGGTATCCCTGACGGCATACGCGGACGACATCACCCTTGTCATAGAGGCAGATACCCGCAGTGAAATTGAGAAGAAAGCGGACGAGGCGATAAAGCTTATAGTAGAATGGGGGAGTCTAAATCGTCTTAGTTTTTCGCAGGAGAAAACTAAGACGATGACCATAAAGGGTGCTTTTAAGAGGCCGCCCACGATTAGGATGCAGGGGAGGTCGGTTGGCAGTGTGGACTACGCCAAAGTGTTTGGCGTGACGATTGACGCCCGTAGATCCTTCGCACAGCACGCGATCGACATTGGTGATCGCGCTGCAAAGTGTTTTGGGAAAGTAGCCCGTTTGACGGCCACTTCATGGGGGATTAGGTATCCAGCGTTGAGATTTATATATATGGGGACATTTGCCGCTACGATCACGTACGCGGCTTCTGTGTGGTTCCATCGTGCATCGGTGTACCCTGTACGTAGTGCGCTGACGCGTGCGCAGCGCTCGTCACTAATACTCCTCACGAAGGCGTACAGGTCCGCAAGTACCACGGCTTTGCCTGTGCTGGCCGGGGTGCTACCGGCGGACCTGAACGTTGAACTCGTTGGAGAGGAAGTGACGACCGCTGTGAGGGGGGAAAGCACTAGGGAGAAAGGGTTACGAAAACTGAAGATCAAAAATGGGATTATTGCTAAATGGCAGGAGAGGTGGGACAGCAGTGACCAGGGTAGGGACTTATACAAGTTCTTCCCGAGCATCAGTGAACGCCTAAAATGTAAGTGGGTCACACCCGACCATCAGACATCGCAACTATTATTGGGCCATGGTAGTTTTAAGGGTAGATTGAGGGACATGGGACTGTGTGACTCGGGCTCATGCTTCTGCGGTTCTGGTGCAGACGAGTATCGGGACCATGTCCTGTGGGAGTGCCCGTTGTATGTGGACATTAGGGGAAAATTGTTCAAAAAGTTGGAGAGATTGGAAGCGGGGCCGGTCTATTTTTCGAGTCTCGTAAGCACGCCGGCGAACTTCGGAGCGTTCCGGGAGTACGCGCACGAATGGTTCGAACGAAGGAGACCCTTGGAGACAACAGAGGAGCCATAACGTTGGGACTCGGTGGACGAGCAACGTTTATGTGCAGTCCGCCCCTGAAGGGGAGAGGGACACAGGGACAAAGGTTTTGATATAAATAACTTGTAGGGAGAGAAGAGTTGCGTGACGAAGAGAGCCTAAGAGCAGATGTCGCGCAACCTCCTTGAGATTCGGCCCGTTAAACCAGGAAATGGTAGGTAGGGCCATGGGAGGTGGTGGGTTTGTCCCTATCTACTACTCGTTCACCTTCACTCGTGTTGGTTGGACGTGTTTGCGCGCGCTCCCGCTTTGAAAATTCTTTTAACTGGGATTTTCGGGACTTTTTAATCCATTTATGTGATTAAAGTGTTGCGCTAGTGTTAGCCTTCATCTATATGTATAATTGTTTTAATATTATTTGGATTTAATAAGTTTTTAGTGCTATTAATTGTGGACCAGAATGGCTGATGTAATGGTGCTTCAAACTGCGAGAGGACGCTATAACTCGGGCTGAGTATTTTAGTTTTAGTTTTATTTTTCTATATTTCTTGGTTATATTTTGCTTTTTTGCTTATTTTAATAGTATAGTAGTAGATATTAGGTACTATTAGTAAATTATAACCTTTAAGCCACGTGCTTGCGACCACGTGTGCTCTGTGACATTTAGTGACATTTGACAGTGACGTTGACGCGGACATTGACAATTAAGACGTGTGACGTGTGCATTGTGTTGCTATTGCAATGATTTATTTACGTATAAACACGAACTCCGGTTTAGATTAGATACTTACATCCTTGGTTAGACTATTAGTGTGTATTAGTTTATATATCTATAGCGTGTATTGTACGTGAAGTTTATTAGCGAAATTAAAAACATTTTTACTGCTGCGTGAACACCTCGCGTGTTAGCGTCAGCTATGACAGATAGAAGTGACACTCCTGCACAGGGGAGGGGTAAGATGTCGCGTGAGATAGTTGACATGCTACGAAAAAGAAGTGAGGAGAGAATTGCTGAAGAGCAAGAGATGCTGCGGCGCCTCGAGGAGGAAGTTTAACATGCGGAGATGGCGTTTCGACCAAGGCTTTCCTTGGCCAGAACCCCACCGGGTGGTATTGGACCGGCGCCCCATTCCCTGCTTGAGAAGGGGTCAGGAAACGTTGGTGACTTAACAGTAAGGGAACCTGTCGATGCTCCTGTCGGGGCTGGATGGACTGAAGCTGGAAGGAAAGAGAGAACCAAACGTCCGCTTACTTCTCCGGATGAAATACAGGAAGCGGTGCGGCCGAGACTCACGAGGAGTAAGACGGTGGAAGAAGTTCCGCCCTTGGCGGGAATCAGGGTTGCGCCAACTTCGTCGGCCCAGATGCGATCAGGAGTAGATAGCGAGGGTCCTGCTGCTACAGAACATGAGGTACAACCCATGTGTGGCGAGCTGAGGCTTGCCACGCAAGAAGACCTCGTGTGTATGTCGGCGGCTGCTAGCGGCGAAATCATGAAGACAGTTAGAGCCAAGGCGTCTAAGTTAAATAAGGACGAGATTATAACTATAGGAATATACACGGATAGGATGACTTCGGTGGTCATGACTTTGGCGGCCAGGTTGGCCAGGGCGGAATCTGCCTTAATAAAGGCGGAGGCGAAGATTGCCGCGGGAAGTGGCCAGACAATATTACAAGGACCTCACGCGGTACCGGCAGCTGTTGCGACGCAGTACGCTGCTGTCTTGAAGATGGGAAAGGGAAAGGAGAAGCCGAAGCCCCTAAACCAGGGTAAGACGATCGCAGTCTACCCTGCTGCAACAGGGGATGAGTTGGGTGCCAAGACTGCGGACGACACCAAGGCGCTACTCCAGAAGGAAATTAATCCGCAAGCCCTCGGGGTCAGAATAAACAAGATCATTAAGGTAGGAAACGCCAGCAAACGCTGAAGCGGCAGAGACCATAAAAAAGGCGATCCCCCCTGCACTCCGTGTGGTGGAACCAAAGGAAAGACTGCCTATGGTGGCAGTCTTAAACGTTGATAACAACTTGAGTCCGGATGAGTTAATGACTGCGCTCTGGAGTCAAAACCTCAGGGATGACATCACGGAGGACAAATTTAAGAAGGATGTGTCGGTGGCGTTTAGAAAGCGTAGGGGAAATGGGACCGTCAGCACCGTTGTGTTAAGGTGCTCCGCGGAGGCGAGGGATCTACTCATCGGCAAGGAGCGTGTCTACGTGGACTGGGAGCGGCATTTGGTGCGCGACTATATTGACGTGGTGTGCTGCTACAAGTGCTAGCTCTACGGACATGTCGAAAAATATTGCACATCGAAGACACAGACATGCGGGAAGTGTGCGGGTGAAGGACACTCTGCAGCCGAGTGTAAATCCACGGAGACGAAGTGTGCGACGTGTTCCAAATTTAAAAAGCCCGCGGAAGGACATAAAACCATGTCACCGGAGTGTCCTGCGAGAAGATATGCGGAGGACAGGGTGATCTCCCGCGTTAATTATGGATAGGCACAGCAACATCCACATGGGACAAATCAACCCCCAAGGGTCTGAGGCAGCC
This sequence comes from Apodemia mormo, assembly GCA_036924255.1. NCBI lineage: Eukaryota > Metazoa > Arthropoda > Insecta > Lepidoptera > Riodinidae > Apodemia > Apodemia mormo. The sequence continues at coordinate 7,795 of JAUPFN010000028.1, read as the reverse complement.
ACCAGAGAAATATTTGAAGTAGCAGCCGAAATGGACTTGGACATAGTACTTATCCAAGAGCAATACAATGTTGGCGTACCCTGGGAACCTCCCAAAGGCTGGGATAATAGTTAGCAGCCCAGACATTGCAGTAACCGTCCTACAACACCTATGTGACGAGTGCCGTGCGGTAGCGCACGTCACCGGGAGAGGACATGATTTCTATCTAATTTCGGCCTACTTCAAATATAATGAGGATATTGCACAACATCTCCACAGGTTGCAGACAGTTATTGGGGAATTAAGGGGTAACCATATTATAATTGGGGCTGACACCAACGCGCACTCTCCGCTGTGGTTCTGTGAGAGGAACCATTATGTTGGAAGAGGGCCTGACACCGAATATCGGAGAAGACATATGGAAGATTTCATTATGGAAAACTGTTTGCTTATACATAATCAAGAAGGCCAACCTCCAACATTCTGTAGTTTGAATGGACAGTCTAATATAGACGTAACACTATCCAGCAGGGGCGTAGCGGTAGCGGAGTGGAGGGTGCGTGTTGGGGCCAGTGTTAGTGATCACCAATTGATCACCTTCAGTGTGGAAGGGAGAGGAGCGAAAGAGATGCTTGGCAGGGTGTGTACGCTTGGACCAGTTGAGGAGCCGATGGCCTATAGGACGCGGGGGGTCGATTGGTCTCACTTCCGATCTGGAATCCACGTGCGGGTGGGTCGTGTAAACTGGGATATGCCTGCGGACGCGTTTGTCAGCAAATAACGTCGATTATGACCCGTACAGCGGAGGAATGCCTGGGGGTGGAGAAGGCAAATTGTAACAGAGTCAATTCATGGTGGACACCTGAGCTGACGCAGCTCAGGAAGGAATGTCAAAAACTGAGACGTCTATGGCAGGGCCGCAGGGGTAAAGGAGATGAAAGGGAGACAATAGCATTAAACAATTTGAGATCCTCGCGTGCGAGGTACAGGAAGGCGATGCGTGACGCCCAAATGATACATTTGAAGGGCATTGCTGATGCTGGGAATTCGGACCCGTGGGGGGTGGGTTATAAGTTGGTTGTAGGCAAAGCACGCCCGCCAAATAATATAATTTATGGGGCTAAACTTGTAGAGGGGTACTCTAATAACGTAAGTGTGGCATCTAGAGCTATTTTAACAACTTTGTGCCCGGATGACAGTCTAGATGTAGACACAGCTTATCATAGGCAGGTGCGAATTGCTGCAGCGTGTATCCCACCAGGGGAGGACTCCATGCCTCTTGGTAAAATTGTAAAGAGCCTCCCTAATAAAGCCCCAGGAATTGATGGTATCACGGCAAAGATCGTAAAGGAGGCATGGAAGGTGGCCAGTGTAGATATTACTCGAATGTACGCTAAGTGCGTTAGGGAAGGTACCTTCCCGCAAGGTTGGAAAAGTGGTCGTTTGGCTGTAATCTCGAAAGGAAATGACAAACCACTGACAGACCCGAAGGCGTTATAGGCCGATCACACTGTTGCCAATCCTAGGGAAAATTTTAGAAAGGATAATGATAGAGTGTGCACCATCGGTATTCAGAGATATATCCGTGAGGCAACACGGTTTTGTTCGAGGACACTCAACGGAAACGGCTCTAACTGAGATATTAGATACGTCTTCCGGGACTAGGGCCAAGTATGTACAGGTCGTAATGTTGGACATATCAGGGGCCTTCGACAATGCATGGTGACCGATGATCATGCTCAAGCTGAAGCAGCGAGGCTGCCCGCCAAACATCTATAGGATGTTGGCGAGCTACTTCGTGCAGAGGCGCGTGGGTATGTTCGTTGGCAGCCATGTTGAGTGGAAGGTGTCCACGATGGGATGCCCTCAGGGATCCGTTCTGGGGCCGGCTTTGTGGAACGTCCTCTCGGACGATTTACTCCGCTTGCCGATGCCGGACGGAGTTTCCCTGACGGCGTACGCGGATGACACTACACTTATTATTGAGGCTGATACTCGCAGCGAGATTGAGAGGAAGGCAGATGTGGCATTGAAAGACATAGTAGAATGGGGGAGTCGAAATCGTCTTAGTTTTTTGCAGGAGAAGACTAAGACGATGACTATTAAAGGAAGCTTTAAGCGACCGCCCACAATAAGGCTGTCGGGGAAATCGATTGGCAACGTGGATCACGCTAAGGTGTTAGGTGTGACAATTGACGCCCGTAGGACTTTCACTCAGCACGCAGTCGACCTGTTGGGGACTAAGGTACGCAGCCCTGCGCCTTATCTACGTGGGTACATTCGTCGCTACGCTTACGTACGCGGCGTCCGTCTGGTATAACCGGGCATCCATATACCCAGTGCGCAGTGCCTTACTGCGCGCCCAGCGGTCCTCGTTAATTCTCCTGACGAAGGCGTACAGATCCGCGAGCACTATGGCTCTGCCTATGCTGGCTGGAGTGCTGCCCGCGGATCTGCATGTTGAACTCGTGGGTGAAGGAGCGGTGACCGCGGACCGCAGCGAAGGGCGTGAAGAAAGAGTAAGGCGAAAGAACAGAATAAAAACTGAAATCCTGACCAAATGGCAGGATAGGTGGGATACCTCGGAGCAAGGTAGGGATTTATTCAAATTTTTACCGGACATTAGGCTTAGGCTGAAGTCCAAGTGGATTGAGCCTGATCATGAGACGGCCAAATGATGATGGGACATGGGTGTTTTAGGGGACGTTTGAGGGATCTGGGGTTGTCCGACACGGGGCTTTGTTTCTGCGGCACTGGCGTAGCACTCCCACAACACGTGGTCCCGGTACTCGTACCGGGACCACGTGTTGTGGGAGTGCCCGCTGTACGCGGACATAAGAGACGAGATGTTAGGAAAGATGGAGAGATTGGAAGTGGGGCCGGTTTATTTTCCGGACCTGGTAGGTTCAGCAGGGAACTTCAGAGCGTTCAAGGAGTACGCGCATCGATGGCATTTAAGAAGGAGACCCTTGGAGTTAGAAGTAACGCATAGCGCGGAGCTCGGTGAATGAGTCGCGTTCATGTGTAGTCTGCCCCTTTAGGGGAGAGTGACAAAGGGACAAAGGCAGAGAGAATAAATAACTTGTAGGGAGAGAAGAGTTGCGTGACGAAGAGAGCCTAAGAGCAGACGTCGCGCAACCTCCTAAAGATTCGGCCCGTTAAACCATGAAATGGTAGGCAGGGCCATGGGAGGTGGTGGGTTTGTCCCTATCTACTATCTAGCGAAACCACAGCCAAGGGAACGGGCTTGGGAGAATCAGCGGGGAAAGAAGACCCTGTTGAGCTTGACTCTAGTCTGGCACTGTAAGGAGACATGAGACGTGTAGCATAAGTGGGAGATCTTTTTCACATTTTCCACTCCGCCTTTCATTTATTTTTGTTGGACAATTTTTGCATAATGATTGGGTATTTTACATATATAAAGCACTTCAAGTTTATTTTATTTGTTTATTTATTGATAAACTTTTTATTTTTATGTGTCAATAATGCACTATCTTCGTGTTTATCGGTATCTCTGCGTAATTTTTATTGTAACAATTTACTCTTCACGGTTTCACTACACAGTTTAATGTTCGAATTTTCTAATGCCATAATAAGCGGGTCGTAATCTGGCAGTAAACCACTTAACATTAAAACTGACAGAAAATCGTCATCCAATGGAGCGTTTGTCTCGTAATTGTTTACCTAAGTCTATCTAAATCTTCGATATACGTTTCCATATCACTACATTATTCCAATTTCAATCCAAATAATGTACGTAATAGACCTACGTTTCCATATCACTAAATTATTCTAATTTCAATCCAAATAATGTACGTAATAGACCTACGTTTCCATATCACTAAATTATTCCAATTTCAATCCAAATAATGTACGTAATAGACCTACGTTTCCATATCACTAAATTATTCCAATTTCAATCCAAATAATGTACGTAATATACCTACGTTTCCATATCACTAAATTATTCCAATTTCAATCCAAATAATGTACGTAATAGACCAAGACGCCTACACAACCCTTTGTCTTCATAGGTAACTTTTAAATTGTTCCAAGCGTCAAAACAAGTCCGTGCGTTGCATACGTGAGAAAACGATGACGGCAGCATCATTAAACATATTTTAGCAAGTGCTTTTAGTTGCTTACGTTCATCTGTGACTTTGGAAACTCCTGGGGCAGACTCTTCGATGCAGTCGCATAAGTCTTCGTGAATTAAGTACATCCGCATTTGAAATTTTCATAGTTTGATATTCCACTGAGTTTTTCAAAATTAACTGATATATTACCAGAATTCATTGCAGTAAACGGCAATGACATGACAATGCTTCTCGTCCGTTAATTATCGGCGTTTTTTATTTTTTATTGACTTATTTTCACGTTTTATTTTACTGATTGACTTTTGCGAAAAACTAATAGCGTACAATTGTTCACTGAGTGTCCTGGGCGCATAACCTGATAGATTTAGGCCAAAATAAATGAATATTGTATTAATTAGCAGAGATTTATTATAACACACTTTTACACGGTAAGAAGGTGACACCGAGAGAGAGAGCATTTACATTAGCGCCAACTGACGGCAACAATTAAACTTGTCTATTATACTGTTTCGTTTATAGTCTATATGTATGTACAATTGTACATATTATGTTCTAACAAATAGCGATTTTATATATGTTTGTATATCAATAATTGCTAGCAACTAAATCCACACATATAAGCCTAATATATTATAACAATTAATTGATCAATAATTGCGATTGAACTAAAAAGTGATTGAACTGAAAAAAATGTGAAGTGAAAAATATCTTTAAATATACTTACATCACACATTTTTTTTCACTTTATTACAGTACAATGGATATCTCTAGTTAGCAGTTATTTACAAGAATGCTAATTATAATTTTTCGATGCAATAATTTTTATCCATATTTATATAGGTACCAATAATTATTCGCCATTAAACCTATATACATAATATTGAATAACAATTAAATAATAACAATTGAACTAAAATAACCAAGTGAAAAATATCTTTGAATATGTCTGTACTTAGCTTAACATTGTTTTCATATTTGCTTACGACTTTAATACAACACAATGGATAAGTATTTACTTAGCGGAGCTATTTACGAGAATGCTAGTTACAGTGATTTAATGCAATAATTTGATACATATTTGTAAACTAATAATTACTAGCGCCTAAAACCATACATGTAAACCTAATAAATTATAGCAGTTAAATAATCGATAATTACGATTTATCAATCATTACAGTTAAACCATAACGTTATGCAAAAAATATCTAAAATAATGTCTACACTTTACATTTATTTTTGCTTACAATGTTTACTTTAATACAATACAATCGATGTCTACTTAACGGTGCTATTATGAATTATAACGTTTTAACACATATAGTTTTTTTTATATACATATAGTTTTTTTTCACAATTCCTTTTGTTTCTCTTTTTTGAATAAGAAATATTCTTTGAATGAATAAAACGAATAATTGATTAAATAAATTATTTCTAAATGTTTACTTTAAGGTAGAGCGTTGCTGTATGTCTATTATTTTTGCGTTACAATCTTGTTTGTAGAATGTAGGTACTACAACATTTCCAATTCATACCCATTTTCATAATCATTTTTTTGTATTAAGCTTACATTTAGCTATTATATATTTGTTTATAAATATTGCCTCATGGAAATCTACATGCAGCAGCTGTACAATTAATAATTAAATTAATATAGAATTAATGTAGATCTACACTGTTCGATTTTAAAACAATTTCGTTTTTTTTTTCAATATTTAATTTAACAAGAATAAAATTTTATAACTAAATATATTTTAATTAAATTTCAGTTCTTTCAAACTTATTCTTATAACAATATGACATAGTTGTAATACGTTACTAATCGTAAATTAAATTAAAAATAATTTTTAATACATATACAGAAAATATCATTTAACAATGTAACAAAATGTGGCATAAGAAGCGTAGACCGCTGGAACTTGGCGAATAAGGGGAAAAAAAAGTTGCAAATCGGGAACAACACAACGGACATATACTTATCTGGCTGACCGGTGAACAGGTAGCGTCATTGTATCGTCCATCCCAATTGGGAGGTAACAAAACCGCCCCTTCAGGGGAGAGGTGTCATGGGGACAGAGGTCGAGAATTAAATAACTTGTAGGGAGTCAAGAATTGCACAGAGAAGAGAGCCTCAGAGCAGACTCTGTGCATCGCCCGCGTTTGGGTCCGTATAACCATGACTGGTTGGTAGGGCCATGGGTTGGTGGTGGGTCTGTCCCTATCTACTTGTTCGCCGGACTTCGTGACTGTCGGACAGGTTTCTGTGAGCTCTCCAGTTAAAAATTATTTTAAGTGGGATAGCTGGAATTTCTTAAGCTAGTGCAGTGCTAACGTTCTATACAGATTTTGTTAATATTTTTGTACTTTAAAATAGTTTTTTTAGTGTCTTAAATTCTGGACCATGTTGGCGGAAATTGAAGATGGTGAAAGTGCGTGCGTAAGTATCTTAGTTATTAGTCATTTAATTATACAGTAGTCGTAGTTTTTTTATAGTTTTAACACCTTTTATAACTTTTATCGCTAGTTTTATTAGTTTTTTTGGTAAGCACGTGCTCGCACGACCGCGTGTTCATTGACGTTAGCGGGTGAAGTTCGCTGACAGCTGTCAGTTGTCAGTGGGTGTCAATTGTGCTGTGACAGACGGTGACGTGTGCGTGTCACTCATCGACTCTACAGACTATAATTACGCGAATGACATTTTAAATTTTAAAGTGCTTTTAGTTTTATTGACATTCAGTAACGTGAACGCCTTTCGTAATGGATGAGAAAAGCAAAATGTCCAAAGAAATTGTAGATATGCTCAGAAAGCGTAGTGAAGAGCGCATATGTAAATATCTACATTATAGGAAAATTTTGTCTAAATGTATATTAGAATCACAAAAACAGTCTTCTTTGAAATACATTAAAAATTCCTCTAGTAAATGTAAAGCTTCATGGAATCTGATTAAAAGTACATTTCAGAACAAAATAAATAGTAGAGAAATAGAAAAAATCAAAATAAACAATTTAAAGTACATAAATACTCAAACAATCTGTAATCTATTTAATAATTTCTTTATAAACCAGACAAAATCAAGTAGTGTAAAAGTCAAATCTACATATACTTCAAAATCATATTTTTTACCAAATTGTAGTAAAACCATGTATTTGACACCAGTAGATGAGCATGATGTGAAAAAAGTTATACATTCATTGAAAAATACTTATGCTACTGGCTATGATAATATTAGCACAGAATTATTGAAAAATGTTGCTAGTGTAATATCAAGACCTCTTAGCCATATAATTAATTGGTCATTTTTGGAAGGTAAATTTCCAGAACGATTAAAAAAGTGTATTGTCAAACCATTATTTAAAAAAGGATATATGTGCGATATGAACAACTATAGACCTATTACTTTAATTCCAGTTATTTCAAAAATCTTTGAAAAAATTATGTATGAAAAGCTCTATAATTATTTACTTGATTTTGGCCTACTAAAAAATAATCAATATGGATTTAGGAAAGGTAGGTCTACTACATTAGCATGTTTTGATTTAGTGAAGAGCATAACTGAATGTCTCAATAAGAGAATGTATCCACTTTGTGTATTTTTGGATATAAGGCATTTGATTTTGTTTCACACGATATTTTACTATCAAAACTTGAAAAATATGGTATTAGAGGGAAGGTTTTAGATTGGATAAAGAGTTACTTAGAAAATAGGAAACAATGCGTCGAA